>OZ014525.1:38590511-39790511 GCA_963966055.1 Lathyrus aphaca | reverse complement strand
AACTTTGTTTATCGGAAGGACTTTGGTTCATTTGAACATTCATCCTGTAAGCTTCTCCATTTGTCAAACATTCAGGTATATGCAAACAAATATATTCAAAAATGCAATGCGTATGTCTGTCTTGAAAACAAGTTATTTTTAGAAAAACCATTTATTTATTTTTTTTCTTCTTGAAAACTGTGATATTAACTCAAGTTTTATAACAAGCCCTAAAGGAGTCAGGATACCTTTTTGTAACAGTACGCTTTTGAACTAACCATGCTTCAGTTAGGACTTTTAAAGGGTTATAACGTGGCCTGGTTCATGGTTTAAGAAACAAAGGATAAAGGCTCAAATTTATTTGTACCCAACCCATTCTCCATGATGTTCTTCAGTCCTATACTCAATTAACTTATGCATTGAGGTTCCATAGCAGCTTGGAATTGTAACACTGACATTTGTGATGGTTCAGAAACCCAACATTTATTTGAACATTCAATCATCTTTTTTTTTTTGTTGAGGATTCATAGTGACCTCTTTCTTTTTTCTCCTTTTGACTTTATTATCCCTCCTGAACTGCTTATTTCAAGGTTACAGTTAGCGGGATTTCTTGATGTTTTACTAAGTCTCCTTCATAGGTTTTGACTTAGTAAGCTTCTCTTTTGCTGGTTATTGAGCGTCAGATTTAATGATTACAGAGAACCATCATTAGTCGTGTATAACACAGATAATTGGAATCTTTGAGTTAACTGAGTAACTACCCTGCCCCAGGTTATGAATAAGGGTTTCAATTTGTGAGAATAAAAACTCCTACTTCATAGGCTCAAAAGGGTTGACTAGGGATTAACTTCCTTATATCTCCACTGTTTAGGAATTGAAACAATGCCTGTACATCGTCAGCATAGTCTGTTCAAAAGCATACTGCATAATATTATGGTATTGTTTTCGTCATCCTCCCTCTACAGGCTTATAGCTTTATCAGGAATTAAATATCACAGGATAGAAATAAGAAACATAGCTCAAAACATAGTGAAACGAATGGATTAATTCAAGACAAACATACGCAATGTATTAATGAAGACAAAAGTTTAACATAATAGTAAGTGTTCAAACAAATAAGAGAAATTACAAATGAAAATTCAAATGTTCTCAAAGTCTCTTCCTCTAAACTTGTCACTTCAGTATTCTGGAAACTTTGATGCTTGATGGACGATAGAATAACTCAACCTGGCCTTCTGGCGTAACCTCGAGTATTCTTTCGTCAATTAGGTCTTGAATCTTATTCTTCAATGCCCAACAGTTACTAGTGTCATGTCCAGGACAGTTGGAGTGATACATACACCTTGCCTTGGGATTATAGCGAGGAGAAGAGGTATTAGGATTTTTAGGAGAATTTTCCAAGGAAATCATCTTCATCTCCAACAGGCATTGCAAAACTTGTGACATTGGAGTGCTGAACTTGGTAAACTGCCTTCTACATTGCTGGCGTTGAGGTGGATTAACCTTATCAGGTCTTTCTTCTTTAATGGAAGAACAATCAATGGCAACCTGTCTCTTACCCTCTTTTATCTTCATCCTCCTTTCAACCAAATCAGCTTGTTTTAACGGAGGTTGGCTGACAATTAGATCCCTGACTCTATTACTTTGAAGTTTTTGGATGAAGGTCCTCAGCTCTTCTTGCCCTTGAGCTAAACTTTGGATAAGAGCCATCTGGCCATTCATCTGAATCCTCATTCCTGTCATCTCAGCTTGTAGTTGTTTCAGCTGATCATCCTTGTTGCTCTCAGGATTCTTCTTCTTAGCCAGCAGTGTCTTCAATTCATCCTGCCCCTTGGATAGGTTCAGGATCAGCTCTTGGAACTGTGCATTCTGTGCCTGAAGATCCTTAACTGATTGTTCAAGAGTCATTGCTGAAATAAACAGCGAGAAGATGAGAAACCTGTGCACAAATAAACCTGTGATGCAATGAAATGATATGGGAATGCATATGCAATGTTTTCAAGGACCGCAGGATTTAAATTTGCTTAAACAACCGGAAAGTAAACTTTTATTAGTAATAACTTTGTTTGCCCCTTGGGCTTACAAACATGAAATGCAATAAATACAAGAGATGGGTTTTTAAGTCTCCCATGGACGTTTCCTCTTTATGTTGAGGTATGAGTTGAGATTCCGTTCCTCGTGAAATTGCTTTGTTAGCTCTAGGACTCTTGCTTGGCTTGCTTTGTAATGAGCCTCGAAAGTATCCCTTTGCTCCTTCAGTTGGATCCATGATCTCTGCAAGTCTTCCATATCAGTAGGCATGTCTGGGTGAAGGATGGTATAAGCTGTGTCTCCTTCAGCAACAGGTTCCATGGTAACTGGTAGGACGGCAGGATATGGCATCATGAGTGTCTGAGCACGAGATCGTACCCATCTGAGATAAGCCTCCATAGGAATAGTGTACTTAGGCTCCAGTGTCTTGCTGTCAATCCTGTTTACCTTTCCCCAAGCTCGTATGAATCTCTGACGGTAACCCTGAAGATCGTTGTCGTAGTCAAATACAATGCCCTGAATCAACATATCATGTGGACCATCACTCCGGGCGTAACCAAACTGTCGTAAAGCTAGAGAGGGGTTGTAGGTGATGCCTCCTCTTATGCCTAGAAGTGGCACATTAGGAAACTCCCCACAACGGTCAATGATGGTGACATTCTCCATAGATCTGGAGCACCAATGGATATCTGAGTGAGAAAGTGACATGATCCTCTTGGACCATCTGAACCCTTGCTCATTCTTCATTACTGAGCGAGGAAGGTGAGAAATAAACCACCTAGAAAGTAAAGGTATGCAGCACATCAAAGTCCCTCTTGCCCTTGTAGTACGGGTATGAAGAGAATGTAAGATGTCTCCAAGTAATGTAGGCACTGGATTGTGACTCAGGAAAATGTTGATGGCATGAACATCTATGAACTGATCTGGATTGGGGAACAATACTAAGCCATATATCAGCAAGGCTAAGATCTCCTCAAAAGCATCATAGCTCATGGCCTTCAAGAACATTTGAGCCTTATCCATTAGCACCTTGGCAAGAATACCCTTGACTCCACTTCTCGTCTCTAGAACAATGTCAGATTTCTTCAGATGTAGAGCTGCAGCAATAACCTCTGGTTTGAGCTCCTTCTCCAAGCCTGTGAAGGGTCTTTGATCAAGAACAGGTATACCCAGAAGTTTAGAGAACTCCTCCATGGTTGGAACCAGCTGATAGTCAGGAAATGTAAAGCAATGGTGCTTAGGGTCGAAGAACTGAAATAGGACACTCATCATGTCTTCATTGAACCCTGAAGTGACTAGATCCAATAGGTGACCATGTCTCTTGATGAATTGGGAATGATCAGACACTTGAGAAACCAACTCTTTAAGCTTGGCAGGTATTCCCACAAAGTTGATCCTGATGGTGTTTCTACGAGCAGAAGCCATGACCTGCAACAAAGAACAAAGATAAATCCTTTGGTCCTTGAAATGGTTAGGGAAAATGATATGCTCATGATGCATGATGATGTCATGATGTTATGCTCAATCACAAACATGTGGCACACACAAACAAGTCACCATAGCCCTAGGTTTAAAGGCTTGCATGAGGTTCAAAGGTAAGTACCCTCCCCTGAAGTTAGATGGTTCATCCTGTCCTACAAAAGTAACCAGGTTCTAAGGGATCTCAATATCATTGATCCTTCACAAGGGTGGTTGATCAGAAGGCAACTTACTTGCCAACCAAAACCCTCCAAGTTTAAGATCTCAATGAGCGTAGCATCGAGTGTCAACCAACTTCAGTCCGCACCAAAGCCGGTTACCTCACTACTTTCTAAAGGCCAAGATGAGTTAACTAGGGTTCTAAAAGTTAGTTAGTGCATTGACAACATATGGCAGCCTCATATTATCGTCAACTTGACTTAAGGAACATAAGCACCAACCAAGAAGTCACACTAACTATGGCCACCAGATCAACCGTATCGATATACGTCGTACAGTTTCCTTGGTCTATTGCCATTTACCTAAGGTACACTAGATCCGGGTTAGGACCTTTCACACATAAGAGCCCAACAAGTAAAGTAAAGCAAACAAGGCAAACAATTTAAAGTGATCTTAATTTCTAAGGGTACCCCTCTTTAATAGATCCCCAGCAGAGTCGCCAGTTCTGTAACACGGTGGGAGAACTGACTTTAAGTAATGTTGCGGATAGCAAGAGTCGCCACCGACTTTTATTTTATCCAAAAGGAAAGGGTATAAAAGAACAGGAAAGACCTTAAGAGATATTTTTGGGTCCGGGGGGTAAGTTATGTAAAGGGAAGGTGTTAGCACCCTTTACATCCATGGTTATCCATGGGCTCTTAGTTACTTAGCTCACTTTAAATTGTTTTTGAAAGTGTAGTGTGTGAATAGAAAAATTTTCAGAATAGTTGATAATGATCCATGTACGGATGCGTAAAAACTTGTTTGAAAATTTGTTTGAAATTTGTTAAGTGTGAAAAGTTTTTTTTTTAAGTGAGCAAGTACATAAGAGGAACCTACCCTAAAGTTTAAAGTCTTTCTTATTCTTTATCCTTTCATTGGTAAGACTATCCCTACTATTAAGGAGTAGGTAGTCATTACCTTGGATGTAAGGGACATGAGAGGGACATCTGTTTTTATGAAGGCAACTGTGGGGTGTAATAAGCATAATGGAGGGACTATCATCATTATTCGGAGGGACTCGATTCGTATAGGCAACCATGAGGGACTTGATGATTTTCTTTTTAAAGGGACTTACTTTATACACCCCACTTGACCATTATTCGTAGGCAACTTGAGGGATAACCTTAGAAAGTGAGACGGCGATAAAAATCGACTTACGTGTGTGAGTGTTAATTTAATTATCTTTGATTAAAGTGATCTAATTTATTTTAAATAAAATACATATTTTTCACTCCCTAAATTACTAACCATAACAACAATAAGTAAATAATTACAAAATTTACATCCGGGAAGCAATTACAAGAAATTATAATAATAAGCAAATTAAAATAAATGGCGAAAAGCATAAATATAAATAATAAGCAACAACATAATAAGCAATAAATAAATAATTAAGGGTTAGTAATAATAATAATAAAAAAAATAGGGTTAGTAAATAACAAAAATTAATGAAATAATAATAATATATAAAATTAATAGAGCAAAATAAATAATATGGTTAGTAATAACAATAATAAATAAAATTAACCAAAATTATAATGATAAGAGATTAACAATTTTTAATATAAACAATTATATTTTAAAAAAGAAATATGAACAAACAATTATTTTCATTTACAAGTTATTAAGTTATTTTAAATATATTATAATTACAAGATTTAAATTAAAAAAAATTATAAAAGGTATTCATATATTATATAAAGAGAACAATAAGTTATAAGTATATTTACAAGATTTAATTTTTATTGATTCAATTATTTAAAAAAAATGATTTAAGTTATAAACATAGTGTAAAATATATTGACCTATTATATGAAGAAAAGAGTTTATAATTATATTTACAAAATTAATTATATTAAAAATTATATACATAATAATTATGATAAGAAATAAAAATCATTTTTGGAAAATAGAATTAAGTTTTATTTAGAAAAGTATTTTTTAGAGTTTTCTTTAGAAAATTAGGATTTATTTAGATACAAAATTATTTTTACTAATATAATAAAAGGAATAATTTTTAAATTAAGAACATATGAGTTTTTTTATTAGGAACTATTATTTTATAGAATTATTTCATTATACAATTATTAATAAAATCTAAACTAATTACACAAAAATAAAATAAAAGAAAATAGCAAAACAAACCTGGCTGGGGTTTGAACCCAGGAGGCTTTGCTCACAAGAACTATGCTCTACCACTGGGCCAGACGCTGGTTGGTGCAAGAAGGATTGCCTCCAAACGGTTTTGTTCTTTCAAACCAATAATCAGCAAAATAAATGAACAAAAACAAAAGGCCTGGGGGAGGATTGAACCCAGGACCTTATGTATAAGGGTATGCGCGCGTTACCACCCGGCTGGAAGAGCCAATCTGTTAATACTTTGGCCACAATTGATAATATATTAGACCTAAAAAAACAAACAAAATAAATGAACAAAATGTTACCAACGGGGAATCGAACCCCAGACCAAGTCCATGTACGCGCACACCCCCAACCACTGGGCCAAGCAGCCTGTTATGAAATAAAACCAAAACTAATTCATAAAATATTATATTCAATTTTTGAATTCTGGAAAACGCGCCAAGCTTCTTCTTCTTCTACCTTTTACCTGCGAAATTACCTGCACAATTTCTTACACAATTTCCTGCGAATTTTTCAAAACATGAACCTACGAAATTTGGAACACCATCAAAACAGTGAAATTTCTCAAAATTAATTTGTGCATAATGATTCCCAGAGGTCACATGATTGTGCTGCGTTCTTAGAAATTATTTATTTTAGGTTTATCATGGATTCATAAAAACTTGGCCGAAACCCTAGCAATGGTGATTCCCTCATATTGAACCTAAAACCAAATCAAATTATCCAGAAAGCATCCAAACATCATTATAAACACAAACCAGAAGTTAGTTTTCATCAACAATACGTAAATCATCCAAATCGAAAATTTTCAAAACATGAGTAAAGTGCATTCGGTTTTTACGATTCAGAGTATGAATGCATGATGTTATGATTCAAAATCAATCACTGAACTTCAAGGAATCTATTGCCACCTTTGGTTTGTCTTGAAAAAGGCTACAAGTGCCAAACCGAATTGGAATTTTTTTGCTTGAATTTTGAAGTATGAAGCTTACCTTTGAGGCTGTGGAATTCGTCCTTGGTCAATGGCAATGAGTTTAGTATATATAGGAGACTCAATTAGGTCAAAAACTTTTATTGATTATGTGGAAGTTTTGATATTTTAAGATTGAGAAAGATCATGTCATGAAATCTCAATATTTGCTCATGAAAGCTTACTATTTTTGTATAAATCATATGATTCCTTTCCCTCTCAACTTCAATCACCCATTAAGACTTTCTAGAATCAATAAATCCATTAAATCTTCACATTTAATATTTTATTTAAATTTAAAATGATTTTAAGAATAAAAAATCATAATAAATTAATTAAATAAAATAAAAATTATGAAAATATGATGGAAATTTCGTGCATGATGTTATTGTATGGGTTGGGTCATAATCTGGCCAGCCCATTTGGAGAAAATTGCTTTTAGGCCCTCATTTTCATCATAGACCATCACAAATTTTCCCAACTTTGCAAGGGCACATCTCCCTCAATTTTAAAGGTATGAGGGTGTTCTTGGACTCTTTGGAAAGCTTGAAGAGTCCTCTAAACAACCCCATTGGTTTCAGGTCCATATCATTTACCAATCTCAAGTTATGCCCTTTTGAAGTTGTTGACTTTTTGTTGACTTTTGAAATGACCTATAATGTCTTAGCTCCTATCTTTCAAATGAAGCATTTTTGGGCTTAACTTTAAACATCAAAGTTGTAGAGAATTCAATTTCCTTAAAAATGAGCTTTGGATGGAGACTTGGTGATGAAGTATGTGAAAGTTATGGCTGGTCAAAGTTCAGTTGACTTTTACTGAGGAAACCCTAATTTAGAAACTCCTGATTATTGATGATCTGGAATCTCCTTGATGAATCATGATCAACCCTTGATCAAATGATGAATTTTACTTCATATATTTGATGTTGGCAAAAAATCATGAAGTTTGACTTTGGTTTGACCACAGTTGACCTCAGTTTGACTTTTTAACTGCATGAACTGATTTTGACTTATCTGATCATCTGACTGAGCAAACCTTTTGAGAAAAGTCTTGAAACTTGTCATGGGGGTTCTTACACACATATAAGATGTTATGAAACTCACTTGAGGTATTGGAAGTCCATTTAGCCTGATTAAAATCAAAACCCTTAGCCTTGGATACACTGCCTAAGAGGTGCATTGTCTGAGGGGATTGTCAACTCTTTTGACCAATTGTGAACTTTGTGAACCTTGTGAACCATCATAAAATGTCTTGTGAACCTCATGGGAGGTATTGTGAAGCTTGTGAACCTTGTGAACCTCATGAAGTGGCTTTGTAGACCTCATGAACCTCAGGAAAGCTTTGTAACCATTGTGAAACTTGTGAACCTTGTGAACCTTCAAGAAGTGACTTGTAGACTTCATGAAAGGTCTTGTAAATGTTGAGAAGCTTGTGAACCTTGTGAACCTTCATAAAGTAACTTGTAAACTTCATGAACCTCATGCAAGGTCTTGTAAATGTAGAGAAACTTGTGAACCTTGTGAACCTTCTTAGAACACAAAGTCTTGTATTGTGAGGGCAAATTTTGGGGTGCAACAGCATGGAACTGGAATAGGAATGAGAAAGGGAACTGAAAAAGAAAAGGAACAAAGGGGAAATGTAGGGAAAATAAAGAATGTGCTCGAACGGGCCCTACCCCGCTGCCTACGTACCTCATCGGGATAATGAGGATCAGAGTCGACATAGTTCGCTTAACTAAGGCGAGAACTTTATGTGTTTTTTAGGATGACATTGCCATAGCTCTAGCTCAGGTGTTACCGGCTCTGACTCGAGGGTATTTATCGTATCGCTGTTTGAACTGTCGAGGCAAGTCGCATTCGTCCGCAAAGATTAGGAGATGAGAAGAGAAGACACGATGTCTTTGTTAATTGGCTTTTAGTAGAAGTGTTTTGGAGTTTGTTTGTTTGTGAACATTCTTATACTAAGACTTATCCATCGCGGGAAGTACTTACACCTCGCCCCGAAACAGGACGCGTATAAAAACTCCGCAACAAAGTCTCATGGCGTATAAGAACATTCAGTTTTTATTAAGTGTCTTTTAGATTTTGTTTGAAGATGAGAGAAGAAGACTCAAATCGGAAAAGGAAAAAAACTAAGGGGACTACGACCAACCCTAAATTATTTATTGTTCACAAAAGAGAGATCCTAATGGTTAGTGAGGTTTTCTAATCCTAAGGAGCAAAAGGAAAAGAAAGAAGAAAAAGGATGCAACTTACTTCCTAATGAAGATAAGTTGATCCTAACAAGGGGGGAAATCCTACCAAACACAAATATGGAAGGAAAAAGAATTTAAAATGCATAAAAGAAATGCATAAAAAATAAAAGGATAGGGTGAAGTAAACTTACCTCAATCTTCCCCACTACAAAACAAATGATTAATGTGCATTTTTATTAAAAAGAATAAGGCAAACACACCACAATTAAACCCTAAGACTCTTGGACCTAGACTAGACTCAATATTAGGTTTAAGGGTGCCTACACTATGCTAACCCAAAATTCAACAACTATTTACAGCACTCAAACACACAAACAGCTATGAAAATAAAGCATAACACCAACAACATACTACAGCTATCATGCAACATGAAAAAGTAGGTGTAAAAGGTCAAATACAGCATGTACACATAACAAACAACATACATTTTACAGCACTTATGCAAAGAACAACTATGAAATGCAAAATCCAGAATTGATTATTTTCATATTTTAATGCACAAACTCAATGAATAATGCACTAAATCCATCATGAACATACATTTGAACATGGATCATCATATAAAAATGCAAGAACATGAATATTTTGAAGATTATGCAAGAATGCATCACATGGTTGATTATGCAACAAGTAATGCAAAAGTATGGTATATGAACATGGTATATGCACATGATGATTATTGATTATGAACATGCAACATGATAGCTCCACAAACATGCTAAACTCAATGCAAAATTCAGAATTGAATTGATATGGATAATATAATCAAATATGCAACAAAATGCAAGAAACGCACATACTTATGATTATGGAAAATGCAACATGCATCAATACAATGAAATGCAAAATGATTTAATGCCATGCAAACATGTAAAAGCAGAATGCAACATGATTATTATATGCCTAATGATGCATGAACATGGAAACAAAAGCAAGAACTTAAACTATGCACAGAGAAGCACAAAAATGCATAACACGTAACATGAACGGAATCGTGTCGAAACGACTCGAAATGGGGGAATTAGCTACTGGAAATGGACCTAAAAATTCCCTAAAATCACTACCTAAACATGTATGAACATTAAAGGCACTAGAACTTAGGACTAAGCCATCAAATAAGCAAGAAAACAAAAAATTAACAGCGTTAACCAGTTAACCAATTGGTTAACCGGTTAAGGAACCTAAATCTGCCCTGTTTTGTGGCCAATACGCACCCGTTAACCGGTTAACCAGTTAACACTGAACCAGAATGTGAAAAAAGTTGAGAAAAAAGTGCTTTTGGCCACAAACTCACTTCTAATGACCCCTAACATTCCTAGGAACATGCTAACACGAATTTCTACTTAATTTGAGCTTATTTACACATGCTAACACCTATAGCTATCAACACTTTAGCTTCTAAATCATTACAAATCTTAAAATGCAAGCAACACATAATGAAACATAATCGATCGCAATCAAAATGAAAAGCACTTAAAGAACGCCAAAAGTGGCAAGATGAAGAGAATAACCTAAAGAAGAAGTGATTAAGATCACCAACCTACGAAGCGGAGGAGTGCTTCGGTAATTGTTGCAAGAATCGGAGCTTGATCGAAGAGAAAACCAAAAAGCCGAGAAATCGCAAAATAAATGCGTTCTTGATGCTTGAATCTTCGCACACTTCCGATAAGCTGAAATCTTCTACAAAATCACTAGCTTCTTCTTCTACAATCCACAATTAATGGAGGTTGGAGGCTTAAGCTTCAAGATCTTCAAGTTTCAATGTGAAACTTGAAGAGCTTATTCAAAGAAGCTTTTGGTGAAAGGAGGGAAAATGGAGGAAAAGTGAGAGAGAGAAAAAGTGATTATGAAAAAATGAAAAAATTTGGAATTATGGGAACCCTTTGCATTGAAGTGATTAAGGGTTATATAAAGGCTAGGCTTAGAGCTAGGTTTGAAAAGGAATTAGGTTTGGGGCCCAAAAATTAGGTTTGGGATCCAAAATTAGGTTTGGGGTTAGTTAGGGTTAGGGTTGGAAAAGGAATATTCCTTGGAATACTCTAGAAGATGGTAGAAGATGGTGGAAGTTTCCAAGGGAAATGGAGTGGAATTAAAGTGGAAAAAGGAGAATGAGAGAATGAAAGGAAGTGTGGAAAGAAAGTGGAAGGAAAGGTGGAGAGAAAAGGGAGAGAAAGTGGTGAATTCTTCCTTTTTAATGGGTTAGCTTGAAAGTGGTGTGGATTATTTTTGGTACATCATTTTCTCTTGAACTCCAATGTTTGCCAAGCCTCGATCGACCACACACCTCATGCAAAGGACGATGAATGATTTATTTATTTTTTCAAATGCGATGCGATGATATGCGGAATGGTGCAAGAATGAAGCGTAAATTACTCGAGGTTGATGATAAATAAGAGGGCAAATTTTGGGGGTGTTACAGCTATAGCAGATGGACATGGGTAAAGTTTCTTAGACACAAGGATGGGTCAATTGTTGTATTTTCTAACTTCTGTAAACAAGTTCAAAATGAAAAAGAGTTTAGAATTGTTAAAGTCAGAAGTGATCATGGTGGAGAATTTGAAAACAAAAAACTGGAATTATTTTTAACGAAAATGGCATATCTCATAATTTTTCTTGCCCTAGAACTCCATAACAAAATAGGGTTATAGAATGTAAGAACAGAACTTTACAAGAGATGGCCAGAACCATGATCAATGAGACAAACATGGCTAAACATTTTTGGGCAGAAGTAGTAAATACAACATGCTACATTCAGAATAGAATCTCTATAAGACCTATTCTGGAGAAGACTCCTTAAGAATTATGGAAGAACAGAAAGCCCAACATTTCTTACTTTCATCCATTTGGATGTACTTGCTTTATTCTGAATACCAATGATCCTATGAACAAGTTTGATTCTAAGGCATAAAAATGTTATATGTTAGGATACTCTGAATGTTCGAAAGGATACAAAGTATACAATACAGAAACACGAACTGTGATAGAATCCATCTATGTCAGATTTGATGATAAGCTTGGTTCTGAAAAACCAAAGCAGATTGAATCTCTTGCAGATATAGAAGTTCAAATCACTAAAGAAAGAACATCTGAAGGACAACCATCCTCAGAACAAGACAAGACAGTCACCTCAACAAGTATTAAAGAACCTATTCAGAAGAAACAATCCAGAAGCATGTTGAATCATCCAGAAGATAAGATTCTAGGAGAGAAAGATGATCCGATTAGAACAAGGTCCTCATTCAGAAACTCTGAAGAATCTCTAATGGGATTAGTCTCTCTAATTGAACCAACTTCTGTAGAAGAAGCATTTTCAGAAAATGATTGGATACTTTCAATGCAAGAAGAACTAAATCAATTCACCAGAAATGACGTTTGGGATTTAGTTCCTAGACCAAAAGGATTAAACATTATTGGCACCAAATGGGTATTCAAAAACAAGCTAAACAAACAAGGTGAAGTTATCAGAAACAAAGCATAGCTAATTGCACAAGGTTATAGTCAACAAGAAGGAATAGACTATACAGAAACCTTTGCACCAGTCGCAAGGTTAGAATCTATTAGACTTTTAATCGGATTTATTGTAAATCATGACATCACTCTCTATCAGATGGATGTCAAAAGTGCACTTTTAAATGGTTATATTGATGAAGAAGTTTATGTGCACCAACCCCCTAGTTTTAAAAATATTAAGTTTCTAGAACATGTTTACAAACTTAAAAAATCTTTATATGGTCTGAAACAAGCTCCCAGAGCTTGGTATGAAAGACTAAGTAATTTTCTCCTGGAAAATAACTTTATCAGAGGGAATGTGGACACAAATCTCTTCAACAAAACCTTTAAAAATGATATTCTGATTTGTCAAATTTATGTAGATGATATTATTTTTGGTTCCACTAAAAGTGCCTTGGGAAAGGAATTTGCTAAGTCTATGCAGGCAAAATTTGAAATGAGCCTGATGGGAGAATTAAAGTTCTTTTTGGGAATACAAATCAATCAAACATCATAAGGAACATATATACATCAAAGAAAATATGTCAAGGAACTTCTGAAGAAATTTGATATGTCAGATATTAAGATTTCCAAAACTCCAATGCATCCCACATGTATTCTGGAGAAGGAAGAGGTAAGTAAGAAAGTAGATCAGAAGATCTACAGAGGTATGATTGGATCTCTTATGTGCTTAACTGCCTCAAGACCATACATTCTGTATAGCGTATGTTTATATGCTAGATTACAATCAGATCCTAGAGAAACTCACTTAATAGCAGTTAAGAGAATCTTTAGATATCTGAAAGGTACTACTAATCTTGGTTTATGCTACAGAAAGTCCAGAAATTATAAGCTTGTAGGGTACTGTGACACTTATTTTACTGGAGACAAAACATAAAGAAAAATTAATTCTGGAAGTTGTCAATTTCTGGGAGCAAAAGGCAATTAGCCATAGCACTATCAAATGCTGAAGTTGAATACATAGCAGTAGCTGGATGTAGTACTCAGATGCTCTGGATTAAAACCAGCTTGAGGACTTCAATATTTATGAGAGTAACATTCCTATTTTACACTCTAGAGCTAAACACATAGAAGTTAAACACTATTTCATTAGGGACTATACTCAGAAAGGAATCATGTTTTTAAAATTTATAGATATAGACCATCAATGGGTTGATATTTTTACAAAACCCCTTGCTGAAGATAGATTTAATTTCATTCTGACTAATCTCAGTATGGAACTATGCCCAAAATGAGAAATGTTTAACTTTATGCATTTAACTCCTAGAAGTTTTGTACCAATTTATTTCTCTCTAGAAAGAAAACTGGTTCAGAAGTTTTTTTAAGATGACCTGAATGTTTACTTCTCAGACTTGTGTGTCAAAAGAATAACATGCAGATCATAACATCAACACGTATCAATGAAGCTCTGAAGTATCCTAAAGAATCAGAATACGTGTTCATACTCTGAAGATGGACAGAACATGCATTCCAGCACTTGGACAAATTCCCCTCTGTAGAAGAATACGTGTTCAATTTTTAGGAAACTAAAACGGCTTAAAAGACACAATTGAGGCGCTAGTCACGTTGGTAACTGTTCCAAAATCTTTACTCCTCTCCCCTGTCAGAACTCATTTAATGCAATTAATCATGATGTTTTATACATTAATGTTTTCCACTAATTGTGCTTTTCTTTTACCGCCTCTTAATTCTATATAAATGAGTGTTTTTTACCTCACAAACACTATTCACACTTTCACTTTTACCATCACTCTCTTGTTTCTATTTTTCTCTGCACCCCTTTTCAAACCTTCATCTTAGTAACAAATGGATTCTTCACCTCAAAACGATTATCAAGCGCCTTCTTCTCAGCAAACTCAACATGATCAACATTCAGAAGAACTCCACATTTCTCCTATCAGAACCCTTCTTACTCCAGTAGACAAGCTAGAAGTTCTCTGTGAGCTCTTTGTTGACTTTGATATTTTGAAGGAAAATGGGTTTGATCTTACACCCGCAGTCAAGTTTCAAGGCTAGGAGAAATACTTTGATCGTCTAATGGGTCCAATTTTTCCTAAATAATTTTGGATTTTTGCAAGTGCTTCTAACTCTCATATAAACTCTTATGTTCTGGGTAAGAGGATCATCATCACTGAAGAACACATTGCAAAGTTGATACAATCTAATGGAAATGGGATCAAGTGCAGTGAGATGGATAAGCTTTCTAATACTACACTCGTCTCTAAAGAAATCTTCTCAAATGGGCAACATTCTAACAAAATAAAAGATCTGAAGGATCATCTGAGAATTTGGGCAAAGATAATTTTAGGTTGCATCAGTCACAGGAAAGCAACAAATTCTCCATATTACATCAATGTGGATCAGCAATTTCTGCTGTACTTCATCTCCAAAAACAAAAAGGTCAATCTTGCTCATTCACTTTTCAATCATCTGAAGAACAACATAAAGGAAACTAGAGAAGATGAGAAGACCAAAAGAGATTGATTCCTCTGGGAAGACTCATCTCTGACATTCTGACTGAAAACAAGTTGGTTGATCATCTGATGGAGGCTCAAAAATTTGAACTTTTGGAAGCAGAAGCTGGGAAGCCTCTAAATGCTAAGAATCTGAAGAAGATGAAGTTCATAGAAACCATCAAGAAGGATCCAGTTCTGCACTCTAGAGAAGTCATCACCACCAGGAAAATTCCTCTAAAGGACTTCCCTATGTTCTCTGCTGATACACCACTAGAGGTTGTAGTCAGATACTTGGAATCTTGCAAGTTGGATGGTGTTGATCCTCTGTTTAATCCAGAAGAGCTCAGAAAAATTGCACCAGAAGTTGCTTAGAAGAAGAATAAGGAGAGGAAAGCTTCTGAAGGAACCTCTCAGAAGGCTCCAAAGCAACTCATAAAGAAAGGTACTTCTTCTTCTCAGTCTGAGTTTATTTATATTGTAGAATCTGTAACAGTTGTCACATCTAAAAACCCTCCTTCTGATATCACTCCTTCTGTTACACCTACACCTTCTAATCCTATAACTTTTGAAATCCTCATTATACTCCTTTACAAAATACTCAACCTGAAAACACTTCATCACCATAAAAAACATATGAACATCACTCTCCTCAAACTCTAGAAGTTTTTGACATGCCAATAGACCCAACACCACCTTTGATCTTAACACATCATCCTTTGTTGAAACCCATTCAGAACTTCAACAAGTTTTGTCAGATATTGACGTTTTTCCTACCTTTGTTGCTGCCTCTGTAGCTCAGTCCTCTAATCCACTTCCAACTGAATTCACTCAACAAACACATGACTTTAACCCTCCTCTAAGCTCTGGCACTCATAGAGTTGTTTTTTACCTATCCCCTGTACGTGAAGAATCCTTATCTTCTTATGTATCAACCCCTCCAAAAACTCCCACCTACATTAACATTCCAGATAGTCCCTCCCCAACAAATGAACCTGAGGATCCTCTTAGAACCTTTATTGATATATAAGCTCTACAAAAACTATCCTCTGTCACAAAAAAAACTTCCATACCCAAACCTAAACCAAAACCAACCAAATCAGATGTTGGTACACTGTTGCTAGCATTTGAAGCAGAAATGAAAATTAGACTGGAAGATCTGAAGATCGCCTATGCAGAAAACCTTGATCTTGCAGCTTCTAATTTTCTTTGGACCTCCTTCAGAATGTAGTTTAATTCTGAGACCAAGAAGCTGAATGATATCTATTATGATATTGCTCAGCAGAACTTCTGTGAAACTCTGAAAAAATGTTCACCAGTCTTGAGAAGAAGAGAACTCCCCTTCTGGATGACAAGCCTTGGAAAGAACATGAACCAAAGGAATCATTTTTTTCTCTTCAGCTAATGATTGTTCCTTTTGCTGAAGACAGAGGAAAAGAAACTGCTGAAGCAACTTCTGCTGAAGAATCTTCTGAGGCACACTCTACTCAAGTTGCTACAACAGTTGAAGAACCAACTCCAACATCCTTGGTGCTGAAAATTATGGACGAACTAAAGAAAGAAAATGAATCTGTCAAGCAGAGTTTGGACAAGCAAGATGAGACTAATGTTGAACTCAAATCCATGATTGGACAACAAGTTGAATCAACTTTTCAGATAAAGTCTCTTCTAGAAGCTTTAGTTACCAAGATTAACCCCCAACCTTGATTATGTCTTATGATTTTTTTCCTTCTAGTTGTTTGTCTGTTTTCTTGTTTTTCTGATATTTCTATGTTTTGTCCAATGTTTTCCATGATTATTTGATTAATGAAAATCTTATCTTTTGTCTCTGTTTACTTTATTTGTTAAGTATTTTTGAGTAATGACAAAAAAAAGGGAGAAAAGTAAATAATTTTGATCTATAATAGTTTATCAAGACTAAGCCACAAACATTTTAATATTTTGATCAAACTGTCTAAGTTGTTTTTAAAACAGGATAAGTAATCAACTCAGGGGGAGCATAAGCTTAAAAACTTCTTATGAAAATTCTAAAAGAATATATCACCATCTAAAGGGAGTTTCCTTATCTTTTAATTCTTTTTTATAAATCAAAATTAATGTTTTGTCATCATAAAAAAGGGGGAGATGATTAGAACAAGATTTTGATTCTACTTCTCTGATAGAGTTTTGATGATAACAATATTTTCTAAGAACAAATTATAGCACTAAAATTTTCTTCTATGTGCAGGATATGAGTTCTTATGAGAAGACAATATCTAAGTTGCTCAGCATATTCTAATAATATACAAAGCTAAGCGCATCTCTCATAGAAGATCTGATGGTAGAAAGACGTTTTCATCAACTACGTTTTTACTGCTGCGAAATCAAAACATACTCTGATGTGAATTAAGTACATTCTAATTCTCATAATAAAGGGCAATTAAGCGGGAATCGAGAATAATGACTGAGAATAATATCTTTTATTTTTGGAAGGACATTATGACTATTTACAATCTTCCAAAAATGGCACCAGAAGTTCTCAACGGATCTCTCCATCAATCGCTTATAATAGGAGATCATTTAAAGAAATTGAAGCTTCTTCTTCCACGTGAAAACATTCATAATTAATTTCTTTTTATCTGTTCTTTACTTTGTAAAATCTATCACTGTGTGATAATAGCTTTTTGAAGCAATTCTGTTATAACTTTTGTAAAACTATTTGAAAAATTCCTTGAGTGACTAGTGTAGTCAGTAGACTCGTGAAGACTTTGACTATAGGTCTTAGTGGTTTTATTCAAGTTTTGAATAATGGATTAAGACCTCATTCATAGAGGCAAATCACCTTGGCGGGTGGACTGGATGTAGTTTGAGTTCAAATGAACCAGGATAAATCAAAGTGTCTTTTATTATCATTGTTTTTGAAAACCCAATTCCAACCCCCCTTCCTTGTGTTTTTCGCTCCTTCAACTTGCACTTTCGTGGATCATACCTCTTGTTGGTCGCGTAATCCCAAAGTGATTGATCATTTTTCATTAAGAACCAAGACTTATGAAAGTTTGATGCGTAGGTGTTTTGGGTCTCTCAATCTCCTTTCAAATTTCATTGAATTTGTTTCTATTTGCCTTGATTAATCGCTATAGTGTAAGATACTAAGCGAATCCGGTTGCCTTTCGATTTTGGTTACTCTTTTGGTTGTTGATGATTAAGTTCACCATACCAATATTATGTAAATATTATTATATTATTATTATATTAATATTTTAATTCTTTCTCGCACCTTATCCTCTTTATTTTAATTCTTGCTACCTTATCTCTTTTATTATGCTTTTATTATACTATATCATTCATCATATTGTTTATGTTTATGTTGATATTCTTGTGCTTTTTCTTTTGTCCATTTGGACACAAAAATATTAATAAAGGATTAAACATCTAAAAGATTTGTGACTTTAATCTTGGACTATGGCCACTATCCTTAGCATTGGACTTGGAGTTTTGGACTTAGATTTTAGGATTTTGCCCTTTGCTTGAGTTATTATGGATTGAAGACCTTGGCCTCGATTTGGTTCACTTGTTTATAAATATGAAGTCTTATTGCTTCAAAGAATGCTCGCCATACGGTTTGGTTATTCTTCCTTTAAATTTTACTTTAAATATTAGGATAGTCCCTTCATCTCCTCCTCTTCTTTAATTTTCAAAATCTCCCTCCTTTTTCAAAGGATTCTTGTTTTAAAAAAATTATCACCTCTTTAATAAATAAAACCTTGACTTTTGTCGAGTGGATTTTACTATTTTCTTTTCTCTTAAAAAAATCAATGAATTTAATCATTTTGACTTTAATTCAAAAAATAAAAAGAACCAAACTCATTCAAGTTGTTTTGTGACTTTGTGCACTTTTGTTTGTTTTCTTTAAAAAAATGTCGATTATGAGTCGTTATTCTTTAGTCGGGTGCAAGTCTCTCAATCTCCATAATTGTAGTTTGATGTAATTGAGTCTCTTGTCATTTGTGGGGGTTTAGTGGCATTCTCGTCGATTTTATCCGAGTTAGCGCCCTCCCCATAATGATGTATGAGTTCATGCCTTCATTCTCATGGTAGATTTTTAGGCTATCCACTTGAAAATGACGAATTCTCTTCACTTAATAAAATCAATTACAACAAACCCTTTTTACTATTTGTACCACGAACTATGGGGTTATGATCTCGATTGCACTTTGTGGGTACATAGGCATGAGGTGGTAAACCTCTCCAAACACAAAAATATTAAAAATTAATTCTTCTCTCATCTCTCCACTCTCATTTTTGAAAACCATTTTCAAACCAAAAGCAATAAATTTTTCAAAGGGCTCTCGTGGAGTACCACAAACATTTTGGGTGCGTAAAACCTTCCCATTTTGTAACATATCCCCTTACTTGGTTTCTTTTAGCTTTTTGCTTTTAGATTCATTAGGATTTATTCGCTCTTTTTTCCTTTTCCTCTTGGAATAAAATAAAAGCGCGATGGAGCTCTGTTTACTTTGAGTTAAGTTAACTAATAGCTTACACTCATGTTTTTACCGTTACAGAAAAGTGGTGACTCTGTTGGGGAGTAATATCTAAGTGGATTCGACCTACTTTGATTTATTTACTATTTTGGTTTGATTTGTTTGTTATTTGTTTGTTTTGTTTCGGTTTTGGTGATCCTCTGTGAGTGAGATAGATTCTAACCCGAATCTGAGTTAAACTCATGATAAGACAGCGATATCGAAGCGATACGCGATGGAGTAGTCCAAAGCGATATCAATTCGATAATCTCCACTCGCATAGGCTCTCTTGGATTATTAATGTCATAATGAGTAATTGTAACATGACATTATTTTCCGACCTTGAGCTGATCATACTGAGGACCGTAGAACCCTTAACCCATCCAAGCCAATTTAGGAACGTAGTGTGGAAACTATCCAGGTGTAAACCTGAGATGGTTTTCATGCGATACTACACTCGGACGAGGTCTATCTTAATAATTTTATTGGTTGGGGAGTAGTCCAACGTACCGATAATATTCTAAAGATGGTTGTTAACTCCGTGCACCTTTGTTAGCACCCTTTTGGTTTTCTGCAGCTACAATAAAGACAAAACCTTAGCATATATCTGTGTGGGAGGGGTTTTGTTACCTTAAATTCATGCTCGTGACTCGGAACCTAGAACCGTGTGCTTTGTGTGATCTTGTTTGTGGTTGTTGCATACATGCACCCATGCATTCACGTGCATTGTTCTCAAGATTTCAAGGGACTCATAGGCACTTTTGCAAATATTTCAGATGTTTTTGGCTTTGAATATGAAAATAAGTTTTTCAATATCAAAATGTAGTATCATTTTTATAAATATTGCAATTTACCTGATAGTCCTTTGAAATCTTTGAATTTTCATCTGCACATCATGCATCATTCTTGCATCAATCTTGCTTTCAGAGAGTTCAACATGAGTCTTATTGTGTTTCTCTTACTCTTCATCCAGTGTGTTTGACAAGCTGAGTCATTGTTACGGTACTCGAGCTAATCAAAGAAAGGAGATGGATCCTCTACAACAAGAAAACTATGGATTTCATGATGGCATGACAATTCTGAAAGAAGAGTTAGAGCATTTAAGCATTGTGATGAAAGGTTTGATGGCTGATTAGAGTATCCACCTTGATATAAAAATGAATGATCCTAGATTTGCGAAAATTGAGAAAGAATTTCACAATCTTGAGGAGAAATGGAAAATGATGAAAGGAGTCAACGCATCTGGTCTTAAGGAATCTGACTTGTGTTTGGTACCAGATGTGGTCATTCCTCCGGATTTCATAATGCCTGTCTTTGAGCTATATAAAGGAGCTAGTTGTCCGAAGTACCATTTGACAATGTTATGTTGGAAGATGGGCGCTTACATCAAAGATGATAAGTTGTTACTTCACTACTTTCAAGAAAGCCTGTATAAGGTATCCTTGATGTGGTTTATGAAACTCAAAAGGAATCATATTCAGTCTTGGGAAGATTTAGCTGAAGCTTTTGTGAAACAATACAATTACAATATGGATGTGTTCCCTATTTTGATAGAACATGTGGCAGTTGCTCATAAGCAGTTACCAGTTCTCATTTCTTCTTCTCAGATGTTTGCTCAAAAGACCACCATCTCTGAGATTATGTATCCCAATATGCGAAGTGTGAAAATTGGTTTTGAAGAATATGTCAAAAGGGGACAATTTGTGGGAGGAAGTGGTTCTTCTAACAATTTCAAGAGGTATGTAAATAGTTTGTCCAAGAAGAAATAATCAGTTGTTAACGCTAGTTTTCAAGAAAATAGTGAAATATCTCATAGCCCAAGTGAGCAATGACAACGTGTGGACCAGTTTGATCCAGTTCCGGTGTCTTATGCGGAATTATTTATAGTCTTGATGGAGAAAGATTTGATTCAAACTAGGGATTCACCAGTTATTCCAAAGAAACTTCCATGGTGGTATAAGCCTAATCTTTGTTGTGCGTTCCATCAAGGGGCACCTAGTCATGGTATTGAACATTGTTATCCTTTGAAGGCTGAAGTTCAAAAGTTAGTTCAAAGTGGTGTTTTGTCTTTTAAAGATATTGTATCCAAGGTACAAGCCAGTGTTGTAACTGCTATTGTTAGGAATAATGTTTTTCAAATGAAAGATCAGTTTGATCCCATCCCAATGACTTATAGTCAGTTGTGGTCATATTTTGTACGAAACTCGCTAAAGACACCTAGAAAGGCCAGAGCAATGAGATCTCGTCCTCCTTGGTACAACTCAGACAACACTTGTGAATTTCACGGTGGAGTGATAGGGCATCCGATTGAGGAATGCAAGGTTTCCAAGAACAGGTTCAAGAAATGATCGATGATGAAGTGCTAACCTTTGAGGAAGGAATACCATTTGTGAATGGAGCGCCTTTGTCCTGAAGAATCAAGAAGGTTGAGGATGTGCAAGCCAAGATCTCAGACTGAGACAGTCTCTTCGGATTTTTAGTTCATTTACTAGAGCTTTATTTGTAAACTTTCGTGATTGTTAATGCTTTGTTTGCATGTAAGAACTTGTTTGTTTTGAATATTAATCATAATGCAATGAGTATGTTTATCTTGAAGTGATCCATTCGCTTTCGCTCATTAAATTTTTTTTCTGCATTGCAATACCAACTTCTTGTCTAAACTCTTGGAGGGAGGATGATGAAGTGAAAACGCAAAATTTCTGGTTGTGTGCTTTTGAATATGACCCTGCTGATGATGTAAGGCATTGTTTCAAATTCCTAAAACACTGGAGATATAAGGAGGATAATCCCTTGTTAACCCCTTTGAGCCTTGAAGTAGGAGTTTCTTTTCTAAATCGAAAAAACCCTCACATTTAACCTTGGGGTTAGGTAGTCTTCAGTTAATTTGACAAAGTGTCCAAATTTCAAAAGGAGTATGCATAAAAGAAAACCACAATGGTTATCCCTCATCTCTGAAGGAAGAAAATAGTCACAACCTTGTTTAACAAATTTAGATAAGCCAATGTCACATGATTTGTTCAAAATAAAAGAGATAGAAAGAAAAAGAAAAGAAAAACCCGTTAAGTCGGGAAAAAAATGAAGAACTTAGGCAAAAATTGGGGCATCCCGTTGGACGTCAAAATTAAAAAAAAAATTATCTAGGCAAAAGTTAGGGAAAATAAAAAAATAAGAATCGCGAAAAGCGAAAAGAAAGGATTGAAAAAGAAAAATCCTCATCATAAGAACAAATTTGTGTAACTACCAAGTCAAAAGCTGACAGGGTGATTGTTATTCCCTGAAAATCCTTATTAGATCTTAAACTAGCAACCTCATAGGTTCTTAAACTGTTAGTTTAATCCTTTTGAGAGATGAACCTTTGTGTTGAATTAGCTGGATATAGGACCAAAGGACATCACAGAGATTGGGTGGGTACAAATAAATTTTTGAGCCTAAGAATCCTTTTTTTTCTTCTGAAAACCGTGAACTAGGCCATGTTATAACCCTCAAAAGTCCCAATTGAATCAGGGTTTGTTTTGAAAGTGTACTTCAACGAGATAGCATTTCTGACTCCCATGAGTTGTTCTTAAAAGATCTTTGTTGGTATTGCATATGCATTCAAAAATAAATTTCGTATCCAAACTAGTGATTAGCTCACAAGGTTTTGCGACATATTTTCAATAAAATCTTCAAGATAAATATATGTGTTTCATTAGAATTATCATTCTCAGAATTAAAATTTTATGCTTGCATACATTTGTTTGACATCTGAAAGCTTATATATGAGCATCAATGATGAGTTTAATCTTTTGAGGCCTGAAATTCGAATGAGTGATTGGCAAGTTATCTCAAGAATGACCATATCCATGGGCACGTTGCTTGGAGATTTTGTTGAGTATAAGCAAGTTTGTTTTCCCTAGTGATGATTTCACCTGGGGCAAAGGTTAAAGACTTTGTTGGTCATAGAAGTTTCCAAATTCAGTTAATCTGGGGCAGTTACGTCGAGATTCGATGAATCCCTCTCAGAATTTGAACACACTGGGGCATGTTATCTTAAGTCTTTATGGTACAAAGTTTCCTCTTGCTATAAAATCCTTTGTAAACCAAGTGGTCTAGTACAAGAAATATGTCAAGGATGGTAAGGTCTTGAAGTGTATACCTTATCTATCCCATAGTAGGTTTTGATCCGGTTGTTTCCGTATGGAATTCTTGAATAGTCCTGGCATGTTGATATTAATGACGTGTTTAACACCAACAACAAGTAGAGGCGGGGATTGTTTGATGTACGAACGTTCCCAATTTGAGTTCTAATTTCTTCCTCATAAGAGTTATTCAAAGTGATATTCCTGTCTCATGAGTTTACCCAACTGAGTTTTGATCTCTTCCTCAGCAGATTATCCTTGACTTGAGAAGTAATGTTTATGTAGGGAATCCTCAGCCGAGTTCTTGTTCCTCGGCTTGAGTTGGTTGTATCCCCTAGAAGTATTGATATAGTAGTCAGTTTAGAGATTTTCTTTCACCTGATGATGGGTATTGATTTAAAATCCCTCGTAACTGTGTTTTGGCTATGATGTTAACTTCTGGTATCCCCATGTGGGTCAGCAAGTCCGAAATTTTCAGTTATGAATGATCTCCATATATCTTTCCCACAGATCCCAGTAGGTTTGCGTGTGATGGTTTCCAGCAGGTTCCTATATGATCTTCAGCAAATCTTGCACCCTTTCTAAAGCGAAGCATGAATGGTATGATGGTTATTCCTTGCAGAGTTTGATTCTTAACAAGAATGTTTTTGTCCCTAGCAAGGATTGTGGAAGGTTTTCCCCATCCCCGTCAGATTATTATCTTTCCTCAGCAGGGTGGTGTCCCAATGAGAATTGATGTTTGATGCTCCAGTAGACTATGCTTTATTTGTATAACTGGTATATCTTTATCTTGTTTCCCCAAACTGAGTTGTGAAGATAATTTCCCTCATCAGAGTTTAACAGGGGCATTTCCCTCTTTTCCCCAAAGAGTGGAAAATTTTGTGTTGTTGTACCTCCAATATGTTATCCTCTCAGAGTGGAATTATTGATGTTATCCTTCATGGATTATTGAAGATTGTTTTGTGGATTGAATCCTGACAATATTTCCTCAGTATGAGTTTAGCCTTGTAGTAGGATTTTATTCATTTGATGGGTTTTGATTATCTCTTGCAGGATTTCAAGTTGAATCTCTAGCATGATTCCTAGGGATTAGCCGAGTATCCATTTATTGTGGTGTTTATGTCACTTGTTTCTTATCTTTATGTCTATTTTGTCAGCATATTCATACGCATATTCATGCATTCTTTATGCATAGCATCATATGTTTGCATTCTTGCATTCTTTGGTTTATCCTTGTTCCTTGCTCTTTGGTGTGGATTTTCCCCATAGTGTGTGAGTTGTCTCCTCTTAAGTTTAGAGAGTCAACCATTAAGCAGAAAGTGTTCATCCTTTCTAATTTCCCACTGAGTTTGTTTATCGTGGATGATTTTGATTCAGTTTCCGTTCCAGTTCATTATATGGATGGAGTTTTCCCTAGTTGAGATATTTCCTCTTCGGAATGAGTCTTGTTTGACCGTTTCTCTCCAACTTGTTCTTGGATTGAATTTTGGTCCCCATATTTATCACCTTTATTGAGCTATCACTTGGTTGATAGTTAGATAATATTTTTTTGTGAGTTATCTTGTTGGGTTATCACTTGCATGATAATTGGTAATCTTTCCTCCTGAGTTTATTACCTTTGTTGAGCTGTCAATTTGGTTGATAGTTAGGTATTATGTCTCATTATCTTTGGTTAGTTACCTTGTTGGGTTATCACTTGCGTGATAATTGGTAATATTTCCTCATGAGTTTATTACCTTTGTTGAGTTGTCAATTTAGTTGATAATTAGGTAATATGTCTCGTTATCTTTGGTTAGTTACCTTTTTGAGTTATCACTTGCGTGATAATTGGTAATCTTTCCCTCTGAGTTTATTACCTTTTTTGAGCTATCAATTTGGTTGATAGTTAGGTGATATGTCTTGATATCTTTAGTTAGTTACCTTGTTAGGTTATCACTTGCGTGATAATTGGTAATCTTTCCTTCTTAGCTTATTACCTTTGTTGAGCTATCATTTTGTTGATAGTTAGGTAATATATCTTGTTATCTTTGGTTAGTTACCTTGTTGGATTATCACTTGTGTGATAATTGGTAATCTTTCCTCCTAAGTTTATTACCTCTGTTGAGCTGTTAATTTGGTTAATAGTTAGGTAATATGTATCGTTATCTTTGGCTAGTTACCTTTTTGAGCTATCACTCATGTGCTAGTTGGTAATCTTTCCTTTTGTGAAGATATTACATTGGTTTAAACATCACTTTGATGGTAGTAGGAATTATTCCTCCCTTATTTAAGCTTATTGCTTGTGCTCCTACCCAGTAAATCCGGTAGTTGAGAATTCTTTTAACTTCTACAGATTTTTCTACCTAGTAAACAGGTAGTAGAGGTTATCTCTCTTTGTTTTGCTCCAACCCAGTAAATCCAGTAGTTGAGAATTCTTTTAACATCTACAGATTTTTCTACCTAGTAAACAGGTAGTAGAGGTTATATCTCTTTGTTTTGCTCCTACCCAGTAAATCCAGTAGTTGAGAATTCTTTTAACATCTATAGATTTTTCTACCTAGTAAACAGGTAGTAGAGGTTATCTCTCTTTGTTTTGCTCATATCCAGTAAATTGGTAGTTGAGTCCATCGTTTGCATATTTTCTACCCGGTAGTCAATGATTTTTTCCCAATTCAGTATTCCTCATCTTTTGGACTTGAATACTTTGATTGGTTGATGTTTCCCGATGGATTCTTACTCTTCCCGATTGAATTTGATCCTGATTATGTCTCATAATTTTTTTCCAAGTTGAGTCAGTTATCCAGTGATTTATTTTCCTGTTAAACTCTCTTGTTGTTTGTTGTTTTTCCCCAGCGGTATTTTTCTTCTATGTCCCCAAGCTTTTGCTTTCCTCTGGTGGTTGTTTTCTCCCCACTAAGATTTTGGGTTTGCATATCATATCATATTCATATCATATTATGATCTCTTAGGACAAAAATTGGGTTTTTTTATATTTAAGTCTCTCCCATCTTGTAGAGACTAAGATGTTAATCTTCATATCTCTAGATTGAAGAAACTTAAATAGGGGCAGTTGTAACACCCTAATTTTTTCCCTAAGATTTCTTTGCATTTCATCTGCATCTTGCATACAAACAAGATCACACTGGTTTCTCGGTTCTTCTCGGGTGTAGGTTTATGCCTCATGGGGGATCACCATTGATATTGTTTTTTATTTGCTTTATATTTGTTTATGTTTATTAATCACTAACCAAAATCCAAAAATATGTTATAGTTCGCTTCTTCTTCTTCTTTATGTTTTCAGGAGTTGCAAGGTTTTCAAAGGCCAATAATATTTTCAATTCAAATGTGGTTGTTCAGCTATGATTTGATTCAAATGGAAGTTTGACTTAATCTTGGTCAAAATATCAGGAGTTTGTTTCAACTGTGAGTTATTTGTGCCAGTGGTTATTTCTCAGGCGATGCATATTCAATGTCAAGTTGTGTTGTGTGTGAAAGTTCTCTGGTTTATCGAATGGTGGTTTGTGAGAAGTTTGGTTCAGATTGTCTGGATTGAGTGGTTATCATTTCATCAGTGGTTTATCTGTGGATTTATTTTCCCAAAGTTCGATTCAGAAAATTCAAGTTGATGGTTGTTGCTTCAGTGACAATTATTCAGTGGCTTGGGGTTGATTTCAGTCCTTGTGTGTGAAAAATTCAAATTTGGTTCTGGGCTAAAATAAAAATCATCGTTTCGTCCATTATTCGATTCATAAATTTTTTCTAGTTACCATTTTTTACCTCATCCATATTTCCATTATCCAATTATTTTCTATCCATATATTTCCAACCATTATCCAATTATCTATCATATCCATACTCCACCAATTTTCCATTTTTATTCAAATATCCATTTTTATAATCCAATTTATTTCATCCAATTTTTCTTATTCATTTAATTCCAATATTCCAATTATCATAAAAAATCGTTTCTAAGAGTGGAATTCTCCATAAAACAACAAGAGTAAGAGATTAGAAGTTGAAGGTAGTTGGAAATTTTCGTCAGTTATTCGGAGCTCTGTTTCTCTCTATTCTTGCATCCTCTGTTAATTATAATTGCATATTCTTGATCCTCTCTGTCTCACGATTGCAATGATATGTGGTTTGAGATTCGTCGCTCCGATTTGACGGAACTCAAAAATTGAAGTTGATAATAATGGTGGTGTAGCCGCGAGTTACTGTTACGAAGAAGGAGTTTAGCTTCTTTTTTTCTGAATTTTTTTATATATACACAACTTATTATTAGTTTGGTGCCATGTGTGTGTTTGGGCCTTTAAAGACAATTTGGATGAATTTTGCTATTATCACCACCATTCATGCTCAGCGTCACTTCCACTCCCCTAATTCTCTTGTTTTTTTATTTCTTCTTTAATTCTTCTTTTCCTTTTAAAAAATGTGTTTCCTATTTTTTCTTTAATTTTCTTAAAACTTTGAAATATTACTTGAAAAAGAATTTTAAAAATATTTAGTATTTTTTCTTATGGATTATAATTTTTAAATCCATATTTCTCTTCATCTTATTCTTTTTCTTTTGGTCGATGAGATCTCCGATTCGGAGATTATTGATCAAAGAGCTTAATCTTCATTATTTCAAATCTATGGATGTATGATCGTTTGGATCATTCTCCATACTTTGGAATCGTGATAGGTTGTCTTTGATAAATTAATGTTAAATATCTATTAAGATTAGACCGTTACCGTTTTTTCTTTTAATGTGACATGTTTTCGGAGAATGATTTATTATATCATGTCTCTAACATGTATTAACACTAAAATTGTCCACCTTAATTGGTGTTGGCTGGCCTCATTTGTAGGGTAATTACTTCATAAATTACTCGGCGATTGTTTTACATAGACCTAAATGTGTCCCAAATTCGGAATAAAAATCCAATTGGATACTTGCACTTTCATGGACCGGACCTCTTGTTGGTCGCGTAATCCCAAAATGATTGATCATTTTGCATCAATAACCAAGACTTATGAACGTTTGTTGGGTAGGTGGTTTGGGTCTCCCAATATCCTTTCAAATTTCATTGAATTTGGTTCTATTTGCCTTGATTAATCGCTATAGTGTAAGATACTAAGCGGATCCGGTTGCCTTTCGATTTTGGTTACTCTTTTGGTTGTGGATGATTAAGTTCACCATACCAATATTATGTAAATATTATTATACTAATATTTAATTCTTTCTTACACCTTATCGTCTTTATTTTAATTCTTGCTACCTTATCTCTTTTATTATGCTTTTATTATACTATATTATTCATCATATTGTTTATGTTTATGTTGATATTATTGTGCTTTTTCTTTTGTCCATTTGGACACAAAAATATTAATAAAGGATTAAACATCTAAAATATTTGTGACTTTAATCTTGGACTATGACCACTATCCTTAGCATTGAACTTGGAGTTTTGGACTTGGATTTTAGGATCTTGCCCTTTGCTTGAGTTATTATGGATTGAAGACCTTGGCCTCGATTTGGTTCACTTGTTTATAAAGATGAAGTCCTATTGCTTCGAAGAATGCGCACCATACGGTTTGGTTATTCTTCCTTTAACTTTTACTTTAAGTCTTAGGATAGTCCCTTCATCTCCTCCCCTTCTTTAATTTTCAAAATCTCCATCCTTTTTTAAAGGATTCTTGTTTTAAAAAAATTATCCCCTCTTTAATAAATAAAACCTTGACTTTTGTCAAGTGAATTTTACTACTTTCTTTTCTCTTAATAAATCAATGAATTTAATCATTTTGACTTTAATTCAAAAAATAAAAAGAACCAAACTCATTAAAGTTGTTTTGTGCCTTTGTGCACTTTTGTTTGTTTTCTTTAAAAAAGTGTTGATTATGAGTCGTTATTATTTAGTCGGGTGCAAGTCTCTCAATCTCTATGGTTGTAGTTTGATGTAATTGAGTCTCTTGTCATTCGTGGGGGTTTAGTGGCATACTCGTCGATTTTATCCGAGTTAGCGCCCTCCCCATAATGATGTATGAGTCCATTCCTTCATTCTCATGGTAGATTTGTTAGGCTATCCACTTGAAAATGACAAATTCTCTTCACTTAATAAAATCAATTACAACCAACCCTTTTCACTATTTGTACCACGAACTACGGGGTTTTGATCTCAAATTGCACTTTGTGGGTACGTAGGCATGAGGTAGTAAACCTCTCCAAACACAAAAATATTAAAAATTAATTCTTCTCTCATCCCTCCACTCTCATTTTTGCAAACCATTTTCAAACCAAAAGCAATAAATTTTTCAAAGGGCTCCCGTGGAGTACCACATACATTTTGGGTGCGTAAAACCTTCCCATTTTGTAACTTATCCCCTTACCCGATTTCTTTTCTTGTTTCTTTTAGCTTTTTGCTTTTAGATTTATTAGGATTTATTCGTTCTTTTTTCCTTTTCCTCTTGGAATAATAAAAGCGAGGTGGCGACTCTGTTTACTTTAAGTTAAGTTAACTAATAACTTACACTCATGTTTTTACCGCTACATATACATTGTTAGCATATGTAACAAACAATATGTTCCATAGCCAAAGTATTGTCCATTGAAGACGAATCTGAAAAAATGAGAACAATGAACACAGTCAACATAACCACAATAAAGTATACAAGATAATGAGAACTTTCTAACAACAAGATTGAAGTAGAAGAATACCTTATTTTCCTTAGCATCATCACCGTGTTCATCTAGTTTTAGACTCTGCAAGAAGAAATAAAAGGAGGAAGAAAATTAAATCAAAAGGTTCTTCATGAAACCAACCCGAGAACCACAATGGCAGTAATAATAAACAACAATAAGGAGAAGGAACTCCCCCTAAAGCAAGAACCATCAGAGTAAACAAGCAACACTAATATCTTATCCCCCCTTTTAGACATAATTAGACAACCATAAAAAGAGAGGCCATAAGGAAAAACCAGGGCAGGTAGAAATAGAACCATAAAAAGAGAGGCCATAAGGAAAAACCAGGGTAGGTAGAAATAGAACCATAAATATCAAGAGTCATCAGAGACAATAGAAAAAGTTATTACATCCCATGCACATTAATTGCCAAAAGTCAGAAACAGAGACAAAAAACATACAAACAAGAGCATCATTAGCAACATCAATCAGACCCAAAGCTTTCAGTTTCCTCACTCGCAACAAAGTCAGTGTCCTTAGTACTTTCACCAGTTTCCTCTTTATTTTCTTCAGGATCTTCAATGCTACCATCTTTAGTGTGTTCCAGATCCTTTATTAATTTTTCCAATTTCATCTTTCTTTCAGTATGAACACGAATAATTTCTCCTAATTCCCTGCAAGCTTCTTTCAAGTCCAAGATAACTCCTATCATGGTGGTAGGTTTCTTCTCAGAAGATGTTAAGAAAAGGTCTGGGACATGTCTCCCTGAAAAACATTTGTAATACATAGATAATGCAGATTCTCTCTTACAGGAATTGTCATTACTAGAAAGAATATCAGGGTGTTGACTGAGAATAATTCCACAAATAAGGGAAGGAAATGCAATGGGCATTTTGGTAGCATTGTTGTAGCATGCTTCACAATCTTATCAAAGATATACTTTCCATAATCAAACAGTGGAATTATGATTGGTGGGAACCCAATTGGTTGCTCCAATTCTGTGAAGAATAGCATATTTCACACTAAGTTCTCCAACAGACAATTTCCCCTTCATGGGTCAAGCATTCACCAGATTTGAAGTTATCACTTTGCAAATCTGATTGTTAGTAACTTCAAGTTCACTTTCCTCTTGTTCACTTCCCAGATATTTGTTAATCATAGTAGGAGAAAACTCAATGCATCTACCCCTTACATAAACCTTTTTGAAATTCTCACTCCTTTTGTTATCAATATCCACAGGTATATTCATAATGAACACCTTGACTAGCATATCATAACATTTTGAGTAAAACCTGACACAGTCTTCATTAATCCAATACTCGATATTAACTCTATAACTTCCTTGATTTCAGCAGCATCAATCCCTACTTCTCTCTCTCTCTCTAGAGCAACCATTCTTTGATAAACAAATTTCCATTTAGTCACACTGTCCACAAAATGGAATGATATATTATCCAAAGGAACATCTGGTATTTTGACAGAAGATTTCTTTGCCACATATTTGCTTGCAGGAGTGATGTCCTGGACATCATCATCAACATCATTATCAGTCCTAGTGTCTGATTTGGTCTTCCTTTTCTTGGAAGTTGTTTCAAAACTTTGCTCCAAGATCTAGCAGGTCCAACCATAGTCTTTTTCTTCACACTTATGGAGGGAAGGTTATCAGCAACATATTTTCCTTTCCTAGATTTCAATCTTTTGGCTATACCAGGGTTAACATTAGCAATCATCTCATTGTTAGAGGGAACATCATCTATATTGACAACATTTTCTAGGTCTTCATTTGGACCAGCATTCTTCTTCTTGTTTGAATAACCTACCTCAACATTTGTGCTCTCTTTCTCAATCATAGAGTCAACAAGCGTGTGTAAGTTCAAATCATCATGAATCTTCTCAGAATGAGAGGACTCAATATTTTTACCCCTAGATTGATCAACATCAAAAGGAGGACATGCACCCATTTGAGAAAGGGGTGTGAAAATCCAACAGCATTATGTCCTTCAGACAGGATCCTACTAACAAGACGTCTAATAGCCCTATCTACATAGATAATCCCTTCTTTGTAATCATAATCAGAAGCCACGTCAAGAGAAGCATCAACAATGTTACCTTTAGATGATCCTTCAGAAGTGTGAGCAGCGGAGGTTCTGGATTTCTTCGTATCACCATCGACATAAGGAACCACAAAGAGATGAGTAATGTTCAAGGCTTCATCAAAGGAGATTCTCATTTTTGTAGCTAGCACTTGACTCAAACATAGTTGATTTTGAAGAGGAAGATGTTTGTTGTTGAGACATTACAAAGTTTTTGAGAGGTGATTTCGTAAGATTACCCAGAAGATAATGGGAGGTATAGAGGGTGAGAGAGCGGTTGGAGTGAGAGCAAATGAGAGTCAGGTAGCATGTGAGAGATACAAGAGGAATATTGGAATGATTTCTCTTGATAGTGGAGAGATTTTTTATAGTGGAGAGATCAATGTATTTGGACCTCTTAAACTTTTTAGAGATGTTTATGTCATTCAGATTATCACAATATGATGTCATGACATCTAGTGTGACATTATACTCAACCAGAATATGTTTCATCCAGTTCAGTTGTAAACAATTATCTTTGGTGTCTATGTGCTCAGTTGTAGACAAAGAAACATAATTTTATTTTTTAAAAGACCAAGCTATAACATTGTTCTTTAGGTAATCTCTTGTTCTTCTCTTCCTATTATTAGTAATAGTACCATCAAGACTCATTATCTGTATAGATTCTATCAAGTTCCTATGAAGGAGTTTCATCACCTTTGTAGTAGTGAGATGTTTAATCTTATGGTGTGACATCTTGGTTTGTTCTTCAATTTGGCCTTCACTACATGCCCTTCCTTCTTCTTTTTCTAGAATACATCTGGTGGGATGGCTAGAAACTTTAGGAATCCATAAATAACAATTTTCTTTAGATCTGACTCCTTTCATGATAACTTCACTTTTTCCATCAGTGACCAAGCATCCAGATTTAGTGAAGTTGACATTGAGCCCTTGATCACACAATTTACTGATGCCAATCAGATTGGCAGTCAAGCCTTTGACTAGCAGCACATTATCAAGACTTGGCTCCATCACCGAATGTCACATAGCTGGTGGAGTGGGACTTGATGTCCACTAAGAGATTTTTAATTTTAGTCATGTGTCTAGAGAAACCACTATCAAAATACCAGGCCTCTTTATCTACAGCCATGAAAGAAGTATGAGCTATTAGACTCGTAACATCAACTCTAGGAATCCATTACTTTTTGTTCATATGGGTGTTTTTATTAGTCTCAGTTTGGAAGGAGGGCTTAGAGAATCCATATAATCTGTAGCAAAAGGGCTTTATATGACCAAAGCGACCACAATAATGACATCTCCATCTCTGGTATTTCTTTCTTTTGTAATTTCCTTGTCTTCTGTCATGATGTTGAGACGTTTGATTCAACAACTTTGGTTTGATCTCAGAGTGACCAAGATCTGAGATATGTTCTTTTCCTCTATTAAAACCTAAACCAATCACATCTCCAACTAACTTTCCAACTTGAATAATTTCATCTAAAGTATCTGAACTATTATTCAGCATCCTGAGATATTTCGTCATTTGATCAAGTTTATAGTTTAGCAATGTTACCTTATTCTCCAGCTTGGAGATAATTTCAATATGTTCTTCCTTTTCAGCTTCTAATTGGATTATGAGTTTCTTTTTTTTCTCTCCTTGTTGACAGACTTCTTCACTTCTAAGGCACAACTTCTTGTAGGAGGTTTCCAGTTCTTCAAAGGTCAATTCATTATCACTAGAGTCCGAGTCATATCTCCCAGTTAGAGCAGTACACTACAAGAAAATTGATAAATTGCGACGGTTCATTTTGGCAAGTTACGACGGTTAGAACCGACGCAATTTGCATGTTACGACGGTTGCAACTCCGCCCCAGAATCGTGCGTCGCGAGGCTTCATTACGACGGTTTGCAAAACTGTCGTTCCAACTGCCATAATATTCCACGACGGTTTGGAAACTATATTATGGTGACGGTTGTAACCGCCGTAATTGTATAATATATATTTTATTAAAAATAACGACGGTTGTAACCGCCATAATTATATAATATATATTTTATTAAAAACGACGGTTCAGAACCGCCATAAATTGTATTATTTTTTTAAAAAAAATAAAATTATATAATCTCCTTTATTCGTGTTAGTAGAATACAAATACTATTAAAATTAATCATGCATATATAACTCTTTTCTTGATAAAACTCAAGCAGAAATGACACTATCACTAGACTTTTCAGAAAATAATTGAATGCTACAGTTCAAGCCAATGCTTGTCCAGTTCAACTACATAACTAGAAATTATTGTGTTTACAAAAGATTTGAAATTGCAGTGGGTAGTAGAATTTTTATTTGTAAGAACCCTCTCTCTGGTTCAATTCCAACTCAAAACCAACATGCCACCATGTCTATTCATTTCCTCTAACCTGAGAATCATTGCACTCTCGGACGTAGCTTCTTTCCCGATCCTCTTCGAGCATAAAGTCGATAAACACAACATATTCGTTAACACCTTCACGTCGTCGACGGATTTCACTAGTGGCTACCGTATTCGTGCACAATTAGACACGACTGAACCAATCCTTCTCAAATGAATTTTCGGATCGCAAGGCAACACATTACCTCCGCAGTAGAGTCAAACCTGGAGGGTAGTACAAACCAAATCAACAAATTATCATTAGGAAATTCAAGCTTCTCATTCACAAAAACAGAAATATTAATCTTACCTTACGCTCCAAACCACTCATACCCAGTCCAAGAGGAGCAGTTTTGGCAGGTTCAGTTACATCTCGTCTTTCACTTGCAGATGGAACATCCTGTACTTTTTCTGATTTTACCATGGTTTCTCCACTAGAAGAACTTTGTAAATCTTGATTAGAAGAACTTGAAACAAATTTGTCGACCAAAACATCTCTCTCGTCATTACTACAGGTTTTGATTGCTTCAGTTTGGGGCTGGTTGTGATCAGACAAACTAATAGTTAATTTAAATAGGTGCTTGTAGGGGATAGATATATCACCAGGTATGAACAAAGGTAATACCTTCTCTGCTCCACTTTCAGAAGTGCAACCAACTGAAGATGCACCAGCAACCCCACATTGATTCATCTCCACTGTATCTCTCTGTTCACTTACTTGTGCAGGTCTTAGTTCAGATCCAGAAGACAGGTCCCTGTTGGTTGATTGCGTTTAACCTGAATGAATGCAAAACAGTTTTAAAATTAAATAAGATTGTATTGAGACTACCTGTATAATGAAACTATATATACCAAGTTTCTATGGCGAGGATAGATTTACACTAAAAGAGACGACAAAGAAGTATAATCAATGCTATTGTATTGAGACCAAAACAATAAATTGCTAACCACCTGACAGAACTGGGTTATCTCCTTGCAAATTACCAACAGAGTTTCTAAGGCGAGAATGAATTTCCGCTAAAACAGATGACAATGCAGCTGAATCAGGTGGTAGCTGTGAAGTAGATATACTAAATCCAGTTGGTGTGCTACCAGCCGTTTCGATGCCAGAGGGGTTAGATGAGAGAGTTGCAGATATGACATTTCTAGCAGGTAAAACACGTGTTGAACCTAAATCACCAGAACCAGAACCAGCCTCACTACGATGTTCAGTCCTTGCCCCTTCCCCGTTATTTGGTCAAGAGCCAATGGCTGAAACAATTGGTGCAAGAGAGGTACCTGGCAAGAGTCAAAATTAAAAAATGTTGTATATTTCATCAGGGCAAGCACAATTAGGGCCAGTTTGGATAAACAGCTTATTTGCAGCTTAAAGCACAAGTGCTTATCAAAATAAGCACTTATAAACAAGTTTGCATAAGCTATTTCTATAACAAAAAATAAAATTAATTTAAATTGTTTTTATATAAGTTATAAGTTGTTTTCATTAGCTATTTTGAAGAATTTATAAAAATAAGTTAAAATTTTTTTATGAAAAATGTCATAAGCTATTTTGATTAAGTCTCCCAACAGTGTTACAAAACTTATGGCAGTAGATAAGACCAAATAAGCTCATCCAAACAGGCCCATAGTTTTATTACCAGCATGTATGTGAATGTTCACGTTCCTAGGAGCACTTCCAACACCAACTGTGCCTAAAGTTGTAGGAGTTGAAGAAGAAAGTGGACCACCAAATAGGGAGCTTGTCTGGAGTGGAAATGGCTGAAAATGGCATAAAATCAGTAAAACCAGAAAGTTAAAAACAAAGTTCAGTATATTTATCATCAAATATGCCAGTCTTCAATAATGAATGTAAATTGATTGAGCATACACAATTACCACCCCTAGTAAACCATGATCTAGATTGTACAACAAAAACGAGGTGTTTGAAATTACGATCGTAGAAAATTACTACACCAATAATCGGCTACAGACATACAAAACAAATTAAGTCTCCGTTGTAGCATAAGATCGAGTAACAATCTGAACTTGTTCTCACTACGATGGTTGTATTACGAGGAGATAAACCTAATTTCTAAACCACATGAGCCAGGAAAACATGATGTTTGCTTCAACAAAGATTTTCTCAAGTAGAACTCTTGAGCACTCAATGAATCGAATCCAAAAAAAACGTAAAAATACTTTGGCAAAAGTATAGGAATGGATGCAGAGGCAAGCAACGTGCAAGCAGATATTGGGAAGCATGCCACTTGCACACTTGAGGACACGGGGTTTCGCCTGAGGAGCTGGTAGTAATGTTAGGATACAAGGAGGAAGAAAATTTGAGATCATTAGGTAGGTAAAGTCGATAAAGGGAGTATCATATAAAAATAGGACAAATAAGAAAAACAAGAAGGTATCCGATGCATACGATAGATTGTAAAAAAAAATCGTAGAAGACAAAATCAGTGGTGTACGTGAGAGTCTTTCTTCATTTCTCTTAAAGAAGTTCATTTTCATCACAAAGATATCTGATTTGATGTACCAAATAGTACTAAATTAGCCTTACACAGAAAACATTCAAATGCAATCAGATTCAATTTTTACTCATTCTTAAAACCCCTTCTTTCATGAACAATCTATTGAACGAATTAACTTGACAAAGATCACAAGTTAAACATAATTTAATGAATATAAACTATTTTCCATGCATAACAAACAGACATTAGCTAACTACATAACAACACAACATATTTCAAGGCAAACATTCAATTCAACATAACAATTCACAATAACAGGATCTTAACTTTACACTTCACATGCTGATTGATAGTAGGATTTCAACATTTGCAAGCATCACTAATCTAACTACATCAAAGCCATAACAAAGTAAACCAACTGCAGCAACCAAACTTCATCACATAACCAACTGTCATAACAGGAAATCAATTATACTAATTCAAATTATCCTAATCTAACTTAGCTAATTAAAACAGAAATTCAAAACAGCTTCATTAACTCATCAATTGCACTTAACAGATACATGGTTCATCTTGCCATAGTAATTAACATCATAAATGACTAAGCAACATAACAGAACTTCAAAATACTACACACTTCAAAAGTCACAACTAACCTAAGACTAACATTGCACTAATTTCAAAGCTAACCATACAAATTTTAGTTTAGAAAGAAAATATGAAAACAAGAGGAAATCAATTCTGCGAGAAAATGTATTTTGTTAATTACCTTTGTAAACAGTGCCAAAACCTCCATCTCCAAGTTCTTTTGAGGCGTCGAAATTGTTGATAGCTTTTTCTAGCTCTAAATCCAGCCCTGAGCTTCCCACCAATGCTCATTAAGTCAAAGAAAGGAAAATCAATTGGCTTCCCCGTACCGGCCTCAATTTCCCATTCCATAGTACAAATTTAGGTGCATCAGGATCACCCAGAACAAGTTCATCCTTCAAACCACTGCCCACCTACCAAATGAAACAACCAAAACCACATTACCAACATGAGTGAAATAGTATGTTTCAATTTCAAACCACATTCAGTTCCATGCTTTGATCATTTGAAAAAACAGTAAATATCATATAAAAACATAATCTGTTTCAATTTCGAACCATATTCAGTTCCATGCCTTGTAGAAATCCAACCACATTCAATTTCATACCATGTAGGAATCCAACACTAAAAAGTATCAAATCCTTAACAACTGCCTTTGTGTAGAATATTTCAAAACTAAACCATTAGAAACGAACATTGAAATCCAAAAAACAAACAAGTAAGAATCAATCCCAACCAAATTTGAGGTTAGATCAATCCTAATCAAAGTCGGAACAGTGAAACCGAACTGCGTCTAAACCAAAACATAAGCATCTAAAACATATTCAAACTAAAACCATGTTCAAAATCCAGCACAAACTTGTTGAAATCTAATATACAAACCTAAGCCAAATCTAAGCAAAAATCCCTCAAAAATTGCTTCAAAAAACAATCGAAACCGAATTGAGTCTGATACCTCAACACTTAGTCGAAATCAACAAAACATAATCGAATTGAATAAAAAGTAAATCAAAACTAGAGCTGAGTCGAGAATCTAATTGGAACTGAATTGAAACAAAATCGAATGATACAAAAACTAAAATCGAAGCGAGTAAAAAAACCTTACCCGAGCTACCCCATCCTCGCCGCTTGTTCCAGCCACCACTACCGCTATTATGGTGCCGGAATGGTGCTCCCCATCATTTGTGTAGAGGAATGGAAGGCTTTCGTGTTCTCACCTTTATGGAGTTCGATATCATCATAAGAAGCCGATTGAAATCAAACTATTGAAATTGAACTTGAATGAAATCAACACAGATCGAATTTGAGACCTAATTGAAGCTGATTGAACAAATATGTGACCTAATCTTCATCGAAGATGATTGAATGATGTTGTGACCTAATCTTCGTGGTTCTTTGAAAATAGAGATTATGGATTTGTAGTTTTATGATACAAGATTTTGAGATATGAATTTGAAGAACGTAAATTTTAGATTTTTGTGAAAACAGGGTTAGGAAAGTGCTAATAGTCTGAAATTAAGAAGGAAGGAAATGAAAAATATTTTATCATTTAAACCATATTTAAAAAAGTGAAAAATATACAAATAATAGTGTGTTTAGAAAAATAATTATATAAAAAATATTTATAATATATTAAAGTAAATAGTGTATTTATCAAAACAATTATATAAAAAATATTTATAATATATTAAAGTAAATTGAGTTTACAATTGAGGAGTTGATATGGATTTTTTAATGAATTTGGAGAAACAAATTTTATCTTTTCATTTAGCGTTCAATCGAAAAATTATTTTATAAAATAAAAAGTTAAGTAAAAAATATAATAAAGACGGTTTTTTTGATAACTGTCGTAACAACCGTCTCAGTCTAGTACTTAACTGTCGTGACAACCGTCGCAGTCCAGGAATAAAGACGGTTTTATGATAACTGTCGCAAAAAAACTGCGACAGTTGACCCTAACTGTCGTGGCAACCGTCGCAATCCAAGAATAAGGACGGTTTTGTGATAACTGTCGCAACTCAAGTGTCGTAAATCTCCTTTTTTCTTGTAGTGGTAGCACCCTTAATAGATTATCCTTCAATTTCACTTCCATACTCTTCATCATACCAAGCCAAAGTAATACTCTTCTTCTATTTCTTGAGATGTGTGGGACATTCAAGTTTAATGTGACTAAAACCATCACATCCATAACATTGCATTCCTTTGCCTTGAGCAGGGCTCTCGTCAGCTCTTGTTTCTCTGCTGATGTCATATGAGTTGTTATTGACATCTGGTCTTATCTTCCTCTCAATCCTTCTTATTACTTTTATTAAATTGTCTTCCAAGAACCACTAAGGCATTTTCTAGGCCTTCATCAATATCCAGATCACATTTTTCTACTCTTCTTCAATGTTGGAAGAAAAAGCAATATTTTTTCTTTTCTTGTCATATTTTTCACTTATGTCAATCTCAAAATTTTGAAGAAATCCAATAAGTTCATCCAATATCATCTGGCTAATGTCATAGGCTTCTTATGTGGTAGTGGCCTTATTGTCAAATCTCTTAGGTAGAGATCTGAGAGTTTTCCTACTAGCTTTTCTTCAGACATTGCTTCTCCAAGGGCACTGGATGCATTAGCTATCTCAATGTTCATATGAAAATTATGAATGCTTTCATCATCTTTCATTCTTAAGTTCTCAAATTTTGTGGTGAGCAGCTGAAGTCTTGACATCTTAACTTTGGAGGTACCTTCATGAGTAGTTTTGAGAATATCCCTAGAATTTTTGGTAACAATACAAGTATTGATCAATCTGAAGATATTTTTGTCTATTCCATTGAATATGGCATTCAAGGATTTAGAGTTTCCCAGAGCAAGCTCACCTTCTTTGTTAGACCAGTCCTCTTCAGGCTTCAATTATGCAGTATCATTCCTATCTTTGTCCTTTACTATAGGATATTCCCATCCTCTCAGAACAACTTTCCAAGTCTTGTTATCCAAGGATTTCAAGAAGGAAACGATCATTGGCTTCCAATAATCATAATTAGTTCCATCCAGAATGGGTGGTCTGTTCATAAATCCCACATCCTTGTCCAATATACCAGAAAGTAACTTCCCTAGATCTCACCCAAATACTGAGCGGGATGCATGCTCTGATACCAATTGAAATTCTGGTATCAGATATGTGATGTCGAAGGAGATGTCACGACATTAATATCTGAACATTCATAAGGTAAAAACAGAATAAAGTACATCAATAATAATACAAGGAATTGTTAACCCAGTTCAGTGCAAACTCACCTACTTTGGGGGCTACGAATCCAGGAAGGAAATCCACTATTAGTAATATCAATTCATAGTTAAACAATCTTAATTTACATCCCTCACTTAATCATTACCCAATGCAATTTCTATATGAGAACCCTTAGATAAGATAACTCCCTCTCACTCCCCCTCAATCACACACTATGATAATCAAACAAAACCTTTCAAGAAAATAGAAGAACACTCTTCCAAAACAAAAAAACTTGATCTTGCTTAAAAGCTTCAATCAAGAACAAACACTCATGCTTAAAATCTTAGAGTGGACAAAATTACAACTCAATAAAATCAGTCAAATTCAAACATCTAGGAGATGTTAGAATGGCTCACAAATAACAACACAAAAATCAAACCCTAACTTAGAATGCGCAGCTTTTTCAATCTCTAATTTTTGTAACTTTCAATTAGGGTTGCACCACTTTAAATAGAGAAATATCTTCATGAATATTAACAATGAAAGAGATTAAAGAGATTATCTATTTAATACTAGCTTGTCTATTTTTATGCTCTCTTTTTTATAAAACTTCGGTTAGGGTGGTTAAAGAGATTACTTCCTTACAAAGCAATTTTCTTTTGGGAGACTCGGAGGAGAAAAGGAAAATTCATTGGGCAACTTGGAAGGACGTGTGGCTCCCGATAAGCAAATCTGGTCTTGGTTTAAGAAGGATTGGTGATTTTAATATATCTCTCCTTCAAAAAAAAAAGATGGAGGATTTTGGCAGAGAGTAATTATCTTTGGATTGATGTGTTGAAAGCACGTTACGGGGATATAAATTTGAAAATATTGAGTCCGAAAGGGAATTTTTTTAAAGGGAGGATTTCTTCTTCATGGTGGAGTGATATAGTTAAGCTTGATAATTATTATCCGGAAGATGTTTTTGTTTCTAATGTTGAATTCAATATTGGAAATGGATTGTCTTCCTCCTTTTGACATTCATGTTGGTTAGATGTTAATTATTTTAAGGATAAATTCAAGTTGCTTTAAGATCTCTGTTTCCTTAAAGATGTGGAAGTTGCTTGCATGGGAGAGTGGGAGGATGGAGTGTGGAGGTTGGGAGGCTTAGGCATTGATGGCCAATTAATTCCAGCCGCTGCCCGGGAATTACAGGAGTTGCAGTTTCTTCTCTATTCGGTCCAACTGGTCGTAAATTCAAGGGACGGTGTCAGCTGGACGTCAACTTTGTCAGGGCTATTTTCGGTGGCAAGTTTTAGGGAAATATGTGGTAAGTTCCGAATCCCTTTCGGTCCTTCAAATAAATTTGTTGGAACTTTGAATTTGGTTCGGAAGATGGAAGTTCCTTCTAAAATCAAATGCTTTGGTTCGGAAGATGGAAGTTCCGTCTAAAATCAAATAAATTTGTTGGAACTTTGAATTTGGTTCAGAAGATGATCGTAATTGTATTTTTTTCCGCGGGCCTTTGGAAACTTTGGATCATTTGTTTTTATTGTGTTGTGTTTCTAAATTGGTTTGGAGGGAGATGGCCAGATGGATCAGTTTTGATGACTTTTCTTTTCTTGATATGAAAAAAAGTTTTTGGCGTTGGTGTTCTTTCGGTAAATTGAAAAGGTTAAAGAGAGGGAGGGAATATTGCTTAGTTCTCCTTATAATGAATATTGCTTATTAAAAAAAAGGATCTCGTTATCATTTGAACTAAAGTTTATCTTGTCATTTGTAAGCGGGTATTGAACACTCTTAGTTCTCCTTATAATGAATATTGCTTATTTAAAAAAAAGGATCTCGTTAACATTTGAAGCAAAGTTCCGCCATTATGGAAAACTATTTTATACATACAATTTGTTGACATCCTCCAATTTGCGGATGACACATTGTTGGTTGTTGAAGGAAGTTGGAAGCATCTTTGGACGATTATGGTGGTGTTAAGAGGTTTCGAGCTTGTGTCGTGGTTGGGGATTAATTTCCACAAAAATAAGTTAATTGAAGTGCACATAAGCTCTAATTTCATTGATGTTGCATCATGGTTTCTCTCTTGTAGGAAGGAAAATTGTAAGTTTAGTTTTCTTGGCATTCCCGTTAGGAGTTTCCCTAATAACTCATCTTTGTGGTCGAGTTTATCATTGAAGATTAGGAAGAGATTAACTTGTTGGAAGAACCATATGCTTAGCTTTGGTGGTAGATTGACACTTTTGAAGTCGGTTTTATCTAGCTTATCTATTTTTATGCTCTTTTTTTATAAAGCTTTGGTTAGGGTGGTTAAAGAGATTACTTCCTTACAAAGCAACTTTCTTTGGGGAGGCATGGAGGAGAAATAGAAAACTCATTGGGCAAGTTGAAAGGACGTGTACCTCCCGATAAGCAAATGTGGTCTTGGTTTAAGAAGGATTGATGATTTAAATATAGCTCTCCTTAAAAAATGGAGATGGAGGATTTTGGCGGAGAGTAGTTATCTTTGGATTGATGTGTTGAAAGCCCTTTACGGGGATATAAATTTGAAAATATTGAGTCCGGAAGGGAATTTTCTTAAGGGGAGGAGTTCTTCTTCATGGTGGAGGGATATAGTTAAGCTTGGTAATTATTATCCGGAAGATGTTTTTGTTTCTAATGTTGAATTCAGTATTGGAAATAGATTTTCTTCCTCCTTTTAGCATTCATGTTGGTTAGATGTTTATTGTTTTAAGGATAAATTCAAGTTACTTTATGATCTCTCTTGCCTTAAAGATGTGGTGGTTGCTTGCATGGGAGGGTGGGAGGATGGAGTGTGGTAGTGGGGAGGTTTAGGCATTGATGGCCAATTAATTCCAGCCGCTGCCAGGGAATTGCAACAGCTGCGGTTTCTTCTCTATTAGGTCAAGTCGGTCACGGATTCAAGGGACGATGTTAGCTGGACGTTGACTTCGTCGGGGCTGTTTTCGGTGGCAAGTTTTAGGGAAATATGTGGTAAGTTTCGAACCCCTTTCTCTCCTTCTAATAAATTTGATGGAACTTTGAATTTGGTTTGGAAGATGGAAGTTTCTTCTAAAATCAAATGATTTGCTTGAAGATGTTTTATAAATAGACTCCCTACTAAGGATTCTTTATCCGTTAGGGTTGCTCTTTTTTGAATGATGACCGCAATTGTGTTTTTTGCCGCGGATCTTTGGAAACTTTTGATCATTTGTTTATATGGTGTTGCATTTCTAAATTGGTTTGGAGGGAGGTGGTCAGATGGATCGGTTTTGATGACTTTTCTTTTCTACTACAGCTTGCTACTACTACTTGAGTACATTTATGATTTATGTTTTCTGTTACGTTAAAATAATCTCTTTGATTTTGTGTTCTGGCAGAGTTTTGAGACATGAAGCATGACCATTCTTGTGTTGAGAAATATGAGAAAGTTAAATGGAAGATTAAAAACTTGTCTCGCTTGAAAACCGATAAAGTTTTCTCTGAGCCTTTTGTCTTAGGCGGATATCCATGGTATGGACGATATTTGAATGAATGAATTCCCACATCTTATATTTTACTTATTCTTTAACACTATTTATATTTTTGTGTTTTCCTCTGTTATGGTTTTTCTATAGGAGGATTGTTTTGTATCCAAATGGGAACAAGAAAGCAAATTACTTATCAATTTATTTGGAGGCTGTGAAAGCTACGAATACGTCTGAGAGATGGAACAGAGATTTCAAATTTAAGTTACTTCTATTCAATCCACTGGATTCCAACGTCACATTCACCAAAGGTATTACTGACACTTTTTGAATAATTTAATACAATAATAATCATATATGGCTTTTAACTTATCATAGTAAACAATTAGTATAAGTAATAAGGAGTATAACATTGACCAATATTTTGAGTTTTATTTATATTAATAATGATGGCGTGCTTTCATTCTTCTTTTCCAGAAACTAGCCATAAATCCAATGCATTTGAGCATGAATGGGGATTTAACGGTTTTATGACACTTGCTGAGCTTCATGGTCCTAAAAAAGGGTTTATTGTGAATGATGCTTGTATCATTGGTGCTGACGTTTTTGTTTCGGATTCAACACATGAGAAACAAGTAAACTTAGGTGGATCTCTTTCAACAGTTTCTAATTTAGTTTCCAATGAAACTTCTAAACAAGCTGATGCAGAGTTGGTATCTGCCGTGCTTGGCAAGATTATTTATTTCCTTAAAACTAGAAAAGTGAGAGATATAAATGAACAGGCTTGTGAGTTGTGAGGAACTTCAAGTTTTATGGGATGAACTTAAGAAATTTAAATTTGATATTACTTGGCTAGAGCCACAAGTTCAATATGCTTTAGGAAATAGAAGTTATGTTGAGAAAGCTCTGGAGGTTGAAAAGTTGAAAGGGAATGTTGCAGATCTAGAGCTGGAAACTGAGAGGCTAGAGGAAAAATTGGCTGCTGCTGAGGGAAATCTTGAGATAGAAAGAGAATTGATGAAAGCTCAAGGTATGAAGAAAGATATTTGGTAATATTGCAATCGCTATCTCTGACAAATTGTTCAAGTCTTCAAGTCTGAGGGAAGTCACTTTAAATGTTAGCAAATTTTTTTGCAATTTATAATAAAAAAATAAGGTTGACAACGTTCTGACTGATGGCATTCATGTTGTTCCTTATGGATCAACCGAGCAAATTAACAGTACGAAGTTTGTGGATTCAGATGAAACACTTAGTAGTGATGGTGCTGAATTTGTTGCATGATGGTGTTGAATTTGTTGCACAAATTAAAGCGAATGATTTCCAACTCAGAAAAGAAATCGCCTTATGGAAAATAATGATTATCTCTACAAAATCATATTTTTAATGGACACGCAGATGATCTGCGATATTGCAAAATAGGTTTGGGAGGCTGTGAAAAAGAAGTATGACAACGAAGAAACTAAAGCAAATTAACCTAAAGTATCAGATGGTATAAATGAAAAGTGTGTGTTTAAATGAACAATTTCAAATTGCTTTAGTTATTGACAAATTACCCCCCGTTTGAAAGTTTTTAAAAAAATTGCTTCAATACAAAACAAATATTGAGAGTTTGATTATTCACTTTCGTGTTGAAGAAAAATCTCAGAGACAAGATCAAAGAGAGAAAGTTTTGGTTGTTTCAAACAACAAAAAGAAATTCGGTGTAGTTCTAAAGCCATTTGAAAAATTATTATATATAATCAGATCCGCAACATTGTGAACTTAATTAAGAATGTGAACCCTTCAAGGGCCCAAATTTCTTCATATGATATGCGACAACCACCACCACAAAGAAATGACATTGGTGTTTTCTCTTGCTTCAATTGTAGAAAACTATGTCATATGATTAAGAAATGTAAGATTGAGTTTTAATCTTGTGTTGCCCTAATGCATATGTTAACCTAATTGATGAGCAATTTATTGCTTTGATCACTAAAATCAACATGATTGGTGAATATGATGGTTGGTGGATAGAAACTGGATCTTCTCTTCACGTTTATTATGATCGTGCCATGTTCAAAACATTCACGAATAAGAAAATGTTGTTGGGAGTTACCCACACCACTAATGTTGTCTGTATTGGAGAAGTGGAGTAGATCCCAACTCTAAAAAGACTTTAATCTTGAAGGATGTCAGAGATTATAATGAATCTTGTTTATGGTTTTCTTCTAAAAAGTATGAGTTTAGTTAGTTTATTGGGATAAATTTGTACACAACTATGTGAATGAAATTTGTAAGAAAATTAAGAGACTACATAGTGATAGGGGAACTGAGTACGATTCTGGGTTATTTAATGAATTTTATAAACAACATGAAATTGAACATGAAATGACTGCACCATACTCTCCTGAAATGAATGGTAAAGCAGAAAGAGAGAATAGAACTCTTAGTGAACTTGTTGTTGCAAGTATGTTAAATTCTAGTGATGCTCTTCACTGGTGGGGGAAAATTTTGTTGTCTATTTGATATGTCTTGAATAGAGTTCCCAAGTAAAAAAGTAAGATCTTTCCTTATGAGATATTAAACAAAAGAAACCAAACTTGTCTTATTTAAGAACTTGGAGTTTTCTGGCTTATGACAGATCTCTGGATCCGAAGTGAGTGAAATTCACTAGTAGAACCTATGAATGTGTATTTATTGGGTATATGCATAAAATAGTAAGGCATATAGGTTTTATGACCTAAATGCTATAGTGATCATAGAATCAAATGATGTTGAATTCTATGAAAACAAATTTCCTTTCAAATCGAGAAATAGTGGGGACACCGAATCAAATCACAATCTTGTGATAAGAAGAAACAATGAAGTAGAAATAGAAATTTGTTGAAGTAAATGACTATATTTGTTGAAGATTATGGGTCCGATTACGAGGCCTATACATTAGAAGAAAATCCAACAAATCTTAGAGAAACCTTGTCATCTTTGGATGCAGATTTGTGGCAATAAGCTATAACAATGAGATAGATTCTCTAAATTCTAACAAGACCTAGAACTTAGCAGACTTGCCTCCTGGTTGCAAATCAATCGATTGTAAATGGGTTTTGAAAAGAAACTAAAACTTGATGGAATAATTGATAAATACAATGAGTAGTTTGATCACTTGTTCCAGTAAGTCTACTCCCTTAGGCGTATCACTGAGCCCAATATCAGACGCCATAATGGCTAGTATAATTTGTTGTACCGTCATTTCCCTATTTTTCTAATTAGGATTGTTTATTTTCATCAATATTTTTTTTTTATTTGTTTTTTTTCCAGTTGTGTTACTGTACCGTCAAAATATCGACAAGAACTTATGTTATTAATATTCTTATTAATCTGATTTCCCTTTCCATTGTTTTATTTTTGTTTTTGTATCGTAGTTTCCTTTAATTCATGCATTTTTATGTTTCAAATTAAGGTTATATGGTTTTATAGTTCCAACTAACATAACCATGGCTTTAAAAATATTTTGTTTCACAATTTTACTCAAAAATTAAAAAATTGTGTATTTTGCATTAACGGTATTCGCTATTATGCTAATAGCGTTCACCATTAGGTTCAAATTCAAATTCTTATAGTTTTACACAAATGGCGTTTTCCATCTGCTCTATTCGTCGTAATAGACATAAAGTCAGTTTCCATTTTCCAACCTTTTTTGCACGTTTTTCAATGATTATACATTCAAATATCTTAACTTCCCTCTTAACCACCTACATTAATCCATAATAACTTCTACTTAAACCCCCAACCATCCAACTTGCTCTCTTTCACTATAAATAACCATTTTTCACTCATTCACCGCACATCGCAAACCACCATACTCTCTTCATAATCTTAAATTTCATTCTTTCAAATTTTCTCATTTTCTCACCATTCAACATGCCTCCAAGAGTTGCAAGAGACATCAATTACATGGGTATCAACTTTGTTGAGGAGATTGACGGGGAAAACCAAAGGAGAACCTATCGTAATCTTTTCAAGAAGCCAGTCGTCACAACACGATATCCCGATATTGCTGTTGCTCGAGACTTTGGCCTATTTTACAATGACATCTAGATGCTCAACAACCTAGGTAAGTCTCATTTATGTTCTTTAACTAGTCCCACATACGTTAGACTTACCTATGAGTTCTTAAGTTCTTTTATATATAGCCCTTATAAGAGGACCCCGCACCACTGGCATTGTGCACTTAATGTGACAAAAGTCAACCAAACACCGTCTTTGTTAGCACACCTTTCATCTGTTAGCGGTAGAGTAGGAGGTCCTATATGTGTTGGAGGGCTGATCACATCTATAACCCTTGCGTTAGATTGACGCAACGAGTTAGCTACTTTTAACCTTCTAGAATCACTCTTTGTCGACTTAGCATACTATCATAGTATGCGCTTAATTAAGAATGGTCAAGCGACAAGTTTTATTTAATGATTAGTAACCGAGAGGTTAGGGGAGTTACTTTAACATGCGTCGCACACATTAATGTGCGAGTTAGCACTAACTGGCTTTTTGATACTAATACACCTGATCTTGATGAAAATAGGGGTGGCAAACAGGCATGTCTACCCCGTTTAGGCCCTCCCCGCAAAAATACGTAAAAAAAAATGGGGTGGGGACGGGCGGTCAAAATTGAGGATGTGAGTCTAAAACCTAAGCCTTCCCCGTAAAAAAGTTAGGGTGGAACGGGGAAAGTCTATGGGCATTGCACTTTTTAAGCCTGAAAATACAAATAAATTAAGTAAATATACATGCCCGTAAAAGCCCGTGACGAAAACGGGGCGGGGCGAACAATTTAGAGGGTGAGGGCCTAAACCCTTGGCCCACTCCGCACTAAAGTGCGGGTAAAATGGGCATGCCCAACGGGCTGGGCACGTTTTTCCACCCCTAGATGAAAATATGGTTGTCCAAGCTTGTGATTATCTCATGGAAAAAAAATGCTCCCAAGACTAGCACTCGTGCACACACCACACGTACTTTTCCTGACCATTTTGCTAGTACCTCAGTCAGACATCACTCCCACAAAGAGTATAATTACACTACCATCAGGAGCTTTCTTGACGTCATTCTGACCAAGCTTAGGCATCCAAATGATATGGACGCATAGCGTGACATATTACTAAGAGGCATGCAGGTGCAATAGGAGGAGATGTTAGTTGCCATCAATCAAATGCGAGATCACCATATTGACTATGCTAATAGGAATGCGCACAACATGGGCGACCTCATCGATAAAATGAATAAGGTATGCTTGGAGGTGACTGGTCTGAGGGATTTTGTGAGACATGTGCCACCCCAGATGTATGGTAGAGGAGGACGTTACAAAGGGCAAGGTCGACAACCCTAAGTTTTCTACCAGGTTTACTACTTCTTTTTTCACCTTGTACTAAAACATTGGGGACAATGTTTGGTTCAAGTGTGAGGGAAGAGCTTTACTACTTTATTGTTATTTTTATTTTAATAGTAGAAAGTCGAACATCAAAAGTGTTTTTAACCATAGTAGTGGGTATAGAGGTAAGGTTTTGGTAGGGAGATCTTTTGCTCAAACTGTTATAGGAGGACAGACCATGGAACCCCCATTGGTGAATCTTGTGTCAGAACCAATTACAGTGACCATTGAGAACGAAGATTTGGTCAGATTCAATAAAGCCATAATTGGTGTGATTGTTGTTGGAGGTAATCCTTATGACATCCAACAGAAATTAAACGAAGAGGGGTTTTTCAATATTGTGGCTACACCTATTGGTTCTAACAGTTGTTTGATTGAAGAGTCTCTAGAGGGCGGTATAGAAGATATCTTGGCTGAAGAGGGAAATTGTCTGGAAAATGGTTCTCTTCTATAAAACCCTGGGAACTTAAAGATATGGATGGCGAACGCCTTGTCTGGATTAAGTGTTACGACATTCCTTTTGCTGCTTGGAATCCTTCTACTTCTAATCTAATAGGAGACAGGGTGGGGAAACTTATTCAAATTGATGAAGAAACAGATCTAAAATCCAAATTGGATGTTGCTTGTATCAGGATTAAAACGAAACAACTTTCATTTCTTAACGAGTCTTTGGTCATTACTTGTAATAATGTATCTTTTAATGTCACATTAGTTAAGGATACATGTGTTATTCATGAGCATTATCATTGGTCGGTGAAGGAAACGAGAAAGGGATATTATTCAACTTCTGATATTGTTACATCTTCAAGCAAAGACAATAGCATGTGGGAGGAGTGTTTTGAAGAAGAAGAGGTTGTTGTTTCTAGTCTTCCTAATCTACGTGGTAAAGTTGGTGACTTCTCAGAAGTAAAGGTTGTGTCAGACCTAGGTTGTAATTAGTCTCTTGGCATATCTAAGGTAGGTGAGAATTTTGAGGAAGAAGAATGGTCTCGTGGGGATAATATTGAGGTTAGCCAATCTTTGGGAGATGTAGTTAGTGCTATGGACAACAATTTAGTGAAGAAGACACTTGTCACATCTTTAGGGGAGGTCACGGTTTTCGGGGACTACTCTGGTAAGGAACTAACTTTTTTAGCCAACAAAAAAGTTATAATTCCTAACCAGGTTTGTGGTGACGTGGATATGGTTAATAATATGGGGGATTTATTATCAGTGAGTTGGTTATTGATTTAAACAATTGTTCTGACCCAATATTTGGGCCTTCTGGTGGTCTTATTGGGCATTCCAAAGGGAATAAAGGGAGGAAAAAGAAACTGATCCATGAGGTTTATGACACAGTAAAAATACCATATTCTCCTTCGTTCTATTCGTGTTCCCTTCATATTGTAGTTGACCTCCTAGGGATACATAATCGGTTGATTTCCAGTTGCAAATCAATGCCTCTGTGTCGTGGGTCTAAACAATCCAAATCCCATTCGAATTCGCTTATGTATAACGAATCCATTACTGATACTGATGTTTTTAGAGGCAACACCATATGTAATAAGGCTTTGGAAGATGTCCCATCTAAGGTAGTGAAGACTATGAAACTTCTTGTTATTGAAGGGGAAAAGGAAGATGGTGAACTTGAAAGTTGGCTTCGTATATTGGAAACAAATGATAAACTTGTAGAGAGAATAAAAAGATTGTTGAAAGGAGTGGAGTATGAATATTGTTTCACTCACTACTAGAGGATGTTGTGGCTCTCTTGAAAAAATAAGACTCTCTCATATTCTATGCAAAGGTAAGGTAGATTTGTGTCTAATCCAGGAAACCAAAATGAGAAATATGAAGGATAATGATGTCTTTAATATTTGGAATTCTTTGGATATTGATTGGTCTCCCTTGAATTCAGAGGGACAATCCGGAGGTTTGCTTACAGTTTGGAGAAAGGACGTGCTCAATGCTTGTTCTACCTTTAGAGGGAAAGGATTTCTGGGAATTCATTTTCTTTGGAAAAATTGGAACTTGTTTGTTGTGAATGTCTACTCGCCTTGCGGAATCCATGAAAAAAGAAAACGGCGGTTTGATCTAATTAATCTTAATAATCGTCTTCCCCCTGGAGGATGGATTATAGCCGGAGATTTCAATGCTTTAAGATATAAGGAGGAAAGAAAAGGGAGAAGTGGTGCTAATCTTGTTGAGATTTTAGAATTCAATTCGTTTATTGAAGATCTGAATTTGATTGATCTTCCTATTGTGGGAAGTAAATACACTTGGTTTAGTTTGAATGCAACTAGTCGTAGTAGATTGGTCAGGTTTCTTGTTAATGATGTTGTCATTGAGAAACGGAACTTCTTGAACCAATCTCTCAGGGATAAGGACGTTTCTGATCATCGTCCTCTTTGGTTAAAGTCGAAGGTGGTAAATTGGGGACCAAAATCGTTTCGTTTTTTAAACTGTTGACTGAAACACAAAGATTTCCATGACTTTGTGAAGAAGATGTGGCACTCTTATCCAGTGGTTGGCTTGGGTTGTTTTATCCTTGTGAACAAATTTAAAGCTCTCAAGGAGGACCTCAGAAATTGGAATGCTAATATATTTGGATGGTTGTACTTGAAAATCCATGACAATTTTTGTCACATAACAAATATAGAAGATAACTTGGATGATGTGCCTATTGATTTGGAAGATTCAAAATTGAAAGATAGATTGAAGACTCACGAAGACCTATGGAAAAATATTATATTAAAGAGAATATCCTTAAACAGAAATCTAGATGCAAATGGTTGAGTGATGGCGACAATAACTCTCATTTTTTTCCATAATTCCATCAAATCCAGAATAAATCTAATAACATATCCTTGATTAAGATAGAAGGAAATGTTAAGAAGGATCTTGATGTTATCAAATCTAAAGCTAAACTATTTTTTGAAAAGAAATTCCAAAGGCCTGCCAGTAGCAATATCCATTGTAATTTTGAATTCCTGAAAGAGTTGTCAGTTGCCGATTCCCTCTTATTGGAAGCAGATTTTACTCAATCTGATGTGAGAGATGCAACTTTTGAGTGTGATGGGAGCAAGAGTCCAGGGGTTGACAGTTTGAACTTCAATTTCCTCAAAAGATATTGGGATATTGTAGGGTCGGATGTAACAAAATGTGTTCAGGATTTTTTCATTTCTGGAAATTTTCCCAAGGTATTTGTTTCTTCTTTGCTGACTCTTGTCCCTAAGGTTAGCAGCCCGCAAAAGTTTGAGGAGTTTAGACCAATATGTTTAATTGGTTGTGTTCTTAAGATTATATCCAAAATGTTGGCTAAGAGATTGAGTCCTATGATCGGGAAGCTTATTTCTCCGAACCAAACAACTTTTATACTGAATCGTCATCTCCTAGATGGTGTTATGGTTGCTAATGAGATCATTGATTTTGCAAAATTAAAAAATAAAAAGTGTCTCTTATTAAAGGTGGATTTTGTAACACCCCAAAGTCGATTTTAATTTTATTGATGTGTTTCTTATGAATTCTGATGACTTATGATGTTATCTGATGTTTTGTGGAGTTTTGAGGGTGACTTAAAATTTTAATAATATTAGGATATTAAATATAGTGGGTTTATTTGATTAATTGGAGTTATTTTAATAAAATATAAATAATTAGAGAACAAAGGGTAATGTGGTCTTTTAGTAGAGCATAAGTGAGGGTATTATGAGGAAAAGACTAAAGAGGTCTTATGGGCAAGAGAGAGAAAATGAGTAAAGTGGTTTTATGTACGATCAATTGGAAACGATCGCACTTTTGGGAGAAGGGAGAAAAGCTCTGAAGAGGGAAGGCTAGGACTTGATGGTTTGGGAGATTCTTCGAGGAGTTATCGATAGGGATTACGAAACCTAAGGTATGGGGAGTAATTTCTATTCGGTATTGTAATGTAGAGATGGGAATAAGGGTTTAGAGGGAGAATCTTGGGGTTTTGGAGTTTGTTGATGAATGAGTCATATGTTGTAGATTTATGATGAAATTGATAGTAGATTTTGATGTTAATTGAGGTATATAATGATGTCATGATGAATGAAGGTTAAGGTAATGTTTTTCTGGGTTATTGCTGCTAAATAAGGGGTTTTGAGGGTTTTATCACAGATGGAGCGATTTTGAGATTGTAGAAAATCTGCAGAAATCGCGAAGCTCGCTTAGCGAGCACAAACCGAAAGTTGGCGCTTAGCGAGCAAGGTGGCTCGCTTAGCGAGACCTGGAATATTGAAAAATGATTTTTGTACCGAAAAATGTTTTCTCGAGGTGGTTTATGTCTTAGGATGCTATGATGTTGTAGAGTTGTCGCATGATGTGTTTTAGAGGCTTTACGAGAAGAATTGGTGATTAAATGATGTATGATGACTTATTTGATTTTTCTGTGACTTATGAAGTATGATTACATGATGTAGAGGTATGATGTTAGATGGGTATATAGTATGATGTTCGATGAGTATTTAATATGATGGCTTGAGTAAGTATGAGAAATGACGATTAATGATGAATACATATGTGTCATACCCTAATTTTTGACCCTAAGATTTTTCGCATTTCATCTGCATTTCGCATACAAACAAGATCACGCACTGCTTGTTTATCCTTTTTCAGGTGCAGGTCTATGCCTCGCAGAGGATCACCTTGTTTTTATTTTCCATTTTCTGTTTATATTTAATAACTTCTAACCAAAATACCAAAAAATATATGTTGCAGTTTGCTTCTTCTTCTCTCTGTGTCGCAGGATTTAAAAGACAGGGCAGTGATTTCAATTCAGATGCGTTTGTTCAGTCACAATTCGATTCAGATGGACGTTTAACCTAATCTTGGTCAAACTATCAAAAGATTATTTCGACTGCAAGTCATGTGTGTCAGTGGTTTATTTCTTAGACAATGCGTATTCAAAAGTTCAAGTTGTGTTTTGTGCGAAGTTTGGTGTGAATCTTCAAGTTCACCAGTTTATCAGCAGTTCATCTGAGGATTTATTTTCTTCAGTATGGATTCGAATTATCTGGGCAATTTTCAGACGATCTCAGTGATTGTGGCTTGAGTTGCGAGTTGTTCAGTGGTTCAGAAGTGTTTGTGTTCATTTTTATCAGTGGCTTATAAAAAAATCAGGAGCTGGTTGTGGGTTTAAAATCATCACTTCATTCATTATCCATTTCCGATTAGACCATCGTTTTTTATAGCCATTATCTTTTTCTATTCATTTTTCTCATCAATTCCATATCCATTATCCATTTTTTGATTAAACCATTTCTCTTTTCCAATTTTCTATTATCCATTCTTATTCAAAGCCATTTCTCTTCCTTTTTTTTCCGATTATTCGATTCATACATTTTTTTAGTTCAATTATCCAAATGACTGTTTCTAATTTTTCATATCCAATTTTATATTCACTATTATTTTTTTAATTTCCTTTTTTTTTATCCATTTCAAATATTCTTTTCATAATCAATTTTTTTTCTAATCCACAATTAGGCCCATTTCCATTTACATTTTATTTATGACAATAAAATTGAAAGAAAAAAGAAACAATTCCATAAGCTGGCCCACTTGCTATAAGCCCTTCATCACATTTCTTCAGCTAGCCACATTACTTCTACAAACTTCATCAATAACACGTGACTTTCAGTGTCACATTCTAAGCCCCAATTTTTCTAGCCTTGCTTTCTGCTACACCAACACGCACGCCAGCTTCACATCAGCCATTTCACGCCGTACCACACAAAACCAGCATCCATCAAACATCACTCTTCACAGCAACACGCTTCACAAGCCGTATATTCCGCACATAACTTCCAACTTCACGCAAGTCATACACACGCATACGCCATACGCAGCTCAAGCCATCTCCCAGCTGGGACCACCAAAACGCGTCCCTTGCAAGCCGTCATATTCAGTACACCAGCCAATACTCCCGCAGCCGAAACAACACGCAGCTGAACAACACGCCTACGGTCACACATCAAAATGCAGCGCAACGTCACGCATCCTACAACAAAAGCCAACAAAACTCAGCAATCAAAGCACGCACAAATTGTGATACCGAAACGTAACAGGTTGTGAACAAAACGCAAGAGGATGAAAAGAAAACTCAGCACAAACATGAAGAATCCGTGACTTTCAAAACGCTACCATTCACCAAGTAAAACGACAGCAAGTTCTCAATTGAATTCAGCTCAAAACTGACTCTCCCATTCTATAAATTGAGGCCTTCATTCACTAATCTCTCTAAGCTTTTAACAGCCAAATAATCCCTGTCCAATTCCACCCTCAACCTCCACCTTCATCAAAGCTTCAAACGAATTAAAAAAAAAGATTCATAAACACAACCACAAGAACACAACCTCACCTTCATAATCTTCATCAATTTCTTCAATACATTCGGAAATCCTCCCCAAACCTCCACATTTACCACTTCGGATCTGCGAAGGAGAATCGAAGAAGTGAAATTGACGAATTGAAGGAAAGAAGAAGAAGGAACCGTGCATGGTATTCATCTGTGGTTTTCGTTTTGAAGAGAAGAAGAAGCGGTATAGCGCCGTCGCGTTGTTTTGAAAGAAGAAGAAGGTGAATAGTGTCGGCGTTTTCCCCTGTTTTCATGCGTACGGAGAAGAGGATTCATTTTGTTCATTTTTTCTTTTTTTTAATAAAACCTGAATAAGTCTTAATATGTTTGGGCCTTGCTTTGGATCAATCTCTATCCCACTCACTACCTCTCCTGCGCCTCTCCCTCTTTCTTACTTTTTTTTTCATTTTTTTTAATAAGTCTTTGTGGATTGATTTCCACTTTTGTTTTATTTTTTTACAAAAAAATTGATTTATTAGTTTTTTCTTGTTTCTATTAGGACTTGACCTTTTCATTTTTGTAATTAAATTTGTTTTCAAAAAAGTATTTTAGAGAAAAATCATTTAGGCTTTTCACTTTATTTTCCTTCTTTGTTTTAATTTGTTGATTGTTGTGTGGATTTCATGTGAGATCCATTTTATTCATCTCTTATTTTTATTTTTTGGTCGATGAGATCTCCGATTCGCGATTATTAGTTGTCGAAGATGTTTAATCTTCATTATTTCAAATCTATGGATGAATGATCATTTGGATCATTCTCCATACTTTGGAATCGTGATAGGTTGCCTTCGATAATACAATGTGAAATCCCGATTAAGATTAGACCATTACCTTTTCTTTTCGTGCGACATGTTTTCGGAAAATGATCCATAATATCATTTCTCTAACATGTATTAGCACAAATATTTTCCACCTTAATTGGTGGTGGCCGGCCTCATTTTTAGGGTAATTACTCCGTAAATTACTCGGTGATTGCTTAACATAGACCTAAACTTGTCCAGAATTCAGAATAAGATTCATTTGGATCCGGTTGCCTCGATTTTGGTTATCTTTTTTGTGGTTGTGTTTGATTAAGTTCATCATACCATTTCTATGTAAATATTATTATACTATTAATATACTAACCATTTAAATTCAATCTCTCGCACCTTATCCTCTTTATTTCAATTTCTCGCTCCTTATCTCTTTTATTATGCTATTATCATATTATATCATCTATCATATTGTTTATGTTTATATTGTTGCTTGTGATTTTTCTTTTGTCCATTTGGACACAAAAATATTAATAAAGGATTAAACATCTAAAAAACTTGTGACTTTTAATTTCGGACTATGGCCACTATCCTTAGCATTGGACTTGGAGTTGGACTTAGATTCTAGGATCATTCCCTTGCTTGAGTTGTTATGGATTGAAGACTTTGGCTCCGATTAAGTTCATTTGTTCATGAAGATGGAAATTCCATTGTTCTCGAAAGATGCTTGCCACCCGGTTTGATCGTTCTTCCTTTAGCTTTTACATTCAAGTTTTAGGATAGTCCCTTCATCTCTTCCCATCTTCTTAAATTTTCAAATCTCCTTCCCATTTTCAAAACATTATTTGTTTTCAAACTTCAAACATTTTCGCAATCAAACCTTGACTTAGGTCATGCGGTTTTACTTTTTTTTCATTTCATTTCTTAATAAATACTAAACCACATAAGCATATCGAAACTTTTCTTCTCAAAAACTTTAAAACATTCAAAACTCACTCAATTGTTTTTGTGCCCTCGTGCACGTTTCCTTTTAACCTTTTTTTTATGTTTAGATATGATTCATTCTTTCTAGCGGAATTATTCTCTAAAGAATGACGACTTATCTTTACATTTTAAAATCAATTCAACTCATTGCTTCTTTTCATCTTGTACCACGAACTACGGGGTTTTGATCTTGCATTGCACTTTGTGGGTACGTAGGCATGAGACGTTCGTCTCTTCAAACACAAAAAACTTAAAAAACATTCCTCTTCTCATCTCTTCAATCTTTTTTCAAGCAAACCATTTCAAACCAAAAAAGCAGTAAATATTTCAAAGGGCTCCCGTGGAGTACCACAGACATATTGGGTGCGTAAAACCTTCCCAATTTGTAACCTATCCCCTTACCTGTTCTCTGTTTGTTTCTTTTAGCTTTTTAGCTTTTAGATTCATTAGGTTTTATTCGTTCTTTTTCCCTTTTCCATTTGGAATAAAATAAAAGCGCGGTGGCGACTCTGTTACCTTGAGTTAAGTTAATCAATAGCTTACACTCATGATTTTACCGCTACAATATGCAATGTTTATGATGTTTTGAGGATGATGTGTGTATATTGCATCTTGTATGCATGACATTGATTTATGAGGGGGCTTCAGTCCATTGGTAGCTTCAATCCTATTGTGTGGACTGAAGTGATATGATGTTATGATGTGCTCCCTTAGTGGAGGGTTGATGGCCCAGTGTCCATCCACGAGGATGTTTCGGTACCACATGCATAATAAGAGGTTGCATATCATTCTAAATGGCATAGCATGATTTGCATTGATTTTGTGTGATGATGTGATGTAATTGATTTGTTTTGTGTAGTGATGCGATGTCTTTGATGTTGTGTATGATTGAGCTATTGATGATGGATTTTGTTGTTGTTGTTTATGTTTTAAATTCCCATTTCTATATTACTTTATTGAATGTGAATTTACTCACCCTGCCTGCCTTCTGGTGATGGTCTATTATGTCATCCTGCAGTTACTCAAGGTCAGCTCGATATGCGCTTAGCTCAGAGATAATGAGTTGTCTTCTTAGTTAGAAGTGGAATCCTGCTCTATGTCCAGTAACATCGGGATGGGTTTCGCTTGAGTTATTTTTGTTTACTTGAATTAAGATGTTGTTCTTTTGATATACTTTTGGATAAACGATGTTTGGATTAAACTATGATGTTTTATTTTATTAAAGATGATGTTTTGTTTTGTTTTGTTTGGATTAAACTATGATGAGAAAACTCTGATTTTGCGGTTAAAATATATTAATTGTGATGGGGTAGAAAGGGTGTTACATATTTTTCTCAGGAGTATGATTGTATGGATTGGAAATTTTTAGAAGCAATGTTGACTAACATGGGATTTGGTATCAAGTGGTTGAAATGGATTTGTGGTTCGGTTTTCAATAGTTATTTTTCTGTTCTGATGAATGGCAGCCCTTCAAAAGACTTTAAGGCAACGAGAGGATTAAAACAAGGAGAGCAACTACTCTTAATATTTTGTCTAGTTTTAAGGTTGATGATATAACTTCGGTGGATCTTTTGTAATTTGCTGACAATACTCTCCTATTTGGAGACGGATCAACTTCTAACCTCCGAGCTTTCAAGAAAATTTTACGCGGATTTGAAGTTGCTTCCGGCATAAAGATAAACTATGCTAAGAGTTGTTTTTACGACATTGTCTTAGAACCGGAATTCATGGCAGCTGCTGAAAAGTTCCTTCACTATAAATCGGGCTCTCTCCCTTTTAAATTTCTTGGTCTTGATATAGGTGGGAATTATCGTAGGATATTTTTAGCGTCCGATTATCAAAAGAATTAACTCTATATTATCTAATTAGATAGGGCATAATCTATCGGTTGGAGGTCGTGTTACTCTTCTAAACTTTGTGATGACCAACCTTCTGATCCATCATTTGTCTTTCTACAAGGCTCCTATAAAGGTCGTGAAGGTTATCATAGGAATTCAGAGACTATTTTTGTGGGAGGGAACTTCGAATAAGAGTTTTATACAGTGGGTAAGTTGGAAAGATGCGTGTAGGCCAAAAAGTTGTGGTGGGCTTGGAATAAAAAACGTGGGTTTATTTAATAAATCGCTTCTCGCCAAATGGTCGTGGAAATTCAGTATAGAAGGTAAATAAATATGGCGACCTATTTTTTATGGCAAGGTATCGTGACTTGAGTAGGAAAGTTCAGATTCATTCTGTTACAGGATGACTGCAATTGGATTCTAAGTGGATTAAAGATGTTATGTCGTTGAATCATGCCACTGACCAGGTTCCTTTCTCTATTCTTATTCCTTCTAATGTTTTTTCTGGTTTGGGAGTTTTGTTTTGGCATTCCCTTTGGCTGGGAATTTCTGTTTTGAAAGAGAGTTTTCCTGCGGTTTATCAGAATTGCTTTAAAAAGAATGCTACGGTGGCGGAAATGGGTAAGTGGGTAGGTGGATCTTAGATATGGAATCTCACGGAACTCGGTCAGAACCATAACCAGCTGCTGAAATTTGAAAATTTTGCTCTGCGGGCCTTGTTGAATCAGGTTCGGCTGACTGCTAACGAGACAGATTCTTGGAGGTGGAGAGCTAATTTGATTAATGGTTTCTTTGTTAAATCTTATTTCGATTACGCCGTTTTTCACGGTGATGTAGGAATAGAGGATGAGAACGTGAAACATGATTTGGATTTGAATTGGAAGTCAGACATACCTCTAAAAAACAAAGTGTTCATATGGCGTTTAGTGATTGATAGACTTCCAACCCGTTTGAATTTGGCTTCAAGAGGTATTATTGATAATCCACATGAGAAGACGTATGTGTTTTGTTTTAGAGCCAATGAGGATGCTTCCCGCCTATTTTTTAATTGTCCAAAATCGATTTTGATTTGGAATAAGGTTTGCGATTGAGTGGATATAGAGAGGATATCGGCTATGGAGCGTTGTCATCATGCTTTGCTTTGGTACAATTGTTTAAAAGGTAGAACTAAAGATAATTTTATCATTTCAATTTGGAGTATAACTTGTTGGAATATATGGAGACTTAGGAATGAAATCCTATTTAATGATGGTATTTTCGATGTGCAATCCCTCTTTAATTCTATAGTCGTGTTGTCTTGGAATTTTTCGATATTAGGAAACCAATCTAGATGGAATTGTAGTTTATATGATTGGTCCAAATTTCCGTTAGACTTCTTGTAATTTTGTTGGAAGTCGTTGTTGGGTTTTGGCTCGTTCCCTCTTTGAAAGGTGTATTTATTTTCCTTTGGTATGAGATTTCCTTAATCTCTTAATAATATTCTTAATATTCTTGCTTATTAAAAAAATAAGAATATGTCTTTTTTAAAATAATAAGAGAATTTTTTTATTGAAAAAATAACAAGTTAATAATTATAAACTCAAAAATTATTTTAAATAATATTTTTTAGAAAATGACATATGCTAGTGGTATAAATGCTACAAGCTATAAGAGTTAAACAATAGTGATACAAATGCTACAACTACAAGCTAAGAGTTAAACAATACTGGTACTTAACAAACACAAATTTTTTATTAAAATAAGAGTAAGACCCATTTTAGTCCCTCACAAAAATTGGAGAGTCCGAATGAATCCTAAGAAGAAAAAAATCTCTATTAAGTTTCTTACAAAATTTAACCGAGACATGTTAGTTCCTCTACTAATATTTTTTTTAAATGGGTGATTTTTCTTAATTTTGAACCATGATTGGACTGTCCCATGTGTATTATTTTTGCCACGTGTATCACAAAATAAAAAGAGAGAATTAGGGTTTTCTCTTCGGTCTCTCTTTAGTATCAGTCTTTCATATTTTCTCAAATTTTAGTTTTCTCCTCCCAAATGACCACACACGTATTCGTTTCTAACAAGATCAATATCAATGATGACAAATAATTCAACCGGAGAAGACGACATACAGTATATTAGATACGGAGACAAAGATAAATTTCTTTGGTTTTTCTCCTCCCACACATATTCAATTTTTAATTTATATTGTTAGAGTATTTTAAATTGCAACTGAATTCTCCAAATGATTAAACCATGTTAAAATACTAATACTGAATTATTTTGCTCGGTTTGAATTTTAATGGTGTGCGGTAGTTTTCTTATGTGCAGTATCATGGCTTTTTAACATACACAGTAGCTTTATTAATAATTTTCCGTATCTTAAAAAGAATTGTTTTATATAAGTAGTCATATAGCACTTTAATATAGTAATACACTAATACTAATACTGAGTCATGCAGTACTTTTATGAGAAATGATATTCCTACACCATTTTCCTACACCTACACTGTATTTACTATTCATCAATACGGTGAACAGTAAAATATAATCTTTTTTTAAATTTTTTTGTGAACAGTAACTTCTTTTTTTAAATTTTTTTTTGTGAACAGTAACTTCTTTTTTTTAATTTTTAATTTTTTATTAATGTAAACTGACGTTTATTAACCAACTTCGTTACTACATTAACCAAGTTTTTACACTGCATTAATCAACTTTCGTGACTGTTCAAAAATATTTTTTAACAGTCACCAAAGTTGGTTAATGCAATGTAAAAACTTGGTTAATCCAGTGTAAAAATCGATTAATATATGTTCTGGTATTAAAATATTTTTTCATTAATAAAATATATAAAAAATAATTTTACTATTCAGGAAAAAAAATTATATTTCACTGTTCACCGTATTGGTGAACAGTGAAATACGGTGTAGTGTAAGAAAATGGTATATGAATAGCATACGTGTACTTTTATATAATCATATAGTAATACTTATACATGTAATTTTAAGTAGTCATATAGTAAAACCCATGTATCTGTATTATCATACTTTTGTTTTTCAACAGCAGGGTTGGATACATGAAAAGTTTAGGTATATATTCAATGAAAAATCTTTCCACTATACATGAAAAGTTTAGGTATATATTCAATAAGAAAATATTTTCGTTTTGTTTTGTACTTTTATATGAAAATGTTTCACATGTACTTTTATATATAAAGTAGTCATATAGTACTTTGTTAATAAAATTTCACATTTTGTTTTGTGTTGATGATAATGTTATTCAACTGTATTGATGTGCATAAGTTTTTATAAGTGATTATGAAAGTGACTCAGATAGTGATGACTCTGAGTCAGACAAAGAAAGTGAGGAAGATGGTGATGTCAATAATAATCAAGGAAATATTGTTGGAAAGTTGGTTGAGTCAAATGGGGAAGATAGTGACAAAGATTCATTTGAAACTTCTGGATATGCATCTTATTCTGAACATATGAAGACTCTAGAATCCACAGACGACGAGGGAAGTTCAAAGTCAAAATTTCCTGTTTTTAACTCTAATGCTATTTTTAGTGAAGTTAGGCTAGAAAAAGGGATGAAATTTATGAAATTGGAGGATTTTAAAAATGTTGTGAAAGATGTGAACATTGCTCTTGGAACGGAAATTAAGTGGAAAAAGAATGATAAGGTAAGGGCTAGGGTTATCTACCGTGTTGAGAAATGTCCATGGATTGCATTTTGTTCATGGAATAGCAATAGTTGTACTTATCAAATTAAAACAATCAATCTAGAATATATATGTTGTAGAGTGTTTAGGAACAAGTCAACTAGTAGAGATTGGGTTGCAAATAAGTTGAAGCAAAGATTGATGATTCAACCTGACCTTAAAAGGAGTCAAGCATATGAGATGATGAAGAGGAATATTTTATCCATATCAATAAAAAAATTATCTAGGGCACTGAAAAATGCAAGATTAACAGTAGAAGGTTGTGATATTGAGTAATATGGAAGGACTTGGTATTACTTGGTTGAATTAAAGAGAAGCAACCCCGGATCAACGACAAAGATGGAAGTTTTACCTAGATTAGAATCCTCTCCTTTATTTCAGAGATTATATGTTTGTTTGGATGCTTGCAAAAAAGATTTTAAAGTTGGGTGTAGGCCATTAATAGGTCTTGATGGTTGTTTTTTGAAGGGATATTATGGGGGGCATCTCCTTTCGGCTGTTGCTCAAGATGCAAATAACCCGTTTTATGTTATTGCATATGTTATGGTTGATGCTGAGACAAAAGATAATTGGAAGTGGTTTCTGACATTACTTGAAAGCGATATAGGAGATTATGTGAGCTATGGTTGGAACTTTATATTTGATCAACAAAAGGTAATTTTATCTTGTATATAATTTACATGATTACGTGTTATGCTTTTTTCATTATCATTTTGTTCTCTTGTTATAGGGATTATTACCTACACTAAAGGAAGTAATGCCACGTGCCTATCATAAGAATTGTGCACTCCATATATGGAAGAACTTCATCAAACAATTTAAGGACAAAGAGTTGTGAGGCAGTGTGTGGCAATGTGCAAAAAGCACAACTGAAGCAGAGTTCAAAACTCATATGTACAGATTAAAGACAATTAATGTAAAAACATGGAGTTATCTCAACAACATTGAAAAAACAGCATGGTTGAAGGCATATTTCAGTCATTGGCCTAAATTGGATAACATTACAAACAACATGTGTGAAGTTTGGAATAGCAAGATTGTGAAATATAGGGAAAAACCTATTCTGACAATGATGGAAGAGTTAAGGAGTTACTTGATGAGGAGGATGTCATCTCATAAAAGAGTCTTAGCCACATGCAAGAGTATATTACCACTTGTTCAACAAAGGAAGATTGAAAAATTAAAGGTAGAGAGCAATAAGTGGACACCTCAAATCACTGGTGATTATCAATATGAGGTTCAAAGACATGGAACAAGCCTTGGTGTGAACTTGGGTTTGTGGACATGTACTTGTCAAATGTGGCAATTGTTTGGCATGCCTTGTATTCATGCCATTGCAGCTATAACTTATAAGGTCGAGAAGCCCAAGAATTATGTGCATTAGTGGCTCAAAATGGAAGCTTTGAATGTTACTTATGATCACTATATTCGACCGGTCAACAACAAAGAATATTGGAAAACTACAAAGCATCCTAAGCCAGAACCACCAAAGTTGAAAAGGCATATCGGCAGACCAAAAAAGCATAGAAGGAAAGATACAATTTCAGAAGATATATGCCTGGGAACGGTACACGCAAGGTTAAAAGAAGATATGAAGTGACTTGCCCAAAGTGTGGTGAAACTGGTCATTATGAAAAGACATGCAAAGGACCTCCAAAACCAGGATATGTGAAAAAGAACAAAAAGGTAGCAAAGAAAACACGAACTATGGAGAATTTGTCACAAACTCAGGTAATAATTTGTCACTTCTATTTTTTCTTGTACTTTTTTTCAATCTAATGTTATGTTAATCTTTATGTAGCAGGAATTACCACAATCACCAGTTGTAAGGCCCCATCCTATTAGGCCACCACCATCTCCTTCTATTAGGCCACCACCACCTCATTTCACGTCATTCAACAATTGGAACTTCATCAATCCAACCACCAACACCTCTGTATCGCCCTCCACTTTCATCTCAACTTCCACAAATTAGACCAGATAGTCTTAGATTCATGCCTACTCCTGGATTTACACAATGACGTTTCCTTCTACTTTATTTAGTTTGTGCTGTTTGGGATTTGATGGAATTATCAACAAAAAAAAATTAAGTTGTATTTGTTTTGTTTATTTTGGTGATATTAGATGTTTTAGATTTTGAAGTTCTATTTGTTTGTACAATGTTTTGGGATTTGATGGTACTATAATATTTTGAATTTGATGGTACATCTATAATGTATGTGATGGTAATGAAGAATTTTTGTCATCTGATTTTAATGTGATGGTACTAGAATATATGATTGAACATATGTGTATTTTTTAGATGATGTATTTTTAAAGATATTAAGTAGTGTATTTCTTTTGTTAAGGATCAAAATCTAATTAAAATTTACAAGGGATTAAATAATATATTTTTTTATTAGGGATCAAAATGTAGTAAGTATTGTTATTAATTAAAAAATAATAAGAAATTATGTTGATATAAGTGTTAATTGTAAGTTAAAGCACATAAAAATATTGGTTTAGTGTTAGATATAGTTATGCACTAACTAAGTCATCCTTGGTTCAAACCTTACTCGGTGCAAATCCGTTTAAAAAAATTATTAATAGATGGACGAATATGACTCCCTTAAATTTGTAAGGGATTTAATATAAATATAGACTTTTTTTCTCCAATTTTTGTGAAGGACTAAAATGAGTCTTTACTTTTAAAATAAATTGAAAAGTTAAAAGTCAAAAATACTTTTTCTTTTCTTACCAATCACGTATTGAATAAAATTAGAAATTGAAAATTTATTTAAACAACTAATAAAAAGGAAGTAACCTATAATATTGAAATCATCCGAAATTTAACTATAGATCTATGGTCCCAATCCAGAATCAAAATCAATTTCTTTGATGCCTTTTGCTTTCAACAAATCTCTTTCTACCTCAAGATTTATCTCAGCAGCAACCAACTTTGTCTTTAGCTTCTCTGTTTCCAACTCTAGAACTACAACATTCTCCTTCAATTTTTCTACTTCCATAGCTTTCTCTAAAATACTATTCATTCCCAAGGCAGATTGAACATGAGGCTCTAGCCAAGTAAGATCAAATTTAAACTCGACAAGTTCATCCCATAAAACTTGAAGTTCTTTACAAGCTTGGTCATTCATGTCTTTTACTTTTCTAGTCTTAAGAAAATAAAGAACTCTCCCCAGTGCAGTAATCAGCAACTCTATATCAGGATTTTTAGTAGGTTCAAGTTCAAGGCAAACAGGTGAATGAGTTTCTAAATTTGAGCATTGATCTTCAATCTGTAGCACTGGGACTTCAACTTCGGTAGGGCCAGCTAGAGTTTCAAATGTTGAAATTATGGAACGGATTACTTGTTTCTCGTGTGTTGAGTTATAGACAAAAACTTCTACACCAACAATACATGCATCATTCACAATAAACCCCTTTTTACAATCAAGTAGCTCAATTAATGGCAGGAAAGAAGAGTAACCCCAGGAATCGTTACATGCATTGAACTCGATCGTATAGTCTGACAAATTCATGGGCAAGAAAAGGTCAAGATGTTTCTCATGAGTCATGATAAAACCCTTTTGAATGTAAATAGATTAGCAATATAACAAAATATTCAAAACATACTTGCAAGCATAGAAAAAGAATATTTGTATTAGCCGGAGAGAAAAATATCACCTCTAATGATTGTCATGTTGGCATCAAACTGGTTCAAAATAAGAAACTTATATTTGACATCTCTACTCCATCCCTCAGACATATTACAAGTTTCCACAGCCTCTAAAAAAATTGATAAGGATTTCTCTGCTTCTTCCTTCCCTTTTGGATATAAACTAATCCTCCTTAACAAAAAACAAATCAGAACAAAACACAGATTTAAAATCATGTCAAAGAGTGCATACTCAACATACAATAAATTATAACAGGTGGGAATTTTTTCATGCAAATATGTCATACCATGGATAGCCACCTAAGATAAAAGGTTCGGAGTAAATCACATCGCTTTTCAAGTGAGAGAAGTTTTCAACCTTCCATATAAATTTCTCAAACTTCTCAACACTAGTTTGTTGATGCTCCATATCTCCTAAGACCAGTAGTACTATCTTAATATCAGTATATATAATAGAGACATTTCTTAGTTGAGTAAGGTAAAGTAAGAAGCTGGAGAAGCAGTAAGGGAGATTATATTACACTACAATTATTACCTACATAGTAGCTGTAGAGGAAGGCACAACTTACAAAATTATTAGGATACTTTGTTTTTATTGGTCTTTTTATCTAACTCATACTTTTCATTTTATTCTTTTACGATCACAAAGAAGCTTATGAGTCTCTTCAATTTATTTTTGAGTGGCAATGAATCAACTTAATATATCTAACGTATTAGGAATATCTTACCAATTTTTTGGTTAAGTACTTTCTAATATGATCAAGGTTTTGAAAAACGGTCAGCGATCGCGATTAACGCCGTGATAAAATGGTTTTGGAGTCATTCGATACCATTATTCACTGTTTTAAACATGAGAAAAAATCACAAGCGAAATGCCGTTACGATCGTGACAAAACGTCATTACGGCCGCAAAACGCCGTTACGGTCACAACAAAACAACGTTACGACCGCGAAACACTATTTTATAATCAACCTCCTATAAATTATCATCAATCGCAAATAAATTCTTCATATGACTACCAACAAATTGAGTCAGTAAGAAGCTCTGGGTTGTTTGATTATGTCTTTGGAGGAAGTGCAAGTAATAATGATGAAGGTGTAAACACATATTTTCGACATCATGATTTGAAAGATAAAATGATGCTCTTTGACAGAGGAACATGTTCGCAAAGGAAGAGAACTGAAGAAATATATTTGGAGATATTTCGACAATTTTAGTTGACATATTGTTTTCGACAGTTCGACAGAAATTGGGTGACAATTGAAGCATGCGACATTTCGACGGAGAGAGATGATGCGTTGTTTCTACAGATTTTGTTGATATATTATGTTTCGACAATTCGACAAGCTTGAAGGGATGCGTTGTTTCGACATTAAGGATAAATTCAAATTCAGATAGTTATTTCGTTTGGCAGAAGGACGCGTGGAAGCTTTTGAAGAAGAGAAAACATGCAGAAAGCCAAGTGTCATTAATCCTAGGATTTTTCCGTTGATAACAGTTATTTTATTTTGTGTATAAATTGGATAATGTTTGTTAGAAAAGTGTGTGAAATAACTTGTACGAAATTCCTGCAAAATACTCTAAAGTACCCGTGTGAGAGAAAAAGAGATTTATCTGAAAAATGTATGTGTGAACAACCATTTATTTAAGTTTTTATCAAATTCAAAGTTTTTTTACCAATTTTTTCCTTTACATTTACCAACCATTTATTATTCATTATTTACTTTATGCAAATTTCAACTTTGTCAAATTTACTTTGTCAAGAGTTTTACTTAAGTAACCTAAACAAAATCATTCATAGATAAAGACATAACCAATCAAATAAAGGATCAAAAGACTTTTTATTCTAAGAGTTCTGAATTTCATCTAAATTTTCACATGTGTCCTAGGATTTGTGTAGTTGATCCTGCAAGTAAACCAGTTCAGTGAGATTGGAAAACCATAGGTTGTTCGCTAAATTCGACAGCGAACAAATTGACACGCCTAGTGGGACAGGTGCAAAAATTTTGAAAATTTAATAGAATAACTCTTAGTTAAAAAGTTTCTACTTTGTTGTATGATACTAAGAAGCGGTAAATTAGCCGTAACTGACGTAGAAAGACTTAAACGAACAAGAGTAACAAGAATGACAAATCTGCCACATAGTCAGAATGAAAATACTACAGTGCTTACCCCCACCCCTTCGACTGGAGAAAATACAGGGTCAATTTCTGTATCAGAAGTCATACCCTCTTCGTCAGGGTCAACACCTACGTTTGCAGTATCCCATAATTCACCTAGTTTGTCTTTCATGGGACACCAAATGTCCATGGGAACGCCTCCCTCTATAGGGAACGTTCATAGGCCTTTTTCGACGAACCTCACAATGCCCTTGTTTGGTAGGGAGCAACCTTATGGGATGCCTACTACCACTATGACAAGTTTGCAAAACGCATCCTCAGTCTATTCTGATTCCTTGTTGAATAGGTCATCACCATTGCAAGGATCATGATCTGGTGGGAATATGAGATTGAATCAACCCCCACCAAGCTTCCAAATGCCAGCAATTACGAATAATTATGCGCAAGTAATACGACAACAAATTGACGAAAATAATCATGACATGGTCCAAATGTTGACACAACAAATGGGAGTAGTTTTTAACCCTTTGATATAAAACATTACCCAAATAAACCAAATGTTGGCAGCGCAGATGACGCGTATTGCTGACTTTTTTGGTGTCCCTCAAATTCAACACAAAGAGAACAAATAATTCAGAACCCAATAGTGAATGTCGAAGAGGAACCCACAATAAATCAGAGGCCTTTAGACAACCCTCGATCCAACCCTAGGAACCAATAAGGAGTAGTCGAATAGCCTCGTGTCGAGATCCTTGTCCAACAAGAACCTAGAAGGGTAATAGTCCAGAGAGGTCAGGATGCTGATGATGTGTTGCAACAACGAATACAGTATAACAACTTGCCTGCCGAAAACAATTTGGCATTCATGGTCAAAATGATGATGGCGCAAAATGGGGTAAATGTAGGATTGCAAAGGCCTAGTTATGCTTCCCCATTATCTGAATATGTTCTACAACAGGAATTACCCCCAAGGTGGAAAATCCCCAAATTTACCAAATTTTCTGGGGACACCAGCGAATCCACCATAGAACATGTAGCACGTTATTTGATCGAAGCAGTGGAAATAGCCCACAACGAAAATTTAAGAATGAAATACTTCCCAAGTTCTTTGACGAAAAATGCATTTACTTGGTTTACATCCTTGCCTGCAAACTCCATATATACGTGGACCCAGTTAGAAAGATTGTTCCACGAACAATTTTATATGGGACAGACTAAAATATGTTTGAAAGAATTAGCCAATGTCAAGAGGAAATTTTGAGAGCCTATAGATGATTACCTAAATAGGTTCAGATTGCTAAAAGAAAGATGTTTCACACAAGTGCCAGAACAAGAGTTAGTCGAAATGGATGCATGAGGTTTAGACTACTCTATAAGAAAGAAATTAGACACTCAATATTTGAGAGACATGGCACAACTAGCAGATAGGGTGAGACAAATCGAAAGGTTAAAAGCTGGAAAATTTAGAGCAAATAAAAGTAAAAAAGAGAGGGTGGCCTATGTAGGAGTATGCCAAGATGATGATTATGACGAAAATAAATCAGTTAATTTCGACGAACAAGAAATTGACTTAGCAGAACTAAAGCAGGGCCCACCATACTCTTGTAAAGTACTGGTTTTTTCTAATGGAAAGAATCCAGTCGAACCGGAAGAGAAGGATAAGTTTCCTAAAAGAACTTATATGTTCGATGTCACCAAGTGTGATGAAATTTTCGACGTGTTGGTTAAAGATGGTCAGTTAATAAAACCACTAGGCGCTAAAGAGCCTCATGTCGACCAACAGAAAAAGAGAGGTTTTTGTAAATACCATAACTTTTTGGGTCATAAAACTTCCCAATGTTTCCTTTTCAGGGATCTTGTTCAGAATGCAATCTGTGATGGAAGACTGGAATTTGGAGACAAATCAAAACAACAAATGAGGATTGATTCAAATCTTATGCAGATTGTCGAAGAAAATTATGTTGAACCATTCATTGTGAATATGGTCGAAATCGAAAAGGCGTTTGAGGATAGTTTTGAAATGATAGAAGTTACTGAAGGTTTCGACACCCACATTAACATGGTGGAGATTGCTGATAATCTCCTAGACCAGCCTGAAGTGGAAGAAGTATCCAAAGATTGTGTGACCCTACCAATAATGGTCAAGGTTATTGAATATCTTGATGTGAAATAATTGAATGACTACATAAACAAAGTTGAGACTACTGAAGGTTTCGACAATCACAACAAAGTTGAGACTACTGAAGGTTTCGACAGTCAGGACAAAATTGAAGTTACTGAAGACTTTGATAACCAGAAAAAGGTGGAAACTACTGAAGGTTTCAACAAAGGAAATAACAATAACATTGTTGAAGATGAAATAATATGGGACACCTTAGGCGATCCCAGTGAAAAGTTCGACTATCTCGTGAAATACACTGCTCCCACAAGCTCTCACATTGACATCAACGAAATCCAACCAACTGGATGGGAAGATGTTTCTGTGAGCACTAATGAAGAGACATCTAATAGTTTCCTTAGCATCAAAAAGAAGGCTTCTGAAGGCCTCATCATTGGAGACAAGGTTCTTGAGGGTCTTGACCCTAACCAAATAAAGATGAGTAATGCTGCAAACTGCGTCAACATTGTGGGACCTGTCAATAAGGACATTATAAGAATCAAGGCAGAAGTTGTTGAAGGCCCTGTAAAACCTGCCACTTATGGAATCCTGCGCAGAACAATGAAGGATCCTAAAGAGCAACAAATCAAAGAGAAAAGTTTCTACCTAACAAAGAACTAGATTGAAGTCGAATGAGCTCTTGCTGAAAAAATGAATAAATTAAGTATTACTGATGGACACAAGATAAACATCAACATGGTGGATTTGTCTCAGAGAAACCAAGAGAAAGCTGATGAGGATCACCGTCGAGAGGAATACCAGAAGCTGGCATATCTAAAGGAGGATGGGAATCTGGAAGAATTCATCCAAAGGTGTCAAAAGAATAAGACTGAAGTGATGTTATGTCCATGTTGCAGTGCAATCTTCGATAGGAAGGCAGCAGCAAATTTAGAAGCAATGTATAAGTCCCAGAAAAAAGAAAACTGGGGGACAATCCCAACAATCAAAACTGGAAGATATGACCCAAGAAGAAGTTAGCATCACCTCCAGAGGTTTGGGGAAAGACACTACAACACCTACAAACCATCTAGCAAAGTTGATGACGATAAATGGGTCCATCCCATTAGGGATGCTCAAGGACCAAAGAAGTGGAGAAATTTTGAAATTCATAGAGGATCTTCAGTAGAAGAAAAGAAAGAAATGGAAAGACCAAAACCAGATCATACCCATCAGAGAACTACAAAGGGGAGAATCCTATGTCAAGATCCCATTAGAGAAGATTACAAAGGCAGAAGAGGGCAGAAAAAGAAGCTGCAGAAGGAAGCATGATCGAAGAGGAGAATGTAAACAAAAACAAAGCAAAATCAAGCAAAACTGCCCAGGCCATAGCCGAAGAGGAGCCTTCCTAAAAGAACAAACCAAGCAGCATGTTAGAGATGTCGAAACTCAACAACAAAGTGTCGGAAGACGATGAACTAACTGATGATTTCAAGTCTGACTCAGAGGGCTCATTCGATGTGGTCTGCAATGTGGTGTATGTCCTTCCCAGGGATTACGACAGGACCATGGAGGCCGAAGATGAAGAGGAGAACATGGAAGACAATACAATGGGACCTAGGCCGATGTGTTATTATGTAATGAATAACGGTTGCGTCGGAGAGCATAATGCTTTCTTTGAAAGGCCGTATGACTCAATGAAAGGACACCTGAAGCCTTTATTCATTAAGGGAAAGGTCGAAAATGTTGTTATAAATAAGATATTGGTGGATGGTGGAGCTGCAGTAAATTTGATGCCCCACTTCATGCTGAGGAAGATTGGGAAGGATGATTCTGACACAAAGCCTCACAATATGGTGTTGTCGAATTATGAAGGGAAAATAGGAACTACCATGGGCGTTATCCAGGTGAACTTGACTGTTGGAACCATAACAAGACCAACAATGTTCATAGTCATTGCTTCAAGGGCGAATTATAACTTACTACTTGGAATAGAATGGATTCGTGGAATAGGAGTCGTACCTTCTTCAATGCACCAGCGAATAGCTATCTGGCATCCTGATGGAATTGTTGAGAATATTGAAGAAGATCAAAGCTATTTTATGACTGAAATAGACAATGAAAACAGTCGAAGTTTCGACAAGAATTTGGCTCACATACCTCCCTGCAGTCCAGCAGAATTCGACTTGAAATCAATTGACAACGCCTATTGTTCCATGTATCTTCACCCAACGCATGGTTTTCAGTGGGATAAAGATGTAATTGGCGAACCAATTCACATATGGGGAACTTCTCCTATTGAGCCAACAGGTTGGGGGGTGAATTTGATGATGATGACTGAAGAAACAACTCTTGAAAGAATTACGACTTATATAGCCGAAAATAAACTCAAAGTGGCTCTCGAAGTCGAAGCCAACAAAGAAAATTTTGACGAACAATGTCCTCCAAGGGACATTGACAAAGAATATGATGACAACCAGTTGGGCTAATGGAAACACCAGAAGCTCGACGCCATCTATGATGACGAACCTCTGGGGTTCGAAAAAGATCCAGTGTCAACTAGCATGAAAATAGTGGCGCAGGATCCATTAGAAGAAATAAATCTGGGACTGGGGTCATAAAGAAGGCCAACTTACATAAGTGCCAAGATGGACCCTCAGTTCAAGGTCGAAATAGTCCGTTTGTTGAAAGAGTTCAAAGACTGCTTCGCATGGGACTACGACGAGATGTCTGGTTTATATAGAAGTTTGGTCGAATTGAAGCTACCAATAATGGAGGGAAAAAAGCCAGTAGAACAGACTCCAAGATACTTCGCACCATATATTTTGTCGAAAATAAAAGAAGAGGCCGAAAGACTTCTAAAATGTAAATTCATTCGTACAACCAGGTATGTCGAATGGATTGCAAATATAGTGCTTGTAATTAAGAAAAATGGCAAACTCAGGGTATGTATTGACTTTAGAGACTTGAACTCATCTACCCCAAAGGATGAATATCATATGCCAGTAGCAGAAATGCTTATAGATTCTGCAGCAGGCCATGAGTGCTTAAGTATGTTAAACGGATACTTTGGCTATAATCAAATCTTTATTGCAGAAGAAGATGTTTCTAAAATAGCATTTCGTTGTCCTGGAGCAATAGGAGCTTATGAATGGGTAGTAATTCCCTTTGGTTTAAAAAATGCTGGAGCAACTTACCAACAGGCTATGAACTCAATTTTTCATGATTTTATTGAAACTTTCATGCAAATTTATATTGATGATATTGTAATCAAGTTTGTTTCAGGAAAAAATCATTTAGATCATCTTCGACAATCCTTTGAAAGGATGAGGAAGTTTGGTTTAAAAATGAACCCCCTTAAATGTGCTTTTGGTGTGCAGGCGGATGATTTCTTAGGTTTTGTGGTCCACAAGAAAGGGATCGAAATAAATGAAAACAAAGCCAAAGCCATAATGGAAGAAAAACCGCCATCAACAAAAAAGGGATTGCAGTCTCTGCTAGGGAAAATCAACTTTCTCAGAAGGTTTATCTCTAACCTTAGTGGAAAAACGCAAGCTTTCTCTCCTCTACTTCGACTAAAGAATGAAGACTTTGCATGGGGGCAAGAACAAAAAGATGCCTTCGACAAGATCAAAGAGTATCTAGTTGGTCATCTAGTTTTGATATCCCCTTGTAGAAGAAGAAGTATGAGGTTATACATCTCAGCATCAGACAAAACTTTGGGAAGCATGTTGTGTCAAGAGGATGAAAATGGCGTTGAAAGGGCCATTTATTATCTCAGCAGAGTCTTAAACGATGTTGAAACTAGATACAGTGTGATAGAGAAATTATGTTTGTGTGTATATTTTTCTTATACAAAGTTAAAACACTATATAAAACCAGTTGATGTATATGTTTCTTCTCATTTCGACGTAATAAAGTATATGTTATCTAAATCTATATTACTTGGTCGAATTGGGAAATGGGCTTTGGCATTGACGGAATACTCCTTGAAATATTTGCCTTTAAAGGCTGTTAAAGGACAAGTGGTTGCTGACTTCATAGATGACCACTCAATAAAAGAAAATGAAATAGAATATGTCGAATTAGAACCATGGAAGTTGTATTTCGACGGTTCCAGTCATAAGAACAAAACTGGCATTGGGATACTAATTATTTCTCCTAACAAAATTCCAACAAAATTCAAGTACAAGGTTGAAGGCTTGTGTTCAAATAATGAAGCAGAATATGAAGCTCTGACTACTGGACTTGAAATATTGTTGGAATTGGGGGCAACAAGAGTCGAATAATGGGTGACTCTGAGTTAGTGATAAAACAATTGACAAAAGAATATAAATGTGTCAAAGAGAATCTTATTATGTACTTCGTAATAGCTAACAGACTCCTTAAAACATTCAACAATATAGCCATTAAACACATTCCTAGGTTAGAGAGTCAAGAAGCAAATGATTTGGCTCAACTTGCATCGGGCTACAAAGTGTCGAAAGAAAACTTGGAGAAAACTATTGAAGTAAGGAGAAGAGTTATATCCACCAAATTGTCCCCGTCATATTTGAAGATTGGAGAAAACCTATTAAGGATTATCTACATGACCCAAATCAGAGAGTCGAAAGAAAGGTAAAGTACAGAGCTTTAAGCTACGTGCTTCTTGGAAATGAATTATTTAAAAAGACTGCAGAAGGAGTTTTACTGAAGTGCTTGGGCGAAGATGAAGCTTACATAGCTTTGTCGAACGTGCACAGTGGTGCATGTGGCGTGCACCAAGCATGCCATAAAATTAAATGGTTATTATTTCGACAAGGTATGTAGTGGCCAATAATGTTGAAAGATTGTGTCGAATTTGGAAAAGGTTGTCAAGAATGCCAAGAACATGTAGGTATACCACATGTCCCTGCAAGTGAGTTGCATTCAATTATAAAGCCTTGGCCATTCAGAGGTTAGGCTTTGGACCTAATTGGAGAAATTCGACCAGCTTATTCAAAAGGACAAAAGTACATTTTAGTTGGAATAGATTATTTCACGAAATGGATTAAAGTTATACCATTGGTAAATGTGGATCAGGAGGCAGTTATAGAGTTTATCCAAAAATATATAATCTATAGATTCGGAATACCATAAACAATAACTATTAACCAAGGATTTGTATTTAATGGGAAAAACATGCAAATGTTTGCAAAAGAAATATGTTTTAAACTCTTAACTTCGACACCTTATTATGCCCAGGAAAATGGACAAGTCGAAGCAGCAAACAAGGTTATGATAAATTTGATCAAAAAGCACATAGGTAAAAAACCTAGAAAGTGGAATAAGACTTTGGATCAATTTTTATGGGCTTGTCGAACATCTCCCAAAGAAGCAACAAACTCTACCCTATTCAAATTGACTTTTGGACATGATGTAGTGCTATAAGTTGTCATACCCCAAATTTGTCCTACCTATACAATATTTCTTTCTTTTATGTTTATGTTTTGTTTACTAACCAGTATTCGAAAATTTAAAAAATTATATATATTGCTTTTGTATTTCTTGTTGGTTAAGCTTAGGATGTGCAGGTCGGACGTCAAGGGTTAGACAAGAATATCAGGTTTGTACCAAATTAAGCGCTCCAAGGTTGATGATTATAAAAATCCAGTTCGTTCTCCATTTGGGGTTGTGACGTGTGGTTAAGTCCAATCATGCTTGATTCTTATTGCAAGATCCATAAACATGTTCAAGTTGTTGTGGATTGCTAAGAAAAGTATGCTACAAATGATGATGGAGAACCACCATTAAAAATTTCATGTTGTTTCAAAATCATGTTTAATTAATTGGGTTGTTCCAAATTTTAACCAAGCTTATACAAAGGCCATGCTCAATTTATGTCAAAGAATTTGCAGCCAACAAGAGAATGGAGGATGATCTTAAAATAAAAGGTCTAGCAGATGAAAGAATGGACATTGCAACAATGGTCATTGATGAGTACGTATGTTTTGTCACAAGGAAAATGCACCACGTGAGTTTTATGCCATCACAAGTTGATACAAAGTTCCTACTATATAATTTAAGGTCCAAATTTCACAAGGCCAAATGAAGACTACTCAAGTTAAATAGTTACAAACCATTTTGGAAAGTGAAAATCAGGACTTCTCTTAAGATTCCATCATATGGATTCAAGGTTACAAATAAATCCAATGCAAAGTTCAAGGTATTGGGCATAGTGTTTGGTTACAAATAAGAGCAATTCCTAGCATAATCCTAGGAGTTCTTGCTAGTTTTAAGCCTATGACAGAAAATAAAAAATCAGACTTCATATACAGGTGCAAGCAAGATTGAATTATGTCCAAGATTCCTTCTCATTAACTCCATCTTCATGTTGTGCCGTGTTCATCACCAGGTCCAGAAAAGCACACCGGGAACAAGTCACGATTCCTTCGTGTGATGGTGAAATTGACTTTGCTATCGTAAATGGTTTTCAAGCATGAACATCATTACAATTCCTGCATTTTTACGAAAAAACCAATGAAGCGAAGTAAGGAGAGTTAAACCCAGATCCAAGAGATATGTCACAACCAAATTTCAGTTTTACAGTCAATGTTACCTAATTTAATCCTAATGTTACATGCCTACAAGAGTTAAGCCAATGTTGCCATGTTTAATGAAGGGTCTTGATGTTTGACTTGAACATTATGTTGCCCACCATGTTCACCCTTGCATTTCTAATCTTCACCTGATCAGAGTCACAAAACAAATCCAAAGGATTAGATCACAAGATGTCATTGAATGTTACAAACAAAAGCAGGAGCAGGTTTCTTTTATACAATCATAAAGGGGATAAGGACAACGCCATTATGCAGAAAAATCAAGTATCCAAGCAGTGATGAATACAAGATCAGTTTATGTGCATAGAAAAAACCAAGGTACTCATATGGACATTAAATCAAGGAAGGATAAAGAGTGTTCATAAGACTTCTAATAATCAAATGACAATACAATACATGTCCATTTTCTCTAAATCGCAACAACTAAAATCACAACCAAACACCACCCAAAACAAAAGCAATGCAAATGATAAGATTTATCTTTAAAGGGCCTAAACTTGCTTTCATAAATTTTCATGTTGCCCACAGACCAACCACAACGAGTTCCCTGCAACAAAAAAAGAAAAGATATGCAATACTTCGAATCCCTTCGAAGTTCTCATACCGAGCTTGGAGAATGGTGCAATCCTCTTGCAAGATCCGTACCAGAACAAGCTACGGCCTCAGCTTACTCTCAAGCTCGAAATAGTTCGTCATTCTTGCCATTTTTCATGTCGGTGATGCTCTGATACAGTTATACAACAATTTCATCACAGACTTTGAGACTAAGATCAACCTTTTCCATCTTGCCCATTTTAATGGATGGTTTCTCGACAGTATTCTTCAAAAGAAACTGATGTTGCTGCAAATGGCGAGGATAGTATTTTTCGAGGTACAACAAATGACGACTCTGCTGGGGATAGCTCCTTTGAGAGAGAGAGAGAGAGAGAGAGTCGAGCCTAACTTAGTTATTCTAGCGCTTGTTTGCTGGCTTATTTTGTTTTGTCTTCTTTGTTTACTATTGTCGTTTATGTTTGTTTATCACTTTCATTTGTAATGCTCATTATTATAATTTCTTGTTGGATCCTGGGTTGACATCACAGGTAAAGCTTTATACCAAGCTTTGGAAAAAGAAGAGATAACACCTAAGTTAGAATTGGTAGTTATTAGTGTTAGTCTCCAAGGACTCACTCCTTGCAAACCTAACATGAAAGCTCCTCTAGAGAGTAGACTTATTCGTAGATCTCATCATAACGCAGCTAGCTTGTCGCATGACCTGATTCATGAAAGGGTTGTGACTTTAGAACCACTCCTAGAACCAGTTTCAATGTTGGTAGTTGTGTAGTGTTAGTCTCCGAGGAATCGCTCTCCGTACGCCTAACATGAGAACTCCACTTGAGGTAGACCTTATCGTTATTATCGTCGTAATACAACTAGCTTGTGGTAGGACGTTAATACGATTATCGTCTGTGACCTTGAGTACCTTAATACCATCACTGTAAAAGTTATGTTGTGAGTGGGTTTTATGGGTAAAGAATGTAGAACTCTCCTCTTACAGCCTACCAACTAGGAGGTTTTGAATTACTTATGACACCTTGTATCCAAACATCATACCTTCATACTCCATCTTTAGAATCTGGTGAACCTGTGATCCTGAGCATATGTTGTATTGCACTCGTTCTCATATCATTGCATTTTCATCACACATCACTTTCCCAAAAGAAACTCATTTGTCCTTCATCCATAACCCGCAGTTGATTTCTCGACACTTGTATCAGACTTGAAGTAGCTTTGAAGACCATGAATCCGTTGGAGCAAAATCATGTTGTGTTAAGAGGAGATGTGGATGCAATGAAGAACCAGTTGGACCAACTTGTGGAGGCCACGGTAGCCTTGGATAAAAGAGAAGATAACATTCAACGAACGAAGGTTAAGAATTCTATTGCACAAAAGTGGCACCTTGTCCAAAATGAGAATTATTCATCAGTTGACGCCATGGAGTATCATAGCTTTTCATTCTCTGCGCCTAATTCTAAAGGGTCAAACCTGGTACTGAATACTAAGCGACCTCAAGATCTTGAGTTAGCTGAAAGATGTCGTGTGTTGGAAGAGAAGTTGGAAGCCTTAAAAGGACATAATACGTTTAGTCTAAATGCTTCTGATTTGTGCTTAGTGCCTGACGTGGTAATCCCTCCAAAGTTCAAAACGCCAAAATTTGAGAAGTATGGAGGAGATAGTTTTCTGAAGAATCATGTGGTGATGTTCTGTAGAAAGATGACCACTCATACTAAAAATGATAAACTATGATTCATTGTTTTCAAGATAGTTTGAGTGGAGCATCACTGGATTGGTACACGCGGCTAAAGAGTAGCCATATCAAATCATGGTTGGACTTGTCTAGTGCTTTTATGAAGCAGTACAACTATAATCTTGGCATGGATCCAGACTGCATGCAGTTGCAAGGGTTATCTCAAGAAAGCGATGAATCGTTCAGAAAATATGCTCAAATATGGAGAGAGAGTTTGTTGCTCGTGTTCAACCACCAATCTTAGAGAAAGAACTGGTTGGCTTATTCATGGATACCTTGCAAAGTCCATACATCGAAAGGATGATAGGCAGTTCATTTCCTAGCTTTTCACAATTGGAGTCAGTTGGAGAACGCATCGAGAGCCTACTCAAGAGTAGAAAAGTACAGGGCACCTCGGACATCCAGACTAGTGAGAGTGAATCAGTTGTCAGTTCCCAAGAGGAAAAAGCGGAGGAGGAAATTAATTGAGTTTGGGAAGTTCCACAGGCTCCAACTCCAATTCCTTATCAATAATACCCATGCAGGTCAGTTGTTCAAGGCCAACAAGCTTTTGGATTTCCATATAAGATGCAAATCCCCCCATATGGACAATATCCTCCTGTCAATAGAGGACCTCCTCGGTATTGACAACAGGTTGCACATCAAAAGCCAATGCAACAACAGCATACTCCGCAACAACATCCTTATTACGCTAAAAGACCAAAAAGGCATTTTGATCAATTGTCAATGCCTCACAGTCACATACTTCCATGTTTGATCAATAGTGGATTGGTAGAGCCAAGGAAGCTAGATCCAATTCCTCTTCCACACCGACCGAACTTTGATCATAATTCCTATTGTGGTTTTCATGCCAACTCACCCGGACATTCGACTGATGATTGCCAACAATTCAAACATAAATTTCAATATTTGATTGACTCAAAGTTAATCTCATTTACACTTCAAGGCATTCAAATCAACAATCAGGTGGGTTCCTCAATCCATGTCATGGAAGAAGCTGTTGAGAGTACATGCGAAGATGGTTCTCAAACTGATCTAGAAGAGCAATTCTGAAAAAGACTTCCCAACAGCAAATCAAAGCCTAGTTCCTCAACACTGGCAATCTTTAGCTCATATCATTTCTTTGCATTTGTAGTTTCTTCTCTGTAAAGTACTACTTTCTTTTAAGAGCTGTTGTCTTTAATGGTAATATTAATGTAATGAACATGCATGTTTTGAACGAATCCATTCGTATTCACTCACATTTCTCACTTATCACAAAAAAATCACAAAAATTAGACTTTACTCCCTTTATCGCATTGTTGTTTTAGCAAATATTTGAGGGAGGATGACAAAAATGAAATACACATAATTGCTGATAATGTTCTTTCAGAAAGAACCTTGCTGATGATGTACATGCATTGTTTCAAATCCCCAAACACTAGAGATATAAGGAGTTAATCCCTAGACAGCCACTTCGAGCCTAGAAGTAGGAGTTTCTTTCGGATAATTCAAAACCCTTACGCTTAACCTGGGGCAGGGTAGTGTTCAGTTAACCTGACTACGCATCCAAACTACAAGGTGAAAAATCCCATTTGAAGATCCATTAATAACCAATGACTTGGCAGTCACAATCTTTCAAGAAGAAAATAAGAAAATAGAAAAAAGCCCGCTAAGTTGAACATCCTAATAGGAGATTTAGGCAAAAGTTAGGGCAAATCCTGATGGACTAAAAACTCAAGAAAAACAGTCCATGCAAAAATTAGGGATCAATACAAAAAAAGAGATCGTCAAAATCCTCAGCAAAAACAAAATAAGTTGCAGTGACCATCCTATACATAACCAAAAGGGTCACTAATATCCAAAGAAAAACAAATAAGATAATTGCCATTCCAAAAAAGTCTTGAATCATCATTTGCAACTATTACACCTTCAGGCTCTCATAGGAGACAAATGTGTTTGTCAAATTAGCGAAACGTAGGACTGGCGAGCATCACGAAGGCGGGTGGGTACCAATCAAACTTTGAGCCTATATCCTTTGTTTCTATAATCGTGAACCAGACCACGATACAATCCTTAAAAGACCTAATTGAAGCAGGGTTTATTCTGAAAGAGTATCTCAGCAAGGTTGCGTAAACTGACTCCTAAAAGATTTGCTAATCTTCTTCTTGCTATATCACAAATCACCAGCTAAGTCAGCATTACGTTTGGACAACTGATCCATTCGTCACACATTCACATCATCCAAATAAATGATTTTTCAAAAATCGCTTGAATATTGCATTAAAATTACCATTCTTGGACAAACAAACTTTAATTGCAAGTCAGTACTTAGCATCTGAATAAATTCCAAGCAAGGAACAATCAAAGAGGAGCTTGAGAATTCATTGGTGTTGAATCGAATCAAGATCACTCCTCGCCAGGGGCATGACTTTCAATGACTGTATGGACCTGAGAATTGGTTGGTCGAAAATCAAATCTCCAAGCATCAGAGGAAGACTATTTCAAATATCAGCCTATTTGGGGAAAATCATTCACGGTCACCTAATTCAGGGCGAGTCTTTCCAAAGGCTCAGACAGGGGCAACTCCCCATGAGACCCAGATGATGGGGTAATTTGTACCGTACCCCATTAGAGTACAATCATTATCAAGGCTTCTATTCGAAGAAGATTCCTTCAAAGTCCCTACAGATTGGGGCAAGGAAGTTATAAAAGGATGCCTTACGGCTATGCCAAAGCATAATCAACATGCATTGATTATGTCTCTGCGCTCATTTGAAAGTCATCATGACATCAGTCAAAGAAGTTAAAGTTCTCTCAGCAACTTACAACTTCAGCAATGGATCAAGACTTGGGGCACCAAATATGGTCGCATCCATCTTCCGATCAGATTATCGTCTGATACCAAGTGTTGAGAAGTCAATACCCTCCACCACCCCCAAAAAGTCCAATTTCATTAGCAACCACCAAAAGGCTTGAAGTCCACCGTGTTGGCATCCTTCATAAAACCTAAAGTCCAATTTCATTGGAAACTACTAAAAAGAAAAAGTCCAATTTTATTGGCACTCTCGTGATTCCTAAAAGTCCACTGTGGTGGCAATTACCAGAAATACAAAAGTCCAATTGAGTTTGGCACATCACAAAAATCCAACAGTGTTTGGCACAATTTAATAGTCCAAGTCCTCTTGGCATTTCTCACAATTCAATCTTCTTCAGCTCTGTGTTGATACTTTTACCTTTTTCAACTCTTTGTTGATATCTTTACATTTTCAACCCTGTGTTGATACCTTTTTCAACTCTGTGTTGATACCTTTTTCAACTCTGTGTTGATATCTTTACCATTTAACCCTGTGTTGATACTTTTTCAACTCTATGTTGATATCTTTACCTTTTCAACTCTGTGTTGATACCTTTTCAACTCTATGTTGATACCATTTCAACCCTGTGTTGATGCCTTTTCAACCTCGTGTTGATACCTTTGCTTTCTCAACCCCGAGTTGATACCCAGTGAGCCTTTTCACCATTGCTTTCAAAACCATTACAAAAAACCTAAAAGTCCACCCGTGATGTGGCACCCTGTCAAAAGTCCACCCGTGGAGTGGCATCTTTTCAAAAGTCCAACCTTGTTTTGGCACCCCCTTAAAAAGTCCACCCGTGGAGTGGCATCCTTCCAAAGTCCAATATTTTTGGCAACAACCAAAAGACCTATTTCCAGCATACCCAATCATTTGCATTGTCACATGCATGACATGCATCATTCTTGCCCGAAAGCAAGAATGTCATCAAACATAATCATATCAATTATAAAAAAAATCATTTGCATCAAAATTTCAACAATCACATCATATGAATCACTGTGCATCATGCAATGCATAATATTCATGTACAACATAACATAGCAGGATCATGGACATGCATCCAGGATAGTCTCTTCCAAAGTCGGTAGTATTCCTCCGAAAGGACCTAATACCCCACATGTGCTCGCAGAATTTATTCCCCCAGTAAGTCATTCTTCAACTTTATGGTTGAAAGTGATGAACCCCGACATCTTCACTTTTGTTGCTCCCCAAGCATAGGTTATTTGAGCTTTTCTTCTGCAAAACTTGGCTAGCATGCTTCCTCCGAAAGGGAATTCATGTTGATTAGTTTTCCCCAATAACTCATTTGTTCTTGAGATATTGCTTTGGTATCCCTGAAGAACCTTAATTGATAAGGGACTGCTTCGCCCGACCCAAAGAACTCACGTTTTGGTAAGATATTATCCCCGAAGAACCTTAATTCATAAGGGAGTGCTTCGTGCGACCTGGAGAAGTTTATTCCATAAATTGAGATACTGCTTTCTTAATTCAAAGAATCTCAAAATTTTTTGCAAACTTCCATCTTATACTCATATCTCTCACCCTTGTATTGCATTTTCTTTTTGTTGGACAAATTTTAGGGTCTTCGTATATCTAATTGACTTTTACCCTAAAACTGAATGCCACACAGCAGGTCACTTTCTTGGGTTCAAGACATTTAGATAGGGGCATCTGTCATACCCCAAATTTGTCTTACCTATACAATATTTCTTTCTTTTATGTTTATGTTTTGTTTACTAACCAGTATTCGAAAATTTAAAATATATATACATATATATATATATATATATATATATATATATTGCTTTTGTGTTTCTTGTTGGTTAAGCTTAGGATGTGAAGGGCGGTCGTCAAGGGTTAGACAAGAGTATCAGGTTTGTACCAAATTAAGTGCTTCAAGGTTGATGATTATAATAATCCAGTTTGTTCTCCAGTTGGGGTTGTGAAGTGCGGCTAAGTCCAATCATTCTTGATTCTTGTTGCAAGATCCATAAACGTGTTCAAGTTGTTGTGGACTGATAAGAAAAGTATGCTACAAATGATGATGGAGAACCACCATTAAAACTTTCATGTTGTTTCAAAATCATGTTTAATTATTTGGGTTGTTCCAAATTTTAACCAAGCTTATACAAAGGCCATGCTCAATTAATGTCAAAAAATTCGCAGCCAACAAGAGAATGGAGGAGGAGGATCTTAAAATAAAAGGTCTAGCATATGAAAGAATGGACATTGCAACAATGGTCATTGATGAGCACGTACGTTTTGTCACAAGGAAAATGCACCACATGAGTTTTATGCCATCACAAGTTGATACAAAGTTCCTACTATATAATTTAAGGTCCAAATTTCACAAGGCCAAATGAAGACTACTCAAGTTAAACAGTTACAAACCATTTTGGGAAGTGAAAATAAGGACTTCTCTTAAGATTCCATCATATGGATTCAAGGTTACAAATAAATCCAATGCAAAGTTCAAGGTATTGGGCATAGTGTTTGGTTACAAATAAGAGCAATTCCTAGCATAACCCTAGGAGTTCTTGCTAGTTTTAAGTATAGGACAGAAAATAAAAAATAAGACTTCATATATAGGTGCGAGCAAGATTTAATTATGTCCAAGATTCCTTCTCATTAACTCCATCTTCATGGTGCACCATGATCATCACCAGGTCCAGAAAAGCACACCGGGAACAAGTCACGATTCCTTCGTCTAATGGTGAAATTGACTTTGCTACCGTAAATGGTTTTCAAGCATGAACATCATTACAATTCCTGCATTTTTATGAAAAAACATATGAAGTTAAGTAAGGAGATTCAAACCAAGATCCAAGAGATATGTCACAACCAAATTTCAGTTTTACAGTCAATGTTACCTAATTCAATTCTAATGTTACATGCCTACAAGAGTTAAGCCAATGTTGCCATGTTTAATGAAGGGTCTTGATGTTTGACTTGAACATTATGTTTCCCATCATGTGCACCCTTGAATTTCTAATCTTCACCTGATCAGAGTCACAAAACAAATCCAAAGGATTAGATCACAATATGTCATTGAATGTTACAAACAAAAGCAGGAGCAGGTTTCTTTTATACAATCATAAAGGGGATAAAGACAATGCCATTATGCAGAAAAATCAAGTATCCAAGCAGTGGTAAATATAAGATCAGTTTATGTGCATAGAAAAAACTAAGGTACTCATATGGACATTAAATCAAGGAAGGATAAAGAGTGTTCAGAAGACTTCTAATAATCAAATGACAATACAACAACTGAAAATCACAACCAAACACCACCCAAAACAAAAGCAATGCATATGATAAGACTTATCTTTAAAGGGCTTGAACTTGTTTTCATAAATTTTCATGTTGCCCACAGACTAACCACAACGAGTTCCCTGCAACAAAAAAAGAAAAGATATGCAATACTTCAAATCCCTTCGAAGTTCTCATCCCGAGCTTGGAGAATAGTGCAATCCTCTTGCACGATCCGTACCAGAATAAGCTACGGCCTCAGCTTACTCTCAAGCTTGAAATAGTTCGTCGCTCTTGCCGTTTTTCATGTCGGTGATGCTCTGATACAGTTATACAACAATTTCATCAGAATTTGAGACTAAGATCAACCTTTTCCATCTTGCCCATTTTAATGTGATGGTTTCTCGATAGTATTCTTCAAAAGAAACTGATGTTGCTGCAAATTGTCGTGTTTAAGCTGGAGAAAGGTGGCAAAAGAATCATGTTAGTTCATCAGCTAAGTATCATAAGAAAGAGGTCGGAGACAAACTCAAAATTTACAACAAAAAGAAAATAATTTTATTTGAATAAAACGAGATTTTGTTAGTAGTAAAACCAAGTGTAAACAGCAGTTAGTCATAGCAGTATAAAATCAGGCAGTAACAAATTCTGAGAAAATTCAAATGGGACCACAAGCATTCTAGAAGAACACTACAGACAAACAATTCCCATGACTCATCACCAATTGGTCCCCACCATACGATTTTATTTTTTAAAATTCTTCAACGGATCTCACACTCCAAATCCAACTCATTCTTTTCTCACATGTGAAGGAATATCCTTTTGAAATTCCTTCCACCACACACGTATTTCACATCACTCAAACTTCCTATAAAAGGATTCCAATCATTGGCAATAGAGAACACCTAGACACCTGACAAAACCCTAACGAAAAATACAGAGACACAGAAAACCCTAGCAAGAAAGAAAAACCCTAGCAAAGAAGACGGCTGAAGAAAATATTCATAAAAAAACCCTAATCACTAAAAGCTAAGTTCATATTCTCAACTATGGTTCTCACATTGAAAATCGAAGTTTGAGGAGCTTAAACAAACCGCAAAAATGATGGTCAAATTGAAAAGCGGACAAAGAGGAGTGGACTCAAGCAGAAACTAAGGAAGAGTAGAAAAATAGATGTAATAAAGACCAAAAGCATATCATTTCCGGTAAAAGAAACTCAAACCTTTCTTAATATTGCTTTTATGACTTCAAAAATGTGATAAATGTAGTTCTTGCGATGACTTTGTTTGTTCTTCGTATTTGTGCTCGATTCTTGCTGGAGATCTGAGGCTTCAATGATGGCTTAGCCTAGAAACCATTGTTTTTTTTTCATATGAAGTTCGTTACCCAGATTGAAAGCGGTTTGCAGTTGAATGAGAGAGTAGATTGAAAGCGCTTTTGATTATTTTGTGGCTTTTGAGATTAATGGTTTATTTTAAATAAAGGATAACCACCAGGTTGGGTGGGTTAATTCCTTTATGTTCCTTTTGACTAATTGAAGGGGTAAAATAAAAGAATGGGATTAAAAAGTTACCAGTTTTATAGATGTGTCATTAGATTGATATTTCTATTGTCAGCTATGAGGTACTTAGATGCCAGTTGAGACTTAGAGTATTTCATTTACTTCTTTTTAATATACAAGGCTATTAAATGGTTTTCATAATGCGATGGTTTCAAATTATCTTGTTTCATTGCAAATGGTTCCCCAATTATTCCCACTACCCAACGTTTTTTCTCTTTTAAGAGTGGAAGCTTTTAATGAATTTTTTTTGGGAATTGACCAAAGTTGGTGACCGTTGAATCCTCTTGTTACTCAATTCTTTTGAATGCGGACTATGGAAGGTGGGCCATCGTGGTACCCTAGTTTAGATGGGCCTCAGACGCCTTGGGTACCCTCCAAGCCTAGCCCGTGGTGTTTCCATTTTGTTTCAGTTTATAAATAAAAAACAACCATAATATTTTGGTCAAGAAAAACATTAATTAGATTTCGTTTCTTATTAATTAAGTATGACTTTGATGATTTCTAGTTTTAGTTTTTTTTTACACTTAAATATGTGATTTGAAACTTATTCATTTTCATCTAGAGTCCAATATTTGCATCTTTATAAAATAATTTTTGCTTTATAGGTGATCCATTTGCTTAGAAGTTTTGAGAAAATTATGTTTACTTGATTGCTTGCCTTTGCTTGATTGCACATTTGATGATATATTATACTCACTTGTATGATTTATTTTCGCATTTCGACCATAAATTGCTACGTAAAAAAAATGAACGCATACACTAAGACAAATTATTTTGAAGATAATTAAAATCTTTTTGATCCAACAACAAGTAAATCTTCATACACACACGTAAGTCGATCGTTCTACGATCGCCATTTGCACTACTTTACACTTCACATTTTCTCGACTTTTTCAAATGAATGCATCGCACTTTTTTTCCATAACAAGTTGTCCAATCCGAGCATACTTGATCCATATATCAAGTCCACATCTATTCAAAAACCATAAAAACAAACACGTTGTTCTGTACAAAAATCATTCAAAATCAAATAACGAAAGAACTGAATTCTGGAGTCTAGCATTCCTCAAATTCTTGAATGAACTCTCCTGATCCTCGCCCCATGGGACGTGGTTCATTTGACCTTTCGTAATCAAAACGCTTAATCTATATATCAGATAACGAAAGAACTAAGTTCTGGAGTCCAGCATTCCTCAAATTCTTGAATGGACGCTCCTGAGGCTCGCCCCACGGGACGTGGTTCATTCACCCTTTTGTTCCTAAAACACTAATCAAATCAAACATATTTTCTCTAAACGAACATTGTTTAAATCCCTCATATCGTGCAAATAAGTTAGCGCTTCAGCCTTCTATCGCGAGGAGACAAGCCAATGCTTAGCCGTTAGAGAGCGATTTAAACATTCAAGCACTATTTAAATCCCTTCTATCTCGCAAACAAGTTAGTGCTTCAGCCTCCTATCGCAAGCAGACAAGCCCACGCTTAGCATTTAGAAAGTGTTTTAAATAATTATTCATTAAAAAACACCAACCTACTCGTAGTTAGTCGAACTACAATGCTCTGATTCCTCAACGAGGATACGTAGGCACGAGGATCCCATTCCTTGGTGAGCCCACTAACAACTAACTCCCCCTTTTCTCTCTCCCCTGTTACGATCGAGACTACTCCAACCTTAGTACCACGAACTACGAGGCTCTGACTATCCCATTGCACAAGGAAATACGTAGGCACACAGATCTCAATCATTACCGAGCACCCTAGGAACAAAACCACCCATTCTCTATACTCGTTTACCATTAAGAAGACATTAATATAAGTTAACATTCGACCGCAGATTAGACTAAGATGTTCCCATTGAGTATAACGGACGTAAGAGGTGATAATACCTTCCTATTGCGTAACCAACTCCCGAACCTAGAATTTGGTTTCAACGACCGAGTTCTTTCCTTTATGGGTTTTATCTATATTTCCTGTTGTTTGTTTTTTCGACCAGTCGAAATTTATTTACAGTCGATACGAGTTCAAAGGCATCATGAAATCCCATCAGAAATATATTGGAGCATGATGATGGACGAGTTAGTTGATTTGGATGAAGAGAGGTTGTGTGTGTTAGATCTGATAAAGAGGCAAAAAGAAAGAGTTGGAAATTTTTACAACAAGAAAGTGAAATTTAAGACCCTTTTAGTGGGTGATCAGGTGATTCTTCCTATGGATCGAAAATATATATTAATAGGAAAATGGTCTCCTAAGTGGGAAGGACCTTTCCAAATTTCAAATGGCGCATATGAGGTCGAAGAGATAGACAAAGATAAAATAATACTAAAGATAAATAACAAATATTTGAAAAAGTATAAGCCAACATTACAAGAAGTTAAAATATAAATTTAATAATTATATAAAACAAAATAATGTGTTTCGCCAAACAAATGACATTAATGTCATTACAAAGAAAGGCCTCAAAGGTTGTCAATAAATATAAATAAAAAACTTATTCCTATTTCAATTTAATCTTTAAGAAAAGACTCTTTCAGCTCTTCAAATTTCCTTTTTTGGATCTGGAGTCGACATTCGCAAAGGCTCTTGTTATAAGAAAGGTTATCGATCTCCTGACTTAATTGTTGAGCTTTATCTGCATGATGAAGTCCCACTTTAATATCTTTGTCAATCTCATCTTGCTTGGGTTGCTGGGTTTGCTTTACGTTGTTTTTCTTAGGAAATCTTCTGATGAAGATCGGCTATCTGCTTCTCCAAATTTTGGATATTAATATCGCATTCAGCAACATCCTTAGAATAAACTTCAGAAAGTTTTTGTAGCTCTGAAACTTTATCAGTCGAAGCAGCCACAACATCCCACTCAGCAGTTTGAATCTCAGACTTTGAAGAGATTTGTTGGGAGAACTCTTTTTGACGATTTAGATATGCACTCACCATATCAATCATGTAGGTTAAATCCATCACCAAGAAAATTTCTTCAGCAGAGGCCTCCAAAACATTTACTTGTTTGAGGAGTTTCTTCAAGTTGAACTGGGCAGTGGGATTTTTGCCCAAAACCTTGAATAAGTCCACACCAAGTATTTTGGTTTTGATTTCAGTCATGGTGGCGTCAACTGACCTAACTTCAAAAGTGGCCCCAGAAGTAGTCGAACTGTTGTAGGAAGAGTCTTGAAAGTTGTAGCGAGCACTGAGCATATCCTTCAGATAGTCTAAGGGTTTTTTCACCTTTAAGCTCTCAAGCTCCTCACGAGAGAGACTGATCGAACGAGTTGATGGAGAAGTTCCTTGAGTTTGGGCAGAAATTGGTTGAGTACTTCACCCAGAAGTTAGTTCAGCATCTCATTGTTTTGACTAATTCTCCTCTTCCTCAACAGTCTTTTCTTCATTGCTTTCTCAGGCTCCAACATCTTGGTCCTTTTTCTGATTACCTTCATCCTCGACAGTTTTTCCTTCATTGACATTTTCGACCTTATCATCCATGGGAGCATCATCATCCTTTTCAGTATTTAATCCTGGATGAGGAGGAGAATTATCATTAGATTGGTCATCCATGTTAGTGTCGAAGTCTGCTATAGTTTGTGGTTCAAGTTCGTCATCTATGGGGTTAGTCTCCTTTTGGACTTTCTCTGTCAAAATTGTCTCAGATGGAGGATTGGTTTTTATTTGATCTAATTTTGCCCCTGACTCTTTAGTCGAACCCCTAGGAGAATTGGGAGTAGAACTAATAGCCTTAAAAGCATAAGCGCTTTGAAATTGTGGTGCTTCTTCTCCTGTAGGTTGTTCTTCGACCATAACCTGGACATGAGAATAAGCAAAAGTCAGAACAAAAAAGGGAATGCAAGGAAAAGTGAATACCATTCGTCGAAATTACCTGAAGGATCTCAATATGGAAGTTTGAATTCCCACTCTCTGCATCTTTTGTATGAGTTCTGGTAGTTGGACTGGTGGGAGGAGTTTTCCTTGATTTAACAAGAGATCTCTGGGAGGCGACCGTCTTGATCTTCAGGGATTTCTTTCTCTTAAGAGGTTGTTGTTCTGAAGATTTGTCCCCAAATTCTTCAGTAATCACCTTTGCCTCCTCTTGTTTTCTTTTTTGCATAGTGGGTGGTTTTCGATTCACCTAAAACACCAAGGAGAAAATTTCTTAGTGTGGGCAAAATAAATCTACTACATAAAAGAAAAATTGATGTTTTTGTCAAAACCTTTTTTACAGTAGGGGTTGGTTTTTCAACCACCTTTCCAGGGCTACTTTCGACAGGAGCTTTCTTAGCAGTAATCTTGACAGCTTAAAAACAGAGAAAAATAGAGAAATAAATAAACACAGAGGGAAAACACATAAGAATAAAGTTAGAACGGAATAAAATAATGTTTTCTTTAACTAATTCAAGAATGGGAGATTCCACGCGAACGTGTTCTATGTCAATATGAAGGTGCCCTGGGAAATTCTTCAAATGATACTTAGTCGGAACCACACACCCATCAGGTTTTTTACAAGATTCATGAAGCGGCTTCAGATCAGATCCACAAACGAACCAGTCTGGGAATGAAGGGCTTAATGCCACACCAAATTCAGCAGAAGGTAGAGGGGGAAACTTTGGTGGTTAAAGTCATTGTTGCTTCGCCTATGGTTAGACTAAGATCATTTGGTCTATAAATGGTTTCAAAATACTTTTGAAATCTTTGGATTTCTTTGATGTGTTGTTGAGTACCTTTCTTTGTTCGATCCTGCACAAAAGCAAAAGCGTTTGTCAGATGTGTTGTAAAGGTTGTCACGTTGAAAAATCTGGTGAAGTAATAATATTTCCACCAAACATCAAATTCTTGAGTGCAGAGGAAAGAAGGTCGAAAAACCACTAGTCGAATCTCCAGGGTTTCATCAGTAAACTTCTCCGACAACTCTATGTTTTTCTCTGCGTTGTGGAAATAATTGTGAAAGATGATGGAGCCTTTCTTTGGGTAGATGGATTTTGGTTTTATTTGAATCAACCCAAATTGTCGAGCAACAAGGTTAGGCTGATAAACAATGAGAGCAATCTTAGTGTTGTTCATGTTGTGGTGGGAGAAAAGGAGCCTTGGTGTCAAAAATGATTCCCAAATAACCAAAAAGGTATCTTCATATTTTTGCATCTCAAAAGGGAGTTGTTTAGTGAACCATTTAGGTCCAACAGTTCTTCTAGTAAAGGGTGCCATGGTTGAAGTAAAATTGTACCTTTTGGCAAACATCATCATGTAATTGGTGAAGGAGCGTCGAAGGCTAGTTCCCTCATCAGATGGGGTTAGTTGTACTAACTTAGGCCATTCGACAGTCATGTTCTTTACCCCTTCCTCATCCACCTTGTTCTTGACAGGAAGAGAAGCCTCAAAAGTAGTATTAAGCCATAATTGTAGAAGCCAAAAGGGTCCTACCAAACTCAATTTTCCTTTTTCTTTGACAGTTTTTCAGGAATTCCACACTCTCACTAAGTGATTCGTAAAGATTTGCTAGAACCATTTCACTTAAGCAAAGGTTGTTCCCAGCATGGATTTGGTTAGCTGTGGTGAGGTATTTCTTGGCAACTTGAAGGGAGCAGGAGCAGAAAACAAACTTCGATAACTAGAGGGTCAAAAAGGCTATGTGCTCAATATCAGAAACTTCAGTGGTATCTTGATCATGATAGTGAGCGATGAATAGAGAATAGGAGGCAAAGCTAGTGTCGAAGGCTATAATATTGTCATCCAAAACAGTGGAGTCAAAGTCTATTCCTATAGGGCTAAGGCCAACTATGGCAGCTATGTCAAAGAAGGTTGGGGTGACCATCCCACAAGGAAGATGGAAGTTGTTATAGGTACTATCCCAAAAGTAAAGGGAAGCTAAGATCATGTTTGGGAAATAATTAGGGCATACCTTCGATAGTTGAATCAAGTCAAAAATGCCAGTGTGTTTCCAAAATTTTCCTTTAACTTTTTTGACTTTAGTTAGCCAAGCTAAATAGTCTGAAGGGTCTTTTGTTAGGGGACAGGTCCTAAAAATTCTAGTTTGGTTCAGATAAGTTAAATCTATTTCTGCAGAAGCAGATGCATTCTCAGGATTTTCAGTAGACGTTCCACTAGGTTTGGATTTTACTCCAGCACCTATGGGTCTTGAGTGGGAATATGTGGGAAAAAAACTCTTTTAAATGAGTTTGATCAGCATTTGGGTTAGGAAGTGGACCTAACATTGCATGGCAAGTTCCAGAAATAAAAACTGGGATTAATACCTGGGATTGGTAAATACTTGTTTTTATTTGAAGGCTCGGGAACATATTGATTGTTTCCCACAGTCACTGGTCCAGATAGTTTGTGCGCAGGAGGGAGAGAAGTTGTATCCTTAATCTTCTTGTTGCTTGAAGACGTCGTTGTTGAGAGTAGGAAAAATTTGTTTTCAGAGAAGATGAATGAGATTTGGAAATAGATTGTGAGAAAAATAAGTTCAGAAATGGAAAAAGTTTCATAAAAGAAGAAACTGGGTATTTATATAGAGGAAGGTGATGAAAACATTTGAGTTTTTAGATGATCATGGGACACGTGTAAAAATTTCAACGGTGATGATGAAAAGTGATGGAAGTTGAAAAGATCGTGACTAGTTAGGTTTTAGGATGATGGGGGTTATGTCCAAACGTGGGCTAGATGAGACATTTAGGAAAAAGTGTAATGATTAATCTTTCTTATGACCTGACAAAAGTCACATCTTGAAAACTAGCGTAATTAATGCAAGTAGCATGGCGTCAAAATTTGTTCTACAGCAAATGATGGTTTCTCCAGAGACAATCGAAACATCTTTGCTGGGGGAAATTTGTAAACACATATTTTCGACACCATGATTTGAAAGATAAAATGATGCTCTTTGACAGAGGAAGATATTCGCAAAGGAAGAGAACTAGAGAAATATATTTGGAGATATTTCGACAATTTTAGTTGACATATTGTTTTCGACAGTTCGATAAAAATTGGGTGACAATTGAAGCGTGCGACATTTTGATGAAGAGAGATGATGCGTTGTTTCTACAGATTTGGTTGATATGTTATGTTTCGACAATTTGACAAACGTGAAGGGACGCGTTGTTTCGACATTAAGGATAAATTCAAATGCAGATAGTTATTTTGTTTGGCAGAAGGACGCGTGGAAGCTTTTGAAGAAAGGAAAACATGCAGAAAGTCAAGTGTCATTAATCCTAGGATTTTTCCATTGATAGCATTTATTTTATTTTGTGTATAAATAGTATAATGTTTGTTAGAAAAGTGTGTGAAATAACTTGTACAAAATTCCTGCAAAATACTCTAAAGTACTAGTGTGAGAGAAAAATAGATTTATCTGGAAAATGTACGTGTGAATAGCACCATTTATTTAAGTTTTTATCAAATTCAAAGTTCTTTACCGATTTTTTCCTTTTTTACCAGCCATTTATTCTTCAAAATATGCTTTCTAATTGAGACGGGCGAGCGAGAGCAAAAATCCTATGGTTAGGAGGTGTGGTTCTTGTCGATAATGCGAGAGTGTGAGACAGAGTCTTTATATCAATATTGTCTACGGAATCGTATTTAACCATAATTAGCACCTGAATTCTACGAAATCCCTTAGGAACACGAAATCTATATTCCAGACTCGTTTTATCATCATTATCAAACCTTTAGCAATTATAATTTTTATTCTCGTTTGTATTCCTTTAACCATTAACCTTAGCTTTACACTCCAATAATAGATAACATTACTTTGATTATTATTCTCTGTGGGTTCGACAATCTCTTAAAACTACACGATATGTTGTATACTTGAAGTTGTTATACGACAGACACGTAAAGTTGCGATCAGGACTCTATAAAAGTTAATTGAATAAAATAATAATTAAGGAATGGAAAGACATAGATTGAAAACCAATTTAACATTAGTGTCGAATACACTAACTTTATAAAGTTGAATAAAAAAATATGATATGATATTAAAATTTCTAGAATTGACTAAGCGAAATATAAATAAATACATAAACTAATAAAATATAATTATGAAAATATAGCGTCAGCACGACATACGCTAATATTATTATTTTCAATATCCTTATCATATAAAAGGCTTTTATCGTAGGTTTCACCGACCCTAATATCGTCAGTGTCGGGGTCTGACGCTAATCAGGGAAGCTAAAAAACATTTTTCTTCTAGTGTTTGACCATCACAATCTCCATGGGTTCGAAGAAGTTTTCCTCCTCGACTTGCAAGGAAGTCAATGTTCGTGGGTGGCTTAGGTTTATCATTAAACTTAAGCTTGCCTTCTTTCAGAGCATATTACACCAAATCCCTGAAAAGAACACACTAAGAAGTCCTATGAACAAGGAAATTATGATACTTACAATAATATTTATTAATTTCTTCCTTTGTTTCAATGTTGGTATCTTTAGGCCTTTCATAGACACTATGATTTGACCATTGATCACTAAAATGTCAACAATTTCATCACATTTAGTTACATCAAAAGTAGAATTTTTTGTAACCAACTTTTCATTTATACTTGGTTCAACATGATTTTTTCCAATACATATTCAAATAAGGCAAAAACGAAATTTTGCCTATCAATACCAACATTAAGACCATTTTGGGCTAGGATTAGTTCAACCATAATTTTCTATGTTATTTTTCACCCCACATTTTTTTGTTTGACTCTCCTAACCACTTAATTTGTATTTTTGTTCATGTTCACTAATAATACATATGGGTTGTTTTGACCTAAGTCTCCTTCAACTACTCTGAGTATAGGGTTTTTGACTGGTTGAGGCATAACTTATTATTGCATTTGATTATTAGTTAAACCTTCATTGTTTGCAACTCCTGAATTTTGGACTACCCCAACTGCTTTGATTTGAGGAACTGACTGGATGGGGGTCTGAGGAGCACCAAAGAAATCAACAATTTAACCCATTTGATGTGCTAATTATTAGTAATGATGATTGGTATTTTGGATCAAATGATTGAACACGGTACCAATTTGTTGCACAAAAACAAGTTCCATCAGGTGTGCCAATTTGTTTAATGGTATTTTTAATAAACAATCACGAGCTTTAGTTCACTTGTAAGATCAAACTATCAAACTCAAATTGCTTGAATTAAAAATAAAACACATGTTCATACATTTCTAACAAACTTTTTATCTCAATGAATTAAATGTATGAATTCCTGTGTTGCATAGGTACAGGTACGTACCCAGAGGGAGTTACCAGGAATCTGACCTCTATATATAAGACTTCTCTAGATCTTTCGGAAACATCCAAGACATGTGGAACATTGTCGAATTTATTCCATAGTTTTTAAGCACAAATTACCTGTAAAGTGACAATAACCCAATGTTATCCCTAAATTTCGATGCTAGCAATTAATGAGGTTATCTTGGCTTAGTAAAAGACTTTTTCTTGTGATAAGCCAAAAGGAAGGTTTCGACCTAATGAGTGTCGAAGCGACCTACCTACAAGTTTCATACTTAGTGAAAGTCTGAGTTTGGAATATTTTCTAAGTGTTGAGGGGATTCGACCAGGCGTATGTTCGACAAAGGTGGCAGTTACCAAGGGTCTTGCATGTTCAATCTTGGAGGAAAAATGTAGAGTTTTCAATTCAAAGACATGGACAAGTGGCACAAGATGAAGCTTCTTCAGCACATAGTGGGACAAGTGTAACCATCTTAGGATAGTTGTAGGAGAAACCGTCGAGAGTGGTTACTTTTTAATGTATATAAATAACTTAGTCTAGTGTTAGAATAAGTGTGTGGAAATCATATGTACTAGTAACTCTGTATACTCAAAGTATCCGCGTGTAGAGAAACGAGTGCAGTGAGAATGTACGTGATTGAAACACCGCTAATTTATCTTTAATGTCAAATATATATTCAAATTATTTACTTTTGAAGTCATTTATCTTTACAAATCCTTTATTTTAAAGCTCTTTACATTTCAAAGTCATTTATCTTTTCAGTAATTTATTATGCTTTCTTTTACAATTCCAGCCTCTTTACATTTCCAGCAATTTAACATTTCTTGCCTTGTCCTTTAAAATTTCATTTAAGTTTCAAACCTTGCCTTTATTTTCCTTTAAAATTCCAAGTATTGTCTTTACTTAGATTTATTTTAAAACGTCTTGTCTTTTACTTTATTTTCTCTTTAAAACCAAATCTGAGTCTCGTTGAGAGATTCAAGACCTTTTTTCCCAAAAACGTGATATATCAAAATCACAATCCATTCCAACTTAGCAAATGTCATAGGGTCAATCTGGTCGATTCTGCGAGTAACTGATGGTATTTTTGGTATCTTCAGAGGACCGCCGGTTATTTACTATTTTTAGGGGTAATCACCCACATTGAGGGATTGTCACGCTGTTTTATTTTCTTTACTTTGTATTGTATTGTACTTTTGGATCAATTGCAAGTCTGTCGACATTTTCATTTCAATATAAGTTTCAGTTTCTTTAATTTTTGGTTTTTACTATTTATTTACTTGCACTTGTTATTGCTTTATTAAATTGTATAACATGTTAGTTTTAAGTTTAAATATCTTGATCATGTTAGTTATGTTTAAAATAATGTCTTGCTAATTTCACTAACGAGACTCAATAGAAAATTAAAGGTACGAAGTTATGTTTATATATTAATTTAGTTTTAGTTTCCAAGTGTAGGCTTTATTGTTTTGACATGAGAGTAAAGAATAAACTAAGGTTCAAGCCGATAGCACGAGAGTGTGAGGAATGAACTGGATAGTGGAAACTAGGCATCGATCCTAAAAATAGCGAGAGCGCTTTAGGCATCGTTTAAAATCTTATTAGTTTTCAAAATACGCTTTCCAATTGAGACGGGCGAGCGAGAGCAAAATCCTATGGTTAGGAGGTGTGGTTCTTGTCGATAATGCGAGTGTGCGAGACATAATCTTTAGATCAATATTTTTTATGGAATCGTATTTAATTGTAATTAGCACCTGAATTCTACGAAGTCCCTAAGGAACAAGGAATCCATATCCCGGACTCGTTTTATCATCATTATCAAACCTTTAGCAACTAACGTTTTTATTCTCGTTTGTATCCCTTTAACCATTAGCCTTAGATTTGCACTCTAATAATAGATGATATTAGTTTGATTATTAGTCTATATGGGTTCGACAATCTCTTAAAACTGCGTGATAGGTTGTATACTTACAGTTGTTATCCGAGAGAGACGCAAAGTCACGATCAGGACTCTACAAAAGTTAATTAATTAAATTAATAATTAAGGTATGGGAAAACATGGATTTAAAACCAATTTAACATTAGTGTCGAATACACTGACTCTATAAAGTTGAATAAAAAAATATGATATGATATTAAAATTTCTAGAATTGACTAAGCGAAATATAAATAAATACATAAACAAATAAAAAATAATTATGAAAATATAGCGTCAGTACGACATACGCTAATATTATTATTTTCAATATCCTTATCATATAAAAGGCTTTTATCGTAGGTTTCACCGACCCTAATATCGTCAGTGTCGGGGTCTGACGTTAATCAGGGAAGCTAAAAAACATTTTTCTTCTAGTGTTCGACCATCACAATCTCCATGGGTTCGAAGAAGTTTTCCTCCTCGACTTGCAAGGAAGTCAATGTTCGTGGGTGGCTTAGGTTTATCATTAAACTTAAGCTTGCCTTCTTTCAGAGCATATTACACCAAATCCCTGAAAAGAACACACTAAGAAGTCCTATGAACAAGGAAATTATGATACTTACAAAAATATTTATTAATTTCTTCCTTTGTTTCAATGGTGGTATCTTTAGGCCTTTCATAGACACTATGATTTGACCATTGATCACTAAAAGGTCAACAATTTCATCACATTTAGTTACATCAAAAGTAGAATTTTTTGTAACCAACTTTTCATTTATACTTGGTTCAACATGATTTTTTCCAATACATATTCAAATAAGGCAAAAACGAAATTTTGCCTATCAATACCAACATTAAGACCATTTTGGGCTAGGATTAGTTCAACCATATATTTTCTATGTTATTTTTCACCCCAAAATTGCTTTTTTTTTACTCTCCTAACCACTTGATTTGTATTTTGGTTCATGTTCACTAATAATACATCTGGGTCGTTTTGACCTAAGTCTCCTTCAACTACTCTGAGTATAGGGTGTTTGATTGGGTGTGTGATAACTTGTTATTGCATTTTATTATTAGGAGCATTTTCATTGTTTGCAACTCCTGGATTTTGGACTACCCCAACTGCTTTGATCTGAGGAACTGACTGGATGGAGGTTTGAGAAGCACCAAAGATATCAACAGTTTGACCCACTTGATGTGCTAATTGGTTGTAATTATGATTGGTATTTTGGAATATGATTGAACACGGTTCCAATTTGTTGCACAAAAACGAGTCTCATCAGGTGTGCCAATTTGTTTAATGGTATTTTTAATAAATAATCATGAGCTTTAGTTCACTTGTAAGATCAAACTATCAAACTCAAACTGCTTGAATTAAAAATAAAACACATGTTCATACCGTTCTAACAAACTTGTTATCTCAATGAATTAAGTGTATGAATTCATGTGTTGCGTTGGTAGAGGTACGTACCCAATACCCGATACGGGTACCAATGCGGAGTACGATACTTTAAAAAAAATTAATGTGCGAGTACGTTAGTATAATTTTTGTAAATACAATTGTAAAAACTAATTTTCCTAAAAAAAATTAATATATGTACAATAACATAAATAAACCACACTTAAAGTATCAATAAATCATGAATTTATTGTTGAATATCATTATTTTTTTCTCTAATATCATTAAAAAGAGCAACCACTAATTTAGGTTCGTCGAGAGAATGACTAGGAACTTCAAGAATACAACCTCCATCAAATAAATCTCATTCATATCCACCAATATCCCACATTTTATTGCTCTTTCATTATAAATCTTACTATTCTCTAGAGAAGACGAAGAATTGTAAGAACAAAAACTAAATACTCATCCCTCTCTAGATTGAGCATTTTCCTTATCAATGAGTGAATAAATCCATGTGTGTCCAATTTCTCTTAGCATAAGATGAAGAACTTGGTTTTGAAATAACTTTTTATTTATAAATAGAATAACGAACATAATTTTTATTCGGTCAGAAAACCTAAATTATACCATCCGATTTTATTTTTTTTAATAAAAGTTGAGTATGTGGTTACCAAACGTGTACCAATTTGTGTACCAACTTAAAAAAACAAAAAAAAAATGGTACAACTTCGGTGCGTACCGTACGCGTATCGTTACTGGGCACGTACCCAGTAACAGTATTTTACCTAAAATGGAGTACCCGTGCTTCACATATGAATTCTAAAGAGAACAAGATGAATTGCGAACCATGACTACATAGTCGAAATTCACTTATATACTAGGTACATTATCAACTGCCGACAACAACAAACTCTTAAAAATCCGACACATGTATTGTTGCATGAGATTTCGTCTTTAACATCTAACACGTATATTGCTTCCGAGGTTTACATCATCTTATTTGTTTAATTTCATGTATCCTTGACAATTGAGCTACTTCAAACAACCACTACTCTCATCCAATCAATGGATTCGAGAATATAATATGTCCCAAACATAGGCAAGTTGAACTCACCACATCAGTCGAAAAGGTTAATATATCAAATTTGTGACTTGATGTCGAAAGTACTACTTGATTGTCTACACTCTATATATTTATATATTTAATAATACAAATTCATGTCGAAATGGTATTCTAAAATGTGAATTTTTATCTACTCATCTCAAAAAGTTGGGTAGAGTTATCCACAGTGTAATTTGCATTGGAATTGCTTTGAAAATCTAAAAAGTTTGAACTATTAAATAAATAAATAAATGCAATAAAATGATATGACATTATTTGATCGGGGGAATATACATTACCCAACTTTTTATGGTGGGTGGAGAAGTTACCCCTTCTAAAAAGCACATGCTAACAACATCTATCATCATTTTGTCGGTCCCTCTCATAATATTTATTATATTTAATTTGTAGTAATTCATATCTCTCTTTTAATTTGTTTAAATCTTTTCCCATGTTTGTTATTTTTTCTGGCTAACAACAACGACAAATCTTCATTTTGTCAGCACCCCTCTTAATTTTTTTATTTTGTATTATGTTTGTAGTCTCTCTTAATTCATATATCTCTTCTAATTTCTTTTAAATTTTTTCCCATCTTTATTATTTTTTTTTATTTGGAGTTTGGACTCAAGTTATATGACACTTCAGAACAAAAAAGCTAATAAAGAAAATAAGGAATCACATGTTAAATAGGAGAAACATATATTTTCGTACTATTTTTCTTAAGATAAATATCAATAAACATCCATAATGGATATTTAGTCATAGGCTTATGGTGTAACAAATCCTAGTTCAGCATCCAAATCCATAACTTCTAATTCTTGTGCCTCCAACAAGTCTTTTGCAGTAGCCATCTTTTTCTTGATCCTCTGCATTTCCGAGTCTAGCGCTACCACATTATCTTTTATCTTTTCTGCTTCTCTCAATTTCTTCAAATATCTTTTCTTCTCTAAAGCTGATTGAAAACGAGGCTCAAGCCATGTCAAATCGAAACCAAAGAGTTCAAGTTCCACCCACAAAATTTGAAGCTCCTTACAAGCTATGGCATTCATATCTCTCACCTTTTTAGTCTTAAGGAAATAAAGAACTCTGCCCAAAGCACTGAATGCCCATTCCCTAAACTTACCACTTCTTTCCTGCTGACACGCAATAAGTGAAGGGTGCAGCGAACATGCTTGCTCTAGTAATGGAACAAAATCTTTTTCTATTTGTCCTAAACCCTTGAAATCCATAAGCTCGCGCTCGCCTGCATTTTGGTTTTGGCCATCTTCTAGCTTCTCATTTGTTGGCTTACAAACTGAAACTTCAGCACCAACAATACAAGCATCCTTTAAAATAAAACCCGTTTTGGAATCATGAAGCTCATCTAAAGTAATGAAAGATTCAAAACCACAGGTATATGCCCTCTCATTGAACTCATGACTGTATTCTGATAAATTCAAGTACCAAAGGTAAATTTTGTTATGCGAAGATAAAATCGAAAGTAACAGGTCTATGAAAAGAAGCAAAATTTCTGTCTGTTACTTTCTAAAAAAACTACCTTTTGATAATTTCATCTCATCCATTTGTTCGAATAAAGATAACCTGAATTTGACATCTCTACTCCATCCCTTAGACAGACTAGCAGTTTCCGCAACCTCCAAGAACATTGATAAGTAGTTCTCTGCTCCTTCCTCCCCCCTTGGATACAGAGCAATAACCCTAAACAAAAACAAAACCATATCAAAACATAAAAATATAAAAAGTGTTTCATAACCAATCTAATAAAATATATCATACCATGAATAGCCTCCTAAGATAAAAGGCTCTGAGTAAACCACATGCGTCTTTAAACAAGAGAAGTTCTCAATCTTCCATGTAAAATTTTCAAACTTCTCAACACTAGTTTGTTCATGCACCATATCTTCAAACTCTGTGCTACTATACAAAGACCAATATTAGTAGTACTTATATATTGAGTAGTGAAAGAAGCAAAAGCCGTACAATTAAATTACCAATAAGAGAGAATATGAAAGGGATTACATGCATGTACTGTGTTTTTATTGCCCGTTTTTATTCCGTTAATGAATTTAATTTATTTCGTGACCATAAGGAAGTTCATGAATCCTTTTAATCTAGCAAACAGAATCTCTTCAATCTTAAAGTACACTATATTAGAACCACAAGAAAGTTCATGAATCTCTTCAATGCTACAAATTAGTATACCGGAACAACTTTTATGATAACATAGTTACGAGTCAACTTGTAATTTCTCAAATTATTATCAAAAATATGTTTATCGTAGTTGTGCCCCTATATACTATAATTTGTAGCGTTGAAGAGATCCATGAGCTTTCGGCGGCTCAAATTTAAGTGTATTTAAGAATGAAGAGATTCTATGAACTAAATTAAAGGGATTCATGAACTTCCTTATGGTCACGAAAAACTAAAATAAAGAAATTCATTAATTAAATAAAAATGGCCAATAAAAATACAATGTAGGTATCCCTTTCATATTCTCTCTTAGTGGTAATTTAATTGTACCGCTTCTACTTCTTATATAAGTACTACTACTAATATTGATCTTTATGAACTAGCAGAGAGTTTGGAGATATGGTGCAAGAACAGTCTAGTGTTGAGAAGTTTGAGAAATTTACATGGAAAATTGAGAACTTCTCTCGCTTGAACACATATGAGGTTTCCTCCGAGCCTTTTGTCTTAGGCGGCTTTCCATGGTATGATATTTTTCAATGAATGAATAAATTCCCATATGTAAGAATTTATCTGACTGGTTTTGAAAAACTTTTTACTTTTTTATGTTTTGAAATTATTTGATTTCTTTTTAGGATGATTTATCTGTATCCAAAGGGGGAGGAAGGAGTGGAGGACTTTTTATCAATTTATTTGGAGGTTGTGAAAACTACTAATATGTCTGAGGGATGGAGTAGAGATGTCAAATTTAAGTTAACAATATTCAATCAATTGGATGCCAACAGAACAGTCACAGAAGGTAGTTAGTTGTTTATAAATTTTGCTTCTTTTCAGAGGTGTTGCTTCGTTTTTATCTTCACATACCTAAATTTACCCTTGGTACATGAATTTTTTTTCCAGAATCTAGCAATGTGTTCAATGCGAGAGAGGATTCCTGGGGTTTCGAATCTTTCATTACTTTGGATGAGCTTCATGATCCTGAAAATGGTTTTATTGTGAAGGATTCTTGTATGTTTGGTGCAGAAGTTTACGTTTGTAAGTCAACACATGAGAAACCAGTAAATCAATCAACTAACATATCATTATCAACAGCTTCCTTAAGACCAAAGCTAGAGGAAGGCGAGCTAATCGATTTCAAGGGCTTAGGACGAATAGAAAAAAAATTTGTTCCATTACTAGAGCAAGCATGTTCTCTGCATCATTCTGTTATTGTATGTCAGCAGAGAAGAAGTCGTAAGTTTAGGGAATGGGCATTCAGTGCTTTGGGCAGAGTTCTTTATTTTCTTAAGACTAAAAAGGTGAGAGATATGGATGCCATTGCTTGCAAGCTTCTTCAAATTTTGTGGGAGGAAGTTAAGCATTTTGGTTTCGATTTGACATGGCTTGAGCCTCATGTTCAATCAGCTTTAGGGATGAAAAGTTATTTGAATAAACTGGAAGAAGCAGAAAAGCTAAAGGATAATGTGGTTGCTCTAGAGTTGGAAATGCAAAGGCTTAAGTCAAAGATGGTTACTGCAAGAGACTTGTTGGAAGCACAAGAAATTGAAGAAGGGATAGATTTGGATGCTGAACTAGGATTCGTAAAACCATAAACCTATAGCTAAATATTCATGTTGAAAATGAAATTGAATATGGATGCATTCTAATGTCTTTCGGCTAGTTAACATGTCATTCCTTATTTTCTTTATTAGTTTATTTTTATCACAAAAGGGATTCATGTATTGGAAAAAATCACAAGCAGTACGGTGTTATGTTTGCCATAGAAATTGATGATTGCTCAATCTCAGTCAAATAACTTGACTAATTTACCCTAAGGATCGGGTATTTTCTCCAAGTGAAGGTATTGGAAATGGTCCACAAACATCATAATGTACTACTCCCAAAGTATGTTTTGCTCTTGGGGCTACTTCTTAAACAAATGGAAATCTAGGTTGCTTCCCTTTCATGCATATCTCACATGACTTCTTAGACTTCATAATCTAGGGAATGTCATAAACCAACTTCTAAAAATTCAGATCCCTAAGCTTCTGAAATTAAGATGCCTTAATTATGCTACAACTTACAATAACTTTTAGTGCCTTCTGCAATAAGGAATTTAGTTTCAGTTGTTTGCACATTCATCTTGAATGTTCTATTGCTTCTCTGCTCAGATTACATAATCAACTTCTGATCATAATCATCCAACTGTAATTTAGAAATGCGCCTAAGAGGGGGTGAATTAGGTGTTTAACACATTCTTCGAGTTCTTTTTCCGATTTCCGATTTTAGTTGACGTATGTAGTTTTAGTGCTTGAAAGTAAAAAGCGGAAAAAAATAATGACACAAGAGAATTATCATGGTTCCCCTCACAATCCGAGAATACGTCTAATCTCCTTACAACATGTAAGAGATTTCACTAAAGTTTAGAATGATTGTACAAGCTTAATCACACAAATGGTGAAGCCTATTACCTAATTTATAGGTAGCTAAAGTGTTGGAAGAACAATTCTCTTCAAACACTCACTTGTTTTCAACAATCCTAGACAACGAGGTAATCACACTAATTTATCCCTAACAATCCTAAGGATAAATAGTCACAATGATACAAAGAGATAAGTAGTTCTTGAATAGATGAAAATGGTGAAGTCTTGAACTTTTTATCAATACAAATATTGATCTTCTCCTTTGATAAATTTTTCTCACTCACAATAATATATATATATATATATATATATGTTCACTATTTTATGAAATGAAACTTTAAAAATGATATAAAAATATTTAATATAAAGTTTCACTTTTTGAAGATTTTGAATAAGTGTACTCAAAATTGTATGAAAATGTAGAATAAGTGAGTAAGAAAATATTTATGAAATTTTTTGGAGGAGAAGGAAAAAATTCTGATTATAAAATATAATTAAAAGTGCATAACACCTTTTTTGAAATATTGTAAAGTTATGCAAAAATATCATGAACAATTGTCAAGTTAAAAGAAATTGTTTCTTGAAAATATGCATGAAAAGGTGTTAAACAAATTATTGATTTTTCAAATTCGTACAGGACTTGTTAAGTCAGTTTTAACGGATACCTGACTTAACAAATGCAGAACAATTTTTGAATTTCAAAATCAAAATACTGCTTCAGACGGGTGCAAATTACGGAGGTTTTTATTCCTGCTACTACTGTTCAAACTGCCATAATGTTTGAATAAATTTAAAAAATTAAAAATTAAAAAATTTGTCTAAATGTTTGAAAAAAATATTATGAAAAAATTAAAAATTAAAAAATTACTACATGTTTAAATAAATTAAAAAATTAAAAATTTGTCTAAATGTTTGAAAAAATATTATGCAATGTCTATTGATTTATCCAAATCAATAGATTATATTTGAAAGTGATTTAACAAGGTTCAAATATGAAAATTAAATTTTCAAATGTATGATAAAAAATTGTTTTTTAAAGCTAGAAAGAGTGATATATTTTCAACCAAATGAACCATGCATGCAAATGAATTTTGGAGATTAGTTTGAGCATTATTTTATCAATATATATTACATGCTTATACCTCAATAAATAAAGATCAATGCAAGTCTTCATAATATTGCAATCTTGATCCATAGCCATATTGCTTCATGATGTTTTTTCTCGTCATTGATAAATGCACATAGTAGTTGTCTTCATCAAAACATGATATTGAAGAAGCTTGACTTCACAACAACTTCAAGAGATTATTCTTCATAGTAATTAAGAAACATTTCTCAATGAGCTGACATACACTCATCAGATTGTTCTTCATTCCAAGAACATACCAAACATTTTTTATCATAACAGTTCTACCATTCTTCACTTTGACTTTGACATTTTTCATACCTTCAGTGTTGAGGTATTTATCATCAGCACAACTGATATTTGTATTCTTTCTAAAGTCAAAATCAACCAGACATTATTTGTTTCCAATTAGGTGATTTGAGCAGCCAGTGTCCATATACAACCAGTTTACCAAATATGCACTATCAGACTCAGAAGCCATCAATAACACAGGTTCATCACCTGAATCTCCTATGGCTATGTTTTCTTCTTCTTATTTCCTTTCTTTGTTTGACCAACAATCAGTAGTGAAGTGGTCAAACTTCTTACAACAATAACAATGGACCTTCCTCTTGTTATACTTCTCCTTCTCCTTCTGAGCACTCTTATACCTTTCAGAAATTGAGGTTTCTGACTTGTGAACACCATCATATTTCTTTTTGGCTTCTTTCAGAGACTGCTTATAATATTTCTTACTAGAAGTTGCTTTCATAGTCTATTGCTCTACCTCTATTTTTGAGTTTTTCTCAGTGAGACGCAACTCTTGTGCCTCTAGACTGCTTTGTCGCTCTTCAATTCTATTGGTGCTAAGATTCTGAGAATGTTCAATTACTACAACAATGTAATCAAATTTAGGAGTAAGAGATCAAATGTATCTTTTGAATGATTGTTTTTTCAAAGAGGGTTTCTCCACACAACTTCTTCTAATATGTGATCAGAATCACTCTAGAGATATAGTCAATTATCTTCACATTGTTCTTCATGTTGAGATTCCCATACAACTTGCATAGAGACTGAAGCTTTACCATTTACCCTTATGCATCATCGTCTTTAGGGATGTAAATGGATATCCATGGGGACATATACTATGATATCCGTATATATCCCGTTAGATAAAAAGAATATTCATATCTGCCTCATATCCATGCGGGAATCCGTTAAGCGGGTATTCCGCAAGTTTAACGGTATCCACGAATATTTACAGATATCCATGGATAATATTTATAACATACATACAATTCGCTCTTAACTTAACAACAGACGGTTGAGGAGTAGGAAGGAGACATTAGTTCGACAGAGGAATGACGAGAGTGGTTGGTTGGAAAGTTAAATTGTTGAATTGAGGTATGATGTATTGAAGAGTTTAAATATGAAATGACTAATAGAATTTGAATGAAATGTGAAAGGTTTTCTTAAAAGAAATTTTCAAAAAATGTAAGAAATATAAGAAAACTAATTTTTTATAGATGAAAAAGAAAAGGTATAATAAACTAATAATATGTAAATGATTTTTATGATTTATTAACAGATATGGATATCCACGGGTACAAATATTATTAAATTTGTATCTATATTCATTAACAAACGGATATTTAAATATCCATTTATTTTATCTGTGGATATCCATTAAGTTATCCGCCTCATATCTGTGACGGATTTTATCCGCAGATATCCGCGGGTACGAATAATTTTGCCATCCATAATCGTCGTAGCACCATACGAGTGTCTCTCACACAACCTTCTCCATTGTTGAATCAATGATCTTCTCAAACGCGTTCACATTCATACATTGGTGGATGTAGAACAATGTCTTTTGATCCTTCCTCCTCATATCACGTTGAGAATTCCTACACGCATTTGTTACAATTATCGGAAGTGCAACTGAAAGGTAACCCTCATTAACGATATCAATGACATCTTGAGTGCCAAACAATACACGCATTTGAATCATATACTGATTCCAGTTCTTGCCATAGAACACTATAAGTTAATTGGTACACAAATTACCGTTTTCGTTCATCTTCAACCTTGAGCAGTTCACTCAAATCTCACCAAACACTCGTGTTTCCCAATCTCATAGAATCAAGAAATTTGACTTTGTTACGATTCCGATAAAAAAATTCAACATGAAGTCAAGAAACAGAATCAGTCGCACAATGCCTCACTATTCACTCGTGTTTCCCTCTGAATCTGAACCAGAGCTTTAGATACCAATTATTGGTGCACAAGATGAAGAAGATGAAAATGGAAGAAGAAAGAGAATTGAATAACAAACTTTTACTACTCTTTCAAAACGATTACAATAAAAAATGATTACTTACTCACTATTGAAAACTACACTTATTTATATACACAAACAATAATGTCAGACGAAAATTCTAACTTACACTAACTAAGTTAAGCTTATCAAAACTAATACTGCTACACTAAATATGGATTACTTCTAACAAAAACAAACTATTTTACCTAATACATCAATCAAAAATAAAAAATAAAAAATTAAATGGCAAACCTATTAAAAAAATTGTTGATAAGGATGAAAAATATTTAATGTAGTATGGAGTGAGTCGGGATTGATACTATTGTAGAGGCAATGTTGTTCTTTGAAACATTGACTAAAAAAATGTTGCTCGCGAAGTCCAATGGGATTTGTAAAAGTTTCAGAAAATGAAAAAGGATAAAAGGATATATCTAAGCATGTTATATATAAATTAAACAAATTTGGAGATGCATCTCCAAAAAAAACATTAGAGTTTGAAAATAAAGGTTATTTGGAGATCTGACAAACTCTAAAACACATACAAAGATATATCTATAAACAAAATTGAAATTCTGTGATCAGGTATGAGATGTCCTAAGAGATGTCCCAACACTTGATAGGACACTTGACAGATTTAACCAAAACTTAAATAGCAAGAAAAGTAAACAACACAAAAGTTTGTTAACCCAGTTCAGTGTATAACCACACCTACATCTGGAGGCTACCAAGCCAGGAGGAAATCCATTATAAGTAATATTAATTCTAGACTTAAACCACCCTGTTTAATCTATCACTTAATAACTACCCAATGCAATTTCTACCTAAGACACACCTTAGATAAGAGTACCCTACTCACTCCCCCTCAATCACACAGTGATCAAGTTTACAAGTTTACTGAAATTGAAGACATCCTTCAAACAATACAGCTTGATCTTACTTCACAGTTTCAATCAAGTTACAAATGCACTTTTGCTTAAAAGCTCATAAAGTGGTACATAAAAACAACCTGCTATTAAAATACTAGACACCCTATTTGATCTTCTGAAATTCGTGCTCAATTCTATGAGTTTTTGTTGCTTAAATAGGTATCTGAATTTTGGGCTTTCTGTAGAATGATCCAGCCCTAATGCGCAGCAGCTTCCACCTTGAATTAGGGTTTGTTACCTCCTAGATTCTAGGTGCTTTTAGGTCTTCTGTTTTAAACTGAATCTTCAATATAAAACTCCCTACAGATGCGCCTTGTTCTGTTTTTATTCATCATTAATTAATTCCAGATAACTCTCCTTAAATATCTCTGATCTGTTAATCAATAATTAATTCTGGTAGCAAGTCTGAGATGTCTCAACATCTGTTGGGACATCCTGAAAAACTGAACTTAAGTTATTTACACAATGTCCTAACATCTGATGAGACATCCTGATATAAGTTCATATACTCTGTTTGATAATGTCCCAACATCTGATAGGACATTCTGAACTGAATTGAACATTTCTTGTTTGGTCAAAAATTCTGCCAATTCTTAAACATCTACAAACTCCCCCTTTGGCTAATTTTTGGCTAACATCTTTTCTGGTTATCAGAGTGCAGCAGAAGTTCTTATTATCAGAGTATAGCATTACTTTTCTGTTGATTCATATTTGAGTTTACTCCCCCTCAAACATATATGTGTCCAGTCTTGTTTCAACAGAAATATTCATCAAAACACACTGATTCAGTTCAGGCAGAAACAAACAGATTTTTCATTTATAATTAAACAGCAGTACAATTTCAATTTGTTGTTGTTGTTCTCCCCCTTGTTAGTCACAAAATTTGGGGCCAAAGATACTATTATCCAGGAATACAAAGCAGTGCTGTCATTACAATTTCCTCACCTACAAAGATCACTCAGATTCATCACTCTCAGTTGCTTCCTCATCTTCTGTTTCAGCTTCACTTGCTTCATCAGATTCACTGTCTTCATCAGAGGCAACTGTCTGGTCTTCTTCACTCTCCAACCTTTGAATGATTTCCTCAAGCTTCTGCTTTCTAGCTTCAAGCTCTTTGCAGGTGCTTTTGAGTTCAGCAATTAAAGCCTTCTTGGAGATTGGATTCTTAGCAGTTGAAGGACCTGCAGATGTCCCAGAAGGTGCTTCAACATCTGATGCATGATGACTGAGGAATAACTTGTAGTGAAAAGCCAGGGGGCTTTCTCTTTTGCATGTTGTATCCTTGTCAGTGAGAATGCCAGGGTATTGATTGAGCACTATACCACACAGCAATGATGGAAAAGCTATTGGAAGCTTTGTTGCAGAGGAGCTGGCATGCTTCAAGGTCTGATCAAAGATGTAAGCTCCATAGTCCATCTTGGTTTGAGTTCCCACAGCATAGATGAATTTGGCCAGACCAGTGGAGATTGAAGAGGTGTGGTTGGTAGGCACCCAGTTAGCTGTACCAATCCTGTTCAGCATGGCATATTTTCTGGTAAGCATGCTCACTGAGAGCTTTCCCTTCACAGGCCATGCCTTGACCTGGTTTGCTGTGATCACCTTACAGACTTGATTATCTGTCTTACCTAGCTCATTTGGTTCATCTGTTTCTCTTCCTAGGTACTGATTTATGATTTGAGGAGAAAACTCTACACATTTACCTCTAACAAAAACTTTTTGAAACTCAGAGGACTTACCATTTGAACAATCCTCCTGAAGATTAACAATGAACTCTTTGACAAGAAGTTCATAGCAGGGAGAGAGATCTGAGACTGTTCTGAATAGTCCTGCAGCAGAGATGAGGTCAATCAATTCAGTGCACTCAAGTGCATTGCTGCTCAGTTCTCTTTCTAGGGCAATCCTTCTTTGGTACACATACTTCCATCTGTTGACACAAGAGACATGATGGAAAGATATGTTGTCCAAGGGGGCTTCTGGAACAGCAGATGAAGCCCTAGATGGTGCTGGTTTCTTTTTGGGAGGAGATGTTGGGACATCTGATTCAACATCTGAGTCTGATGGTGTGACAGCTTTTCTCTTCTGGATTTGAACTTTACTCCATGATTTTGTTGGCCCAAAAGTAGCTTTAGCTTTGCCTTTCTTTGGAGGGGCTTTCTTCTTCTCAGGAATTGCTGCTTCAGCTTGCATCTTTCCTTTCCTGGACCTGAGCCTTTTGGCTATGCTAGGTTTAACAGAGGCTATGATCTCTGCATCAGAGTCCTGCTCCAGGTTCACCACTGGAGGAGATTGAGCAGTCTCCTCTTCAGCTTGTTGATCAGCAGGGATTTGACCTTCATTTGAGGCTTTGGTCTGATCCTCAGAGATTTCTTCATCATTTTCATTTGAGGCCTTATTCTGGTCCTCAGTTTGTTCCAACTCAACATCAAATGAGTTCTTTCTCTTATCTTCAGATGTTCCAACATCTGTTGGGATATCTTGTTCTTCTGCAGCTTGAGCTTGTTCTTCTTGAGGTGCAGGCATGGTGTTCAGAGGAACAGAGATCCCACTCACCACTCTTTTATCAAAGAGAATTTGGTTGACAATCTCCTTGATGGAATCATCAACATATTTTGAAGAGTTTGGGGGCCTGTTAGCAGGAGAGGGAATGCATTTTGCTTTGCTGCGTACTTGATCTTTAGCTCTCTTGGGAGTTCTTGCCTTTTTAGTGTGAGAAACACTTCCCCTGAGTTTGTCCAATGGGGTTGATTGCATTGGTACTACAGAGATGGGAGTGGCATGAACTACGTCTTCTTGGTTGAGAACTTCTTCAGTTGTGTTAGGGTTTTGAGACATTGTTGAGGAAGATGGATGAAAAGCTTTAGGGTTTATAATTTCTGGAAAATAGCTAGTTAATGTGATTCGCTTGTGATAGTATGATGAGAATCTTGATAGCTGATTATAAACAGTTACTAAATAAGTAGACGTTACAGTGCAAATGATTAGAGATGGAATTCCCAAGGATCTTGTCCAGACTGGTTTTGCCATCTGGAACTTATGCCATACAATGTCATATGACATGTTGGCACATCTCATTAACTGCTAAATATCACATAAACAGATTCCAAGTTTGCCCCTTAAGTTCTCAAATTGTGAGGCATCCAATGCTTTGGTAAAGATATCAGCTAACTGCAGATTTGTAGCTATATGCTCCAATGAAATTACCTTTTCTTCTACAAGATCCCTGATGAAATGATGTCTGATATCAATATGCTTGGTCCTGCTATGTTGGATAGGATTCTTTGATATGTTTATTGCACTTAAGTTGTCACAGTACAATGTCATGACATCCTGTGGGACATTGTACTCAGTGAGCATTTGCTTCATCCAAACCAACTGAGAACAACTGCTTTCAGCTGCTATGTATTCAGCTTCAGCTGTAGATAAGGATACACAATTTTGTTTCTTACTGAACCAAGAAATCAAATTGTTTCCTAGAAAGAAGCATCCTCTTGAAGTGCTTTTTCTGTCATCAGCACTTCCAGCCCAATCAGCATCACAGAAGCCAGTGAGAATTGGTTTACATCCATGAAAATACATTATGCCATAGTCACAAGTACCATTAACATATTTAAGAATTCTCTTGACTTGATTGAGATGACTGACTTTTGGATCAGCTTGATATCTTGCACATACACCTACTGCAAATGCTATGTCAGGTCTGCTAGCAGTTAAGTATAATAAGCTTCCAATCATGCTTCTGTATAAGCTTTGATCTACACTCTCACCCTTTTCATCTTTAGTCAGCTTCAAATGTGTGGGGCAGGAGTTCTCTTATGAGTAGCATTTTCCATTCCAAATTTTTTGACTATGTTCTTGGTATACTTGCTTTGAGAGATAAACATTGAGTCTTCCATTTGCTTTATTTGCAGACCAAGAAAGTAGGTTAACTCTCCTACTAGGCTCATTTCAAATTCAAATTTCATCTGCTTGACAAAATGTTTGACCATCCTGTCAGACATCCCACCAAACACAATGTCATCAACATATATTTGAGCAATCATGACATTTCCTTCTTCATCTTTAACAAACAGGGTTTTATCAATCCCACCTTTTCTGTATCCTTGCTTGATAAGAAATGTGGTCAGTCTTTCATACCATGCCCTTGGAGCTTGCTTCAAACCATAAAGTGCCTTCTATAGTTTGTATACATGATTTGGACAGCTTGGATCAACAAATCCTTTAGGCTGTTCTACATATACTTCTTCATTAAGGTAGCCATTTAAAAAGGCACTTTTCACATCCATTTGAAATAGCTTGAACTTCAAGATACAAGCAATTCCCAACAGCAGTCTGATTGATTCAAGCCTTGCTACTGGTGCAAAGGTTTCATCAAAGTCTACCCCTTCAATTTGAGTGTATCCTTGAGCTACAAGTCTAGCTTTGTTCTTTGTAACAATTCCTTGTTCATTTGATTTGTTCTTATACACCCATTTTGTTCCAATCACATTTATGTCATCAGGTCTAGGAACAAGATTCCACACTTTATTCCTTGTGAATTGACCTAATTCCTCTTGCATAGCACAAATCCAGTATTCATCAGTGAGGGCTTCCTTGATGTTTTTAGGTTCTATTTTGGAAACAAAACAAGAACCTGAAATCACTTCTCTTGATCTAGTGCTCACACCTCTGTTGGGATCACCAATAATCAAATCTTTGGGATGATCCTTCTGTATTCTGATGGAGGGAGGTTTGCTGGATTCTTATGTCCTTGTATCAGTTTGAGTGAAGTTATATTGATCATTTTTTCTTCAGCTTCAATCTTGATATCAACAGATGTTCCAACATCTTCTGGGACATCTGTAGGAGCATCATCAATTATCACATTTATGGACTCCGTGATAACCTTGGTTCTAGAATTAAATACTCTATATGCTCTGCTGTTTATAGAGTATCCAAGGAAAATTCCTTCATCACTTTTAGGATCCATTTTTCTCCTTTGCTTCCTATCTGCTAGAATATAACAGTTACTTCCAAACACATGAAAGTATTTCACAGTGGGTTTTCTGCCCTTCCAGACTTCATATATTGTGGACAAGGTTCCTTTCCTCAAAGTAACTCTATTATGGATGTAGCAGGCAGTGTTCATAGCTTCAGCCCAGAAGTACAGAGGTAACTTTTTAGCATGGATCATAGCTCTTGCTGATTCTTGAATAGTTCTATTCTTCCTTTCAACAATCCCATTCTGTTGAGGAGTGATTGGTGAAGAATATTCATGATTGATTCCTTCTGAAGAGCAGAAATCTAAGAACTTTTGATTCTCAAATTCCTTTCCATGATCACTTCTTATTCTGATTACACAGCTGGATTTTTCTCTTTGTAATCTTTGGCATAGTTCTTTGAATATATCAAATACATCAGACTTTTCTTTGATGAAATTTATCCATGTATATCTTGAAAAGTCATCAACCACCACATAAGCATACCTCTTACCACCAAGACTTTCAACCTGCATAGGTCCCATAAGATCCATATGCAAAAGTTCCAAAACTTTGGAAGTTGTCAGATGTTGGAGCTTTGGATGGGACATCTTGGTTTGCTTGCCTATTTGACATTCACCACATATTTTGCCATCATCAATCTTCAGTTTAGGAATACCTCTTACAGCATCCATGGATATTATCTTTTTTATGCCTCTGAAATGAAGATGACCTAGTCTTTGGTGCCATAGTTTCACTTCTTCTTCTTTAGCTAAAGAGCAAGTTGAAGTGAGACTGAGATTTTGGGATTCCCACATGTAGCAGTTGTCTTTAGATCTGGCTCCTTTCATGACAACCTCTTGTTCATTGTTAGTCACTATGCATTCAGTTTTGGTAAAGTTTACATTGTACCCTTGATCACATAACTGACTTATACTGATCAGGTTAGCAGTTAAACCTTTAACAAGCAGCACATCATCTAGTCTTGGAACATCTTGACAGTCCAAGGTTCCAACTCCCTTGATTTCTCCTTTAGCTCCATCTCCAAAGGTCACATACCTGGATGAATGTGATTTTAAGTTTACTAGCAAATTCTTCAATCCAGTCATGTGTCTTGAACATCCACTGTCAAAGTACCAGTCTTCTTTAGCTGATACTCTCAGTGATGTATGTGCTATGTATGCAGTATTTTTCTTTGACCAGATGAGTTGAGATTTCTTTTGATGCCTCTGCCCTGTGTGTTGTTTATCAGCTGATCTCCAAGCTTGATTGTTGATCTTGTTCTTGTAGCTTTGATCAGCTTCAGTGCTAGCTTTTGGTTTCCATACCTTCTTGAAGTTTTCAGTCTTCTACTTAGGAGGTTGCTGATTTCTATGATGTTTATGCAGCACTTTCTTGGTAACTTCTATTTTCTTCTTGGAAGGTTGCTGATACATCTGATTTGGATATCCATGCAACTTATAACAATGAGGTTTGATATGTCCAAATCTTCCACAGTGATGGCATCTCCATCTTTGATACTTCTTCTTCATTTTGTTCTTTCCAGAATGTTGAGACATCTGTTGGAACATTATGTTTGTCTTTGTGTTCTGATGTTGAAGCATCTGTTGGGACATCTTGTTTGACTGTGTAGTTTTTGCAGTAGCTTTGCTAGAGCTGGCTTCATCTCTGTTATATCCCAGTCCACTTTTGTCCCCTGAATGTTTATTATTGCTGAGAATAACATCCAGTGTATTTGAGCTGCTGTTCAACATTTTAACAGATTTGGACATATGTTCCAACTTAGAGTTGAGAAGAGTTACTTCACTTTTCAAGGTATCAATGATTACTTGATCACTTGCTTTTTCATCTTCTAATATCTCATTCTGCTTCTTTAGCTTTATAACCTCACTGCATATTTCAGTGCTTCTCTTGTATAGATCTTTGAAAGCTTGCTCAAGATCTGCATAAGTAAGCTCTCCACAACTGGAATCACTATCATATTCACACAGTCCAGCTAAAGCAGTAATATGCTTAGCTGATTCTTCTTCTGAATCTCCTCCTGAGTCTTCATCAGACCAGGTTACAGATAGTCCCTTCTTTTGTCTTTTTAAGAAGGTAGGACATTCCTTCTTGATGTGTCCATATCTTTCACATCCATGGCACTTGATTCCTTCTTGACTGGTCTTTTCAGCATAATTTGACTTTTTATTAGCATCATAAGGTCTCCTGTTCTCAGAAGAGTTTGTGTATTTTCCACTGGATTTGGATTTGCCATCCATTCCTCTGAGAATCTGTTTGAATTGTCTTCCAAGCATAGCTAGGTTTTCTGATAAGCTTTTACCATTTTCTGATTCATCATCTTCTTCTTCATCAGTATTTGACACCAATGCTATGCTTTTTTCTTTTTAACATTTGTCTCATTCATTCCCATCTCAAAAGTTTGAAGGGAGCCAATGAGTTCTTCAACTTTCATGGAGCATATGTCTTGAGCTTCTTCTATTGCTGTGACTTTCATGTCAAATCTTTTTGGCAAAGATCTGAGAATCTTTCTTACCAGCTTTTCATCAGACATCTTTTCTCCCAAAGCTCCAGAAGTATTGGCTATATCCAAGATGTTCATGTAGAACTCATGAATTGATTCATCTTCCTTCATCCTCAAGTTTTCAAACTTGGTGGTGAGAAGTTGAAGTCTTGACATTTTTACTTTTGATGTTCCTTTATGAGTTGTTTTGAGAGTGTCCCAAACATCTTTGGCCAGCTCACAATGATGCACAAGTCTGAAAATATTCCTATCAATGCCATTGAATAAGGCATTTAAGGCTTTTGAGTTGCCTAGTGCTGAATCTTCTTCCTCCTTACTCCATTCTTCTTCAGGTTTCAGCACTTTTAATCCATCTTTGGTGTCTTGGACAGGATGATCCCATCCAACATTTACTGCTCTCCATGCCTTGTTGTCAAGTGATCTTAAGAATGCAATCATTCTTGGCTTCCAGTAGTCATAATTAGATCCATCCAGTATAGGTGGTCTATTTACTGACCCTATATCTCTGTCCATGTTACAGAATTTGTTTTCCCTAGATCTCACCCAGTATAAACAGGCAGGGTGCCTGCTCTGATGCCAATTGAAATTCTGTGATCAGGTATGAGATGTCCTAAGAGATGTCCCAACACTTGATAGGACACTTGACAGATTTAACCAAAACTTAAATAGCAAGAAAAGTAAACAACACAAAAGTTTGTTAACCCAGTTCAGTGTATAACCACACCTACATCTGGAGGCTACCAAGCCAGGAGGAAATCCACTATAAGTAATATTAATTCTAGACTTAAACCACCCTGTTTAATCTATCACTTAATAACTACTCAATGCAATTTCTACCTAAGACACACCTTAGATAAGAGTACCCTACTCACTCCCCCTCAATCACACAGTGATCAAGTTTACAAGTTTACTGAAATTGAAGACATCCTTCAAACAATACAGCTTGATCTTACTTCACAGTTTCAATCAAGTTACAAATGCACTTTTGCTTAAAAGCTCATAAAGTGGTACATAAAAACAACCTGCTATTAAAATACTAGACACCCTATTTGATCTTCTGAAATTCGTGCTCAATTCTATGAGTTTTTGTTGCTTAAATAGGTATCTGAATTTTGGGCTTTCTGTAGAATGATCCAGCCCTAATGCGCAGCAGCTTCCACCTTGAATTAGGGTTTGTTACCTCCTAGATTCTAGGTGCTTTTAGGTCTTCTGTTTTAAACTGAATCTTCAATATAAAACTCCCTACAGATGCGCCTTGTTCTGTTTTTATTCATCATTAATTAATTCCAGATAACTCTCCTTAAATATCTCTGATCTGTTAATCAATAATTAATTCTGGTAGCAAGTCTGAGATGTCTCAACATCTGTTGGGACATCCTGAAAAACTGAACTTAAGTTATTTACACAATGTCCTAACATCTGATGAGACATCCTGATATAAATTCATATACTCTGTTTGATAATGTCCCAACATCTGATAGGACATTCTGAACTGAATTGAACATTTCTTGTTTGGTCAAAAATTCTGCCAATTCTTAAACATCTACAAAAATAAGACATTTTTCAGTTTTTACCAAAAGTTTGGAGAACTAATAGAGGTGGAAAGAGAATTAAGACTATTATTGCAAACATAATACATTAAACTAGGGTCGGCCCATTCTATCATATGCCTAAGGCAAATTTCAAATTTTCTTTTTTTTCATACTAAAATTTATCTTTCAGTTAAATTTTATTTGATATATAAAATTATTTATTAAATTTATTCACTTGTAAGCGATATAGATTTTATAATTAAAAAGTAAACTAATAGTCCAAATGTGATCAAAATAATTAAGACTATTTTATTTACAAAATAATAGAATTAGAGTCTTGTGTAACACAATCAAGGATCATTAAATTTTTATCTTATTCGTTAAAATATTGTCTAAGTTTTTACTTGAAAATATTTGATTATACGATTTTATAATAATAATTATAATAATAATATTAATAATAAACTTTATTATGCATATTGAACTATTTTGAGTTTTAATAGAAAATCACAGAAAAGAGAACATCCTCTTTTTGGATTGTTTATAAAAGAGGTAATTAAATGAGAAGTAGATCAATTTCAAAATAAATAAATGGAGAGTACTAATGGGAATTAGATTAACTGAAAATTAGAGAAATATGGTCGCCCATGGAAAATTAAGTATGTTATGTTAAACAGGTCAGAAGACAAATTAGATATATAATACTTCAAAACATATCACTTGGAAATTTAGGATATGAAATCTATTCATACTTTGCTTTAAGTCCAAGGTTTTCAACTCCCACATTCCAGCAATTCACAATCCAAATCTCTCTCTTCAAATCCTTTTCCGATCAACAAGTCTCTTTCAATGTTGAAATTTACTTTAGCTGCAGCCAACTTTGCCTTTTGCCTCTCTATTTCAAGCTCTAGAGCTACCACATTCTGATTTAGGTTTTCTACTTCTACTGCTTTTGAAACATAACTTTTAGTTCCTAAAGCAGATTGAACATGAGGCTCTAACCAAGCGAGATAAAATCTAAATTTCTCAAGTTCCTCCCATAAAATTTGAAGATCTTTACAAGCTTGGTCATTCATGTCCTTCACTTTTCTAGTCTTAAGGAAATAAAGTACTCTCCCCAATGCAGAAAATGCCAAATCAGTAAACGTGCGACTTCTCTTCAGTGAGCGTTCAATAAGTGAAGGAAAACATATTTCTTCTTGGTGTTCTACTACACTACTGAAATCCATAAGTTCTCCTATTGTGGGTGAGAACAACTCTGATTCAGTAAGCTTTGTAGGTCCACTGCAAACCATTGCAGTAACTGGTGAACAAGTTACATGATTTGGGTCTTGAACATCTGGCTCTTGCAATGGGATTTCAACTTCCTTGTGGCTTGTAAGACTTCTAGAGGTTATGGAAACATTTATCTTGGCAGTTTGATTAACTTGAGTCTCATTAGTTGACTTACTAACAAATACCTCAGCACCAATAATACAAGTATCCTTCACAACAAATCCCTCTTCAGGATCATGTAGGTAATCCAAAGGCATGAAATCACAGTAACCCCGGAAGAAGCTACGTTCATTGAATTCTTGGTGATTTGATTCTAGCAAATTTATGTATAAAGAATAAATTTAGTTTTGTCAAATGAAAAGGGAAGAAAATGATTATAAATAGAGTCAATCAAAAAAACACCTCATTACTAAGAAAGGAATAATGGTTAACGCAACAAAAAAAACCTAAATTTACAGTCAACGTATTAACCCGTTTTCAAATAAATAATCACCTCACCTCTTGTGATATTCATGTCGGAATCCAATTGATTAAAAATAGTTAGCTTATGTTTGACATGTCTGCACCATCCCTCACACATATTAGAAGTTTTCACAGCCTCCAGAAAAATTGATATGAAGTCATCTACATTGTTTCCTTGTAGATAAAGATTGATTCTCCTAAAGCAAAACCATGTCAGATCAAAAAAAAAAAAAAATGTAAAAGTATATAATGTTAAATCATTCACCATACCATGGATAACCGCCTAGGACAAAAGGCTCTGAGTATATCTTAACATTTTTTAACTGAGAGAAGTTCTCAATGTTCCATTTGAACTTCTCAAATATCTCTACACAGAAGTTTTGATGATTAGCACTCACAAATAACAAATTTCGGTATGAGAGGTCATAAAAAGATAGTAATATTTGAAAAATCAACACAGATATAAATGAGTCTCTTACCCATCACAAATAATAATAAAACGTGGTTAAGTATCAGCTGCCTTTCACAGCTACTTATAGAGATTTCACTATTTTTTTTAGTGTTGAGTATTGTAAGAGGCAGCAGAAGCTAAGAAGACAACTAATAGATGTAAGAGCAACCTAGCTCCCAAGGAATTGGAACAACTACCAAGATAAAGAGTCTGATTTTTCCTGGCCATTTTAACTTAATTCATGCTTTTTAATTATTGTTTGATTTTGCTATTGAGAAGCCCAAAACTCTCTCCCTTTGAAAGTTGTGCCTAGTCGCTCGATACTCGTAATTTTAATGTAATGTTATGTTGCTGCTTCTGCACAAAAATTATTTCCATTTCTTATATACTCTAGATAGGGCTGCCATGCTAATAGTATTTATGTTTATCTTTATTTCTTATGTTTGTAGAAATGGAGGAGCATAAGCAATCTAGTATCATCATGTTTGAAAAATTCATTTGGAAGGTTGAGAACTTCTCTTGCTTGAAAGCTGTGGAGGTTTACTCTGAGCCTTTCATCCTCTGCGGCTACCCATGGTACCGTATTTTAATTTAATTAATGAGTTTCCACAGGTGGATACGTAGATTATACACTCTTTGATACCATTTATTGTATTTGTGTGTTTTGATCGGTTATGGTTTTGATTTAGGAGGATAAGTCTGTTTCCAAGAGGGAACCAATTCGACAAAATAGTTGAGAATGACAACTTATCGATTTATTTGGAGGCTTTGCAAACATCCAATATGTCTGTGGGATGGAACAGAGATGTCATATTTAGGTTATCTATATTCAATCAACTCAATACCAACATGACTATCACAAAAGGTATTATTTAACTTTTGAATTCATTCTTTTTTTTATGCCACTAAATTCACCTTTGATATTTGAATTTTCCAGAATCTAGAAATGTGTTCTATGAATATGAGGGTGCAATCGGTTTCCATTATTTCATGCCGTTAATTGAACTTCATGATCCTAAAAAAGGGTTTATTGTGAAGGATGCTTGTATTGTTGGTGCAGAAGTTTTTGTTTCTAATTCAATACATGAGAAACCAGTAAAACAAACAGCTAACTTAACTTCTTCCTTAGCATTTGGAAGTCTATCTGGGTTTACAGAAGTTGAAGTTCCAACTCCAAAGCAAGAAGAAGGCCAAAGCCAAAATCTAAGTGAGGTTATGGATTTCAAGGGCTTAGGACATATAGAAAAAGACTTTGTTCCATTACTAGAGGAAGTATGTTCTCAGCATCCTTCACTTATTGTGTGTCAACAGAAAAGAAGTCGCAAGTGTAGGGAATGGGCGTTCACTGCTTTAGGAAGAGTTCTTTATTTTCTCAAGACCAAAAAGGTGAAAGATATGAATGATTTAGCTTGTAAGCAGCTTCAAATTTTCTGGGAGGAACTTGAGCTATTTTGTTTTGATTTAACATGGCTAGAGCCTAATGTTCAATCTGCCTTAGGAATGAAAATTTATTTGGAGGAATTGGAGGAGGCAGAAAAGTTAAAGGAAAATGTGGTAGTTCTAGAGTTGGAAATGGAGATGCTTAAGTCAAAGAAAGCTACTGTAGAGGAAAATCTTGATGCTGCAAGAGACTTGATGAAAGCAAAAGATCTTAAAAAGATAGATTTGGAAGCTGAGTTAGGATTTGTGAAACCAGCCTTTAGTTATATATATGGTTTCAGCCAAGTTAGATAGAATTTAAATATTTCAAGATCACCCCATAAAACTTGAAGTTCCTTCCTTACATGCCTGTTCATTCATGTCTTCTACTTTTCTAGTCTGTACTATGTAGGAAATAAAGAATTCTACAAGTATTATACTTAGAATTCATTTTCAAAATGTAGCAAACGGACTTTAATTTACTTTCCTATTTAGAAACATACTTTCAATCATTAAAATAAAAGGCCACGATTTAGCAGTTTGCACGAGGGAAAAAAACACCTTCAGTGATTGCGATGTTGCCATCAACTTGATTGAATACTGTTAACTTAAATTTGATATCTCTATTCCATCCCTCAGATATATAGGCAGTTTTCACATCCTCCAAATGTTTTTTAAAATTCAGATTAAAAGGCATACTGTGATTTTTTTACTCATGTGTTTTGAAAAATATATACTAAAATGCTACAATTTGAATTTTTTTTTCTCGCAAAAATGACATGTATTTGGCATAGATTCATCCAACCATTGGACGAGTCAATGAAGAGGTTCACGAATTGTTCTCGAAGCCGAGCCTACGAAGAAGTTTTTTTTTTATTAATTATTTAAAATTCATTTTTAACATTAAAATAATAATAAATAGATGTTATAAATAATATTATTATATAATAAAATATTTTAATTAATGTTATAATTTTGTTATTATTTAAATATCTTAACTAATATATTTTTTTAATTGCATATAATATATATTTGTTTGTAAAAATAATAATAAATTAAAGTCAAATAATAAAAATAAATAAAATATTAATTAAAATATTTTATTATATTATAATATTAATTATAACATTTATTTATTATTATTTAAAATTTAAAAGCATTTTTAAATAAGTTATAATTAAAAAAAACTATTTCATAAGCTCGGTCAATGGATGACTGAGCTCAAGTAATTCATGGGCCTCTTCATTAACTCGTACAATGATTGGCTAAGCCTATACTAAATTAATGGTTTTTTTGGAAAATATTTTCAACTTGAGGCATTTTGATATAGATTTTTCAAAACAATGGCACTTGAGTAAAAAATCTGGCATATTGTTCTTTTAAAATGCTCGTAGTAATACTACTTTTTAAGGTGAGAGAAATTCTCAACCTTTCATGTGAATTTCTAAAATATCTCATGTTCCTCCATTCATGCAATCTCTACATGAACGTGTTAAGTATGTCAGTAAGATTCGATAGAGTCGAAGACAATGTATTTGATAATAGTCAAAGTGGATAGTTGACGAAAGAATGAACCTCGACAAAGTTAAACTTAATATTTATTTTGTTAGTTAGTTAGAGATTACTTAGTGTGAAAGTAATCTCATATATAAATAGGAAAGTATTAACTATTGTAATTAAAGCTAAATAAGAGAAATTTAGTCAGAATAAACGCAAAGAGAAACTATGCAGAATTTGATTCATCTTCTTCCCTTTTCTCCCAAAATCATAATTTCTCTTTTCTTCCCCAATTCACTTTCACGTTTTTTTCCTCTTCAAATCATTGTGCAGTGGAATCATTTTGCAACCAAGGTGTAGTTAAATCACTCAAGTGGTGAGTGAAGAACGAGAGGCATGATCAATCAGTGAGATTGATTCTCTTTCCTTTAAGATTAATTCCGATTATTTCCAAGATTGAGGTTTAATTCAAACATCTGACATCTAGAGCATTGACTACGATTCTTGGGAGTCATAGCGCAATGACTTCTCATCCGAATGGAGACTTTTCAGCGAATATTCCAACTTGAATGGTAAGAATGATGAGAATTGGTGTAAAAAGATGAAGGTTGTTTTTTGTTATCAAGATCTTTGGGATCTTGTGAGAAATGGAATAAAACCAATTGGAGAGAATACTACGGATGAACAAAAGATTGCACACAAAAATTTGAAGAAAAAAATTATAAAGCTCTCTTTATAATCAATCAATGCATTTATCCAAACAACTTAGAGAAAGTTGGTGATGTAGACTCAACAAAGGAAGCATGAGAAATCCTGGAGAAATCATTTAGAGGTGTTTAGAAGGTGAAAGATGTGAGGTTACATACTCACAAAAGAACATATGATTTGCTTCAGATGGAAGAAAGTGAAACTATTACAAAATGCACAAACAACAACGTCAAGTTTACAACAAATCCATCTACATTGTTGTAATAGGTTAAACTTTATGCGCTTAATGAGTAGTTAGATTTATAAACAGTAATTGAATGACGGTTGTCTTAAAACACCGTAGTAATAAATGATGTGTAGCAAGCTTTGATTTACAACAATTACATTTTTCCATTTTTGAGAGTACATTAAGTGTGTGTCACTTAAGTCCATTATTTAAAAACTAAATTGTAAATGATTTTTCAACGGTGAAGTAAACCAATCATTGTTAGAGGACTTACAATTCCACTATGGTTGGGTTATCCAACCGCAATTAATGGGTTTACTGATAAATTAAAACAAAACTTATTTTGTATTTCTTTCATAAGACGCCCTAGGCGAACAAGCGAGCTAGATACGACAATGGTGGCGTAATTTTTACCCTCTTCGTATCCATTCATGTGAAGCTTAAATCTTCACCTTTTTCGTTCATTTGATTCTTCAGCTTCGAAGTATGATACTCTTCAACATCTTCATTCCCTTTTTCTTGGTTTATGTTGTATATGCTCAAATATTCACCCTCTTCGTTCATTTCATTCTCCAGCTTCAAAATACGATACTCTTCAACATCTTCATTCCTTACGTGCATAAGATTCTTCAGCTTCAAAGTATGGTATTCTTCAACATCTTCATTCCATTTTTCTTTGTTTATGTTGTATATGCTCAAGTCAATATGAGAATACATGTTTCATATGCTTTAGGTTTAGATTTTCATATGCATATGTTTAAGTTTTTGGATTAGATTTTGGTGTCTTATTCACATTATTATACGTGTATAAATTTCATAAGTTGTTATGGATCATAGTTGGATGAAAGCTGGTAGATTAGGTTCGATTTATGAGAACTGAGTTCTTGAATTCCTTGAATATGTTGATAAACATCTTCCTGATAATAATGGTATCTTTTATTGTCCTTGTGTTGTTTGCGTGGATATCAAAAATGGTACAAAGAAAGAAATATTACATCACATTTATTGTGATGGTATATATCAAAATTATATAATATGGATGTGGCATGGGGAGGTGGATAAAGAGGGAAGTTGGGCATCTTAAAGTCAAAGAGTGGATGAATTGAATATATGTAAGATCAACTAGAGGATATGTTTCGTGATATTGGGGAATATTCTTTTAAGAATGCTCATTTTTATGATACTTTATATAGTGATAATGACACTCCTTTATATAAGGGATGCACATATTTTACACAATTTTCAGTGGTGTTAAAGTTATTTAATCTGAAGGCAAAAAATAGATGGTCGGATAAAAGTTTCACGGAATTACTTGAATTGTTAAAGCAAATGTTACCAGAAGATAACAAATTATTGGATCGTTGCTTTGAGGCCAAGAAGATATTATGTCCAATGGGTCTGGAGTATATCAAAATAGATGATTTCCCTAATGATTGCATATTGTACCGGAAAGAGTATGAAGACTTGTATCAATATCTGAAATGTGGTGTGTCGTATTACAAGCTGAAGGCCAACAATGGTGATGGAAATGACTATGACAATGTTAGTAGGAAGAATCCTCTACTAGTATATTATGGTACTTGCCAATAATTTGACGATTTAAGATATTTTTTTCTAATTCAAATAACGCAAAGAATCTTAGATGGCATGCAGATGAAAAGACTCGTGATGGAAACATTCTCCATGTAGCTGATTCATAGCAATGAAAGAAAATTGATTCGTTAATTCCGGATTTTAGAGTTGAACCAAGAAACCTTAGGCTTGGACTTGCCACTAATGGAATAAATCCCTTTGTTAATATGAGCAATAATCATACTTTGTGGCATCTTTTTCTCACTATTTACAACTTATCTCCTTGGTTGTGCATGAAGCGCAAGTATATATTGTTAAGTATGATGATTTCTGGACCACGACAATCTGGTAACGACATAGATGTTTATCTAAGTCCATTAATTAATGATTTATGACTCTTGTTGGATGAAGGCGTTGAAGTTGATGATGGATATTCTGAGGAAAATTTTAAGTTACGTGCAATGTTATTTTGCACAATCAACGACTTTCTTGCTTACGGTAACTTGGTTGGATATAATGTCAAAGGACATAAAATGTGTCCTATATGTGAAGATGATACTTGTTATCACCAACTTGAGTTTAGAAAAATGACGGTTTACCTTGGGCATCGAAAATTTCTAAAACCCGACCATCTTTATCGTAGATTGCGTAAGGCTTTTAATGGAGAGCAAGAGTTTGATGAGGCTCATGATCCTTTAATCGGGGATGAAGTTTATCAATGGCAGGAACACATTAATGTTGTCTTTGGGAAGAGAGAAAAATAAAAAAGGGGAAGTTGCAAAATAATATACGGAAAAAGAGGTCCATCTTCTTTGATTTTCCATATTGGTCAAGTCTTGATGTTAGACATTATCTTGATGTGATGCACATGGAGAAAATGTGTGTGATAGTTTGATTGACACACTTCTAAACATTCTAGGCAAGACTAAAGATAGTAAGACTTATCGTCTTGATATGGAGAATGTGGCTATAAGAAAATAGTTAGCTCTAATAGAGAAAGCAAAAAGAACTTATCTGCCTCAAGCATGTCACACTATCTAAAAAAGGAAAATAAAATTTTATGTGAATGTTTGCAAGGTATTAAAGTTCCGTAAGGTTACTCATCAACATCAAGAAACTTGTATCAATGAAAGATCTCAAGTTAATTGGTTTAAAATCTCATGATTGTCATGTATTGATGCAATAAATTCTACCAGTGTTTGTCCGTGGGATCCTATAAAAAATGTGAGAGTAACTATAACGTGCTTATTCTTCAATTCCATGTGTAATGAAGTTCTTGATTTCAAAAAATTAGATGAATTAGAAGACGAGGCTGCCATAATCTTGTGTCAATTGGAGATGTATTTTCCTCTATAATGTTTTGATATTATGGTTCACTTACTAGTTCATCTAGTCATAGAAATTAGAATTTGCGGTCCAGTTTATTTAAGGTGGATGTATCCAATAGAGCGGTATATGAATATTTTTACAGGATATACGAAGAATCATCACCGACCAAAAGTTTTGATTGTTGAAAACACATTTCTCTTAGTGATGAAATTCTTGATATTCCGTCCACACCTTCTTATACAACACAAATTCATATCTCACATGATGAAATTGACGGAGATACCGTGCATGTTATTCTAATGGATCATGAAGAAGCATATGGAAAAATTAACAAGTACGTAATTTATTCTTTATACATAATATATTAATTGTATGTTATAGTTTCTAAGTATTTTTACTAACAAGCATAATTATTTGGAATCATAGGTATTTAGAGTCAAGACACCATGAGACAAGAAACCAAAATATCAAGTTACAATTATGTGATTTTATGTAATGTGTAAATTGTCGGTTGTTTGTTATGATACAATTATGTGATATTATGAATATGATACAATGAATATTATTGTGATATATTTATCATAAATGTGAGTTGTATTTTCAGTTGTGATATAGTGAACAATAATACATGTTAAAATGGTATTAATTATAAAAGCAGGATAATATGTGTTAATTATGCAGAAAATGTAACAACGGTTATATATCATAACCGTTAATATATCTCGTGCCTTGTCCATAAAAAATTAATATCAAAACGGCGCAGCTGAGAATCGAACCTAGGACCATTATTTTTATCACAACGATCTTTTGAAAAACCAGTTGTGATAGGGCGCGCGTTTTCCAGTTTATTACAACGGTTACTGGGTCGTGATTGTAAGTATCATATATACAACCACACTCTACATAACAACGCCTGGGCCCGCGTGATTATATATCTTTCCTAATTTTTGTTAAATGAGTTTTCCATAGTAGTGTGAAAGCATTGATGATTTCTTCACTAGAGTAACGAGGCTTGTGAATCAAATTTAGATGTGTGGAGAAGTGTTGACATCAAGATCAATAGTTACAAATATCTTGAGGTCATTGACTCCAAAATCCGATCATTTGGTAGTATCCATAGAAGAATTGAAGGATTTGTCAAGCATGACAAAACAAGAGCTTCAATGGACGCTTGAATCTCATAAACAAATAATGGCTTGAAGATCTACAAGCAAGACAAAGAGTGATGTAGTTCTACAAGCACATTCAACAAACGAAGATAAAGACAAAGGAAGATGGAATAGTAACAAAGGTATAGGAAGTTACAACAATTCGAATGGTATAGGGAACCAACAAAAAGGTAGTTTATCAAATCAGAGACAACCGTCAAACCAAAGCAGCTACAAAGGTGGTGGTGTTGGTATAGGAAGAGGCGATGGAAGAAAAACTGATGAAATCCATATTCAATGTTATACAACTATCAGAAGTATGGACATTATGCAAATCAATGTCGAGGAGGAAAGAAAGAAAATCACGAAAGTGATACAAGACTTGCAAAACATAAAGAAAATGAGATGTGGTTGATGGTTACAACTAAAGATGATGAAAGATTCAAGGACTAATGATACTTGGACTAAGGTTGCTCATCACACATAACTAGAAGGAAATATAGTTTGTCAACATGATTCCCTCAATGAAGAATAAGGTGAAATTCGCAAGTGACAATACCCTGACTACTGAAGGTATTGGTGATGTTCTAATTATGATGACACTACTATAATTTTAATTTATAATAACACCAGATTATTAGCGCTTTTTAATAACGTCCAATTAAAATATTGACATTTGGACATATGATAACGCTTTTTATTCGAGCGATATTATAGGCATAACCATATAATAGCGTTTTCTTTAGAAACGCTATTAAAAGATGCTGACAAAATAATTTTAAAAAATCAATGTAGGAGTTTAGTAGCGTTTTAGAATAAAAGCTATTACAGAGATACGTTTTTAGAGTACTTATCAAAAATTACTATTATAAATTTTTCTAAAAACTAAAAAAATCCATGTGTTTTTTTCTCTCTTAAGACCCAAGTGTCTTTTTGCCTTATCAATCATAAAAATATATTTAAAAAAATGTAACCCAATAAAATAGCTAAGATAAATATAAAATAAGTTTTAAATTCCATTCCACTGGGTTATAGAACCACAACAACAAAACTCTTAAGGTAAAGAAAAAGCTAGCTCATTAGACAGAACAAGGTGTGCCCGTGATTTAAGCCCCATCAAAACAACATTGTCTCCATTGTGATTATGGCCGCCACAAGATCTCTATGATGAGTTGGTTGCCTTCTTTTTCTTCTTTTTTCCGTGTTTGGTGATGATTCATTTTCTTTTAAAAATTATGCTTGTTGTTGTCGCCTCTAGATGTCGATTTTACCATCATCTCAAGTCATCGTACATCCTCTTCAATTTGGTGAATTTTTTGTTGTCGCAAATCCGAAAAATAAGAAATATGTTGTGCTGATTATTCCATACATTCTTCAGGTTATATTATTAAAGTACAGCAAAAAAAAATAACTACATGTTAGAAAGATCACAACCAGAAATAGAAGCAAACAACTTCTTAAGATTTCCCGGTAGAAGCAATAGACTTTCTTGTATATCATTTTATTCTCATCTCCCCTAAATTTTCACAAAAAGGGCAATGGTAACAGGAAAAATCCAGCTCATAATGGGCACAAGAACATAAAAACACATCAAAAAACACTATTGGACATTGTAAACACCCCAAATTTGCCCTCACCCATTTACACCATGGCTTGTGATCATTTCATATGCATAAGTTCAATCATGGCATCTCATATTGCATCTTTGATTCACTGCATTGCTTCTAAGTCATCTACATCTAGGGTTTGTGATCTGAGCTATCCAAGGGCCACTTGAGCCACTCCAAAGGTCATCACTCACTTCAAAGGGGTCCATGTATGTTCAAGCATCATATTATATCCCTACAAAGTCAAGAAAGTCAAAGAATCACAAGAACTGAGAAAGGCATAGGAGCAGAGCCAGGTTTGACTGCACAGATGACCTAGAATTAGGGTTTTGGTTTCAAAGGCCATAACTCCAATTTTTTTGGTCATTCTTGTTTCTATTGGTCTCTATATGTTATAAGGGTCATGCATATCAAGTTTTATGAAGAAATTCCATGGGGAAGGCATCTAATCAAGAGTTGACTTCTTGAGCAAGTCAGTGCAAAGTCAGGGCATCTGAGGCCCCCAATGACCCAACCAAAGGGTGTTCATCATCATTTTGATTATGTATGATCTTTATTTGATCATAGAAGATGTTGGAAGTTCACAAAATTGAAGCATTTCAAGCCATTTGCAAAGTTGACTTTTTGGGAAAATGACTTGTAATGGAAACTTGCCATTTTGGGAAACTTTTTCAACCCTTGCTTTTTGATTCAAAAATGCTTCAAATGAGAAAACTTTGGTCATGAAAGTTGTATAATGGATCATTCCCTTTTCAAAAAGTACAAGAACTTGTCCTAATTCATTTTGGATCAATAGTTATGGCTTGTCAAAGTTGGGAAAAATCACATAAATTCAAGTTTTGTACCAAAGAGGCATTTTGCAAAATGGTATGATCAAGCATTCTAAAGACTTCAAATGTGCACAAACTCTTCACAATATGATCATGTGACTTCTAAAAGTCAGAATTGGCCCAAGAATATTGCATTTTGGTGCCTTGAACTTCATGAATTTCCAAAGGGGGCAAACATGTACCAACTTGCAAAAACTCATGAAGCCATGCCTCTACTTGTTACAGCTCATAGAATCTGATCCATATGAACTCCATGATCTCTGCTGAATTAAACCATGCCCCTATCACAACCTCACACTTGCCCATACCTCAAGTACACCTAGACTTGACTTTTTGCAAAAACCCCCATACCAATCCCACAGTGCCACACCAACTCCTCTGACCTCTCAAGTTGTGATAAGTGGACCAAATGCAGCATAACACACCACACACACAAGCCTGAAAGAGATCATAAGCCATAGTTCAAGAAACTCACCTCTTATGCACTTTCCTTCGAATCTGATCACACAAGCATCAAACACAAAAACAAACTTCACCAAATCACTCACCATGATCCTCTGATCATTTCCCACCCCTCACTTGCCCCTGAAACCACTGCAATCAAAAATACGATTTTCACACTCCCTTGGCCTGAGCTTCTGCCAACTCTCCCTAGAGGCCATATAAACTCCAGCTAAGTGTCAAAAGCTTCAAAGGAGGATCATTGGAGCTTGTTTGAACCAAAGAAACCGCCAGAAAGTCCCTGTTTCGAAAGCTCAATCTCAGGTAGCATGATGAACAAATTTTCCAGAACTTTAATTTCTTGTTAGAATGTTGTTCTATATGTTGCCCTGATCATGGGGATCTATTTATTTTTAAAAATGAGCCAGAAACAAGCATGTTATGATGTTCTGAAAGTTTGCCCGTAAAAATGTTTTTGCTTGTTTCCTTTGATTCAGTGAAAATAAATGTTGTTTGATTTAGGGTTTATGCTTAGTGATGTTCATAGGTTGATTCTGGAGAGTTTTGTGAGGTTTCAATGCGTATTAAGAGAGATTGAGATTTTGGCTTGCCGGAGAAGATGACCGGAACACTGTTCCGGTCATCTGAAAGTGATTAGGGCACTGGATTAGGGTTTAATCATAATTAGGCCAGTTTGAATGTGGGTCGTCCATTAGCGCGCGTAGTCAATTCCCGCCCCTGTGAGTTTGAATCTCATCCATTGGATTGGCTGACTTTCTTATTTTTCATTTAAAATTCATTTTATTTTCATTTGTTTTAATTTATTTTGCACGAATTAATTAAAATAGCAAAAAATGTTTAAAAATTATGAAAATTTTTGTCAAGGTTTTCATTATTTTTCAGAACACAAAAATATTTTTATTTTTATTTTTTGCATCAAAAATTATTTTTAAATCATTTAAATGTTTATTTATTATTAATTAATGAAAATTAATTAATTAAAAATACATTTAGGTATTTAAAAATCACCAAAAAATCCATGTTGCATTTAAAAACATTTAGAAACATTGTCCAACTCTCAAACCAAATTTCTTTTTTGTTCTTGATGCCTTTTGATCATTTTCAATGGAATTAAATTCATTATTAGGCAATATTTTGTGATAAACTTCAAAAATTCATTTCTGCCTAACCATTGAGAGTTGGACAATGATTCTTTTTGCATTTCATCTTTTATAGCATGTAGTTTATAGGATAAAATTAGCTTGATTTGATCTTGCATTTTCAATTTGTTTGGCATTTTTCTTGACAAGGTACCTTAAAACCCTAGCAATCTTAGGAAATTCATAACTTTCAATAGGTTAAGAGTTAGATCCCCTCCTTTGGGCAGTGAGTTTGTATAGGTTTAGGGTTCCTTTGATTGCATTTTCAAATTTTTATCATGTCATTTGCTTCTGATTTTGAATTTTGCTTTGTGTGTTGATCATAAACCCTAATTTATGCCTTCCTTTGCATCCATCTTCCATTTGCTTGCATACCATGACTTGCCATGACATTTTGTGCATCCATTTGATTCATAATACATATTAAGACATATTAGAATCATGTTTGATCATTGCATCTTTCATTTTCCATGTTGTATGTCATTTGCATTTCATAACTTTTCATGAACATCCATGGTTCAAAACATGCTTCTCTTGCATCCATATGTTTGTATGATCATCCTCATGCCTTGTTTTAGGTTTATATCATCTTTTAGCATCATTAACATCATGTATTTGCTTCTGACTTTGTCTTGCATCATGCCATTTCATCTCATTTGCATTGCATTTCATTTCTTTCACTAACTTTTCAGGTGGTAAGTTACTTTGAGAAGTGAATTTGCCTTCACTTCTCATAATCTCTTTTCATCTCTTTCACACTTTCTTTGCTGCATTTTGTATGTGTTTTAGAGTGAGCTTGCTCATTCATGTTCATCTTACTTTCTTTCTTCAAGCAACTTGTCTTCTTAAGTGAAGCAAGTTGTTTTGCCTCTCTTTGCTTCTTGTTCCTTTCATCTGCTTCTCTCCTGGTGGTTTCTCTGAAGATCTTCTTGCAAACCTCACCAACCCTAGGAACAACCAAGCATGACAATAATTAGGGTTTTTATTAGTCCCCCATTTAGTTTTGCCTTTGTGTCATCATTGAGTCTTCTCTTCTCATCTCATAATCAAGGACTAAACCCTAAAGGCTTTAAGGCTTTGTGATTAAGCTTATGCCTGCATCCTTCTATTAGGATGGAGTGTATAACTTTAATCCTAGGTGTTAAACCCTTAATGTGTTTAAATCCTTTAATCAACTCACTTAATAATCATCAAGACATCAAACTTGTAACTTGGGCCTTGCATTAGGGTTCTAATTCTTCCTTAATTGGTTAAGAAGGACTAACCCTAGTGTTAATGGACAAGTCCCCCTCAAGTTGTCTTACAAACCATAAAAATCACTTCTTCATCTTATCATTAACTAAAATCCACTTTAATAAAGGCTTTGTTTTGTCATGAGGTTAATCCCTAATCATGGATTAAGTTGAGGAGTCTTCCTCAGCTTAAACATTCTCATCTATTATCCTTCTATTAGGATGGTGTAATGAGTCTGTTTAAATCCCTGATTATGGCTTAAACTCATTACTTAACACTAAACAAAAACAACAAAAACATCTAACTAATCACAAGTAGGTTGATGATCTTAATCCTACACCATGGTGGTTAAGTGTGAGACACTGACTTCACACTTAAGGTATTCTCATTACCCCTAATCAGAGGGAGGATGTGATGAGTTTACTAACCCGTTGGTTTAGGCTTAAGCTCATTAACTTATGACAAACTTTCAAAAGCAATAAAAGACTGAAAACACAAAAACAAACAATAATCGTCTCCTTCGGGATTCTTTTCTCATCTCATTCACTCACAAACGAGAACTTGCTTCTTCCGTCTAATGCAAGACAGTTTGCACCTGAGCCAGACAGGTCATACACTTGAGCATAGACAAGCAAGCAGTTCATCAGTCAATTTACCTTTCAGTCTCTTTGAGTCGAACTACGGTGTTCTGACTTCCTCATTGCACGAGAGGATACGTAGGCATAACTTAACAGTTATCGAACAAAAGTCTCTGTATATTCCCCCCTCTTCCAGCATTATTCTTTAAGCCTCATAGCCTTGAGCATTCCACTTCTGTTCTTACACTGACACTTCTCCTATACACTCCACATTTCTTTTACACTGACACTTGCATTCTTTCCAGCTTTTGATACACAAATTGCACTGACACTACCCCTTTAAAACACAAATCTTTTAAGTGTGGATCCCGTCGAGTACGACGGACAATCTGGGTGCTAATACCTTCCCAGGTTGTAACCAACCCCCTTTCTCAGTCTCTCTGGTTCGCGACCGTCTTATCCATATCTTTCTAGGTCTATGCAGCATTACCTTTCCTTCGGGATAAAAATGCCTAGCTGGCGACTCTTTTCTTTTCTTCTTTCGCCGACCGTTCGCGTCTGTACCCCATTTGACCTAGCATGTCATTTGGTGGGAGCGACAGACATAAACATTTCAGTAGCATCATTAAGAATTTGAGGTGAAAAAGCTCCAACATTACTTCATCAAAGACCAAATAAGTTTTATCAATAGGTGCACACATGTGTATCACAATGTCAGGCACATCTTTCCCAGCATTTAGCTTGTAACTAAAATTCATCAACCCATGAATAATACCATCATTCTTAACCACAAATTCATTCATCAACTTAGGTTAACAAGATCTAACATTCAACATTGTCTTCAATAACTAAGCATCACTAAGAAGCTTCATAGCAAAAGAATCAACATGTTTCCTAGTTTTCTCAAACATTTATTCACCAAAATTCAACTTTGCCTTTGTTCCTCCTATTTGGAATAAAGTAATGGTTATATCTGAACTATGATTTGTGGGTGCCCAATTAGCTACACCAATCCTATTCAAAATAAAATACTTAACACTCAAGCTTCTGTTAGAGAGTAAACCTTTCTTAGGCCATTGCTTCACTTACCCACCAGTTATCTCTTTAGAAATCTTGTCAATAAAAGGAACCTTATCGGACCCTGCAAACTTATTTCTACCCAAATAGTCATTATTGTTTGAGGGGGGAAACTTCACACACTTTCCTCTATCATACACCTTTCTATACTCCTAGATGTCTATAACATTACACTCAACAACAATGTTCACAATGAATTCCTTGATTAGATTTTCATAGCAAAGACCAACATGAATTATAGTTTTTCAGCAACTCCATAATCTCTTTGCAATAAAAAACTTCTTTACCTAGCTCTTTTTCACAAGCAACCCTTCTTTGGAAAACATACTTCCACTTATGAACACTTGTTTCAAAATGAAATGAAACATTATCCATGGGAGCAGATGGAGTATTCATAGGAACTATCTTTCCATCAATCTTTCTCCTTACAGTGTGCATAATGTCCATGACATATTCTTCATTGTCTGTCTTAGAGTCACTTTTAGTTTCCTCTTCTTCCTCATTGTCGTCTTCTTCTTCTTACCCAACTTGAGTAACCTTGTTTTGAGACTTTGTTACATTCTCAATGATTCTTTTCATTATGTTGGCAATAATAAAGTCATTATCCTCATCAACTTCCACATAATCAATATTAAGAAATATTGATTTAATTATTAAGAAATATTGATTTACTAAATAGGAAAGAGAAATCTTGGTAAATTTACAATGATACCTCTTCCAAAACATCTTCAAGCTTATTGTCATCAAGTGTTTCCATCATCAAAACAGTGATGTTATGAGGGTCAAGCATATTTGGCTTTGATCACTTACTAATTAAACCTACAAGCACATAGTTTTACACATGAAATAAATATATTAGTAATGTCAACGTAGGAACATTGTTCTTATATTCACACATGTGTTCAAACACCTTCTCATAGGCCTAAGTCACATGATCCAGCTGTGAAAGGGAAATCCCTGAGTGGTGCTGAAATCCAACTTCAAATTTAATAAAAGGAATGGTGAACCCATCTTAGAAAATTAACATTAGTATAGAGACAATCAACACATTTCATATTGAATACAAATTCATTTACCATTTCCCATAAATGTCAGCTGTCAGTCCGAGGACGTTCCATACATCCCAGTGGGCGTACTTCATTCTACTTTAACTTGTGTACTAAAATAGAGTCCCAAAAATTTGGTCGTCCAAAACATGATATTGAGTAGTGTTCTCACGTAGTTCAAGAATTTTGTCATCCGCAACAAGTTATTAACGGCTCCATCATTTGCATTTCATTTTCATTATTCATATATATATATATATATATATATATATATATATATATATATATATATATATATATATATATATATAATTATTACCATAGTTATTACATCTTTATCATTCCTCCAACCACCACTTAATCTCAGATATCCTCAATGATCTCATGCTTCAACATATGTCCTAAATTCCTAGAAATAATTTGCATCTTACAATCCTCCATGAGATCCATCATAGGTATACGATTAGTCATCAAAATTTTACCAAATGCAAACCCAACACTAACATGTCTAATTCTTATCCTGGTAGAGGGAATGCTCTTTATCTCATAGGTTTGAGATGTTGCATCATTAATCTTTATGTCACTACTAAGGTCAATAACGAGGAAACGTAATATGGGTTCCTTAAATCTGCCATTGTCGATGAACTAGCAAAATGAAGAGATGGAAAAGGGGGAATAAAGCGAGTACCTTTCATTTTAAATGTAGATTCTGAAGAGTTCAAGAGGAATGAAATTCAATTAGAGTAAAATGATCTAAAACCTATAAAAAAAATTAGCAATAATCAAGGGATACGCTGGCAAATTGTCTCTAATAGTGCCTAAGAACAAATAAGAAGTTGAAAAAAATGGAATCGAGACTTAAGCCCCCAATCTATAGACATTAATGATGCCATGTTCAATGAAAATGATTCAGGAGAAGATAAAAGATTATATCCAATGGTCAAGATGAAGCCTCGAGTTTGTAATTGCACTCAAGTGGGCCTAGGCACACCAGATCCTTACCTTGGGAGTGTAGGTGTACGAGGAAACCTTCCATGAGGCAGCAATCCATGTGCACAAAAGACATTGATTAAATGCACATATTATTGATGTCAACTATCCTCACTCAATGCCACAACATAACTCTCTTTCTGAAAGCACATTCTCACGGAAAAACTCCTTCAATAGAAAATATCCATTGATCGATCTCAAAGACTTTTATGTCAATACTTCTCCTTTAATAGTTGATGGTAGGGGCTTGTAGGCAATTGTTTTGTGTTGACCAAAGGTCCAATAAGACAAGCATAATCCTCCAAGGTGTTCCACGAACTGACATGCACCTCCACTCATGAGCGTTGCGTAGGAGCACTGTCGCATTTCACATCTCAACTATTGATCTACATCTAACGGTCGTCTGCATTCCGAGTCAAATTAATTAGGAACAATTATAATCGTCTTCTATATATAAGTGTGACTCAACATTGTACTTCTTTCAAAAATTGAGTTGAGTGTTTGAATACTAACGTTGCATATAACCCTCTCTTTGATAACCAAATAACATACCACTACGATAGCATAACCACTACAACAAAAGCTTTTTCACAGTAGTCATCTTAAACATTTCATCTACTTATGTTCCAATACGAATTAAAAAATAAAGAGTTAATATCTCTTTTACTCCTACTAATTGGTGAGTTTTGAAAAATTCCTCTAAAAAAAAAATTGAATTCCTATCATACGAAGATTGTCCGTCCTATTTTGCTTTCTCAAGAAATTTAATCTTAAAAAAAAATGAGATGGCAAAAAAATTTTCAAAAATCGCAATTTAATAAAGGATGAGATATATATTAATCCTTCAAAATTGATCTCACATTTTATATTTTTTATTGATAAATTTTTTGAGGGGACATAGAGGAAAATTTTTATAAAATAATTACATAAGAATTTTTCAAAAACCACCAATTTAACCGGGCAAAACATATATTAACCCAAAAATAAATATCAAATAAGGTATTCTAGTCGTATAAACTCAAAAATTAGTTTATTTTGTTCGCAAAAATAGACTCATAGATTGCCAACAAAATGCTAAAATGTTAATTGTTCCACACACGAATCCTTGGCAGCACTGTATCCATGTTGGTTAAGAGTGGATTAAGGAACAAGTGGGAATAATAATGACACGTAGGTTATGAACACGACTCAGATAACACTTTTACTTATTTAATTATTTAATTGTACTATATTTAATTATTTAATTATATTTAATTAATTTGGGTGGTTGTTACTTCCCAAATTATACGTGTAAAATTCCAAACTATTTTCTTGTATTTCAAGTGGTTCCTTCCTCGTGAATGCGAGTTGACTTGGCTAAATTGACTTCATTTTCTCTATTCCTCCTTACATTTTCTTTTTTCAGATCTCACCATATATATGAACTAGCTATTTACACGTTAGTGAAAGCACTTTCAAAATTTGTTCACTAGCTTTTGGCTTTTTCTTTGTAGCTCGAATGGATAATCACAAGCAAAAGAGTATCAATTTTGAACCATTCATTTGGAAAATTGAGAATTTTTCAAAACAAAACACCAAGAATCTTCGATCCAAGTCTTTCCGAATAGGAGGTTATAAATGGTACGTGCAAATTAATTTGACAAGCTTAAATATTTTGTATTGTAAATTTACTTCTAGATTTATGTCATAGGAGAATTCTGTTGCATCCATTGAGGAAAAATGTGGAGCATTTTTCATTATACTTGATGGTTGCGGATTCTTTACCAGCTTATGGATGGAGCAGAAAAACACATTTCAAGTTGGTTCTTGTTAATCAAATAGATGATAACAAGTCGGTTGTAAAAGGTACACAATGTCATTCTTCATTTTTAGTGTTTTGTTCTTAATATATGGGTTATTTAGAACATTTTATACTCTTTTATCATATCTTATATTTATAGTTGAGGATACGAATTCATATATTTTCAGAGACTCATCAGAAATTCAACGGTGGATATCGTAGTTGGGGGTCATTCTTTGTGAATCTAAGTGATTTCCATGACACAAAACAAGGTTATCTTGTGAACAACACATGCATCATTGAAGTTCATATCAATGTTCAAGCTTCATCATATATAGAATCCTCAAAACAAGAAGATGTCGCAGAAACATCAGATGAAAGTAGTACAATAGGATCATTTGATTCCAATGAAACAGGAACACCGGATTTGACACTAAGAGACCTCTTAGATTTGGAGAGTTTAGGCGATGAAGAAGCCATTTATGTTCCATTGTTAGAGGAAGCATGTGTTTGGCATCCTTCTTTGATAAGAAGCCAAAGTAAAAGAACTCAGAGATTCAAATCATGGGCATTCTCATCTTTAGGTCAAGTTTTGCATATATTAAAGACAAGTAAAGTGAAGGATATGAATGAAGAAGTGAGCAACAGCCTTAGAGGTTTATGGGAGGAACTTGTTATGGCCTCTGGATTTAACCTAGATTGGTTGAAACCTTATGTTGAATCTGCGTTGAGTATGGAAAAACATTTGGAGAGGACATTGAAAGTGAATGAATTGAAGGGAAGTATTGTTGATTTAGAGACTAAAATGAAGAGACTAAGAGGAGAATTGGCTGAGGCAGAAGTTGAGTTTGAGGAAACAAAGAAAGTCTTGAATGAGTTAAACAAAGGTTACATAGAAATTGATTTGAATGCTGATTTATCTTACAATGTTTTTTAGTATATGTTTGAATTTATAATGTGGTTACATTAAAGTTATAACAATATAAAAAAATTCAATTTAATTTTGTTACTTAAAAATAGATGCTTCTTACTTGTAAATGTTGTCTTTTCTAAGGGATGAGATTCTCTTGTGAATTTTCTTTTGAGGGAGACTAATGGAAAATTTGACCATTCAATTCCTCCTCAATGATTTTGACTGCATACAGATATAGATCCATAATTGGTTGAGATTCTTTTATACATTTTAGTATGCGACAACATTTCCTTCAAGAAGCTTTGACTTGGAAAAATATTATCTTTAGGCATAGGACTAAATTTATATTTTTGATGGGTGTGTACGACATATATCATATGAGAGGTTTAATTTTTTTTATTTTTTTTTAAGGATGAGAGGATTGTATTTAGACAATTAGTTACTATAATGAGTGATAAGATTAAAATATATATATATCAGATATAAATTTAACAAGCTTAACTTTTATATAAATGAATCAAAGTCATATATTTATATGACTCTTTGATTCATTTATATAAAAGATTGTAAGCTTGTTAAATTTATATTTGATGTCAATGGATCCTTGATATATATATATATATATATATATATATATATATATATATATATATATATATATATATATATATATATATTTTAATGAAATTTCTTTTCTCTAAAAAGTTGCCTACATTCCTATTAATAATTGAGATTTGGTGTAAAAAAATTAAAACACTCAATATTTTAAAAATCGGATCGAATCGGTCGGTTCAATCGGTTGGACCGGGAACCAGGGATGAATCTGGTTGGGTCAATCTTTCAAAATCGTTAGTGAATCAAAATTGGAGTAAAACCGAAAAAATTAGATTGAACCGTTCAAAACCATTTGAACCAAAGAACCGGAGCCGATTTTGTAAAACCACCCGGTTCAAAAAAATGAAACAAATTGTTCATTTTTTATTTTATTTTTTTAATTTCATTATGCTAATATCAAAACTTAGCATACACTCCTTAATCACACAAAAAAATTTCGTGTTATTTTTACAGCCATACAAACTTCTAAGTTTTTACACTCCATTATAATTTTTTTTTCAACACCGCTTCATCATCATCACGTTGTCTCTTTCAAACATAGTCACGATGTTCAACTCAATATTGATTTTCCTTCAAGTCAACATTGTTTGTTGTTGTCAATTAAGATTGTACTTGTTTGTCTTGGTTCAACTCAAATTCGTTTTTTTGTTGTTGTTTAATGAACTATATTGTATTATTTACATTTGGTATTCAATCTTATTTTGAACCAAATCCTAACCCTTTATATATATATATATATATATATATATATATATATATATATATATATATATATATATATATATATATATATATATATATATATATATATATATATATGAGAGGAGATCATTTGACATTGGTGTCAAAATATTAACTTTGGCATCAAATCCTAACCCTTTATTTTTTTTCAATTCAATGGTTAAGATAAATTCCCTTAAAATATCATGTGTTAGTTTTAAGTAAATTTATCTCAGCCATTGAATGGATAAGAATAAAGGGATAGGATTTGGTTTCAAAGTTAATATTTTGACATCGGTATTTAATAAATTACATCTATGAGATATTTGATTTTATATTTATCTTGACATTGGAATTTGTTTTTGATTGACTAAAGATTTGTTGAGAACTTTGTCAATCTGGATTAAACTACCTCAACTCCCATTACATCTACGGGGGCCTAAAAGTCTTAGCAAGATTGAGAGTGTGATTGGTCCACTATTGGTGACAAATGAGTGTATGGCTAACAAATCCATGGTTTCCTATGTTAGGATCCTAGTAGAGGTGGACATAACACAAAAGTTGGCCAAGGAAGTTGCTATCAAGGATAGAGAACGGGTGTTGTACCCCAAAAAATTTCCTCACATCTTCAAGACAATATGTATCAAGAGATCTCCTAATAGTCACAAGATTCTCAATTGCTCAAAGGAACTCAAGGTTTCATCATACAAAGCCTCCTCCTAAGCAATAATCTTAAATTAGGGTTTTGTGTTTCCCAAGGTAAATTGGACTTCCAAATCCTCAAGTGGACTTCATGGTATCTCATATACTTCAAAGGATCCTCATGTCAAGTTTCAAGGCTTGCCCTACAAGTTTGGTCAGTCAGATGCTCAAATAATCAAAAATCAGTTAACTTGGTCAAAAAGTCAATTGTAGTCAACATACAGTCAAACTTCAAGATTTTCGGTCAACATCAAGATTATGAGGTAAGATTCATAATTTGATCAAGGGTTGATCATTATTCATCAAGGAAACCTCAAATTCATCAAAAGTCAGAAGTTACTAAATTAGGATTTTTTAAGGGAAAAGTCAATTGTACTTTGATCAGCCATAACTTTCACATACTTCATCATAAATTTCCCATCTAAAGCTCATTTTAAAGGAAATTAAATTCCCTATAATTTTGTGTCTCACATGCCAAGGCCAAAAATGCTTCATTTGAGAGATATGAACCAAGACATTACAGGTCCTTTAAAAAGTCAACAAAAAGTCAACTTTTTCAAAAGCTCATAACTTGAACGTGAGAGACCAAATGATCATGGGACCAAAAGGAGTGATTAGAGGACACTCAAAGCTTTCTAAAAAGTCTAAGAACACATCCATGTGATAAAAATGAGAGAGTTATGCATTGTTAAAGTTTGACAAATTTGAGGAGGTGTATAAAGCAAATAATGACCAAAACTTAAGTTTTTGCCAATTGGGTCCATATTTTTATAACCCAAACTTAATCATGAGATAATCCATGACCCATAAATCATATATTCTGATTTTTCATGTTAATTTTATATTTTATTGGATTTAATTTATTTAAATTCAATTTTAATTAAAATAAATATTGAAAAATCAAATATTTGATCCATGATTTATTTTGGGATCAGATTTTGATGTTTATTATCATTATATGGATCCAAAATTCATGCAAGACCAAAGAGGAAGTGTATCATAATCAAATATGCAAAAATAAAAAGATTGGAATAACCATTGAATAGCAAATCAAATATTCTTCAACCAAACCCAAATTCTGATCAAAATTACACCCTCTATAAATACTTATCATTTCCACAAGTCAAAAGGACAAAATTTCTTGCACAAGAATCCTAGAGAAAAGTTCCATAAGGTGAAGAAATTAGGGCAAGTTGCAAAATCAATATCAACAAGTTTCCATCACTTTTTCACGTCCAAACATCTTCAAAAAGATCCCAGTAGGCAATCCCTATCATTGGTGAAGGTTGAAAACGCGTAATGAATGCTCCATAAACATGGTTGTCTCTTCTTTTTTTTTACTTTCTTTGAAACTTTCATCATATGTCATGTTCATTTTTTTTTTTTGCATATTTGTGTTTAACATGTTGTTTAGGATCATTTAGATCCATAGTTTTCAGGTTTAGGTGCGAGTATGAGGAATTGTCATTGTTAGGACATAAAGCTTTCAAGCTTCGTATCTCCTTCTACAGGAACTTTCAGACCAAATTGAGGGCACCAATAAACTCAAAGGACTATTCCCAGCGCCCCCTCCCTTTATTTTATTTTTATCTTTTCTTTCTTCCTATTTTTCTTCTTTTATTTTCTTTAATTTTAATTTGTTTTAATTAATTCAATTATTTTATTATTTTAACCAATCAAAAAAATAGAAAACATAATCAATCTTTTTTCATAAAATCATAAAATATATAAAAAAAATATCTTTTTCATAATTAAATTAAATTAGGTTTTGTTATTAATTTAATTAATTTTTTTTAAATAAATTAATCATTAAATCAATTAAACGAATATCCAATACTCTTACCTCCTTCACCTTTTCTTCTCGATTTTATTTCTTAGAATAAATGTATAGGTTGTATGAAGTTGTATTGTTCAGATTTATTTTCTCGCTCGATTTTTTTTCATAATAATGTAACTGCTAAAGCCTTGTAATAACTTAGGTTTATTTTTCCGCATTTTATATTTCTGCCAGGGTTTTTCATAATTATGTATCTCTCCCAAAACCATGTAATAGCTTAAAATTAGGTTTTTATTTCTCTGCACTATAAATTGTTAGATGTATGTTTAATAGGATTGTATGACAAAACTAAAATCAATCGTTAGATAACCCTAAATTTTTAAGATTAAAATAATTGAATCAAACACACTTGCACACCTACACCTTGTTGCCTTACGAAAAATGGTTAAGTCCCTCGAACGTAGGGGTGTCTTAGCAAAGTTGCCTAAATAAAAATCATTAAGTCCCTTCGACATAAAGATCACAGTCCCTCGATGATCCTTCGAGTTGCCTACGAACAAGTGATCTAGTCCCTCGATGACCCTACAGAAAAGATCATATTCCCTCGTTGTCCCTTCAAAGTTGCCTTCGAATAAATGATCTTGTCCCTACGAAAATGATGATAGTCCTTTCGAGTTGCTAAGATACCTTTACAAGGTTGCCTTCTATGACCATACGATGACCCTACGTCTGTCCCTTACATCCAAAGATAAGATTACTTACTAACTAATAGTAAGGACAGTCTTATCTCTAAGGAAAGAAAAATAACATGAACGACCTTGAGTAGGTAGGAAGCTCTTAACTGCTTGTTCACCATTTCAAAAGAAAAAATTACTCTATACACCTCACATTTGCAAAAACTTTCCAAGAAAATCCCTTTGTATACATTCATATGAGAATTATTACAAAGGTGGACATTTTTCTAAATACACCACCACTATTTTTCAAACAAAAGCAAAATGAGTTAAGTAGTTAAGAGCTCATGGATAACCATGGATACAAAGGGTGCTAACACATTCCCTTTGTATAACTTACCCCCCGAACTCAAAATCTTTTAAAGGTCTTTCTTGTTCTTTTATGCCTTTCTTAATTGGATGAAATAAAAGTCAGTGGCGACTCTTGCTTACCGCAACATATTTTGCAACAAAAAATTAAAAGTCAATTCTCCCACCGTGTTGCAGAACTGGCGACTCTGTTGGGGATACTCAAACAACAAATAGAGTATGAATGGAAACCTCCATTTTGTGAAAAATGCCAAAAGGTTGGACACAAATGTGAAGAAAAGAAACAAAAACAATGGAGACCTAAAATTGTCCAACAAGTTATTGTGAAGTCAAAGGAAATAATTTAATAAGCAAACTCAAGTGGGGAGAATAAAAAAAAACATGATGAATGACATCATGTGAGCAGCTCGGGAGAGACAAAGGTAACACTTATATTGAAAAACCAATAAGAATTCATTGTGTGAATGACTTTAGGGCACTAGAGGTTTTGAATGACACTTTATTTCCTTTTGATAGTGGCTAATGATTGTTGCTTGGAATATGCAGGAGCTGAATAATACTGGCAAGTTAAGGGGTGTAAAACAAACAAAAAATGCAAATCGAAAGTAGCATATTTTAGTTTTTCGGAGTGTGAAATTTTATAAACCGAAAGTAGCGTGTAGGGGTTTTCCGAGAGCGAATTTGAGTTGTGCAGATTTATAGTTCGTACAATGAGAAAATGAGGAGGAAAAAAGTGAAATTTTTGAAATATATACTATTTATATAGGGTATTTTCGTTCAAAAATTTGATAGGTAGAAGATAAACGTAGAATATATGGAAAATTTTTGTTACAAATCTTATGGGCTTTAGTTATAAGAACCCATTATTGGAAGCATGGGCCGTATTTATCCACCAGAAATCTCAAAACCCTACCCTTTACCCTTTCAGTTCTTACTCAGAGAATAGTGAACTCCACCCGCCGCTCCAATTTCTCTCCGTCGCGCCAAATTCTGTCCGTCACCATGGCTACCTCCAACCCAGCCCCGCCACGACAACTTTCCCAGAAAGAAGCCGACATTCAGATGATGTTAGCCGCCGATGTTCATCTCGGTACAAAGAATTGTGATTTCCAAATGGAACGATATATTTTCAAGCGCCGCAATGACGGTAAAACTTCAAACTCTTAAAACCCTAGAAAATGAAAATGAAATTTCACTAGTCTAACAATTATGAATTGATTTTGGGTGTGAATTTGTTTAGGTATTTACATTATAAATCTTGGGAAGACATGGGAGAAGCTTCAGCTTGCAGCTAGGGTTATTGTTGCAATTGAAAACCCTCAGGACATAATTGTTCAATCTGCTAGACCTTATGGACAGAGAGCTGTTCTCAAATTTGCTCAATATACTGGTGCTCATGCTATTGCTGGTAGACACACTCCTGGTACATTCACCAATCAGCTTCAAACTTCATTCAGTGAGCCTCGGCTTCTAATTCTCACTGACCCAAGAACCGATCACCAGGTTTCACCATTACCCATCTTGTTATTTTTTGCTTATATGTTAGTTAGTATATTTGTGTAATTCTATTTAGGATTTGAGTGCAGCCAATCAAGGAAGCTGCTCTTGGAAATATTCCCACAATTGCTTTCTGTGACACTGATTCTCCCATGAGATATGTTGATATTGGAATTCCGGCCAACAACAAGGGAAAACATAGCATAGGTTGTCTCTTTTGGCTTTTGGCTAGGATGGTGTTGCAGATGCGTGGTACTATTCGCCCTGGCCTTAAGTGGGATGTCATGGTAAACTGTTTCTGTTTTTGTAATTAGTAGTTGATAGAGCATGTATATTCTGTGTAGAGTATGAGTAGTCTATTTTGTGTTTTGTAGTCATGTGTTAGATTCGGCAATGTGAAGTAAATTGATAAAGTATATGTAGTCTTTTGTTAGATTCTGCAATGTGAAGTAAATTTATAGAGTATGTGTAATCTTGTGTCAGATTCTGCAATGTGAGGTAAAATGATAAGAGTGTATGTGTAGTCTTGTGTTAGATTCGACATGTGGCTGTGCCATTGTGCTCCTGTGTTGAATATGTAGGTTCGCAACTAGTACATTGTGTCTAACTAAGGCTTTCTTTAATGCAGGTGGATCTATTCTTCTACAGAGAACCAGAAGAGGCCAAGGAGCAAGAGGAGGATGAAGTTCTTGCTCCAGATTATGCCATTGCTGATTTCAATTTAGCTTCTATCCCCAATGATGGACAATGGCCTGCTGCCATTGAACCATGGAATGATGCCGCTCCACAACCCATTCCAGCAGTTCCTGCTGTAAACTGGACAGCCCCAGAAGCCGGTACGTGATATTATACTGTTTAAAAATTTTGTAGAGTAAACAGACTATTTTGGAACTGCCCTTCAGATTTGTTCTCAAATTTTCTTTAGGGGACTGTCACTGGTATTTGCTAATTTAATTCTTACTTTGCAATGCCAATGTTTATTTCTTTCACTTGTTGATCCTCCATTCAAGATCTGTCAAGGGATCGAGTTATATAGCAATTGTGGTTGATTTAAGTTTTTTTTTATAATGTATTATAGTTTTGTTGATAAAGTGTTATCTTGCAGTTGCAGGGGAGTGGGGTGAAGCTGTTCCTCCACCACAACAAACAGGTGCTCCCGTAGTTGAATCTATCCAAGCAACTGGCTGGGAATAAGCTAGTAGTTTTTCTATCATACAAGGTCCCATCACACAATTTATATTTATCTCCATCAATTTTTTTGGCAGCTAAGGAACTTTTTGTCACTTTGTCTTTTGGTAAGACATGAGTGGCAGAAATTTTATACCACCTGAGATATTTAGTTAATCTGTACTTTTTTACTGTTGAGACAGTTTTAAATTTATTTTTAATGAATGTGTTTATGTGATTTCCCCTCCTGTTCTCGATCTCTGGTTGCTGATTATTTATCCGTCAAATATTTGTCTTTCAAATACCTGCTAAATATTTGTCTTTCAAATATCTGCAAGAATATCGCACATACGACTATCATATAACTACTGTGTCTGGATACACATTGTTAATTTTAAGAGTTGAAATATGTTCCTATTTTTGAATCTGAAAACATGGGAGTTAATTGATTCATGATGAATATTTTGACATGGCATGAAAATTAATCAAGAAAATTTTGACAAAGTGCATATCAAGAAAGTTAATCATTATTAATACATTTCATACAATAATTCTCCTTTTACCTATAATGCCCCTAATTATTTATTACATTCTTTTTACTTTTTCTCTAATAATTATCTAAGGGTAATTTTGACAAAGTGCATTTAATACTATTTTGAATTTTGCAAGTATAATTAAAAGGAAACAAAAAAATATCCAAAAAATGACATTTAAAAGGGAATGGAAGGAGTAATGTATTGGCATCCACAAAACTCTGAATATTGATTGAATTTTAAAATAATGTGATATGAAGATTGAAGAACATATTTAAGAATATTGAAACACATGCTTTTTTTGATCAAATAATGCTTAGTTTCAATAGTTGTCCTTCATAAGTCATAAACTTAACTTTGCCTTTAGTTATGATGTTTCTGATAAAATTAATGTTTGATTCAATGTGTTTTTGTCCTTTCATAATATGCATGATTCTTGCATGAAATAATAGACTTTAATTGTCACAATACATGTATGTAATTGTTTTGTGAAACTCCAAGCTCATTGACTATACCTATTAACCCTGATTTTTGATACAATTGGTAACACCAATATACTAAGCTTTCCTTAAAAAAAATACTAAGCTGTTGTGATTGATAGAGCTACCATATGTTTGAGTGATGATACCTACCGGCTTACTATTTTTCCAAATATTGCCACACATACCAGCTTTTGGCATAGCTATCAACACCAGCCATGTCGTTAATTGCACTCAACATATCCAGATATAGAAGCTCATAAAGCATAATAATTAGTAAACAATGTTGCCATGATTACCCATTTCTACTTTATGCTTAAAATAAAATTTTCAAACCTTTTGTACCATTGGTGTGGAAATTGCTTAAAGCCAGCCCTTTTGAAGTTGACACACATGATTGTTTTTACCCTTTACTTCAATTACCTGAAGTAGCTTCATGAAAATTTATTCGCTTTAAGCCATACAAATACTTCTAAACTTGACACACAAGAGTTTGAATAAGGAGTAATATGTAGGTGAGAATGAGTTTGAATATCTGAAATGATGTGTTTTTCTCTTTATATGTTAAGGGCAGTTAAAGTCGTTTGTATGAGGGTCGATGCTTCTAGAAGGTGAAATTCCCTGGTCATTGAGGAATGAAGGATAGTCTGTTTCATGTGCTTTACTGTCTGACGACCCTATTGGACATTGTTGCTTGAAACCTTAATATTTTTTCACCAGCTTCCAAGTGCACTTTTTTGCATAGTGATTCTATATATATTCCTCTATTGCAAGTTGTTATTATTTACAATCCTTGTAATTAACCACTTCGTTATAGGTTTGTAGCTCTTCATCTGTGAAGGTCAAGGATGAAGAATAAATGACGTCATGTTGCCATGACTGTTTTTATGTTTTTTAAGAGTATTGACGATCCTTTTTAATTTATATTTGCATAAGAGACGGTCCTGCTTTGAATCTTCACCCAGTTTTCAGTCGTATCGATCCATAATAACATTCTTTTGAACAAGTTGTTCATTTTATTACCTTAACTAAAAAGTTCATTATTTTTTGAATTTCTCGGTGGTTTATTTTCATTTAACTTCATACTGCTAAGTAATTCTATTGAGGGCAACTATTGTCATTGGTCGGCTCTTTCAACAGTGAGATCATATATGGTCTTTTCGGTCAGAGTTAGTGCAAAGAGTTTGCATTTCTCCTTGTCATCCGTGTGATAGTAGTTTAAGAGATCATTAACATGTTGTACATGTTCGTCTGGATCTCCTTCTCTGTTGTAACTATTAAATTTTGGAGGTTTCTCTAATGATCTTGGTATCTGATTGTCGAGGATATGAGCAGAAAGAGGATGTTTGTGCCGAGTTTTTTTACTAGTAGCCCCTCCACTTGTTCCTCCTCCCATTGAGGGTGGAGAACCTTGGCAGGAGTGTGACTGTCTCGGCCTCCTTCAGGATTTGGGAAGGAGTATGGTGTCTTCGGCTTCTCCAATGACTTGGAGATCTTAGAGCTGCATCCCTATGAGATGTTGATGGTTCAAGGATTGGAAATGGCCTCCTGCAACATATTCCCCTTCGGATTCAAATTATGCAAGCTTTTGAGGCAGAGTAACTTTTCCTCTTCTGGTTGTGAATTATGTTGTCAAACTATGTTGTAAACACCGTTCAATAGTTAGTTGGTGCCTTACACATCAAGGTTGGCTTGCAGCATTGAGAAACCAGCTAATGCCTCCGGTCTAGGTACCATAGGCGGTGCGAGAGGCCTGGGTGATGGTCCACCTTACTAGAATGGTGAAGTAGATCCTATGAGTGGGAGAAGTAAGAATACCCTTTGAGACGTTCTAGTTTGAGTTGGATATGGATTCAACGGAGTGGACAAACATTTCACCAGGACTTGATCACTATCGTTTTGCGGAGGAAGATGTGGATCTTTTGTAACTCAATTGGTTGCAGTTGTTTCTTATTGCGCGACGGAGCGAGTGGCTCTTGAACTTGCCATTTTTTATGGATCTGGTGGAGATAAAAAAATGGTGTTGATTTTTTATCGATGAGGATTAAGAAAAGAGATATGTGGTCCAAATTGAGGAATTTGATTTTCTAGTTTTAGGAAGTTTTGATTCAGGGAATCGAGATATGAACATTCAAACCTAGAAAAAGTGGGAATCAAATGTTTATTCCCATGGACAGTTCTAGTGTTCCGCATAGAAACCATAATTGATCAATAATCGGGGATTGCAACGATGGACTTGAGCTTTCGTTGTTGTGATAGGGGGACTAACCTGTAAGGTTACAATTCCAACGTCCAAATTATTGTGAAAATAAGATGAGTGAATGAAGTTTGAATTCAAATTGTACTTGAAAAGTGACATGTTTCCCATTAAATAGTATAATAGTTATAATAATTTGCAAATCTTTAGGCATGAAGATGTGGAGATTCGTCTAATGGATTGTGGACTCAGATCACCTTCATTATATACTAGGATAGCGTCACTGCTCTGTGAGTGTCGTTGTGGATCAATGTGCTCTATAAGCCATAACTATTGGGTCTTATGGACGACGCAAAACAAGGTGTTTTCAATTTTTTATAAGTTCTTCAAGATAACTAACCCTTATTTTTGTATTTTAATTCAAAGTACAAAATTTAATATAAGAATAATAAAATAATTCATATTCACTTAAATAGATCGATCATAGACATAAAAGGATTTTGTAATGGCTCGTGGCTTAGAATTTTTAACTAAATAGTATTATAGAAAAATCTATGACTTTTCTATTTAAAAAATTCAGCCTTGACCTAGACTTATCTAGGCTAGGTCGTAGGATTCTTTAATTGGTTTGATATATTTTCGTCCTTCTATTCCTTGTTTGAATTTGTTAATCAAAATTATTATACAATGAAATTACCCATTTCTAAGATTATTTAATCATTATACATTAATAATTAAACCTTGAACAACTTAAGTGAGCTCGTTAATCTCTTGGTAAGTTACAATTCAATGTTAAACATTTATATGGTAATAGAAAAATACAAGTTTCAAGAATCTATTCATGTCCCAAGATGGTGGTAAATTATGTGGTTTTATGTGTTGTGTAAGTAATAGTATCGAAATGGTTTTGATTATGACAATTGTTAAATGGTTGCATTGATAATAATTGTCAAAAGGGTTTGATCATGACAACTCTTTCAAAGGATCCTGATGATGACATATGTATATGAAAGAGATATCACAAGTCTCATCAATCACATGTTTCAAGTTCTAATTTAAGGTGGTAGAAAATGTTTCATCATTAAAATGAATTTGAAGTTTTGAAGTTGCAATATTGAGGTTGTGATCAGGAAGATGTGAAGTTGTGAAAGCCTGTTTAGTCTTGTGCTTAGTGTTAATAAGCACACGCGCGTGCGTACACACACACATACACACACACACACAAAATTTCGAAACTTCCCTTCCTTTTTGATAAACTTCTTCAAGCTAATTCAGGAAAATGTCTAATTGATTAAAGTTTATTTAATCAATTACGAGTGTAAAATACATTAGCTAATTGATTAAGCGGTCTTTCTAATCAATTAAATCAAGGGTTAAATGTTGTTTACCCCCTGTTATATGAGCGAGATTTGATTTACCACCCCCTAAGATTTTTTTTTATTCCCCCTCAACTTACTAAGATTTTCTTTTGAGTCACTCTTATTTGCATATGTGGACTACTTGAGCTTATTTGGCACGCTGACTGTGTATATAATTGCCATGCAGGAAATGTTTTAGGTTAAGTTCCAACTCTTATTCTTCTTCGTCTCCTCCGACATTGTGCATCTTTATCCTCAAAGTTCTTCTTCTTCTTTTTCGTTTCTGCAAATTTCTTCTTCTCCCAAATGGATGCAACTCAAAGTTCTTAAAGCAACATTTCGTCTGAAACTTCATCCGTTCCGTTGTGTGGTTATCGTCATCCTATGAAGATGTGGGTTGCGAAAACAGTACAAAATCGCAACTGGAAATTCTGGAAGTGTCGAAATTCCGGGGTAATTGCCTGAAACCGAATCCATTTTATTAATAAGACTAATAATCGATTAAGGAGGTTGATAATCGATTAAATGATGTAGAAAATTAAACATCTTTATTTTAGTTTGGTTAATCGATTAAGTATATAGTTTTAATCTATTAAATCATTGAAAAGACCCATGAATTTATAGGTTTCATGCTAAACCTGTAAAAAAAATAGATGAAGGTTATTAAGATGAACATGTGTAAAAGCTCTGGTTAAGGTTATTGAGATAAGCAAGTGTAAAATCTCTAATTGTTTTAGAAGGTTTGTGAGTTGATCTTGGGAAAAAACATAGGTTGTTTGTAAATTTGTTTGGGTTGATCCTATGTAAAAACTCAAGATTGTTTTAGTGGAAATCTCAAGGAGAGCTTTTTGAGGAATAAAGTAAGCCAGGTAATTTAGGTCGAACCAGAATAATTATTTGGTGTGATCTTTCTAACCCATATCTCTTTTATTTTATGTTATTTATTTTAATTATGTAGCTTATTTCTTTATTTCTTCTCTTCTATATTATTTTGATGCTCATTATCCGCTTTCTTCTATCATCTACTATAAACATTTTCAAAATCAAAAATTTTGTAAACTAATATTTAGAATTTTGAATATCACAATTCACTCCCTCTCCTCCCATAACTATAAATATTACTTTCATGACAATATAATTCTTGGACGCAACCTTTATATATATATATATATATATATATATATATATATATATATATATATATATATATATATATATATATATATATATATATATATATATATATATATATATATATATATATATAATATATATATTTAGTCGGTTATATATATATATATATATATATATATATATATATATATATATATATATATATATATATAAAATATATATTTAGTCGGTTATTTTGAAAACCAAAAGGTAAATTTATTAAGTGTACATGTTTATAATTTCAGCCGTTTCGATTTATATTTTATCTCATTAAAAAAATACGTCCATTTTCACCTCGATTTCCTTTCCAATTTAGTTTAATATGTTTTCTGATATATATATATATATATATATATATATATATATATATATATATATATATATATATATATATATATATATATATATATATATATATATATATATAACTTTAGCTTGTTGCATTCAATTTCACTTGTCTAAGCAACACAAACAGAACCCTGACGAAGAGCCCTAAACAACGAGAGTCATAAACACTTATCATCTTCAATACGAAGATATTATGTGTTTAGTGCTCTCATTTCTTCTTTAGAGATCCAAATCATTTTATTTTACTTCTTCTTCATAGATCTAATACGTTAAACATCATTGTTCATATTGTTGTTGATGTTGTTCTTGAGTTGTTGAGATTCGAAACCATAGAGGTTTTTCTGTTGTTTTTGTTTTTGTTATTGATGTTGTTGTTGTTGTTGTTGTTCTAGTTGTTGAGACTCTAAATCCTAAAGGTTATTGATTGACATTGTTGTTCTTGATGTTGTGTATTGACGTTGTTGTTCATGATGTTGTTGAAATTATTTTTTGTGTTGTTGTTTAATGTAAGTTGTGGTTTTTGAGTTGAGTTTTTTAAATCTATATGTTATACTTTAGTTGTTGTTATTGTGTTTGAGTTTGATATTGATATTTAGATTTTTAGATTATTTTTTTGTGATTCTTTATGCAGCTCTAATCTTGTTCTATCGAATTGAGTTTATTATATCTAATGTCGATTGTTTGTTTTACTAACTCCTATTTGAACATATAAACTATTAAATTGATTTTGGAATTAATCATATGAAGAAAAGAATTATGTTGTATCTTAAACTGATTAATTATTTTCTAGCAATTTGCAACTCATCATTTATTTCATGTTGTTTTAACGTTAAAATCTCTCCAATACTTCTAGTTTTTGTTCAACTTTCTGACATATTTGTTCATTTAAAAAAGAATCAAATTTTATGCTTTCAAGAATGAATTAGTAGAAAAAAAGTGCTGAATAAATAACTTGAAACATTGAAGAGATTTTAACCATAAAACAGTGTGAGATGAATGGTGAGTTGCATGATTTCAAAATCACTAATCAATGTAAGTTGTTCTTCAAATATAACATAATTATTCATATAATTATTTTCCTATCAATTTTGAGAAGTTATATGTTTAATATAAGGTTTAGTGAAATAAGCAATCCATATTAGATTTAATAAACTCAAAATTGTTTGAACTGTTGATTTCATGAGATAACCAAGGTGAAAATGTGATATACCAGTCAGTGAAATATCAAAACCCCATGAGAGATATGTTTTCGCCATTTTATAATTCCCAAAAGGTCTCCCTGGGGATCGAACCCATGATATTCACATATACTCGCTCTTTTAATATTGAGAGGTAAAGTATGCACTTTTTATGACGTCATTCGTTACTTTGCGTGTTAAACTGAGGTAGGACATCTTTTTCAACTGAGGTAAAAGTTGTTTTTTTAGTGCCCTATTTTGTTTTGAATTACTTGGTCAACAAAATAGAATACCTAATTTGAAGTATTTACTAATTTCACTCTTATTTACAAAAGTAAACCATAAATAGATTTATTGGAGATTAATCAATAAAAAGTATTAAGTATAGATATTAGATAAATAACATAAGCATAATATATTACACTAACAATTGCATCCAAGGGAACAAGGTTCTTCCGAAGATAAAAAAAACCATCCTCACAAAGGATATGTTTAACTACTCATAATACAATTAAAAATAGTAAACTTGTCTCCTGAAGAACTCTGCAAAAACTTATCTTCAATCAAAATTTGGAATCCTTACTATTTGGCATAAGCTTAGCATTTATACTAGGACTTTTGTTTTTGTGATCGCACCATAATTTGATATAATTGCACCACAATTCTTCATTAACTCTAAGTGGTATAATTGAGTGATTCACAAATTGCGACACAATATTCTAACCACAACATGATATTTACATGATTTCACTCCTTCATTTTCATCTTGAATCGTGTCACAATCCTTTTGGTCGCAAGGCAATTTAAGAGGATTTTGATTTTTTTTTCTTTAGGTTTTGTGTATTATTCTCACTTTGCTTCTTGTCATTGTAACATTCATCATGTGAAAACATTATATTGTTCATTATTCATTCTTTTCTTCAATTAGTCAATTTGATCTTCTATCTACATTTGAAAATTTACATGAAGGTATCTGTTTTCATTTATATTTTAACTTTTTGTTATCATCAATAAAGAAGTAATATTATGCAACTGGAATAAAAAAGAAGTGAATTCATTAGAGAGAGAAAATCAATACACAAAAATGGTGTTACGATTAACACCCATGCCATTACCATACAGAAAATTTCACATAATTAAAGAAATTAAAAATAGATAAAATAAAGAAGGGTTAAATATATAACACTGCAATGTAATCGAGATTCGATTTTCTCCCCTGTAAAAGATTTTTTTGTGATCCCTCCCTCTCGTAACTTAAAGATTACCTATGTAAGACCCCTGTTTCCATTATTTGAGCCCATATTCTATTACTTTTCTATCATGACATTTATTTTAAAGACACTTGGATAAAATGAACAACGTGGCGTTTATTTTAATCCACCATGGCAATTAGGGTTTCATAACATATTACATTTTTCGTATTTCCTCATCCTTTTCCGTTCTTCTTTTTCCTTCATTATTGTCCATTCGTCTTCTTTCTTCATCCTTTTACACTCGTCCTATTTGATATTTGTGATTCTACAAACAATGTTTGATTTTGAAAATATAGGTGGAAGCAAAACCTCGTCTTTTGGTAACTCAAGTGGAACTTCATTTCGCAGATGTGTATGTAATGAACCAATGAAGACGTGGGTATCAAACACCATATTTAACCCTAATAGAAAATTCTGGAAATATCGTCATTCAGGGATAAGTTTATTTTCATGTTGTTCTTCGTTTTTCGTTTAACATCTTCTCTTATAATTGTTCTAAACCTAATTGCAAAATGGGACAAGCTCTGCATTTTTGATGTGGGACGATGAAGTTGCTCAGGTTCAAACAACTCAAAAGATTCCCACAAATTACCGTAACTGTGAAATGACAATGACTTATTTGAGGGAATATGCGAAGGACATTGGCAAAGAGATTGTTATAGAACTCGGTTCAAAGAAGCTAGAAAAGATGAAGAAAAAGATTGTAATGGAGAAGAACAAAAAACATTGGTTGATGATTGTACTGATTATGTCATGGATTTTCTTCTCAATATTTGTTAAGTTAATGTAATATTTGTGTAATAGATGGTGTATCAGTTAATTTAATCTTGTTAAGTTAATGTAATGTTGTATTGTGCATCAGTTAATGAAAAAGTTTGTATTGTGGTGTCAGTTAATGAAAAAGTTGGTATTATGGTATCGGTTAATATACTATTGTACTAGTTAAAATAATGTAATGTTGTATCAGTTCATGTAATGTGGTATCAGCTAGTGAAAATTTTGTATCATTATATGTTATCTTGTTAAAGTTGAAGAAGTTGTATCACATAACATAATGACACCTAAAGTGCATTAGTACAAGCATAACTTAATTGCACATAAAGTGCACTAATACAAGCATAATAGCACATAATATGCATCAGTACAAGCATAACTTAATAACAAAATACATAAGTAATAAACAAAATGGCACATGAAGTGCATCACTACATGGATAACAAAATGTCATAACCTAAACAAACTAAGCTATTAATGCTTTTTCTTCCAAGACTTCAATGATCTGATTAACACTCTCGAGCTTTGAGTCATATCCACAAGCTCTTTTTCCTTGTTAACTTGATATTTCATTATGTTCTATTAATGTGATTGGTTGGTCACTAGATAAATCCATAACTATGATTAGTTTTTGAAAGCCTCTCAACTTCTTTCTTTCACCACGCCTTTTTCTAATATTCATTACAGGTTTTGCTCTCTTCTTTTGTTTTTCTTGACTTGTGTCAACCATATATGAGCTTGCTTGACTTACATCAGGCTTCACTTGAGTTGCATCAGAATGCACTTCATCATTGACTTAACTTGCATCAAGCTGCACTTCATCATTGACTTGCTCACCTCTAGCATGTTCGTTTTTTTAGTTTCATCCGCACATTCAAAATACTACAATGCATACAAATTAAATATTTGTTACATTCAAAACACCAAAATGCATACAAATAAAATGTATCTTACCTTTCTTTTCAAAGCATTAGGGTCTTGTGTAAGACTCATGCATGACAAGGAATTGTGTAAAATGAGCCAAACATTGGTTGTATCGATGGCAATGGTCGCTCAACATTTATCTTCACAGTATTCCAAGGATTAACCATTCTTAAGTCAACAACATATCTCCATAAATGAGCATATTTCTTGTCAACATCCCCTTCAATAATCTTCTTTACTATCAACTTTTCCCTCTATGCTCTATCAACAGTGATACCTATAGAGAAATTTTGTTTGGTATCTTGCATAATATCATGAATTCTAATTTTTTATAATGTTTTCATTATCTTTACTACAACCTTGTCCACCCAATTTGAGATTGCAGATCTATTATTCAAAACCTTAGCACATGTGTGGGTATCCACCAATGTTTTTATATCATGAGTGTGGTTGTGGCCCACATTAGAGCATACGACTAAAAAACTATATTTAACATTGTATTCAACTCTTACCCTATAACTCTCATTTTAAAATGTCATTTTCCTACCATTTAAAATTGACCACTTATGAATTGTCTCCCTGAATTCAACAAGAGAGTTAAATTATACCCTACTTAAATTATACCCTACTTGAGCCCTTCTTCATCACCAGATTCATCTGGATCTGAACTAAGTAATTCATCACTAACATATTCATCATCATCTTTAGATTTATGTTGGTCCTTCCAATTAATCATGCAACTACCTTCCATTGACTTATAGGTACATTAACATCAACTTTATCCATCTACAAGAGCAATAACATTATCATCCTCACTATCACCTAACCTTTCAACCACCTCATCATCTATTCCTTCCACATATCTCACCCCATTAACACATTTAGGAACCATTACTCTTACTTCTATGTCATCAACATCATGTTCCACAAAGATATCTCCATCAACATTAGTTGCACAAATATATGTAGCAAAATCATAAGCATCGTCATCCTTCGAAATCTGAAAGAAATCCTCATGTATTTCCAGAATTTTGGTCCATAACCTATAAGTACCTATCAACTTATGAATGCTTCCTATAGTACATTTGTCAATGTGTTTCTCAGATACATGCATATCTAACCCCCTCTATAAATGATGCCATTCAGTTTGACCATTATAAACTCACCCTCATGGTTAAAACTCACATTAAAATGTTTCATATCCTGTTAATTGAATTTGAATCAACATTTAAAGTTCAATATGTCGTCCTCAATGTTACATTATATGTCGTCTTCAACAGAAACGCAGACATTGGAAGAGAAGAAGAAAATTCAAAAAACTTACACCAGACATGATAAACTTCAATGTTGTCTTCAACAGTCAAAAAATAAGCTTTGTGTTCGTCTTCGGTGCAACTTTGTCTTCGTCTTCGTGTGCATCTTCAGCCAAGCTAGGTTTTCTGCTTCCCCTTCAACGCACCTTGCCAAAATATGGATTTCTGTGAAACCTTAACATTTACTGGGGGATTAAATATTGTAATTAACAAAATTACTTGTCAAGGTGGATTCTCACATATACCATGTTGGTTCATTTTATCCAGATGTCTTTAAAATAAATGTCACGCTGGTTCATTTTATCCAGGTCTCTTTAAAATAAATGCCACGCTGAAAAAATAATAGAATCCAGACTCAAATAGTGGAAACGGTGATCTTAAACAGGGAATCTTTGAGTTATGGGGGGTCATAAAAAATTCTTTTACGAGGGAAAAAGTAAATCTCAATTATATTACATGGGTGTTGTATATTTAATCCAATAAAGAAATAAGATAACGACACTATCACACACTAGAATCACATGTAGTTTTAGAAACCTTCAATTTTTCCTTCTTTTCTTTTTCTCTATATTTTTTCTCTTATTCAATATCTAAAATAATTTTAAAATTGATGGGTTGTCTTTCATTCAGTGTTTTTTAATGTCATTAACTTGATGGCTTATATTCAAGGTAGAGTGGATATTATATCTTCCAAATAGAAATGACTTTCTTCTTTGAGAATAAAAGGTCATGGTTCTTAGATAAAAAAATCACTTTTGTGTCATGTTGCAGAACCTTTTCAAAATATTCCTCCATTTATGTTTTTTATTTTTCTGCCATGTTCTTGGAGTTACCACTAGAACTTCTTTTATAGAGATACTTGTGATTCATGATGGTCATGGAATGACATATCCTTAAACATTTCTAATACTTGTCTTTCTCCATGTTCTCCACTTTCTTTGGCAATCTCTGATTACATGCTTATGATTCCTTCAATGAAAAATTATGATTCCTTTAATGAAAAATTATGGAATATAGTTTTTAAATATATCCTCAATGATAAGAGTTAATCATGTTGACTTGTTAGCATTATGGTTTCTCTTCTTTATATTTCATGTTGTTGTGCACATTTAATTTTTTTAAAGTTAGTGTATACTTTTTTAAATTGATGTTACATCTACTTATTAACAAGAATGGTCAACCAAAAATTAATGATATATCATGTGAAGAAATCATAATAAATATAGCTAAAGAAATACAAAATTTCCCTTACGATGGATTCCTATAAATGACCATGAGTTAGAAATCGATTAATAACCTCTAGTAGGACAAAATATTTGATCATTGAAATAGATTGATCACGAGTAGATTGATCACGAGCACAACATGAACGGTGACACCTCTACTTAGTCTATCCGAACAAATCTGCAATGAGTGAATCCTCCACCTATAATGCTACCTATGAACAAATTGATGTCTTAAAGATGACACAAACTCAAAATCCTAGTACGGATAAAACTTTTAGAATACGTGAAAAAGTGATTATCACTTGTTATAGAATCACTAATACCCATTGTAGCTTACGATATACATTGTTTCTCTAACTAATGCTCGAGTATCGTTAGAATACACTGCCTAATAATAAATAAATCTTATTTATTTAATTCCCTATTTATCTATTCTTGTGTGTGTAATCGTGTAGGTTCTTGTAACATTGTAAATAATATTACTTCACTTACTTAAAACTATATACAAAGAGCGGTGACTAGACACATATCACTTTTATCCCAAGAATGAGAATATCATGTGATCTAACATAATATTTTGGTGATAAAGATCTCATGTATAATCATCTTTTTACTCTTATATCTATAATCAAAACAAGGCATAATTTGTATCATTCTTGTATAATCAAATATTATATTTCTTGGTATATGAGTATACTTGGTCCTGATAAATAAGCTCAATATTTCATATTGACTTATTTCAACATGGCCACTCTCGTTTTACAGTCATACTCGATCAAAGTGGTCTCTAGATATTATTCCTTTATATGTATGATAGAAAAATATCATCTAGCTCACATATTTCCTTCCACATAACTCGTTGAATACCTAGTCAACCAAATTTATAATTATCTCCTTACAACCAACGTTTGGTGTTATTAAACTGATCAACTCCTCAAGTAAGACTATAGTGATTTCAAGTCAAATGTTCTCATACATAACTATCACTATGAGAATAATTTATGATACTTACATAGCATATTATGTATTATTCTCATGGTGGATCAATCTAATATAAATATTACCCATAATATTTTACCTATGTGAAGACTCAATATCTCATATATATATATATATATATATATATATATATATATATATATATATATATATATATATATATATATATATATATGTGTGTGTGTGTGTGTGTGTGTGTGTGTGTGTGTGTATACGTTGCCACGACGCGAAAAATACCTGAGTGTATTGCACGCTCGATGATACAACAAAGTCGCCCCGAACTTTATTTATTCTAAAAGAAAAGGGAAAATATCAATAAATCACATGGGAAAGAGAAACGGGTAAGGGAGTAAGTTATGCAAGAGGAAGATATTGGCATCCTCACATCTGTCGTACTCGAAGAGAACCATTTTGTTTGTTTTTTGCTTGGATGGATGTTATAATCTAGAGGTTACTTACGAAAGGGGTAAAAAGAGTTTATAACTAAGGTGCTTGTGGAGGATTTGGGCCCTTGTTCCTATGTATCCTCATAGTGCATGAGGAAATCAAAGCTCTGTAGTTTTTGGAACTATGGGTGAAAAGGAAAAGAAATTAGTGATTGACTTGGAAGAGATAGTTGCTTGAATTAAAAGGAGTTGTGAAATGATGAAGGTTCTATTTAAGCATGGGACTAACAAGACTGACTTTAAAGGAAAAAAGGATTTTCCAAATCATGATACTAACATGGTAAACATGAGATAGTATGTCTAAGCATGGGACTAACAAGACAGATTTGAGAAGAAAATGGGTTTTGCCAAAGCATGAGACTAACATGGTAAACATGAAAGGGCCTGTCTAAGCATGGGACTAACAAGACAAACATGCAAGAGGAAGTGATTAACCCAAAGAAAGGGGTTTCGTTCGGATATGGTTGTTTTAACCTAAGAGAATGTGATTAACCCAAAGAGAGCATTGACGCCAAATGAGATTGTTTGGTCCAAAGAGAATAAGGTTATTGGTGTTAAAGTGTTTGAAGTGTGTGGTGGGAGGAAGACTTGTCAATTTTTCGTATCAAATTTCACTAAAGTCTATGAGTGAAGGTGACTACTTCAAACAAGCGAGTCAAGTGTCTCGTGTTCAAAATATTCATAATGAGTGTAGGAAAGTTCCATTCTCATTCATTCTCCACTGCTTAAGGCTCGTGGTGCACAATCCTAATCGTATTTTAAAGCATTTTTAAATTTTGTTTGAGAAAATGTCACTTGACGTTAGATCAAGGATTTTGGAGTTTGAATTGTGAAAGGTGAAATGAAAATGAAAGGGTGAGGATGGGAATGGAGTGGATGAGATACTCGACGTTGGGTCAAGTACTCATGTTACTTTTGATTGAAGTTGATTTGGAAAAGTATTTGACGTTGGAACAAGTGTATTTTAATCTTGTGAAAAGAAGTTGTTTTTATCGTTTTGGTTTTATCTTGGTTGTTAGCATGCAAAGGAAAGCGGTAAAGGAAATAAACCTTACGCTATTACAATGCTCATGGGAGTGGGGGGACATTTTACCCACCACGGGGGATAAGACCTAAATCAATACATTGTCATGGGTATTGGGTACATTATTCTCACAATGGGGGGATGGATCTCATATGACAAAGTCCATAATGATCTCCATGTCATGCTTAGGTCATACACAAAGTCCACAATACTCTATGATATGCTTAGGTCATACACAAAGTCCATATGGTCCATAATACTCCATTATGTTAAGGTCATACATAAAGTCCATAATCCATTGATGAAAGTAATATTAATTAAATGGTAGAATTGAAAAATGTTCATTGAAATTTAAAATTTATCATTTACTATGAAGCATATATACTTCAAAATCTCTACTGAATCGTATCTGATATGTCGATACGTATCGAATGAGTATCCGAAATTATTTATTTAAAAAACAAATTAATATAATCTGATACGACGGCGATACAGCTCCAATACATAACTTTTCAATTTTATATAAAAAAAAAATTAAGGACTGTTTTTTTTAAGGATCATTACTTATCATGTTTAAATATTTTCTAATAATAATTCCCACTTTATAGGAAGTGTTTAAATTCCCATAATTTCTTTCCAATAGTCATATTTAAATTTTATTCATATTATTTAGTGATAACTTTTATCAATCATCATAAATTTTATGTCTTTTCAATTCATATAGTACGTGTTACAGTTAAATTACTTTCCATTCTCAATATTTACAATTGATTAATACTAATCATGACTTTTATTAATCATAACTTATCAATTCCAAATATTTCTCTTTAATTCCTATAGTATTCACAGCTTTAAATTTCTCTTTATTTCAATATTCTTCCAATTTATAATATTCCTATAGTATGTGTTATTGTTACTTATACAATAAAATCATTTTCTTTTCAGTCTTAATATTTGAAATTTACTCATATTAATAATGACTTTTATTAATTATAACTTTTCAATTTTCAATATTTCTTTTCAATTCATATAATAACTATTATTTATACAGAATCGTGCAACCATGTCTTTCTTATGTTATTTATACATAACCGTGCAATATATTATTCATCCTTCACATTCTCACTAAAAAATTCTTCTTCATCGTGAGGTATATCTTAAAGCAACACAATGTCAACAACATCTTCGAAATCTAATTCATTTCAAGTAAATTTTGCTCTGAAAATATTTTACGAGATGATTATCGTTCTCTTTTGACTTATGTCAGTATAATAAACAAAGGTACTAAGACTTCAGAAGCGGGGTGGAAATAAGGTATGGGTCTGTAATTTTTGTCGTAAAGAGTTTACAAGTTCTTAATCTAAGGTACTAAGAATTTATGGAATTGCAATTTTTGTGTGTTCTAATATGAATGAAGAATATTTGTCTAAATTACAATCTATTGTAGAAATAGCTAGTAATAAAATGAAACCTAAACATGTTTCATTACCTATTAAAAGAATGCGAGATGATCCTTCTTTGAAAAGAAGGAAAAATAGTCTATTAGAAAAATATTTTAATTTAAGTGATAGAGACTCTTAAAGTTCTCATAGTTAGAATGTTGGATTTTCTTTTAACCTCGCAGAAAATTCTTAATATGTAAATTCTTATTTATTTGCTATAAATCATAATTTATTTGATTTTCTCCCCTAGATATAATACGTTGAGAGGCTTGCTTAAGCCAATTAAATCAACTTAAGAATTTAAAAGGATTTAACATTATTTAAGATGGATGGACAAATTGTCAAAGAATGTCTTTATCTTTAAAATTTAATAAAGTTATTTCTCTTGTTATAAGAGAGTTATCCTCAATGCATTATATTCATGGGGGAGAAATCCAGATAAGTTATGATTTGCATCAAATAAATAAAAATTCACATAATAAAGATTTCTTATAATGTTAAAGGACAATCCAATTGAATAAAATATTCTAGCTATCAGAGCTTTAAGAGACTCTCTATCACATAAATAACAATCCAATTGAATAAAATATTCTAGCAATGAGAGCTTTAACAGACTCTCTATCACATAAATTAAAAGATTTTTTTAATGACCTATTTATTATTCTTTTCAAAGAAGGATCATCTTGCATTCTTCAGGTGGTAATGGAACATGTTTAAGTGTCACTAAAACAATTAATATTCATTCATACTAGGACACACAAGAAATTTCAATTTCATAAATTCTTAACAAATGGGATTTTATTTTAGAGGATGATCTTGTAAACTCTTTTTGACAAAAGTTACATATTCGTACCTTATTTCCACCTGCATGTGAATCCTTAGTATCATTGCTTATTATACTAACAAAAGTTTAAAGAGAACGACGATCAAGTTGTAAAATATTTTCAAAACAAAATTTATTTGAAATGAATCAGATTTCAAAGATTTCAAAACAAAATTTATTTGAAATGAATCAGATTTCGAAGATGGTATTGTCATTGTGTTGCTTCAAGATGTCTCTTGACGAAGAAAAAAATTTTAAGTGAGAATGTGAAAGATAAAGAAAAAAATAGGAAAAAGTCCTTATATAAATAATAATCGTTGTTATAGGAATTTAAAATAAATATTGAGAATTGAAAAGTTCTAGTTAATAAAAATCATGATTAATATGCAAAAATTTCAAATATTTAGAGTGGAGAAAATAACTATATTGTATAAGTAACATTAATACATATTATAGGAATATTGGAAATTAGAAGAATATTTGGAATCGAAAAGTTATGATTAATAAAAATCATGATTGATATTAATCAATTTTAAATATTAAGAACAAAAAGTAACTTTACTCTAACATGTAATATAGAAAGAGATTAATTGTTATGCACTGTCAGTATAAATTTTTTTACAGAATCAGTGCATCACAACCACTCAAAAATTACCTTTTAAATAATTAAAATCAAAGTCAAATTGTAATTAAAATTTAACGGTCACGATTAACTGACAGTATAAAACTGTTTTACGTATACCAATTAAATTCATATAGGAATTAAAAAGAATTAAAAAGACATAAAACTTGTGATGATTTATAAAAATTATCATTAGTATAAATAAATTATGAGAATTGAAAAAAAATTATGGGAGTTAAGTAGTCCTTAAAAAAATCCTATAAAATTAAAAAGTCGTGTAAAGTATTGGAGGCGTATCGGAATTTATTTATTTATTTTTTAAAATAAATAATTTCGGATACTCCTTCGATACGTTGGCGTATCGGAATTTATTTATTTATTTATTTTAAATAAATAATTTCGGATACGTATCGGTGTATTGGTATGTATTGGATATGATTCGGTGGAGATTTTGAATTATCCGTGGAGGGAGTATATAAAACCTTATTCAAGGGGAAAGTGAATGATGAGAGGGAAACAGAATGCTTACAATTTAACCACGGACTTCTATTTCTATTTGCAAACTCTTTAGCTATTCGTATTCAACATTGTTATACATCACTGGCATTAGAATGTGTAAGTTTACACATGTTCTATTCTGTTCACTGGAATTGGCATCACCGCGAGGTGTCACCAAACTGTTAGTGATGGAGTCTGAGATTAAACTGCTTGATTGAACAAGCACAGGGGATATATACCCAATCAACGGAAGCTTTCATGTCTTAACCCTGTATATGCAATAGACCAACAAACAAAACACTTTCAATAAAAAAGAATCAAGAAACAAATAAACAACTTTAAACAGACAATAGTCAATTAGGACCTGCTGGCTCATGAGTATTTCCACTGCTACATTAAGATCACCATCAGCAGCTGCCAACGCCACTTCCACTTGCGTCTGAAAGCAGCACAAGAAAAATGCATAAAACACAAATTTGAGCTGTAGGTTTTAATCTATACATTTGATGCATATGCATAAAAATAATACTAGAAAGGACCCAAAAGGTGACTAAACACTGACATATTTACATTTGATTTTTTAGATGAGAAAAACGTTCTAGGATGCTCAATCCATTTTTCGTGACAACTTAAAAGATATGGAAACTGATTTTTACCCTATCAAAGCCCATTGCTACAAGTTTCTTAATCTCTTCTTCTGAAACAACTGCTCCCTGCAAGAGAAAACAATACTGAATATTAAATATCAACATTAAATAAAGAAAACAAGAAATCTTCAACCACAGTAAGTAAAAGACCTGATGATGTAGATCACCCGCTCCTGTCGTAGCTACATTATCGACTGGAGGCCTAAGTCAAATTAAAAAATTAAGTGAACAACATTTCAAACATATTATGGTAGTTTTGAAAATATTTCAGTATTACTGAGAAATTTAACTAAAACCTATCAATCCAAGCAAAAGATATTATACTATAATGTCATGGAGCATACTTTGTTTAGTTCCCAACTGCCCATTTCCATTTCCAGTGATAACAACAAAGAGACTACACGACACATTTGTTAAACATGTAACCTAAACCCAATAAAATCCATGTTACTGGTACTGATGTATTAGTTAAACTTAAGAGCAAGCGAACCTAAACCCAGTAAAATCCATGTCACTGGTACCAAAAAACAAGTTTAACTTAAGAGCAAGCAAACAATGGCTAACCATCAACCAATTTACAACTCAGTGAACCCTTTCATTGATATAACTGGAAATCAAGGGATAACTGATTATAAATAAACGGGTTCAGTGTAATTTCTTATTCTGCAGATGAGAAGCTTATACTTTAGTTATATATCATGCATAAATCTTAAATTCTAATGATAATTGACTTATGACTTGAACTATTTATGGAGTATTCTATTAGCCTATAGATAAAGTCATGTTAATTATTTAGTAAATTTAAAGCTAAATAGATATACTCTAAAAATTTGGGTTGAGCCTAACTCATTCCTACAAAACAGGTAAGTAAGGTAAAGGGTGTCACTTTATATAAACTCTTTCCGAGTTCTACCGGTAACCAATGTGGGAATTTAGATTTTCCCAATATACTCACCCCTTCACGCACAACACTATTGGGCTTGGTGTGTGGATATAAATGGTGGGTGGCCCATGGCTTGATCGATAGGCTCTAAGACCATCTTAGAATTGTGGTTGGCCTTAACTCATCCCAACCAAATATACTTTGTACTCTTGAAAATATATTCTATCAATAACTGCACCGATGTATGTTCTATTCAGGATAGACATTATAACTTAAAATCAAATGCTTGTTGTCCATGGCCAACGGGAAAGCAATCTGCAAGCCAAGCTCATCTAATTGTTGGATTCAAGTTGGAGTTGCCACTCCTAGAAAAAACACTATATCAGACTATGTCTCATGCTCTAAAAACTAGGAATGTGTTCAAACTACAAGGAAAATATGATTGTGGTCTCAGCAAACTGAAATTCAACTGACAATAAAGCAACCACCATTCGTTACCAATCATGAATACAACTATTCCTCATTACCTTCCTTCAGTTGACCTTTGAGTAGTATTCAGAATGGGTGAATCTGAAATATGATTAGGACTACTGTCCTCCAAGAGTCTAGCTTGAAGATTTGAATCTGAATGAAGACCAGAAGCAGTTTGGCCTTGAACAGCACCAAGGGTCCTTCCCCTCCCAGGGAACCTACTGTTCTCAACTGACTGCAAGGTTTCATATAATACAATCAAGTGTCTATAAATCAGAATATTATCTTTTTGAAAAAATAAACGAGAATATAGACATGGAAACTTGCAATTAACAATGTCTTGCATAAGAGGTAGGGACATAGTTTCACCCTTTAAAACTGTTATTGCTAACAGATCGGCACAACAAGTAAAGCCGGATGATAAACATCTTGAAATGGGTGGCAACATATAATTCAAGTGAAAAGGGAAAAATCATGTTAAGTCACATTTAATGTTCCCAATAATGAAGTGGAATTTCTACGATAAGAAAAGCACTTTAAGTTATTTTTCTAAAAGCAGTTGCCGATGTTGCAGTCTTAGATCAATGGATGAATTGATGAATCTGAAGGAAACAATTTGAAGTATGAAATTTTGTCGAGTTGAAGATGAAAGAATAACTCCAAAAAAAATCCCAGACAAAAATTCTAAAACTAACCAAATGCTTGGATTTTTTAAAAATCTCCTGAAGAACTATTAATGCCTTAAAAGAGGGAAACATGACTAGCTTGCCAAAGAAATGGCAAGAGATAAACATAAAGCCAGACAGAAAGAAAATATCATGTGCAAAAGTTGTCTTCATACTTGTAGAAGTTAGACCAATAGTGAACGGGTAATGTACACACAAATAACTTTTCATTGCATATGTTTTCACATGATGTAACTGATAATCAATGTCAAACTAACATACTTTTACAAAATCAACTCTACAGAAGCTGACTTGATCAAAAGATCATGTAAGATCTCTGTATTTATACTTCTCATGAATGTACTGTGCAAACGTTTCATTGCAGTTGTTCACATTATAGTAAAGCCAGCAAAAAAGTGCAAGATTATTTAGGGACTACCAAAAGCATATGACAAGAGGAGTCACATACCTGAGGCTGGGCAGACACTTCTCTTCGAGGCATCAATGATGATAGGTTCCTCCAAATATTTCCGGAAAATAATCCACTGCCCCATGAAAGTGTATATTTAAAATGCAGATTGGTAGATATCCAGTGCCATCAGTACATTTTAGTGTGAAAACATAGAACTTACCCAGAGGTTGAGTTTTGGCTTGTATGTGTAGGGATATAGCCAGAAGGATTTCCACCAGTGCAAACAATAAATTTAGGACGTCTCACACATGATGACTGAAAGTCAAAAGGAAGAACATTTACAAAAATATGATGATATATAAGCATTTATTTTCAAAAAAAAATGGATGCCTATTGGATGCTTTTTCCATTTTAAAGACTCCAGTATAACTAGTTCAGTACACCAATTCATTTTGTGAGTTCAATTATCCCCCAGAAAATGGGAGATTACATTAACCACTCCAATGTTTAATTGGATCAATATATGATTAAATGTTTAACAATTCAAGAAAAGTAACCGACTGCTTGGGCGGTTTTTGTTCCTTAAACCTTTTAAATAATTTGATACTTAGTTATTTAGTTATGTAAAGAATTTCTGCATCAGTTAACTAATCAAGCAAAGCATGTTCTCGACGACAACAACAACCGAACCTTACTCCACTAAGTGGGGTCTGCTACATGGATCAAACAAGGTCATAATATTCTATCATACTATCATATCTCTAGATGTTTCTTAATAGTTTTCCTATGTCTTCGTTTGCTTCTTGTTATTTGACAACTTTTGATCTAGTTTACTCTATCGACAACAGAATCTACAGCTCTACCCTCTACCTGCCCAAACCACCTAAGTCAGGTTTCCACCATCTTTTCTACAATAGGTGTTATCCCAAGTCACCACCTAATGTTCTCAATGCATAAAAAAATTTGTATCATGCATAGCAACATGAAGATAGACAGCCATCAGAAATAAACAACTGAAATGGATTTGAGAGTCTCTGATTGGAATTAAAGGTACCATTGGATGGTTGAGGATAGAGGGTTGAGATAATTAAAGACATAAGACGTAGCTGATAAATAAGAACGGAGTTGAGAGGGAGAGATGGCTACTCATTTGTAAGTGAAATATGGTCTTAGAGCAGGTGACTCACAAACCCTTGAAAGTATGGAGTGTTCTTTATTTGTAATTGGGGTTTATCTTCTCTTACTAGTAAAAATATGAATCCTTATTGGTGCCTTAGACATTCGACTTGAAATCATGCAAGATGCAAGTAGCAGCTGTAAGTTTTCCCATCTTGGTGTGTTACAAAAGCCAATTCAAGAAAGAAACTTACAAGCCAGGAGGAGGCTTCAATTGAAGAATAAAAGGATGGGCCGGGTATGAGGAAATTAAACAAACCATATGTATCTGAAACAACAAGCATTGCGTTATAATATCAGAGGTGAGTAGTTCAAGTTATTGGAAAAAGAAAAGTAAATCGAGGAAAGAATAGAGAGAAATCTTACAAGCAAACCCAGATACAATGCCAGAAAGGTGTCCGAGTAAGGAGACATTTTGCATTAGGAGCTGAAACACTACCAACAAAAAAAATGCATACCTAAAACATAATATGCCCAATTATCACAGAAGTGACTTATCTAGATAAAATATTATTTTTAAAAGCTACACAAATTAAATTTGTTTTTTGTCCCAATAAAAATAACAAACTTTGACTGTGTACATACTAAAATTGTATTTATTTTTAGTCCTTAAAAAAACAAAGCATATTCTTATATTCTTTTAGTCCCGAACTCTCTGGTGAGGGATTAAAAACGCATTGTTTTTGTTAAATACAGGAACTATAAACAAATAAAATTTAAATAGAGATTCAAAAAGAAAAATGTCATATTTTCATAAACAAAAAATATATGTAACCCAAAACTATACTCACCATTTGGCAGGCACATTAAACAACCCAAACACACTGCAAAATGAATACAAAAAAGTTAGTAAATCATTGCATATTCACGATTCTTAATATTGTATATCTGTCAATGTTTAGTTTCTTAGCAAAACAAACAAATAAAACCATTGCAGAGTGAACTGCTAGGCAAAATTATCTCAATAAATGTGATAATATGCCTATCATTTATTTCTCATTGGGAAGATAACAATCTCAAAAGGCTTAAAGATGCATTGGGTCCCTATAAAATCGGCAAATTTGAGTATTGATCCTATAAAACTTCAATCGTTTTTAGTAAGGGCCTAAGACACTACTTCTGTTTGGACAAAATAAAAATTATATGTAAGATAATCAACATTTACCACATTTTAAGAATGAAAAGCATATCTTAGTCTTCTAAACATAATCATTTGTGATAACACTCTTTCAAGATATTACTAATTCAGCCTATTGAACACCTTCCAAATTGTGGTTTCTACCAACTTATCTAAAAGAAAAAAATGGTTTATTAGTATATTAAATTTCATATTTCCACTAGTGTTAAATTCCTAGACAGCAGCTATATATATACATATAACCAACCTCCGCGATTGAACTCCACTCAAACTTGTCTCAATAACAATCATCGAAAACAGAACTCCTGAGAACCCAACAGCACACTCATTCATGAGGTAAGCATTTGTAACAAAGGGATTATATTCCACCAACAGTGCTATAAAAACATGGAATATAGCGTTGCTTGTAGCCAACAAAATAATAAGATACAGCAAGCGAACGGATCCCATGATCCTCTCCAGCTCAGATCCCAAAGGAATAAAAGCCATCATGTTGAAAAGAACATGAAGCAACGAAAGGTGGAAAAAAATGGAAGTATATATCCTGTAAACTGCATGAATAAAACAAGTATTCAATCACTAATGCTTTGTAGCGCCGACACCTCCAAAAAAATAAAATGTGTGTCTGTATCAGTAAAGTGTCCAAAACCGACACCGACACTTTTGATTACTTTTAATTTATTCATTTTTTTCAAATTATTACTGGTGTCGTGTTTACGACTATCAGCGTCGTGTTTCCGGTGTCCGTGCTTCATATACATACCTTGAAATTGGGTTACAACAGCAGAGGGCAAGAAACATATCTCAGTAAAGGAATCATATCCAACCAAGAGACAAACAAAGTAAATTGCTCCACAGACAATAACTACTGCAGAAGTCAGAAATGGAATGCTTTCCCAATACTGATTCACCCTAGTAGACAACCCTGCCTGTGCCAATTAAACCACATCAAAGATAATTAATCAATCATAATCTCAATGTAACAATTCTAAAACTAGAGTTAATAGAATTTGCGAATCAAAAAGTGAAAAAAAAATGAATAACAGCGAATTGTGAATTCAGAGCTTCCTAACTTTGAGATGATTCATATAGCAATGAATGAAGCAAGAAGCGATTTTCGAGATCGGGAAATTACCTCAGAAACGATATTCGGTCTCATGATTCTTGGTCTTCGCATGCAACAATTTGAGTGGAATCGCTAGTTTGAGATTCAGTTTTGGGAATGGGAATGGTGAGTGAACTACAATTGACTCGCGAAAACCGTAGAAGAACGCTTTTTTACTTCTCTGTTCTTTCACTCTCTCGCGAGTTCGGATTGAAATCCCAAAGTGAAAATTGTCAATTTTCAAAAAAATAAATTATTTAAATTTATTTCCTTTTTTACCCTAACTATTGCTACCTAAATCTTATTACACCGTTAAATGATGCAGTTTATTTTATGGATGGTGCTAACTTCTCTTGCGTTAAGAAATGTGTAATTGTAAAAAATAAAAATAAAAAACTCTTTTCATCGTTGGTGGATGGGTTGTATTCGGTTCGGTCAGGATATTTACTATCCTGAGAACTAGACCGAAATAATAATTGAATAAACTGAGACCGGACCGAAACAATGATGGACTATTTTTTGGACAGAAATCGGATTGGTACTTCGGGTATCCAATACATAACCAACAAAAGTATCCAATATAGTATTTATTTTCGGATATCGGGATAAAAAATTATTCATTCCCAGAACAAGTAGCATTTCAATCCTGATAGCCAACTGGTACATATGCATCGTTATCTCTTGTATAATATGATGACAAACAAATTGGTTGTTTTTTTCACCTTTTTTCTATAAAGTTTCTTTTTTATCATGAATGTTAAAAAAGAAGCTAATGCAAGGTGGTTTTTATTTATTAAATCAAGCTAAAAGTTTCTGAAGATATATCTCCGAAAATATCATTGACTTGTTATTTATTCGGTTGCGTGACTAATAAAACCATATAAATGATCAGGATGTCATATACCAAAGACATCACTGGAGTGGACGAAACATTTTACACAAAATGTTGAAACATGGTCGGATCACTAAGTTGACCGGTAGATTTAGGTAGTGACGTTTGTTTTGATGTGTTTTAGTTGTAATCTAAAACATTTTTTTTTAAGTAATGCATTGCATAGTGTTATAAAATTTGGTGGTATTTTCAAGACAATTTTTGTTTTTGAAATTGTGTTCTACATGGATCAATTCTGCTCTACATAATCAATTAAGTATGTTCGGCATAATTTTTGTTTTCAAAGATATTGTAAAAATGTTGTAAAAATGTTGTGATGTCTCCAAAATTATGTATTAAACTCAGAGAACATATTTCGGAGATGCATATCCGAATAACACTCACCGACTAATGAACTAAGAGGAGATACATAAATGCATCTCTTAATCAATCTAATGTGAATATAAAAATGTATCTCCCGATATATTTGGGACACGATTCAACTCTACTTCTCTCTATATACTATCCTCGCTATATAACACAGCCCAGCATTTTATTCCCATCCAAAAATTTCAGAACAGATAATGGGTGTCAGAAGATTTAAAATTGGAAAAACAATAAATGGTGCAAGAAAATATCATAAAGATCCTTGAAAACAGTTATAGACTAACAGCAAAACTGTTCACAACAAGTTGATTCAACAAAACTGTGAAAAATAAACCGGCAAAAGGTTTACACCATGTTTTAAAACAACAACTTCAAACAAATGTAATACAAAGACCAATATAAAATATCCCTCATCACTAAGCCTACTTTCAAATACTGCTTAACGATTTGCCTTGGCAACTCTCTCAATCTCATCCTTCTTCTTGATTGCATAGCTGAAATTTAAACATTTTGTCAGCAAAGAAATAGACAAGAAAAGGTCTAGAATAAATACAATATAATGAAAATGAACTCAAATAATTGATTAATTGTATACCTGTTGGATGAACCTTTGGCAGCATTAATAAGTTCATCAGCTAAGCATTCAGCAATAGTCTTAATGTTCCTAAATGCAGCTTCACGGGCACCTGTTGTGAGAAGATAGATAGCCTGATTAACACGGCGAAGAGGTGAGATATCCACAGCCTGCCTCCTTACAACTCCAGCAGACCCAATTCTAGTTGCATCTTCTCTGGGACCACTGTATAAACAATATAAAAGAACAGATTAGATTGAATATCCTAACACATGTAACAACCTTGTTTTCAAACAAATTTCCGAGGAAACCATAAACAATTGTGTTCATTAATAAGCCTATATGATTGGAGGGAGAAAATAAAAAAACAGAAACAAAAACAAAATGTTGGTGTCCAAGCAGATTTGAGCAAAATACAACAACTTGATAAATCCAAAGTGAAGAACTACAATAGTCAAATTCCTTAAATGAGAAAAGTTGTGTTAATTAAGAGAATGATCAGATAGAGCTAATACAAAGTGCCATCATCCAGGCAATCAAACCAATAGGGAAATAACCAATCATCATTTCATTCCCAAGTTCGAGCAATTAATAGCTCCATATTATAACAGCTAAAAACTAGTTGATGGTTTAGTTTGATTTATTATTCCCCCAAGTAAAAAGTACAACCTTAAAGCAATAAAAAATCAGAGAAAAACAATTAACCATAAAAACATACATGCATATTACTACCAAACAAAAACACTTTTAAATGAATTCAACATATTTGATTACCACATAACAAAAATAAGGAGAATGATCAGATAGAGCTAATACAAACGCCATCATATAGGCAATCAAACCAATAGGAAACAAATAACAATCATCATTTCATCTCCTGTTTGACCAATCAACAGCACCAAGTTTTAACCAATAAAAATGTAGCATCGCATTTAATAATCCAAGTATCAAACAGTGAGAATAAACAAACTATAATTAATAACATCACAATAAAAATTAACAGACATCACACAAAAAAATTGATGTACTATTACTACAACAGGGAATTTTTTCCCTAATTCAGTCCATTATTATACTAGATTACTGATACAAAACAGATAAGGAGAATGATCAGATAGAGCTAATACAAAGGCCATCATATAGGCAATCAAACCAATAGGAAACAATAAATCATCATTTCATTCTCCCTTTCAACCAATCAACAGCTGATAGTTTTAATAGTAAAAAATTAGTTATCACAAAAAATTAATAATTCAATTATCATGCTCCACCAAACACAACAATAAACAACATGAAGTAGCAACATCACAGTGAAAAAAAACAGCCAACACCAAATTTTCCACGGATGTTTAATACCTGGGAAAAATAGTTTCTTAAAACAAAGTTTGGGGAGAAAGATCAGATAGAGCTAATACAAAAAAGCCATCATCCAGGCAATCAAACCAATAGGAAATCAATAAATCCTCATTTCATCCTCCCAATTCAAATAAAGCAAATAGGTCAATATGTCACATCAGAGTTTATAACAAATAAAAAAATGTTAAGAATCTAGGCAACGTGAAAAGCACCCAACCAAGGCATAAAAAAACACCAATTAGCAAAAAAAACACAGAAAGTAAAACCATATAACATTCAAAGCATAAAAAACCCTAGTTGACCATACCTGTTGACAACAGCATCAACAATAACTTGAATAGGGTTCTGATCGGTCAGCAAGTGAATGATCTCCATGGCATGCTTAATAATCCCAACAGCCTTGAGCTTCTTTCCATTGTTCCTACCGTGCATCATGAGAGAGTTGGTGATTCTCTCAACAATAGGGCACTGAGCCTTCCTGAAACGCTTCACTGAGTACCTACCAGCAGTGTGAGGCACATATGTAGCATGTTTCGATGATTGAACTCCGATGTAATCCGAAAGAGACACATCACTAAGCTGGTAAACGTAAATTACAAAATTAATAACCTTTTTCAAATCAACAAAATAAACAAAGATGTAAACTCCCTAAGCTAAATAAAAACCCCATTAATTTCTCAGATTCTCAGAAATGAAAAATAGAAAACAACATTACAAAAAAAAGTCTCGTTAATTCTCAGATTCTTAGAAATGAAACATCAAATAACAAATTACAAATAAAAAACTCAATTATCTCCAATCTAGCGACTAATCCTTTTTCGAGCAAGGTTAAAATAAACATTGAAATCTAAATTAAAACATATACATTAACAAATCGAGAATGGGGAAAGAGATAAATAGAAGACCTGAACATCGTCGAAGCTCCATCTGTTGAAGAGCTTGACTTCGTTTTGATTGGGATCTACTTCAACGGCGACGGGAGCAGCAACGACGGTTTCAGCCATTACTGGAAAAAACGATTCAATAGATAGGGTTAGTTAGCGGCGGCGAGATGCGGAACGAAGAGAGAGGAAAAGAAACTCACTTGAGTACGAGAGAGTGCAGCCGTAAAACCCTTCCAATGCTCTGGTTATCAGACAAACTTCAACCCTAGTTTTATGTATTTATAGTGAAAATGTATTTTTCAAAATTGTGTTTCTTACCAACATTTTCGTTATTTTGTAATTGCTACCTAAGAGTTTTTTTTAATCCAAACTAATTTTGAAATTATTAATTTTGGCTTTGGAAAATTATTTTGTCTTAAATCTAAAATGGGTTATTTAATGTATTCTAAGTATTGTTTTTTCACCGTAAGTGAAAAATAAAAAAAAATAAAAATTCTAGAATTTGAAGATGTATTTTCAGTCATATCTCATTCACGTGTATTTTGTGTCACGCCTTAAATTTATGATTAAACTTTATTTGGAAATGCATATTTATGTAACTTTGGATATGGATTTATGAATTCTAGTGAATCAGAAACAAAACAAAACAGATGCATAAACGAAGATAAAGTAACGTTGATAATTGTTATTATTACATACATAAAAAACAAATTATTACATAGATAATCGTTATCATAAATCGAACTGTACATTTTATCATCAAGTAAGACGTTTCAACATCTTCAAGATGTCTTCAGTGGGTCTCGCAATCTTCGCATCCAACTCAATCGAACATTTTATTTTATAATGGTAGATTGTGTTTCACATGACCCTTTAATCTCCATATGTCTTCAGCTTAAAGTTGTTGAATTGTATCTTCCCTCTGTTGTCAATAAGGGTGAAGGTTACTTGAGTTTGACAGCGTTTCAACTTTCTGAGTATTATAAGAGATTCTTCTGTATAGATTTTAGATTTACAAAATAGATGTGCTTGATGACCTTAGATTCAAGTGAAGTTTTCGCACCATTGAAGTAGACAAAACTGACATGTTAATATATACTCAATTTAGTGTTGTGTGTTTTTGTAAACAATATGAGATAAGAGACCCCGTATTTATACAAGTTTTAGGCCAAAATGGACCTCAAAAATTCAATTTTGTCCTATGGGGAATCTTAGAGATGTATTTCTGGATACACCCTACTTCGTTGTGTGAAATTCAAAAATACATTTCTGAATAAAATCCTGGTCATATTTTTAAAAAAAAAATTGGGGTGATTCCAAAAATGGATTTTCGGATGCACCCGACACTATTCACACATAACAAATATAAAAAACATAGTATGTTTTAGAATAGAAAATGGATAAATATTTTGGAAACTAAAACATATATTGAAATCTGTAAAATTGTATATATTTGACATCATTAATATCAATACAATATTACATACATAACAAGTATGACCACATAAATATATCATTGAATAAATACTAAAAAGAATTGAAACATGTGTCTGTGGCTTAATTTATTTGTATGGGTGGTTCCACCTTTTACTTTTATTCCACTCTCTTTCAATCTCGCTCAACTTGATGAACTTTAGCATCCTTTCCAAAAAAATATGGTCTTGTCTCAACTTCCTTTGTTGAAGGAGATGCCCACTTTGGCGATGTCATTGGTATAAGGTGTAACACCATTTTTACCCCATCACAAATTAAACAATTTCAAATCAATTATCAGAGTACAACTCATTAAATGGCATCACATTTACTTCAAAAACTCAAACGTCAAACATCACATAGAATTATGTCCCGTAACACGGGTTTATAAAATCATTAGCAACACTATAAATCTTTTCTCAATAGTTATGCAGCGGAAAACATTGATAAGTCATAATTCCTCTTTTATAAAACACAACTCATTAGTCATCTCAAATATCATCTTATCAAAATACTTAAATAAAACCTAATATCTTAATTCATATAAAACGTAAAAACTCAAGTGAAACTCATCCCGATGTTACTGGACACAGAGTAGGACTCCACTTCTAACTAACTCGACGAATCACTATCTTCAAGTTAAGCATGCACCGAGTTAACCTTGATTATTTGCAGGATGGCATGATAGACCATCACTAGAAGGCAAGCATGGTGAGTAAATTCACATTCAAAAAAATAATATAGAAACGATAATTTAAAACATAAACAACAACAATTCATTCATAACTCATTTATACATATCATTATCATCATCATATCATAAGAACATTCACTGTTACTCATTTAATACACATCATCAAATATATCTCATCATTACACAGATCAATGCACTCGTGTTATGTCATTTAGAATGAAATGCAACATCTTACTAATTGCATCTGGTACCGAAACATCCTCATAGATGGACACTGGGTCATCAACCTTCCCCTAATGGAACACATCATGAACATAAAATCACTTCAATCCATACAATGGGATTGACGCTGCCAATGGACAGGTCCCCTCATAAATTCAATATCATGAATGCAAGACGCAATATAAATACATCATCCTCAAAACATCATAACATTGCATTTGCATTCATTATTAAACAATCATTCCTCATACTCATTCATAACATCGTGTGCATACTCATGGAACATCATACAACACACTCATCCTACATCATATCTCTACATCATGAAAACATACATCATAACTCGAAGAAATCAAATAATTCATCATACATCACTTAATCACTAACTCTACTCGTATAACCTCCAAGACACATCATGTGACAACTCTACAACGTCATAGCGACCAAGAACATACTACCTTAAAAACTGTTTTTCAAAATTAAAACATTTTCAAAGTTTCCTAGAGCTTGCTAAGCGAGACCTCATGCTCGTTAAGCGCCCAACTCACTGACTCTTCTCTCTAAGCGAGCTTCGCGATTCTGCAAAATTTTATGGGATTTCCAGTCTTCTCCTTCTGCGATTAAACCCCTCTAAAACCTATATATTAACAGCATTACATCATAAAACCACATTAACATCAATATCCCTCAGGATAACATCATGTACATCGTTATATTCATCATAATCATCATGAAATCATCATCAAAACACAAAATCATCAATCAAAACCTAATTCCCTAAACTACACCACAAAACCCCTGATTTCATTCCCACATTATAATATCGAAAGGAAAATATTCATACCTTAATTTTCGTAAGCTTTCGATAAACTCTTCGTAAATCTTTCCAATCTTCAAGCCCTAGCTTATCCTCTTCTCTAGAGCTTTTTTTCCCAAAAGTGTGATCGTTCCAAATTATTGTACTCTCCAGCTTTCCCTTCTTTTGTCACTCTTGCCCCTAGGACCTCTTTTAGTCTTTCCCCATAAAACCCTCACTTATCCTCAACCAAAAGTCCATAATACCCTTATCTTCTAATTCCTTTTATTTTATTCAATTTAATCTCAAATAATGAAATAAACGACTAAACTTAATATTTCTAATATTACTAATATATTAAGTTACTCCCAAACTCCACAAAACATCAATAAACATCAAAATTCGCAAGAAAACACATCAATTAAATTTAAAATAGACTTTAGAGTGTTACAAATCTCCCCCACTTAAGAATTTTCATCCTTGAAAATGTACCTGAAGCAAACATCATCGGATACGACTCTTTCATCTGATCATCTTGCTCCCAAGTCCAACTATCACCGGCTGGTCCACCCCACAATACCTTCATCCAGGAAATCTCTTTACCTATTAATCGTTTCACTTCTTTGTCATCTATCCATACTGGCGAAACCTCTACAGTCAAATTATCTCTTACTCAAATATCGTTCATCTGAATCACATGCGACAAATTTGCAATGTATTTCCTCAGTTGGGACACATGAAATACATTATGCAAATTCGCAAGTAACGGCGGTAATGCAATCCTATATGTCACTTCCCCAACCCTCTATGAAATCTGATACGGTCCAATGAAACGCAGAGTGAGCTTTCCGGACTTCAGAGCTCGCCTGACACCATTGGAGTAACCCTCAAGAACACATGATTTCCTTCTTGAAATTCAAGTGATTTCCTCCTATTATCATGATAACTCTTCTGATGACTTTGTGAAGTCTTCATTCTCTCCTGAATCATCTTAATCTTTTCCGACGTCTCTTGCACAATCTCAGGTCCGAACATATCGCTTTTGCCTGATTCATACCAACATAATGGAGTTCTACACCGCCTCTCATACAATGTTTCATACGGATCCATATCAATGCTCGTATGAAAACTATTGTTATAAGTAAAATCAATCAATGACAAATGACTATCCCACGCACCTTCATGATCCAACACACAAGCCCTCGGAAAATCCTCTAAAGATTGGATAGTTCGTTCTATCTGACCATCCGTTTGTAGATAATAAGCAAAACTCATCCTTAACTTGGTTCCCAAAGCATCTTATAGACTCTTACAAAATCTCGATGTAAACCGCAAATCTCTATCCGACACGATACTCCACGGTATCCCATGCGACTTCATAATCTCATCAATATACATCTCTGCTAGCTTCGACGTGGAATGATTAATCTTCATCGACAAGAAATGTGCCGACTTAGTTAATCGATCAACAATCACCCAAATGGAATCATTTCGTATCACCGTCTTCGGCAAACCTGTCACAAAATCCATATAAATGTTATCCAATTTCCATTCCAGAATACTCAACGGTTGCATCATACCAAAAGGCTTTTGATGTTCAACCTTTGTTTTCTGAAAAACCAAACAAGCATACATAAGCTCCACAACATTTCTCTTCATACCCGACCACCAAAAACGTTTCTGCAAGTCATGATACATTTTAGTAGCACCAAGATGAATACTCAATCTACTTCGATGTCCATCCTCAAGAATACTTTTCTTCAATTCTGGAATATCAGGAACACACGCACGATCTTGAAACCTCATTATACCATTCTCATCAATACGGAACTCTCCTTTGTTAACTTGGTTAATCAAAGATATTTGATCAACCAACTTCAAATCTGATTGTTGTCCTATACATATCTCATCCACAATATCATTAGTCAATTTCAGCGTACCCAACTTCACACTTTCAGACGTAGGTTCACACAACAAACTCATATCTTTGAATTGCTCAATCATTTCAAGTTCTTTCACCATCATCGTCGACATAAGCAAAGTATTCCTACTTAAAGCATCTGCAACCACATTAGATTTACCAGGGTGGTAACTCAAATCAAAATCAAAATCATTCAACATCTTTAACCATCTTCTCTGCCTCATATTTAGTTCCTTCTGATCAAACAAATATTTCAAACTCTTATGATAGTTGAACACCTCAAACCTCGATCCAAACAAATAGTGTCTCCAAATCTTTAACACAAAAACCACGACTGTTAACTCTAAATCATGGGTAGGATAGTTCCTTTCATGAACACGTAACTGTCTAGAAGCATAGGCAACCACTTGGCCACTTTGCATCAAAACACAACCAAGACCCATCTTCGAAGCATCATAGTACACCACAAAAGATTCATTCAAATTCGGTAAAATCAAGATTGGAGCAGTCGTCAACCTCTTCTTCAACTCAATAAAACTCTTCTCGCGAGCAACATCCCACACATAGGCCTGACCATCCTGAGTCAACTGCGTCAAAGGCAAAGCCAACTTAGAAAAAAATATAAATTTACGGTAATAACCGGCTAAACCATGAAAACTTCTAATATCCGTAGCAGACTTCGGAGTATCCCAATTCAATACAATATCAATTTTCGAAGGATCCACGACAATTCCACCACTATAAATCACATGGCCAAGGAAACTCACTTCCTTCAACCAGAATTCACACTTCGAAAACTTAGCATAAAGCTTCTTCTCTTTTAACACTTGGAGTACAATCCTTAAATGTCCCTCATGTTCTTCTTCGGACTTCAAATAGATTAGGATATCATCGATAAAAACCACCACAAATGTATCCAAATACTCATGAAAAGTCCAATTCATATACTCCATGAATACATCAGGTACATTGGATACACCAAAAGGCATCACAGTATATTCATAGTCAACGTATCTCGTCGGAAAAGCCGTATTCGGAATATCATCTACTTTAACACCAATTTGATGATAACCCAACCTCAAATCAATCTTGCTAAAAACACACGCTCCCACCAACTGATCCATCAAATCATCAATCCTCAGAAGTGGATATTTATTCTTGATAGTTACCTTATTCAACTGTCGATAATCGACGCACAATCTCATACTAATATCCTTCTTATTAACCAACAACACAGGTGCACCCCACAGAGAAACACTTGGACGAACAAATTTCTTCTCAAGAAGTCCTTCAAGTTGTTTCTTTAACTCACTCAATTCATAAGCCGACATCCTATAAGGAGCCATCACCATTGGACTTGTACATGGTAATAAGTCCACAACAAACTCTACTTCACGCTCCGATGGTAAATCGCTAATGTCATCTGGAAACACATCCATAAATTCTCAGACAACAGGTAATTCAACACCCACATGTTCACGGTCAACTTGCGATGCCGAAAACAAAGCAAATATATGGGCTTCATCTGCAAAACGGTCATCCACTTGCTTCGTAGATAGAAACATCATTTTTCCACCATCACTAAACTCTAGAAACTCTACCGTATTTGCATAGCAGTTGATATGCACGAAGTTAAATTCTAACCAGTTTATCCCCAGCATAACATCCATATGGCGCAAATGCAAACACACCAAATCCATCAAGAAATCCTTACCATAAATGGTCAAAGGACACTTCAAAGACACACGGTTAGTCGTAACTGAACCGTCAGCAGACATCCCAATCAACATATTACCATTCATAACAGTTAAAGGTATATTCAACCTTGTCGCGCACTCAATCGAAATAAATGAATGAGTAGCTCCAGTATCAATTATAGCAATCAATTCAACATCATTATTAAACAAGTACCTCATATCAAGTTGTCTTTCTTCTGAGCATTTGAGCCACTAAAAGCAAACACTATACCAATAATCTGAGCCGCAGTAGCAACCTTCTTCGGTTTCTGGCAATGAGTATTGATATATCCTTCTTCGCCGCAATTAAAACAAGTTGGTTTTGTACTCGTACACGCATTCTTCATATGGCCCTTCTTACCACACTTATAACATCTTATCACAGTAGCAGTGCACGCATCAAATTTGTGACCTGCTTCGCCACACTTATAGTACTTGAGAGGAGTGGAACTCGCTCCCCTACTTGGCTTCTTCCCATCATTACCTTTCTACTTCCCTTTATCATTTGGAGTTGCACAAGGCTTCCCTCGGAACTGACATTTGTCTTTCTTCTCACTCACCTGCTTATAGTGAGTAGATCGATTTCGACTATCCTCATCATATATCCTACTCTCATCCACAAGCTCAACATACATGCAGATCTGCTGACAACCAATCATTTGCTTGATTTATGGTCTCAGCCCATTCTCAAACTTCAAACACTTGGACAACTCAGCATCATCACGGTTGTAGTGAGGACAAAACTCCATTAACCTCTCGAATTTGGCAGCATACTCTGCCACCGTCATGTTCCCCTGCTTAATTTCCAAGAACTCGACCTCTTTCTTTCCACGGGCGTCTTCAGGAAAGTACTTACTCAGAAATTCCCTCTTGGACACATTCCAAGTTATCGCAGCCCCAACCCCTTCCAATCTCTAACGGGTATTATCCCACCAATCCTCATCCTCTTCATCCAGTATATGGGTGCCAAACTGCACCTTATAAGCATCGAAACATGCCATAGTTCTGAAAATCTTCTCAATTGCCTTCAACCACTTATGTGTGTTCTCTGGTTCATGGGAACCTTCGAACTTAGGCGGATTGTTCCTCTGAAAAAACCCCAAGGCATGAAACTCGTCTCGAACATTGTTCTGCGTCGTAGCACGAGAAAATGATGTTACCGCATCCGCAAGAGCACAATTTGAAGCCATTCTATAAATCATCAACAACATCAGAAAACAACTCAACCTCAAAACACTAAAACTCATTAACCGACAATACTGACATCGATAAGACCGATAGACTGACCTGCTCTGATACCACTATTGTAACACCCTTTTATACCCCATCACAAATTAAACAATTTCAAATCAATTATACGAGTACAACTCATTAAAAGGGTATCACATTTACTTCAAAAACTCAAACGTCAAACGTCACATAGAGTCCTGTTATGTAACACAGGTTTATAAAATCATTAGCAACACTATAAATCTTTTCTCAATAGTTATGCAGCGGAAAACATTAATAAGTCATAATTCCTATTTTATAAAACACAACTCATAAGTCATCTCAAATATCATCTTATCAAAATACTTAAATAAAACCTAACATCTTAATTCAAATACAACATAAACACTAAAGTGAAACCCATCCTGATTACTGGACACAGAGCAGGACTCCACTTCTAACTAACTCGACGACTCACTATCTTCGAGTTAAGCACGCACCAATTTAACCTTAATTATATACATGATGGCATAATAGACCATCACCAAAAGGCAGACAGAGTGAGTAAATTCACATTCAATAAGATAATATAAAAATGAGAATTTAAAACATAAATAACAACAATTTATTCATAATTCATTTATACATATCATCGTCATCATATCATAAGAACATTCATTGTTACTCGTTTAATACACATCGTCAAATACATCTCATTATTACACAAATCAATGCACTCGTGCTATGTCATTTAGAATGAAATGCAACCTCTTACTAAATGCATGTGGTACCGAAACATCCTCGTGAATGGACATTGGGCCATCATCCCTCCCATAAGGGAGCACATCATAAACATCAAATCACTTCAATCCACACAATGGGATTGAAGTTACCAATGGACCGAAGTCCCCTCATAAATTAAATGCCATGAATGCAAGACGCAATATACATACATCATCCTCAAAATATCATAATATTGCATCCGTATTCATTATTAAACAATCATTCCTCATACTCATTCATAACATCATGTACATACTCATGGAACATCATACAACACACTCATCCTACATCATATATTTACATCATGAAATCATACATCATAACTCGAAGAAAATCAAATAATTCATCATACATCACTTAATTACTAACTCTACTCATATAACCTCCAAGACACATCATGTGACAACTCTACAACATCATAGCTACCTAGAACATACTACCTTAAAAACAATTTTTCAAAATTAAAACATTTTTCAAAGTTTCCCAAGGCTCGCTAGGCGAGACCTCATGCTTGCTAAGCGCCAAACTCACTGAATCTTCTCGCTAAGCGAGCTTTGCGATTATGTAGAATTTTTATGCAATTTACAGCTTTTTCCTTCTGTGATTAAACCCCTCTAAAACCCATAAATTAACAGCATTACATCAGAAAATCACATTAACATCAATATCCCTCAGGATAACATCATTTACATTGTTATATTCATCATAATCATCATTAAATCATCATCAAAACACAAAATCCTCAATCAAAACCTTATTCCCTAAACTACACCACAAAACCCCTAATTTCATTCCTACATTATAATATCAAAAGGATCATCTCTGCTTTCTCAAGGACGATCATCTCTCTATTTCTCCCGTCGTGGAGTATCGTCACCATCCTTTTGCTTATGGCTCCTTGTGTTCTCCTGATTAAGCGAATCTGTTGTTTTGTATGCGGTCTCTTTTTCTTCGTACTGAATGTATTCTTGGGCATTATGGAGTAGTTAAAAAGGGATTAGGGAGGGTTGATACCCACAAATTTTTAGAATTCGCTATTGGGGCGTAGGCCCTTCTCCAGAATATACATCTTCATGCAGTCATTGGTGTGTACTTCCACATCCTCTTTGATGAAGCGATCAATGTAATCTTTTAGGGGTTATTCTTTCCCCTATACGATCCCTTCGAGGGTGGCTTCGAACTTGGGATGATACCTGGAGGTGGTGAAATGTCTGGTGAACTGGTTTTTCAGGAGTCTCCATGACATGATGGATCCCACAGGGAGATGTTTGTACCATGACATGGCGTATTTGCGCAAGGTGATGGGGATCAACTTGCACTTCATGGCACCCTCCATGTTGTGATAGTGGAGTATGGCCTCGAGGTTTTCAATGTGATCGTCAGGATTATTTGTCCTGTCTTAGGTAGCCATAGGAGGAGGCTTCACAAGTCCTCGAGGAATGCGGGTTTCCATGATCTCGCGGCCGACGGGTCCACGGTGGTCTTCGTCATCGCTGCTACCGGACGCATGATAAGGGGATCTGCTCTGACGATGATCCTCGTCATAACGAGACTTCTTGCCGCGATATTGATCTTCTGGTGAGTGCCTAGACTTGCGTGGAGGAGACCAAGTGTGTTTTCGAGCTTGATTCAGACGCGAGCTTTCTGGCGGATCCTGATCCCCCAGGGGAGAAGGGCGTTTGGGATCTTTCCCCTTCCGACCTCGTGGAGGAGATCGAGACCTTCAGGGAGAACCTCTGCGACATCGTCTCCTAGATGGTGACGGGGAACGATGGTTTCGCTCGAGCATTTTCATACGTTTACTCTATTGAAAGAGGGTGAGATTTTCCTTGCTAAAAGCAGTGATAAGAGCCTGAGTAGAGACATTCACTTCCGCCAGGATGAGGATTGGTTCGAAGATGGGATCTGCATGAATAATGGGCGTCTGTTCAGGTTATTTGAAGTTGATGAATGAGGGTGTCCTTCGCCATGACCAGTGTTGAGCTGGAAAGTTCCTTGGTTGCCGGTGTTGTCACCGTTGTTGAGGACGATTGAGGTATATTTGACAGTCTCGTGCACTGGGGTTGTCATGAAGACGAAATATGAGCTTTGGTCTTATGATGAAAGGAAGGGAATCTTGATCATGAAAAGACGGGGGAGTTGTTATTCCCACAGACGGCACCACCGTACAGGAAGAATCTGGACACGTTTTCGTGGCCTTCAACTGGGATTGTGGTATGTTAATGGGAAAAGGTGGTAGGGTATCTGCAAGGTACTCCGACGCTCAAGTCAGCTTCAAAATGACAACTAAAGCTTAAGTAAAAAGGGGTAGAAAGTGAATACCTGACCCTCCAAAGATGGAGGGTTTTTATAAGGGCATCTGCTCGGGGGACGCAGACGCGTGGCCTTTGACTAGTGTAATCGCCTCCATAAATTCGTTGGGCAGTTGGTCGCGTGGAAGGCGTTTTGGCGCGCAGAGGGAAGTCCCCAAAGGCTATACGCAAACGGCTATATTTCTGTAACGTTCGTATCCTCACGGATCGCGCAATGGGCTTGTCCTCGGTTACATATTGAATTGGGCCTCAATTTAGTGTAGGGCATATGTTAGGCTAGTCCATAATACATTTATTTTGAAATTAGAGGTTCAAAAAAGTTGATATGCAGCATTATGATGGTATTCAATGAGTATTTCCATAGTTGCAACTCTTCAGGTTAGTTCAATTTTCATGCTCATGGATCTTGATTTTATGGTGTGCATTATGTTCTTTGTGTGCTGGTGATGATGCTAATATGATTTGATTTGAAATTGAACGTGTATCATGTGTTTAATTTTGATATGAAAATTTTAGATCTGTACTTGTTCCCTTCGATTTGAGCTTTGTGGGCATTATATGATAATTTGAGTAGCATATTTGATCTCAGCATAAAAAACAGAGTGAGGTTGTGGTGGTTTTTTTCATTTCTGGAGATTTTTGTGGAGAGGTTTGCCTGAGACGGTGACCAGAGTTGGGGCTCCGACACCGGTTATAGTTGTAAGTGATCAAAGGTTTAAATGAAGAAGATGATACCACCCCCGTACGTTTGTTTGGTCTAAAGGCTATTATTGAGCCAACACATTAAAAAGGGAGGTAGTGCCTCACGCAACTTCTGTTTCATATTTAATTTGTTTGTACGTGTTTCCATGTGTGTCAGGGTGTGCGTATGATCATAGCCTTTGATCTTGCTTACTTGCTGGTTTTGTTGACTTAGTATGATGCGTTGGATCAATCTGATGGTTACGCTTGAGGTCAATTGTTGACCAGAGTCCATAGTAAAGTGATGACATGCGTTTGGATTTGGATTGGGCTCCTTTTGCTATCTAACCCCCCTTATTGAGCCCAATTGTGCTTTTAAACGTGATTTTTACTTGTGTTGAACCCTGACTATCTTCTTTGTATTTTTCAATTTATTTTCATATAGTTTTGCATTTTAATTTTTAAGATCAATTTAGATCATCTAAAAATCACATAAAAAATCATGAACCCTATTTTCACATTAAACTAATTTTTGTAATTTTTTGTTTCTGATTTTCTTTGTTTTTCATATAATTTTCATAATTTTCTTTTATTTTATTTTGGATTTTTTTTCTATTTTGATACCTCGTCTTCAAACTTTTATTTGGCATAACATAAGAAACATTTTTCAACTCTTATTTTTGCATTCATCCATTAACATCTTAAACCTCATAAAAATATTTTTTACACATTTTTTAAATCATTTTTAATTGTATTTTGGTCCCTTCCTTTTGCATCTTTGTTATTTGATTCTTATGAAACTTTAGCCCATTATTTACTTGGTTTTTTTTAGAGGTTTATAGGTCTCCTTTGATCATTTATAGGTCTATTATGGTTTGGTGTTTGCTTTTGCTTGAGTTCATGCATCTTTGTTCACTTTTGACCAAATTCTTTCATGCATTCTCCCATTATGCTTCTTGTGCTTGTTTGTGTGCATCTAACATGTTCATATCTTCATCTCATTTACATTACATATCCAGTATGCTACTGACTTCGTGCATAAGCATCCAAATTTGTATGTCATGTTGCATAAATTGTCATCCATCTTAAGTATGAAGCATATTTTTCTTATGTGACTTTCTTTTGCATGTTTGATGAATTGTTTGAACTTCTTTGCTATATGAATTTGACATGCTTGTATGTACATTTTTAACATGTCATATTTATCATATGTTACTGACCTTCATCATCTTATGATCATCTTTTCATCTTTGACTTTCATCTTGACTTGTGTTTCTTCTTACATGATACATGCTTACTTCTTCCTACTTCTTCTTCATCTTAATCCTTCTATCACTTGAGCACTTATTTTCATGACTTGTATGCACATTCATAGGTAATATATAACATTAAAAAATGATGTATGTTGTTGACTTTCTTCATCTCATGTCATCTTTTCACATTTGACTTTCACCTTTGATTTACTTGTTTCTTCTTATATGAACATGTGATTGTCTCCCTCTCTTCATCTCTCATTCTACCATTAATTAATCCATGCACTTTGGTATGCTCATTTAGGGTAACATTAGACATTCTGATATGGTATAACATTTTGAATTTGGTATTTCTCATGTGTTTTCATCCATGTTTATACTCTTTTGCATCCTTACTTTTTCATGTGTGCTTCCTTTGAACTTCTTTGTCACTTTGGCGCTTCTTTGCACTTGTTTGATCTGGTCTGGTTTCTTTGAGCTTCTTAAAGTTCATTTATGGTTTGGTTCTAACTTGTGAGGTTATTTAACCTTTGAATCCATTCCATGTGCCATCTTTGTGTGTTTAGCTTCTACTTAACTTCTTATGAACTTTTGTGCTTCATTTACTAACATTTCAGGGGCTTTTGGTAAGTTATAGAAGTGTGTATATGCTTCCACATTCCAACCTATCCCTCTCCTTTTACTTTTCAATATTGTGTTTGTGTAATCATCCAAGATGCTTTGATTTGCACAATTGTTCTTCTTCCCCCTTAAAAGTAACTTAATTTCCATCTTGGAAGTAAATTGTCTTCTAACCTTTCACCTTCTTCTTCTTATTCTTCTTTTTCTTCTTCTTCTTTTCTCTTCTTGTCTGCTTCTTCTTCTTAATGAGGATACAAATCTTCAAACCTTAATAACCTTAGGACCTCCATTGAATAATAACCTAGAATGAGTCTTTGTCTCCCTTATAATTTTCCCTTTCTTCACTTGAGTCTTCTTTCTCTCATCTCAAAACAACTCAAAATACTTAATAAAGGTTAGAGCTTTCTCATGTGCAAAGAGACTCTGCCATGGAGTACTTGCACACATTTCATAAGGGGATGAGGTGTAGGGTATTTATCACGATGAATAAGTCTTAGCATGAGGATGCTTCACAAACATAAACTAAAAAATACTTCTTAATCCAAAAGCAACAAAACATCTAATAAGGAAAATAGGCTAGTGTGTTTGAGCCCTAGTCTGTGGAACTAAGTTTGGGGGTCTTCTCCTTACTTAGGTGTGATTCTTATCCATTCCATCTCAGAGTGATGTAAGAAGTACACACTCCATTGAATGAGACTTGAATGCACCATCTTATGTAAATTAAAATAAAAAGCTTATAAAAAGCTCCAAACCAACAACAAGCGTCTCTCCTTCGGGAATTCTCTTTTCATCTCATCACTCTTAACGAAAGAACTCGCTCCGACTTGTCTTTTTCAAGACAGTAAACACACTCATATTAGACGAGCCTGCAACATCTGAGAATATGCATAAGCAGTTCAATCATAAAAAGCTCAAACAAACAAATTTCCTGCCTAGTTAGGGGAACGACGTCGACTCTGATTCTCACTTCCGACGAGATACATAAGCAATGGGATATGGCCCATTCGAGCACATTTCTTTATTTCCCTACATCTTTCCGTCCTTTTTATTTTCGATTCAACAGCAAATTACATCACCCTTTAAAATAGTTCAAGCAAGCGTGAATCCCGTCGGGTACGACAAACAAACTAGGGTGCTAATATCTTCTCAGTTCATAACTGACTCCTGAACTCAGTCTCTTTGGTTCGCAAGACCTCGTTCTTTCCTTTCCACGGTTTGTGGAACATCACATTTCCTTTTCCTTGGGATAAAAATGTCTGGATAGCGACTCTTCTTTTTCCGTGCCACTTTCGCGTTTGTACTAGGATGAAAATCCCGAGAGCGACGGGTATCACATCAATTAAACTTGAAATAACTTATAAGATATCAAAATGATATTATTGTTAAGAGTTTCGCATCGGATAATATATGACTTGAATATGTATTTATAAGTGGGGACAATCCTCACCTTATAATCCAATTTTGTAAAGTTGAGTTAGGTTCAACCATATTTCTTAACCATTACCACCCCATAAATTTCCTTATCATACTAATTTAAGGAGCATATAAGAATTTTGCAAGATGGTTTTATCATGAATTTGGATGATTGTTGATTTATATTACCACAACTTGATATTTTATATCAAAATAAATATAATTTTAAATGAATAAAAGAATATGTATAAGAGTTAGAGAAAATAATCCTAAGATTATATTAAGAAAACAATTCAACAAATATTCCCCTAAAATTACATATGTTTCATGACTTCTCTTACGATTGTATAAAAATAAGTTATAAAATTGAAGGAGGGTCGAGATTAGAAACATGAAATTTAGGTGAATTACACATTTGCAACTCTACAATGAATTGTTTTTCTCACACAATAAATAAGAATTTGTAATAAATAGATTTAAATACAATGGATCATGTGCATATGTTTTTCTTGCGACCTTCAACTATTATGTAGTTTACGATATTGAACACTGAAACTATATACTTTATTACAAAAACTATTTAAAATATTTTTATAATTTTATTAATTTTATAAAGTCACATACCAAAATGTAAATTACACTAATTGCTTATAATCCCTTTTCAATTCTAATTTGGGTTAGTTTGGATCCAAAAAGTAAACTACATTCATTGTTTAAAATCCCACGAATATACTAAAATATTTGAGATATTCACACCTTAATATAATCAAATATATATACTCGTATATTTTGGATATTCACACCTCAATACAATCAAGTTCTCTAAAAAAAAGAAACTACTCAACAAAATAGTTAACATATAAAAATTCTTTAAACTACCGTATAAGTAAAAACAATCTATAAGGTTGTGTCTATACTTATCAAGTGTCTAGCATCCTGCAAAAATAACTTGTTCAAATAGTTTTTTACAAGAAAAATAATATTAAGAGAGCACAAAAGTATTTTAACATTAATACTAAGGATTACACATTAGGTACAAATGCCTCTTTTGCATAGGAATCACTCCTAAGAACTAGGTGTCAAAGACATTTGTCATAGATGTACGGGGATTCATCAAAATGTTACCGTAAAGAAAGGAAAAAATAACATACACATATTCTTACTCCTTAAAGTAATAAACACCTTTTAACTGGCTTTATACCAACCTCATAAATGGAGAAAAACACAAACGAATAAATATTAATAAAATATTTCAACCATATCCTAATATAACATTTGGACAATGGCAAAATAGATTAAAAGAACTAACTTTTTAAAAAGTTAAATATAAAAATTCAAATTCAATTAATAGATGATAGCTAGAATACTTATATGGTATGCGATGAATTTTTCTTCCAAAAAAACTTATTTTGGGAAGCAAAGCAAAAAGGGACTGATAAGAAAAGTCTACTTAGGACATTCATATAAGTGATATAACCCTTCATTTTCTTCACTTTTTCACTCAACAACGAAAATCTTTTCAATAAGGCCAAGTCTTTAACATGATATCAGAATTCTATGAAGGCTGCAAATAAGTCATGTAATTTGAACACGCTTCAGCTTGTGTCAAAATTAAGTTGTTGTTTGGCTCTCACTTATCAACTTAAACATTGGGGTTCATATGCACACTTAAAGCTTAACAACATAAAACGCAACATACATAATACAAAGTGAATCAATTACCCACATTAATATTTTCATTATGGGACATGATGAAATTGAACATAGTATTGAGAAAAAAATTTGAAGTTGGTGCATGCAATTTTCCCCTATATGCGTGAAAGGATTGAAACAAGCATTAAACAAAAACATAACAAAAAAATTTTAGTTTACTATGAGAGAGGTGAGGGACTCTTGGTCCTTAGATAATGCATTTAGACAACATAGCAACATGTATTTAATATTGACATAAGCATCTTTTTGAATGATAAGACGCACAAGTAAACAATATATGTGTAGTTATGCAGTTTAAATAACAATAGTAAGTTTTAAATTACTACATAAAAAATCTTGAGCTCAAAAATTGATACATTTAAAAAATACAAGTTCATAGATTCAAATTTGATATTGAATATTTGAAAATGTGCAGATAATATAACTCATCATTCATTTAAAATAAATAAATAAGTACTACGATACTTGAATCTGTTCATCTCATCAACAACCTTAGCTCTCAACCAACACACGTGAAAATAAATGTTACATATACTTAAAATGTAAATGAAGCAACATCATATGTAAGTTAACTCATATTTTTATTTCATTTCACATGCCGGAACTATCACTTTTTGATGCCATCAATTATACCCAATTCAGCTTGTTCAATCGCACCTTTTTCAAGAGCATAATCTACATAAGCCTTATATTGAATTCCAAAATCAGCGAGCCCATTATCAATGGAAAATTCCTATTCAGTCATTTAATATAAGATAAGAAAGTTTTCAAACCCTTAAAATCAGGGGTGTACAGAACCCAACCCAACCGAAGACTTGTCCCAATCCAATAGTTTCGGGTTAGTCTTTTTCACGTTTCATGCAAAACATGAAGAAAGAAAAAGGACGGTCCAAAAGTGAACCCGGTATCGGGTTCGGATGGGTTCGGATTGACCATCGGGTTATCCAACCCGTCCTAATATCATAAATGCATATGTGGTACTATTTATTTATTTAAGTTACTTTGATTTATACTATTATGGATTAATTATTTAATGGGTTCTAATATTTATAAAGTATTCTTTAACTATTTTTATAAATTACTCTTATGATTTTTTATTGCTAATGGAGTTCATGCTATAGTCCCTAAACAATATAAGTTTGTTGAGAGTATCATTGAAAATATGTCGTGTGATGTTAGAGAAACATCAAATTGTAGATTTTGATTGGAAATTGTTGAAAATATGTTGTGTGGTGTTAAATGATTGTACATAAAATTTAATGGAGTAATAAATAGTAGACATATATGAGAGCAAATATTATGATAAATTCATATATGAAAATAAATAAATAATTTATATTTTAGTGATAATAAAAGGGTGATGACATGTATAGAATTACATCATCTTTCTTATTTTAAAAAATTGACTTTAGGTGTCTTTATTGTTTTTCATTCATGCTAATAATTTTATTCATATTTCTTATTTAAATGGATTTTTAAAAATACTATAATAAATTTCTTAAGTCACTAAATTTTTTTCTTCATATATTTCAGGTCAACCCGATATCGTCTTACATTAACTCGGTCCAAACTAACTTATAAATTATCGAGTTTTTTTCGGGTTCGAGTACGGGTTAGGGTCGTTAAAATAGCCCAGTTAAAATTTAGGAGAGAGTAGGGTTAGTCATAACCTATCAAACCTGTTTCTTGCTCACCCCTACTTAAAATAATATCGTAAATAAAGCAGGTTGCTATGTAAGAGACTTTTTTTTATAAATTAAAAATTAAATTACAAAGTACTGGGGGATATAAACCAAACCCAGACAAACCACTAAATCATCACAGAAGGGTATACAAATAGATTGCATACATCATAAGTGTTTTTTTAAATAATTACAATAAAAGTGCACACACGACAGACATTATCCGATGAACCCGTTTACGTGTGCGAAACAAAATATCAAAAAAGAGTTTAACACAAGCATTCACTTTCTAGCTAGATGTATGAACCAGCCACTAACACGTACTAATTCATAAACCAACAACCTCTAGGAAAAAAACTAGCAAGCAAAATGACTCTTTCGGGTCCAACAACCCAACATCAAATATAATGATACATATATGAAAATAATCCCATATCAATCCTGAAGACTGATGCGAATATAAAGCTAGTGTAGACACAATGAGGCAAACCTTAAATCTTGAAACTTGCAAAACTCAACATATCTGAAGTTGTCGTAGACCCATTAGAGAAAAAGCTTCCATAAACGTTGGAATTGCCACCTAGGAGAGCACTGCAATCGAGTTGCAGCATAAAACAGTCGTCAACGAACTAATTCGCCACTAAAGCACCAAAATCCGATGAGTAAACCGAAATTGGCCAACCGAAGGAATGGGAAAACATCACGACTCTGGATCTTACATAGCCGGTTGTCGATGCGCCTGGAGCGACTGTCGCCATAACAAAACCGAAGTAGAAGAAACTAAATCCGACGTAGCCAAAAAAGGGTGAATGGTGAAGCGGGTGACAACCTCATAAAAGGTTGGGGATGGAGCGACTTAAAGGGCTTCACACCACTCGTTCTAGAAGCTACATGTTGGTCGAATAAGTTTGGATGTGAGGGAGAAAGAAGTAAAATATTCGTTTTTAGAGATAGGACAAAGGACCTTCGAGTTTATAAGAATTATGTTTTTAGTTTTATTTTTGTTGAATTTCAAGTGCGAAGGTGCTAAAGTCTCACATTGATTAGGAATTAAGGGAATGTTGGATTTATAAGAGAGGTGACTCATACCCCCATTACCTATAAGATAGGTGATTCATACCCTCACTTGTATTAAATCTTAATATTCTTTCCCTGTTCCTCTCTACCTCTCATTCATTTTTTTTATCTTTCACGGTCGCATACAAAACACAAAACTAACACATAATATCAACAACCTATTATGTCTAACTAAGTGCAAAAATTACTGCCTATCACTAAATCAAGGTTCATTACTATTGAATATTAATTCATATTCCTTCTAGAACTCTAATCTATATATAACAAAAAGAAATATAATACATCAATCACTGTTCATCTATTAGATGATTACTTCTTTTTTTTGAAGATGAAAATGAGGAAGAAAAGTATATACACTATGGATAAGTTTTAACAAAAATGATTGACTTTTCTTAAAATCTTTGTATTTTCACATCTCTCTCTCTTATACTTAAAAAACCACAACAATTCACCTGCATATCCTACAACTTATTTAAGTCGAAATCACCTTAATCAAGGTATCAGACGAACGAGTTAAGATGAAGAATTCTCATCCATTAGTTTGATCGGGTTGGATGTTTTCATCTGAACTCAATCAAAACCAATTGGTGTCCATCTCTAAGTATGATGCTTAGATCTTTTAATCTAGCTATCGATGAAAATACACATCAAGTTTATTTATTTATAATGAAAAATAAATAAAAAATCTGTTGTCCTAATTTATACATTTTCTTAAAAATTATATTATAAAAAATGAACTAATTTGAATTTATATGCAATGAATAATAATACATGGAGGAACGTACCTAAAAAAAAAGAAAAACAAATTAAAATACATCGAGCCTGCAAAGTTTGAGTTACCCCTTTCGTTTAACCTAACACCCGCCATTGAAATTCAAGCACGACGCAGGTTCCTACTCTCATTTTTCATTTCTTCTTCACTGTCCTTCTTCCATCTACTTCTTCACGCTTCTCTCTCCATATTTTTGTTTTATTTTAAAAACAATCTTCACTGTAGCGGACAAACTCCGCGACGGCAGCTACATGCGCTCGTGAAATGCATCTGAGGCAGCCGTGACAGTGTTGCGCGCTGCACTTGACATCACTGTAGCGGAGGTCAGCGGCCACTCCCCCCCGCACGGCTGCGACGGTGATACAATTGGCCGCAATTAGCTACCTAGGTTTAACAAAGAGGAAATTAATTGAGCTAATTTTGTTTCTGAAATACATATGTCAGTTAGGTTCAGATTATGTAAGAAACTTATCTGTTTATGATTAAAGAAATGAATGAATTTTATTTTCTTTTGTTGTTTGTAGGTACATTGAGATACTCATCATAGAGATTGGTCGAGGTTTATTCTAGCTATATACTGATGGAACGTCCGAATCATGATTATGCAGCTGCGTCTGCTATGGCATATGCTCAGCAGCAGCGACCGGCTGCTAATATGCAACAGCAGCAGTTTGGATTTCATCCTCAACATCAGCAGTTTCCTTCGGCAATGCACGGTCCCCCTTTTATACCACCGGGTCCTGGTGCCGGGCATCCTTCTATGCAGCAGTTCCCTTTTCATCATGCAATGCAGCAACAGCTGCACCATCATGGCCCTCCTCCACCTCATCTTCTTCTCCAGCAGCAGCAACAGCATCAAGTACCTCCTGCATTCCCTTCTCATTATCCTCCTCATGTTGTTCCGTCACCTTTTTTTGATTCTGCTCCACCCCCGGTTGCTCCACCTTCCGATCCCGAGCTTCACAAGAGAATTGATAAACTTGTCGAGTACGCGGTGAAAAATGGCCCTGAATTTGAAGCTATGATTTGTGAAAAGCAACGAGATAATCCTTCTTATAGCTTTCTTTTTGGCGGGGAGGGTAATGCTTACTATCGTTTTAAGCTTTGGTTATCAAGTAGACCCCCGAGTGGTCCATTCAACCAACCATTTCCATCGTCTTCCATGCCAATGATCCATCCTCAGCCTAATCCAATGGCGAGCCCATCTCTCAGCGGGCCTCCATTGAATCCTGCTGGAATTGGATCTTCACCTTCAATGCTAGTCCCGCCTCCCTTCCCTCAGTTTTACGATCAACAACACCATCATCAACATCCTCAATCGTATGGGCTTCATGGTCGACCTGAGTATGATCAGTCATCCAAGTCTTTCAAAGGGCTCTCCGGGCCGCTTCCATCTGATGTTGCAATGGAACTGAGTAGTGTTCTTAACAATTTGAATGGTACAAAAGAATCCATCAAAGGTGCCAAACTTTGGTTCATGCAGAGAGCTCCATTTGCACCAGCTCTTGCGGAGACTCTTAGAGATAGGGTATTTGCATTGGACGACGTTGAGAGACAGTTACATATAATATACCTTGCAAATGACATTCTCTTTGACAGGTAGCATTGGTTATCATTTCAGTATACAGTTATTATTTTGCTCATATCTGAAATGTAGTTCGGTTGATGTATATGATATATATACTCATAATATTGTCTTCTAATCAACAGAAAGTATATGGATTACACTTTCACTGTATTTTTTTGTTTTTATGGTTGTGTCAAAACAAATCTGTTTTTGATAAGGATTTATCTCTGCCGACGGTCTTTGCCTGATTGGCGGGTTAGTTTCACGACAGGAGAAAGGTGATAAAAAGCTGTCTAGTAGGAGTTGCAATGCAACTTGCAACTGCCATCTATCTCCTCTGCACAAGTGAATATAGTAAAAGGATTTTTCTTCCAAGTCTCATTTGCTTCATTTAAAAAAAATAGTCTGTTTCAATCTTAACTCCTAAGCATGAAAGCCTTTTTCATTGATAATGTATGGGGTAGATTTTGTTTGGGATGCTTGTTACTTGGCTTGTAATTTATATGCCTTATATACGAGGTTAATTTGCTTCTGGTGTAGTACTTATCTATTTATGTTACCCAAATAACTGTTTCCCTGCAACTGTACTTTTTTGCATGTTTTGGCTTGGCAAGATCATTCCATCTCTGCTTATTGATATTCTTCTTGACATTGATGTTAACATGAATGTTTCTGTTTTTCAATGTCCTTGACCTTTGTGCTATTATTCACAGTTTAAATCGGAGGGCAAGCATTCATGATCTTGACAACGAGGCCCTTGCTTTCAAACCTGTTTTAGGTGCCATGCTTGCAAGAATTTATCATAACCCACAAAGCAATGAGGAATATAGGAAAAGATTACAGCAGATGGTGGAGTTCTGGGCTTCTAAAGAGGTATTTGATCAAGAGACTATATCTTTACTGAAGGGCGAGATGATTGGTGGGCCACATACAAATTCATTTACTGCAGCATCAAAGGACTTATCCTCTGCGTCAGCAGATTCAGGTGCAGGTAAGCTTCTCTTCTTTGACATTATGTGTAATGGCATGCAAAAGTTACCGAATTGCTTCTTCTGTGATAACTGAATGATTTCCAAAATACGAAATATCAATTAGTTTGAAAATACTTCATTGTGTGACCCTCTTAAAGAAAAAAGGTTTCCTCAAGTGTCTCTTGCTTTCTTTCAGCATGGTGGCAACATCTGTTATGTCATATGCTGTAAATTTGTCCATAAAATAATGAAGCGGTTTTGGTGTTTTTCTTTTCAAGAAGTATTATTTTATAATAAATGACAAGGAATCATTTGTTGTGATTACAAAGTCCGCTCAGTGGCCACCAGGGTAACATTTGCATATGAGTATACCCATCTGTCTGACTGAAGTGTTTTTAAGACAACTTAGTTTAGTGCACTTAGTTTTTATTAGTGTGAAGTTTATGTTAGTCGCCCGTCCATTAGCTAAGGAATTGTATATTAGACAAAATAAAAGGACTTAAGAAGGGGAAATAGTATGTGTTAAAGCTATTAGTAAGGCAGCAACAAAAGTTAGAGAATGGAAGTTAGTTACAGTAGGAGAGGTTAAATAGGAGTCAATTAGGAGGGGAGAACAGTTCTATTGTAAGTCATAAAGTGTGGGAGAGAAAACGCCTCTTGAATGCCTTAGAGAGTCTGTTTTAATTTTCAGTTGGCTCATCATTTTGTACTCAGGTGTAGCTCTTGCCCCATTGGCAGAACTCATTCTTATTATGAGAAGGAAAAACATAAAACCTCAAAACCAGTGAAATCGTTGATTCTTGTTACTTTTTTGAAGGTTTTGTTGAATACGCCCTTATTTACAGTTGTGAAACATTAAATGTATCCAATAATATTGTAAAACAAACATTTTAAAGGAGGGTAATAAAGTTTTTAAAACAATAAATGTATCTTAAAAGTTGTGACATTTTCTTATAAATAGGACCAAAAAAATCTCTAAAATATCTCTTATGACAAGAACCGGGGGTCGTGATTAGTAATTCAACTAGTTGTACTATCAGTTCCAACAGTTAACTTGGGAGATTGATTCCTTGATGTTTGGATTATTTGATTAAAGAAATTATAATTTCTTCTCCCTCCCATTTGCAGGAATGCTGCAGACTCCAAACCATATTGTGCAGCAGTGGCAGGCTGATAGAGTGAGCTCTGGTTCAATTGTCTTTGATCCAGACCGTCCTGATAAGCTTCTGGGGCAATCAATGGCATCTCAGCAATTTCTTTCAAATTCTGCTCTTCCTAGTGCTTTTCCAGGTTCTATGAGTATACCATCTTCTGTTCAACCTTCTGGAGCACATTTGTTGCCCCCTCCATCATCTGGCACTGGCGAACAATTGCCTCCATATCCGCTGTTCCCACCTGGGCTCATTCCTGGAATGGTTAGAAAGATGCAGATTGGTAGTGGTGTCCCATATTCTCCTATGAGCCCTTTGGATATCCCAACTATGATACCACCATCAACCGTACCAGCATCAGAAATTCTTCAAAGAGTGTCAAAGTTTTTTAAAGAAATTGGAGAAGTAAATCCTTCTGAGGGTCCTATGAATTCTGATGCGAAGGACGAAGATGATGAATACGATGGAGAATACGAGAGAGAATCTCAAGTACGGAAGGGAGGTGCTTGCATACCTCCACCTCCAAACTTGCAGCAAATTGATCCAGAGACAGGGACCTATGCTGACGGGAGTGTCGACAGAAAGCCAGGATCGAGTGGCTCAGGAAGATTGGGACTTGGGGCCACGGCGGATCCAAATGAAGTGAGTCAATATGATGATGTATATACATCTTACCGGAAGCAGAGAAGCACAAATTATCACACATCAATGAGTGCTAGAGCAGCGGTGAGATGAAAGCTATGATAATAAGTTTCGTGTAGTTGGGTCATTGGGTGTTTAGACTAGGTCACTTTGGCCCTGTCTCTGTTGATGTTTATCTGAAACTGATATGTTTGTTATGATCCAATGTTCTTTGTATTGTTAATTCATGAATGATTGGATGTATTTTTCTTTGATGGAAACTGAAGCTCCTGCAAATTTGAAAGCAAACTTGGTGATGGGATAAAAGAAAAAAGAAAGAAAATTTCAAATTCTTCCAAATTCAACACCAGACTAACATTTGTTTCATCTAAAAGCATGACATAGATTAATGTTAACCTCCGTTGTGCGTGATTAAGTTTGCTATTTAAATGTTTTAACAATTTAAAATTGTAATTCGATAGAGTATTATTATACATGAATTTATCTTTTTGGTGAAAAATATATGATTTTATGCAATGTAGTAATAACACATTTTATTTTAAAGTTGTCTCTTAAAAATCTCGAGTTATAGACCCTTTTGAATCACTTTTTCCATCGTTTTAACACCATCTTTCCTTAGGGTATGTTTGGATTGGTGGGATGTGATGAAATGGAATGGAATGGAGTGGTAACTAATGTGATTCAATTGTTTGGATTTGCAAATAATTGATGGAATGGAATGGAACATGATGGAATCCATTCCATCCCATTCCATCCAAATCCTTATTTTTTGTTCCATCCAATTTGGGGTGTATGAGATGGAATGTGATATTTTTAATAAGATATCCAAACAATGGAGTGGGATCTATATTCCATTCCGCTCCATTCCACTTCGCTATGTTCCGCTCCGTTACGTTCCATCAATCCAAACATAACCTTAATAGAGGGTAATTAGATATTTTATTCCTTAGTAGAAGACAAGTAGATATTTCACCAAGAAAAGAAAAAAAAAAGAATGGATTGAATTTGAGTCAAATTTCTTCAAACTCACTTTATTATTTAAAATATACCAAAATTATCCAAAATATATATCTAATTGAAACACAATTTAAAATATTGCAAGAAGTGTTAATGGCTTATGTCCCAAAATTGTCATTTAACATTTGATTCAAATAAATAATTTTTAATAATTTTTTATAGAATTTTAGGGCATATTTGTTTTATTTTTTATTTTTAAATAATTTTTACAGTATTATTTAAAAAAGTTTATAAAAAAGTTTTCATATATATATGTCGAATAAAAATTTGGTTTAAATAGTTATTTAAACTGTTTAATTTTTTTATCCCGTATCTTAATTTCAGGGTTTATTTTGATCTTTTAACTTAAAAAATATTCATATTAATCTCTTAACTCTTCAAAATGTATCATGTCAGTCTTTTTCCTCTAATTAACGATGGAAAAAAACTGATAAATTCAATTTTCAAATCTTGTTAATTTGAAGAAAAAAAATATTAACATGGTACGTTTTGAAGAATTAAAGGAACACAATGAATATTTTTTAAGTTAGGGGACCAAACTGAATCTTGAGGTTAAGATAAAAGACTAAAAAAAGTATTAAGCCTTCTTAAAATGTTATTTTAGTTATTTTATCATTTTATTAAAACTTTTTTGTATATCGAAATTTAAAAAAAAAAAAACTTAATTATGAAGTTATTTCAAATAATTTTTTTTTATGAAAAACATTTTTTGAGATATAACCTTTTTTAAAAATTGTGATTTCGACTATGTGTTGATCTTCAATAATATGATATGGATTCTCTATTACTCTCTCTCTCTCTCCCTCTCTCTCTCTCTCGTGTTGTCTGTGCAACACTAATTGCAACCATTAGATTCATGATATATTTTTCTCTTTTTTAAAGTTGTGTTTATTTATGATAATAACGTTTGTCCTGGATTGTAACTCTGAAATAGTACAAAAATGTTTCTCCCTCCAGACTCTCCATACTAATAGACACCACAACAATTGATCTCTATCAGGGTCGCCAGATAGGCAGAAGATTTTCCAAGGAATGACTGGATATCGCCAGAAAAACTCTTAGAAAAGAAGAGGTGGCGATTAGAGAACTCCATAGCTTTACAAGTAGTAGTACTCCATGGAAAAGGTCCAGAAGGAGCAGATCCACCACCCATTTTTCTCCCTGGTATGTTACTTGAGGATTTCGTGATGATTCAGAAGGACCATCCTCTCACCTCAGGCTCTTAGGATAGCAAGTTTCACTAGTACGAGATGTCTCACAATGTCGCTTTCCACCACCAGTAGTTAAATCCTTGGGAAAAGGAAAGCACAAACACATTTGTTATTGTGTGGCTTGCATCTGAATCAAAATCTACCTCTTTTGTCATATCATCTACAAAAAAGAGGGAGGGGGATGTTATTAATGCATATAAAATAGTAGACAAAGGATCATGTCAAAAGTTTGTTCATACTGTAAAGCTTACCCAGGTACTTCGCCACCCCATTGCCATCTTCTCGGTCATAAGTAATTAAAGTACGAGAACTCATGGGCCGAAAACAACTTAAAATCCAGATCATTTGTTGCTCAATGAGGGGGGGTTATTCCTTTGACGAGTTAAGGATCCAACATAAACCATAAAGGAAAGCGAAGGGCATAGTCACCCCTATTCTCACTAGAAAGGCGTCGCCTTGTCCCTCACATGCACAAACTTATCTTTCCAATTATCATACGAGTATTCATAAGTTTCTAATAAATGTATACCTAACAGGGCACACAATGTTATCCAATCACAGTTGGGAATACGCTTTATGCTAGAGAAATAGAGGAACACCCAAACAGTGTTGGGGGTGCCCAAGTTACAACAAATTAACTAGAAAACCTTAATGATGCTATATACATTTGAAGTGATTTGGGAGGGGGCAACTTTAATAGTGGTAAAAAAGTCCACCTCAAAGGAAGTAAAAGGGAACATAACACCCAACTCGTGGATGACGAATAAGTAAAAATATAAACATGGAGTAGATGACTCACTAATGGTCGGTGGTCATATTTTTTTCCTCTCCCTTTCCGAATAGAGTTTTAGGATCACTTCCTCTTTGCACATTGTACTGCAAAACCCAATACCCTGACAAAACCTATTGATTATGTCAATGTTGGAGTATAGGGATATAATGTCTTGAATTTGAACACACTTGATTTTCTTCCTAACTGGTGGCTTCTGGTGAGTGGAAAGGGAAGAAGGATAAATAATATCATATGTGTTATAGAAGAAAGAACACGTATCACAACCTTTTTTCCTTATTTAAAAGCTTTCCTTGGCCTATATATTTTGGTTAAGGAGGCAAAACTGAAGTGTCAGAAGGAAAAAGGAAGAGAAAAAGATTTCCGTGAAAAAAATATCAATTTCTTTTATAGAAATCCAATGGTCAATGGAGTGGAAAAGTTTCTACGCATAATGGACGCATAAAAGAAAATAAGGTTGGATTGATCTTCCATAGGAAAACCATTATGATATGCATTAAATGTTACTCAACCCCTTTCCACTAAGCACCCAAGCTTTTGTAATTGACTGATGTTTTGATGTCTCTAAGGTCAATCAAGTGAAGTTTGACGTCTCCCACTAATACATTGACTACATAGGAGAAATTTAGAAAGGAGGTGATGACTCACCCCCAACTAGGGGGTTCACCTCCCATTAAAAAAAGGAACTTTCAGCCGAGGGACTCACCCCAAACAGACATAATCACCTACCATTAAAAAGTATGCCTTCAACTGATGGACTCGCCCCTAAACTGAGGGACTCGTCTCCCACTAAAAAGAACACACCTTCAGTTAAGGAAATCATTCCCAATTAAGAAACTCACCATGACCAAAGCTCAACCCAGGTGGAGTCTGAAAATACTCCACTCCTTACAAACCTTCGAACTTGAGGGATTGTGTAGTTATATACTTATGAGAATCCAAAATAAGGGTGACCGACAGGTCTCTGCTCCGTGAAACATTGCACGAGCGAAACCTTTACGTGGCATGAGAGACTCAGCCTTAGGAAATACATGTACAATACTGTTACCCACACACTAATAATTTGGACAAAGTCATACCATGACTCTCTAGAAAGTAGGTAGTTAATAGTCTCCCCCTGTCAAGGAGGAGCAATTACCATCTCGTATGGTTTCTTAAACCATATATATGCCCAAGCCTAACACAAAGCCTCTCACCTCACATGAGCTGACCCTTTCTCACCATCGTAAACATCAATAAACAAAGTCTCTCACCACCGTGAACAGGCCCTACCCACCTTAACTATAAATACCTCAAAATATCACATACTCTCATATAAATACCAAACACTTTTGTAGTTTTGACAACTATAACTTATTTCCTCTCCCTCTCTCTGGAATATGCATATTCCCCCTCTTTTAATAGCATGAATGTAATTAGACTAAAAGAATAACATGTTTATTGTTGTTATAAATAAAGTTATTGTTAAATAAATTAACATATTTCCATAATTTATATTTGGGTTGAATATGTTTTTAGTCCCTATAAATACCCCAAAAACTAGTTTTAGTCCCTGAACAATTTTCGTTCAAAGAATCGTCCTCATAAATTTTTTGTCCTTATTTTTTGTCCTTGTCATCTATTCCACTTAACAGAAGCTTACGTAGACATTTATTTGGCAATATTTTTCAATTTTGAAAATAGGTAATACTGAATAATTAGATGCCACATATTTAGGTAATGCTGAAACCCTAAATTAATAAATCACTTTCTTGTTCAAGCAAAAGATTTTTTCTTGTATACATTCCTTTATTCTTAAATCGATTGCTTATTGCTTACAATTTGTTCAACATAATATCAGTAACACATTGCATATTTTCATTTTTGTTGCATAAATTTATCTCCATTATTCACCGCGTTTGTTTTGTGGTCCCAGACTCGTCTTGAAAGGTGCATGCTTGTGGTCCCTCGACATTGAATATGAGGTAGGACCACATGTTTAACTTTAAATTCTATTTTATTGATGTTTGGTTTGGGGTTTGTATTTTACTTGCACTGTATTTAGTTAATAGAGTTTTCTGAATACAAGTGTTATATGTGGGTCAATTGTTGACTGCCCATTTCCATCCATTATGTAGGCATGAATGTCTTTAAGGTAGTATTTTACACAAAGGACTATTTTGTAAAAGACCCAATGTTAAAGCATGAGGATGAGGACATTTACACATTTAATGGTCAATATATTGATTGTTGGTCCTTTTTTAGATGTGTGATTTAATTAAGGGAATGAATCATGGGTTAAAATACACTAATGTTAGAATACGGTGGAAACACGATGATGGTACTTTAGAAACTGAACTAAAACAACTTAGGGATGATGGTGATACATTTGAGTTAGATGGCTTTGTTCAAGACTGCAAAAGTGAGGTTGAAATATACACTGAGCTCAAACCAACTAAATGGGATGCATCATTTATGGATAATGCAAGAAATAGGAACAAAGGGATAAAAATGTGAAAATTATGTTGATTTATATACTAATGAGGGTTCCAGTGATGGGTCTGTGAAAAATGCCAAATTTGAAGATAGTGAAGAAGAAAGGGTGAATGGTTTTGATGAAAGTTTTAACGAGGCTTCTGGTATCCTACTGCAAATGGTGCAGGCTCTAGTGAAGCAGTGAAACATAATCTTACTACACCAGAGATGGGTAAGGAACATGTAATTGAAGATAAGTATACGACCGATGAACTTAATAATGGTGCTGAAGATGACAATGGCAATAATAGGCCAAATGTTGTTAGGTTCAACGAGGAAGATGAAAATACAAAGGATTTTAAGTTCAAGGTGGGAATGAAATTTTCATTATTAGAGCAGTCCAGAAGTTCTATTTTGAAACATAATGTATTGAATGTGAAAGATGTACGATTTGAGAAAATGATGCAGTGAGATGTAAGGTGGTTTGCAAGGATCTTGTAAGTTTGATTATACATGCTAATATGATTTGCTTTTTTTGTCATTTAAGTTTGATCATGACTGTTAATTGAAAATTTAAGTCAAGTTTATGGATCCAAAGAAGAAAGAAGTCCCAACTACTGTGGTGCATACCAGAAAGAATGAAAGACTAATGAATATGAAAACAAAAGACATAAAGGGGTCTGAAAGACATCCTGAAGATCCAATTATACTCACTGAATAGGATACCTCAAAATAACCAATCAATAGGGGTATGAAAAGTTGGGACAAAATTAAAAAAGGTTTGACTAAATGAGAATGTAATTTGAAGACTTTGAATTTTATGTTGTATCTCTGAGTAGTGACTTGTATTTTGCAAATTTTAAGTGGTATCCATAAGTGTATTTTGAAGACTTTAGTTACTATGTATTTTGGTAATGATGCAATATATGAGCAATGACTTGTAATTTTGGTTAGGATACAGTCTAAGACCATGTATTGAATCATTTTGGGTATGTTATTTTAAAGAACCAATTCTTGTCAGTTTGTTGTCATATTGTTTGTCAAATTGTGAAAACTATGTCAATGTTTTAGGCCATAGTATGCCAAAATTGAGACAAACCATCTCAAAAAATTTAGAAGTGATTATGCAAAATTTTAGAAGTGATTGTGCCAAATTTTAGAAATAACTATGCCAAAATTTAGTCAGTATTTGAGAAAAACTCTTTAAATTAAACCAACAACCTATCAAATTTATACAATTCCACACAATAATCTATAAAATTCAACAATTCCATTAGAAACATAATGATTACATTAGAAACATAATCATTACATTGATCAAACAACCTTACTTCAACAATTACATGTCATTATTAGGTACACATTAATCATAAGAGAAACTACAAAACATAAAAAACTTGATTTTTCCAGCCCATACCTCTGTTCTCAATTTCGCTTGCAGGTTCATGTTATTCTTCTTGGAACCTTCATACAACTCCTCAACAGTTCAACCATCTCCAATTCCTCCAGTTTGTAGTTTTCTACCCGTTCAACATCATTACCATATTCTTCAACCAAATTTTCATCCCATATGAGTAAATCACAAGTTTTTTCACTCTTCCAAAATGGACATCTCGAGAAGAACATGCCTTTGTTGCGACCATTCTTGCAGACTTATGAAACCATATGAGCTTCACATTCGCAATTCCTTCCTCGACGACCTCTCACAAAGGACAAAGACATACTATTGGGTTTCGTAGAACTTGTTATGAAGTACGACATCAACATTTCTTTGATGAGGAATTTTTGATTACAATTAGGTCACATAGGACGAAGAGAAAGAAAAATATCCCAGAGGGCGAAAGAGAAGAAAGAGGACGAGGAGGAATTTGGTTACAATCAATTTGAACTTACCTCCTAACTTGTAATATATCTACACACGTGGAAATTAGTAACTGTCTAATTATTTAAAAAAAATTGTCATGTCAACGTCCGCGTAGGCTTTGGTTAAGTTTAATAGACGACAAAGACGAAAAGTAAGGATACAATTTTTATGAGGACGATTCTTTGAACGAAAATATTCTGAAAACTAAAACTAGATTTTAAATATTTATAGGGACATGTAACATATTTAATCTTATATTTTATTTCATTGTATGGAAATAATAAATATATAATTTAAACAAAATCTATAAAAATTTATATTCTCTATATCAACATACAAACCTACAAAAAATTATATTCATCATTTATTAATTTTTATAATTTTTAAAATAAACAAATAACATAAATGTGAAAATTAAAAAGAGATTAATTAGAATATACTCTCAGTCTAAAATTCCAATTAAAATGAATCAATTTGTTATATGAGAAGAGAAAAACATAAAAGATATTAAAGTAATTTATGTGTTAAAATAATTCATCCTAATGACAAAGTAATTTTACACTAAAATGTAATATGATAAATTTTGATTAAAAATAAAATAATTCATATTTATCTAATGCCTTATTATTATTATATTATGTAAAACACTTATAATTCATACATTATTTTTTAATGCAACTTATAAATAAATGGTGATGTGTTGTTTTATCTACAACGATTTTAAAAGAGAAATTCTTTGACAGATCATTAAATATTTTTGACTTACTATTTTCATAACAATTTTAAAATCTCTATAAATAAGTGTGACGTAAAAGTGTGTTATTTTTTGGTCTGTAAAGTGTGAATCTCTTTATTACGTGCATGCAATTAAACTCAAAGATAAAAGAAAAGAAAAAAAAAAACTGAGTAAAAATAATAAAGGATGAAAAGTAAATTTAATTACAAAAATCCACTGTAATGAATAAACTTATAAAAGAGAAAATAAGCTAAGACAAGATTAGGCATCAATAACCTTGTTGTATTTTCTACAGTCATCCCTTTCCCCAACTTTCTTCTACCATTCTTCAACCTTTTTGCTTCCAACTTCAATACACTTTTAACTCTCCACCACCACCACAACCACCACCGCCACAACCACCACAACCACTATGCATCACTCTTGTTATTCTAAACCCCATGTTCGCTATCAATTTTCTCATCAAACAACCAATCGTATTTCTCGCCAATTCTAAAACCTCCAAATCTTCAATTAATGGCGGTTTCCGAAGAAGAATGCTCTTCTGTCAAGTCAGCTTCTCCTCCTTCTTCTTCCACTTCATCCTCTTCTCCGCGATATTATCTCTCCAAGTGCGTACTCAGAGGAAGCGCGGTTCTCCAAGTCCTCTACGCTAATCTTCGTTCTCCATCATCCAACGACGTCGTTTTCGGCAAGGTTGTTTTTCTTCTCTATTCACCTCTTTTATCTTTTCGCACTTTTATTTTCGTTCTTCGAGTTAGGTTTGAGGATTTTGGAACTAATTTCTGAACCAATTTTGGAACCTCAACCCTATTATTTTATTTTCCTCTAAAAAAGCCTACTACTTAGTACAGAATGTTTTCAAATAGGGTATTTCACTAGTGGAAATTGAACAAAGTGCTGTTTTCAACAATCTGTGATTTATGACACTGAGTGCAATCTTACTGAACTGGTTATTTCTCTAATTTTTACTGTTGTTACTTTGTGATTTCAGGAGACATCTATAGAGTTGGTGGTGATTGATGAGGATGGGAATGTACAAACTGTCTGTGATCAGCCTGTTTTTGGCATCATTAAAGATCTTGCTGTATTGCCTTGGAATGAGAAATTCCGTGCTCGTCGCCCACAGGTGTGCTGGCCGATAGTTAAATTTATTAATTTTTCTGGTCAACATATCTGCCATTAGTATTGTGGAGTTTTTGACAAAAAAAGGATGAGGCTCATTGATATATATTTGAGATAAGAAAAACTTTACAAAAAACTTTCAGGCATATTTATGCAAAACTTACCATGAAATCTCTTTCAAGCAAGAGGAAGCTCCAATTGTGTTAGAAACGAGCAGCAAAAAGGCCTATTTACTAAAAGTTGAACAACACAACCCTAAAACAAATTGAAACCAAATAGTCTGTCTCTCTAACACTGTCCTTAAGTTTAAAGACTGACTTTTATTTTTTATTTTTGTCAATATTTCTACTTTTTCAATTAATGCAATGTGACCTCAATTGTGGTGAAGTTGCTGATTTCTACTTTTTCAAGTAATGCAATTCGACCTCAATTGTGGTGAAGTTGCTGTTTTTGCTGCCCAAATTGAAGTCTCGAACATTCATTTAAATCACGTGATGTTATAGCATGTATGATTAATTAGCAAAAGATTTTTATTATAATATAGATAGATCAATATAAGTTATATTTTTATTAGAGGCAGGGGACTTAACAGAAGGTGAAAGCAAAGAGAGAAAAAGAAACATTTGTAGCACAATAATCGTAAAACCAACAAAATTCAATTGCAGAGATTATGTTAACTCTGTGTGTAATGATCATCAATCAGATAGTCCTTAGTCAACAGAGAGTTAACATTTCCTCATAAAATATCAGTTGTTTTGAATGAAACTAGTTTTTTTTTTTCCTGCTTGTATTCTCCAGTTGCCAAGATTGAATTTATTTAGTTTCTTTTTCCCTCCTTTGTTTGGTAGACTCAAGGTAAAGATCTCTTGGTTGCTTTATCTGATTCTGGAAAGCTGTCATTGCTCACATTTTGCAATGAAATGAACAGGTTCAATTTTTAACTGTCTTTTCTCTTTTTCGTTGGATTGGTATTGCATATTACTCGGAGTGTATTTCCAGTTTGGTTCATTAATGTATCATTTATAGTATGATAAACTGTTACTACAAATCACAAACTGCATTTTTTTGAACAACAATTAAGCTCTATATCCCTACTAAGCTTTCTCATTTTTCTCTGTGCATTGTCGTAGATTTTTTCCTATAACACATGTTCAACTATCTAATCCTGGTTTCATGAGGGATATTCCCGGAAGAATGCTGGCAGTTGATTCCAGGTGATCTCTTCTCTAGTCGGAAATTTTATTGGAAGGCATATGTATTTTCTTTCTTTTTGTCCTTTAGTTTTGTGTTTCACTGCCACTCTGCAAGCATGATTAGTTGCTTTATTTATTGTAAACTAAAGTGTCGTCCCATTAATTGGTCTATGATCTTCCCCTGGACCTGTTCCCTTTTTTCTCCAATATTTTCTCTGGCTATGATATATTATTACAAAAACCATGTTTGGGAAACTCTCGGCCTTTGCAGCATGGAGTGTTACTTAGGCCGATAATAAACCAGTCATAGGGACAATAAGATTTCCTGATGTCTACAAACAATGATCACCTGTTGTTATGGGCTCATGGCATGGGTCAGATTATTTTGGTGCGGATTGAGGTAAGGACTGGCGTTCATATTTTATCCCCTTCCCAGCTTCTCTCCATTAAATGTACACAACCTCTGATGCATTTAAAATCTACTTTAAATTTTAAAATCACATCTAAGCTAGGTTATCAATAGCGCGCTATAGCGGTATAGCGTAGCAGTAGAGGACCTCGGCGCTATGCTTTTGGCCTGCTAACTGCTAACCGCGATAGCGGAAATAGAGGCCGCTATTTGGGAGGTCATGGCGGCGCTATAGCGGCGCAATAGCGGTTCTGTAGCGGTTTACAGTCCGCTATTGGGAGGAAAGGGCAGTTTTGTAACTTTTAAAGTTTTTTAAGGGAAATATTGGTATTTTAGCCTTTCATTTCACTAATATAAAATATGATACGTGATGCTTTAGGTCATTATCATTTGCCTCTTTACTCAAACGGTGGTTAATATGTCATTTGTCTTGCATGTACTTCAAAATATAGTATTAACTTGTACTTTTTTAATTTCCAACTATATGATATGTTACTTTTCACATCAAAAGCTTTATTTTAAAAAAGTTGAAGGAAAATTTTCTACACTAAAACTCAATCATGTGCAATCCACTACTATAGTTAAAGTGTGTGCAACTTGGATTTTTTCTTCTCTATAGCCATGCTTTTATCCCAAAGAACTTAATCTTCAAAGTTCCAATGCTTACATTTTTTAAAATAATGGGTTGGGCTTCAATCAATCTCACAAAACTTGTTTGTAAGGTGGGTAATGCCTCACACTTATAAACACATTTTTATGTTATATGTCATATAATATAAACACATACAAGACTTGGTGTGTGGAGATTGACTCAAATGACCAGATTGGATAGACTGCTTGGTTAAAGAGCTCTATATACCATGTCAATATCCTGCTTTTCTAAAAGCTTGACCTGTTAGTTAAAGAGATCTATATGCCATGTCAATATCCTGCTTTTCTAATAATGTCAAATTGGACAAAGAGTTGAAGTATGCTAAAGTTCTGTGAATATTACTAAATACTAACTCCTCTGGTTCCCTTTCTGCAGTGGTTGCTTTATTGCTGCCAGTGCATATGAAGATAGGTTGGCTCTGTTTTCAATGTCCACGTCAATGACCGGGACTGATATAATTGATGAGGTTCGAAACTACTGTACCATCCTGTATTTTAGAAAAGCTGCACGTTGGTGTGTGTTGGAAAAACACATATGTAGGACAGTTCACGTGGATTTTGTTGTAAAGAGAGTATATCTGATGGAGTAGTCAAACAACTAGATGTAGAGGAAGACCTAGAAAAATTATAAAAAAAACTAATAAGAAAGATCTCGAGATTAAGGAATTCGATAGAAACATGGTTTTGATAGAATATTATGGCGTAATTTGATTCATGTAGTCGACTCCACGTAGTGGGATAAAAGTTTTGTCGCTGTTGTTGTTCACTTTGATAGTTTCATTCTTTTGTCTGACAAAATATACTTAGTGATATTTTCTTCTCATTCCAGAGAATAATATATCCCTCTGAAAGTGAATGGACTGCAAGTACTTCTGGAACCACAGAGAAAACTAGTATAAGCGGTACTATTTGGAGTATGTGCTTTATTTCACTGGATTTTCGACAACCAAGCAATGAGCATAATCCTGTATTAGCTATTATTCTAAATAGGTATGGTGATTAATTTGTTTGGCCATTGTCAAGAGTTTATTCCAAGTCTTGAAAACAGCTCTATAATTGAAATTAGTTTATCTCCGTTGTATTTGTCGTAATGCATGCTTACCAACAACAATGCCTTTGCTTTGTCCTACAGGAGGGGGGCTGCTCTAAATGAATTGCTTTTATTGGAATGTAATGTTAAAGCACATACAATCTCTGTTATTTCTGAGTATGTTGATGCTGGACCTCTAGCACATAACATTGCTGAAGTTCCCAACTCTTCGGGACTTGCATTTCTATTCCGGGCTGGTGATGTTCTGTTGATGGATTTTAGAGATCCTCACAATCCATTATGTGTCTACAAGACTTGCTTGAACATTTTACCCTTTGCAATAGAAGAGCAGACTTATATGGACGACTCTAATAAATTGCACGATCTTGATGATGAAAACTTCAGTGTTGTCGCCTGTGCTTTGTTGCAGCTTAGTGATTTTGATCCTATGTGCATTGACAGTGGCAGTGGCAATACTAATTCTGGTCCCAAGTACATATGCTCTTGGAGTTGGGAACCTGAAAATCATAGAGTTCCTAGGATGATCTTTTGTGTAGACACTGGAGAGTTTTTTATGATTGAAGTTTTTTTGGACTCTGATGGTCCTAAATTCAGTCTCTCCGAGTGTCTCTATAAAGGTCTACCTTGTAAAGAACTTTTGTGGGTTAAGGGTGGTTATCTAGCATCAATGGTAGAAATGGGGGACAGTGTGGTCCTGAAATTGAGAGATGGAAGACTATCATTTACAAATCTAATTCAAAACATTTCACCAATCTTCGATGTGGCAGCAGGGGATTATCATGATGAGAAGCATGAGCAATTGTTTGCTTGCTGTGGTGTGACACCTGAGGGGTCATTAAGGATTATTCGAAGTGGTATCAATGTAGAAAAGCTTCTTAGAACCCCTTCTACTTATGAAGGGGTAGCTGGTACTTGGACTGTTCGAATGAAAATTACGGATTCATATCATTCTTTTCTAGTTCTATCATTTCTTGGAGAGACCAGAATATTGTCAGTTGGCTTAAGTTTTTCTGATGTGACTGATTCTGTTGGTTTCCAACCTAATGTCTGTACTTTGGCATGTGGCCTTATAAGTGATGGTTTGCTTGTTCAGATTTACCAATCTACTGTTAAGCTTTGTTTGCCTACTAAGGATGGTCATTCTGATGGCATCCCTTTGTCTTCTCCTATTTGCACATCTTGGTCCCCAGACAATTTGAATATTAGTCTGGGAGCAGTTGGGCATAATTTCATAGTTGTGTCAACTTCTAACCCATGTTTTTTGTTTCTCCTTGGGGTTAGAGTGCTATCAGGTTATCAATATGAAATTTATGAAATGCAACATTTGGAACTGCAGAACGAATTATCATGTATTTCCGTCCCTAGACCTATGTATGGGAAAAAACAATCAAATTCATCCATTTCAGAAAATAATAGCTCATTTGCGTCTTTTGTAAGCGGAGTGGACATCAATAAAACATTTGTTATTGGCACCCATAGACCTTCTGTGGAAATTTGGTCTTTTGATCCGAATGGTGGAGTCACGGTAGTTGCTTGTGGTACAATTTCATTAAAAAGTACAATGGGGACTGCTAAAAGTTTTTGTATACCTCAAGATGTACGACTCGTATTTGTTGATAAGTATTATGTTCTTGCTGGATTGAGGAATGGAATGCTCCTTCGCTTTGAATGGCCAACAGGATCGTCTCATTCATCATCAATAAATGTGGTGGACACTGCTTTATCTTCTACAAATTTGGTAAATTCTATGGCCATGGCTTTCAACGTGAGAAATAACCTCCCTTGCATGCTTCAACTTATTGCCATTCGTCGCATTGGCATTACTCCAGTTTTCTTGGTGCCCCTGGATGACACACTTGATGCTGATATAATTGCACTGAGTGATAGAGCTTGGTTGTTGCATAGTGCAAGACACAGCATTTCCTATACTTCTATCTCATTTCAACCATCTTCACATGTAACTCCTGTTTGCTCTATTGACTGTCCAAAAGGAATATTATTTGTTGCCGAAAACAGTTTGCATCTGGTAAGAAAGTCATATTACAGTATCATTGCTGTCACATTGCTTATTTCTTGTTTTTCTTAGGTTATTCTTTTCTTTCTCTTTTAACTTAGTGTGTTGAAGATGCTTATACTTACATGCATATTAAAGTCCAAAGATATAGTGTGTTGTGATTACTGTCAACTGTTTAACTATGAGACACTGGACATATTGCAGTTATTACACAAGAAACATAATTTTCTTGCTGATAAGACCGATTTATTTTCACTTAAACTTTCTTCCTCATCAAGAAACAACTACTATTTTCATTTCTGATTTTGTGTTGTATCTGGCTCTTGTATGTGTTGCTATCTTGACTTACCATATATTTATCACTTGATGCTTTAGGTGGAGATGGTCCACAGCAAGAGACTTAATATGAGGAAGTTTCATTTAGAGGGCACTCCACGGAAAGTCCTATATCACAACGAAAGTCGGATGTTACTTGTGATGAGGACTGAACTGAGTGTTGGTGCATGTCTGTCTGACATATGTTGTGTGGATCCCCTAAATGGGTCAGTAGTATCTTCTTTTAGACTAAAACTCGGAGAAACAGCAACTTCCATGGAATTAATTAGGTTTGGAAGTGAGCACGTGCTTGTGGTTGGAACTAGTCTGTATTCTGGTCCACCCGTAATCCCAAGTGGTGAAGCTGAGAAGTATGTCATCAATGTTTTATAGTCTTTTAATTTTCCTTGTATCTCACTAGTTAAGTGACGGGAGTTGCTTTCCCTTTTACTATCACTTTGCTGGTTGCTCCTCTTTTCTGAGTTGCATATGACTTTTATGCTTTAAATGAGCAAGCTGCTAGTAAGCTTCTTGCAAGTTCCTTTTATAGTAGTGTGTACGCATCTAATCACTAAAAGAAGAGTTTGACTCATGCATCACAGATTGCTTTGAGTCTACAAGTATGCAATAATGCATTATCTGTATGTTAAAGAAAGAAAAGGTACCCAGTTTTCAATGTAAGTTTTATATAGAAATTGGTAACCACCTGCTTTGGCACATACCTTTCACCTGCTAACATAAGACCTCAAAGTTAAAACCTCTTTGTTTTTCTCATGAAAGTCTCATTTTACATTTTCTTGGAAAGATCAATGATATATTTCTGATTAGGCATTCTCCTTTCCTGACAGATTCAAACTAAAGGGCACTGAGAATTCAAATTCATGCAATGCGGTATTAGTAAATGGCATGTGGTTGTTTTTTACTCTTAGAATCATGCAATACAGTATTAGTAAATGGCATGTGGTTGTTTTTTACTCTTAGAATCATGCAATACAGTATTAGTAAATGGCACGTGGTTCTTTTTTTACTCTTAGAATTTTGGTTGAACCCAACTCCAACCTTACAAAACCGACTTGTAAGGTGAGGATTGTCTCCATTTATAAACTATGTCCAGGCCATATATTATTTGATGTGGGACTTTTAACACCCCCTCATGGCCAACAATGTTTGGGCTTGGTGCATGAAAATAAATGGTGGGTGGCTCAATAGCGGAAACCAGATAGCAAGTGGCCCAATGAGTCCTGAACTAGGTTTTAATACCATCGTAGAATTTGTGGTTGAGTCTAACTTAACCTTACAAAACTGGTTTGTAAGATAAAAATCATCCCCACTTATAAACATACGTTCAAACCATTTATCGTCCGACGCGAGTCTTTTAACGGTTACTACATTACAATTGTCATTGTTTGAAAAAATAATAACTCCGAACTGTTTTTGTTAATACTTATTAAATGCATGTAGGAAGTTGTTTGGCCTCTAATATAAACTATATATTTACATCACTTATTTAGCCATGATAATTTGGAATATAGGCCGCAAAACTTGACTTGGCCACCTTCAGAGTAATATTGAATATATATTTTCCAACAATAATGGTGGCATAAACTCTCTGGAGTGAAGTCAAGATTAAATAAAATCTTCAAAGCAACAAACATTGAAATTATTTCATTTACTTTGATAATCTATACTGAATAAATAATGATAAAACAAATCAATATGTTCTTACTGTTATCCAATAGTTATGATTTTGGAAATTTACACATTTCACATTGATTACCATATATATTCTAATAGGATGCTTCTTTGCAGTGCTAAGGGTCGTCTTCTTGTTCTCTGCCTTGTTCATGTGCAAAATTCAGATAGTGGTTCAATGACCTTCTGTTCGAAGGCAGGGTCGTCATCTCAAAAAAATTCACCTTTCAATGAAATTGTTGGGCATGTTCCTGAACAGCTATCAAGCAGCAGCCTTGGCAGCAGCTCTGATGATAATAGCTCTGATGGCATCAAACTTGATGAAAATGAAATGTGGCAGTTCCGATTGGCTTGTGCAACTACATGGCCTGGAGTAGTACAGGCCATCTGTCCTTATCTTGATCGCTATTTTTTGGCATCTGCCGGCAATACTGTAAGTTACAAAGCTCTTCTATTTTTTCCATTCATTGTACTTCCTTACCATCTTTTCCTTTCTCAATTTTCTCTTTCCAGATAAGAAATTTCCGGATCTTCATTTGGCTATAGTCATCTCATTAAATTATTTTTTTATTCAGTTCTATGTCTGTGGTTTCCCAAATGACACTCCGCAAAGAGTGAAAAGGTATGCCGCAGGAAGGACGCGTTACATGATAAAATCTTTGACTGCATATGTTAGTAGAATTGCAGTTGGTGATGTTCGTGATGGTATCCTTTTCTTTTCTTACCATGAGGTGAGTAATGATGGCTGTCTCTACTGTATGATTCAAATTTCAACTAATAATTAAGAACAGGCATGCATAAAGATTGGAAAGCAATTCCATTTAGTGTATTCTGATTTGCTTCTTTCCTGTTTAGTTATTGAGGCCAACTGAACAAACCATCCTTTATATTCATTTCTGTTAGACCCCCTTATTCAGTAATAATATTCTGGTACTGGTTTCTATCAATTTCCTCGGAATAAAGGTCCATATTTTTTTTGTCTTCCCCACTATGCATTTTCCCTCACGAAGTTTGGTTGCTACTTATTAATTTCCTTTTGCTTGGAAACTATTTAATGATGTATATGCTTTACAAAACAAGACCGCAGTCCTCTTGTTTTGATACTTCCTTCGTTATTGTTTGTTTGAATGGCCAATGTTGAAGTTGTTTAATTTGTATCTTCTATGCTAGGAAGCAAAAAAATTGGAGCAACTTTACGGTGATCGATCATTTAGGGTGGTTGCTAATTGCCTTCTCATGGATGATAATACAGCTATTGTTTCAGATCGTAAAGGAAGCATAGCTGTTTTATGTTCAGATCATTTAGAAGGTAAGCCTCGTTGACTTTCAGAGAGAGAGAGAAAGGAATGAATTTCATCACCTGACTGAGGAATGTTAATATGCTACAAATGACTTCATCTCTGCTGTTTATAGATACACTAGTAACTTCCATAACCATTAGCACCAAAACTGTTGTAATCTATGTTGCATGGGTACGGGCACATCACTGACTACATATACAAATGCATGACTTTCCTAAAAGCTACTGGGGTATGGTTATGCTAATCCAAGTTTCTAAATATATAGAAACTACGGAAGATATAAATAACAATTAAGTATAACATCTAACTCAAAAAATATATACTAATTAAAAAGAACTCTCAAGTATATTAGGTAATGTCTTTCCTAATATACTCCCTCTATCCCACAATATGTCATTCTATACGGGCACGGTACCATGTACTTAGTTACGCAAATCCAAGTTTTAAAATATATAAAAACTATTTAAAATAAAATTGACTTTATTGCATGAAAGATATAAATAACAATAAAGTCATTTTTTGGACAGAAATTTGAGAACATTTATTGATATTGCAAAGAACATACAATATAATAGAAAAAGTATCAAAAACATTAAGAGAAAACCTAAATTTATGATTTTTTTTTTATAAAAGATAAATTTATATTTATTTATTAGACCACACGAATGAAATGGTATATTATAAACAGACCCACATGTACCCAAATGTAGTACTCAATATTTATTTAAAATTTATTTCTGGCTTATTCATTACTTAGCTATAGCTGTAGAATTTTTTAGTAATTGGGAAATTATAGGAGAAAGAGAGATATACACAATTGTGCAAATTCTAGAGAGATTAACTTTATAAGTCATATCATGAAGTTATTGAAGAGAGTGATTGAACACATACTAAGAAAAGAGACAAGTTATTGATAATCAATTAGAGACATCAAATGGATCAACAAGACTTGCATTTAATTTTCATTGACTTGTTGAAGACGTATGATAAAGTATCTAGTGAGAATTTTTTGTGGAGAGTCCTAGAGAAGGAAGAGGTTATGATTGCTTATATTTGAGCGTTCCAAGATATCTATGAGAGGGTATCAATTAGTGTGCAAACATAGGGTGTAGAGACAAACAACTTTTCCATTACAATATGTATGCACCAAGATTCAACCCTAAACCGTGTAAAAAAAGATTCAACCCTAAAGAAACACATTCACAACCTAGCACCAAAATGTATGCTTTTTGAAGATGCTATAATCTTACTTGGAGAGTCAAAGGAGGATTTAAATGAGAGGTTAGAGACAAACTTTAAAAATTTATGAATTTTGTCCAAGTAGTATTAAGCCAAATATATATGGAGTGTAAATTTAGCAAAAGTGAAAGGAAGAGGTTATGATTGCTTATATTTGAGCGTTCCAAGATATCTATGAGAGGGTATCAACTAGTGTGCAGACACAGGGTGCAAAGACAAACGACTTTTCCATAACAATATGTTTGCACCAAGATTCAACCCTAAAGAAACACATTCAAGACCTAGCACCAAAATGTATGCTTTTTGAAGATGATATAATCTTATTTGGAGAGTCGAAGGAGGATTTAAATGAGAGATTAGAGACGAACTTTAGAAATTTATGAATTTTGTCTTAGTAGAACTAAGCCAAATATATATGGAGTGTAAATTTAGCAAAAGTGATATGTTTCTAATCTAGAGATGAAAGTTGGAGATCATGTCTTATTACCCCAAGTTACATGGTTTATACATCTTGGTCCATAGTACAAAACAATGGAGAAAAAGAACGTGTGACGTAAACTATCGAATTCAAAATTGAAGTTGGGTGGTTGAAATGGAGGAACATTCGGGTGTTTTATATGACCCGAAAGTACCACTCAAATAGAAAGAAATCTTTTATTAGACAGTTGTAAGACCGAAGATGTTACACGAGATAAAATGTTGAGCAATACATACCCAACACAAAAAAATAAACAAAATGTGACAGAGATGAGGATGTGGTTAGACGAGATTATATTAGAAATGACATTATTAGAAAGGGTGTTGAGCTAGCGTCTATGGTAGAAATGATGGTGGAAAATAAGCTTAGGGTGTTTGGGCATGTAGAGAAAAAACATATGGATCCTGTTCTTAGTAGAGTAAATCAAATGGAGATTAGTCATACAAATAGAAGTAGAGGAAGACAGAGAAAAATCATAAGAGAAACTATTGAGAAAGATTTAGAGATTAACAAGATACAAACCTATCTTTGATAGAATATTATGACATAATTTGATCCAAATAGTTGACTCTACCTAGTGGAATAAAACTTGGTTGTTGTAAATAGGAAATAGGTATATGTGTGTTGCAATTAGTGCTCATGTAAAACTATAATTTAATAAACCCAAACTGGGTCTTTTGTGTAATTTGATTTTATCGAAGGAAATAGGTAAAATCTGTTGTGTTTTATTCCTCAGCCTCATGCTGGTTTATATAGTGGAGATATAGTTATTACACTTGATTATCTCCTTAATGGAAAATAAAGGAAAATAAAAGAAAATAAAAGGAGAATTAAAGGAGTCAATAAAACCGGAAAAAAAATATTTACCAACAGATTTGTATTAGCCTCTTTTTAATCCAGCGGTAGGGGTTACTGTCCGTCTGTTCCATTTTGCCAAAAACATAACTATTCACGGGTGTTCATGGCTGTCTAGAGAAAAAAATCATACCAAATTTGTTAAATATTTTTTGGCTCCTATTTGTTAATTTGTGAATGTTTATGATAAATTTCAGTTTTAGAATATTTTGTTTCCATTGATTCCTTGTGATGAATGATTGCATCATTATACAAGGATCCTAACCCTCCACACATGTGCCAGGTTAGCAGTAACTGATCCTAACCGACTCTAATCCTGTGCACAGGTTAGGTCTAACTGACCTGCAGTGTAACTAATACCCTCTTATACACGCCCTCAAGCTCAAGGTGGGTGGCTTGTGAAAGATTCAGTCACATTGAACTTCAACCCATGAGAAAAAACTTAGTTGTTGAGATAGGTTTAGAAAAGGAACGAGGCCATTGATCAGTACCAAGGATGTGCATCACTGTGAGTTGCTTGACCTAACACATTTTATCTGACAAAGATGAGATCAATCCATGTGCTTTGTCCTTGCATGTAGGATGGGTTATGAGCAAGAAGGATAGCTGATTGGTTATCACAGTAAATCACAGAAGGAGAAAAGGGGACAAGAAGCTCTCAGAGAGTTTGAACCAAAGAATACCAGTTGTGGCTTTAACTAGCCGTCTGTAATCACCCTTAGTGCATGACCTATCAACAACATGTTGCTTTCTTGGCCAACAGGAAATGAGATTTGATCCAAAGAATGTGGCAGCTCCAGTAGTTGATCTTATGTCATCAGGGTCTGCAGCCCAATCAGCAAGATATAACACCTTTAGGGAGAAGGTTTATGGATATGAGCATGACAGAGTTTAAGGCCAAAATTTTTAGTACCCTTCATGTATTTTAATATTCTTTTGACAGCAATCCAATGGGATTAGACATGGATTGACATACTTTGTTGACCTCATAGAATATTTCAAGAGTAATGGTGGAATAGTGGAGAGGTCCCACTACATATCTGTAAAGTGATGGTGGATCTTGAAAATGGTTGAGCAAACTTTGGAGAGCTTGCAGGTAGAGACATTTCCTTAAGTTGTGGAATTTTTGGTAAAAGATGGGAGAAAAATATTATTGATAATAGCTTAACATTGACTTGATATAAAAGATTTGTATATACTAATCCCTATTTATAAGAATGCATAGACTTAACGCTAAATCAAGAACAAATCATGATAATAATAAAATTTGATACTTAGAGATATTTTAGGATATTCTAAATTAATATTAGATATTTTAAGATACTCCCCCGTCTCATAAAAAGTGTCATTTGAACAATGCGCAATACTTAAGAAAATAATTAGATGTGTTGGTTTTAGTTAAAAAAAACAATGTCATTTACTAGAATATCCCTATTAAATATAGTTAATAAAGTAGTTGAATAAAGTGAAAGTTAATGAATAAGGGTTTAGTAGTGGAAAAATAATAATAAATCTTGCATTAGTAATGTAAATGAATAATTATTTTGAGACAAAGAAAAAATGCAAATGAGACACTTATTATGAGAAGGAGAGAATATTTTATAATATTGTCACATCCCTCGGCCAACCCCATTTAGTGGAAAAAAACTCGGGATTTTGTATTTTAACCTCCCCTCAAGCTGAAGCTTACTAAGCCTTAAGCTTGTTATTGAAAAGAGAAACTGTAACAATTGAGGCAACAATCTGAGATACACGATTAAGATAAATCTTCTTTTGGCATCATCACAACTCTGTCTCAAAAAAAAATACACTAACCCTGACTACGAATTAATGGAAAAACAGACAAACACTTAACCATTAAGCAGAAGCAACTATTCATAGCCATGCTTAGCTATAAGAAAAACCAAACCTCAAAATATTAGCTCAGTGCTCACTATGGAAGTTGAAGCCCTAATTGGATTACACTCCAACATGTTAGTTATAAAGAGAAGGACTAATATATTTGCTTGGAGTGTGAAGGGGAGTGTCATCAGGGAGTCTCTTAACTTCAATGCCAAGAAAGTAGTCCAGAGCACCAGATTGCTTAAGACTAAAGACAACATGAAGTTTCAGACTAAAATTGAAGAGCTGCCTGTGGTAATTATATCTTCCACATAGACCAATAGATAAACCACCTGTCCCTGCTTGGTGCATGTGAAAGGGAAGGATCACATTTATTTGCTTGGAACCTAAACTGAACCAAAGTGTAATTTAAACGATCAAACTATTGTGCGGTAGCTTGTTTGAAGCCATACAAAGCTTTGCGCAGCTTGCAGACCAGGCTTGCTTGACATTCTTTGACTCAGTGTTGGTTAGGAGTGTAGGATTTATACATGGACGGACAATGCCAAATTCGGAACGAGTTTGCATTGGGTGAGTGTTAAGAAGCCTATGACTATAAGGATTAAAAGTAGTTGGCGAGGTGAAGTGGGGTCAAATAAGCTAGATTCAGCAAACTTAGAAGAGGGAGAGGTACTAGTACTAGGGAGAAGCACTAGCTAGGTTGTCAATAGCGCGCTATAGCGGCATAGCATAGCACTGCGGCCCCTCACTGCTATGCTATTGGCCTGCAAAGTACTATCGACAGTAACGGTCATAGCGGTCGCGAATAGTGGTCAGGTAGCGGTCATAGCAGCAGCGGATAGTGGTTAGGTAGCGGTGCATTAGCAGCGCTATGTCGTTTTCTTGACTGCTATTCTCAATTTGGAGGAAAAATGTAAACCCTAATATTTTAAAATGTAATTTTTAATCTTCTTTAAGGGTATATTGTTCTTTCCCACCTTTTAGTGACCTAATATATAACCCCACATGTTATGCTACTTCCATTTCACCGTTTTTTTCATTTTGATTTCCCGTTCTCATCGGCCTTCGCCTTACTCCTCTGCCTTTGCCATTCTCTACTGCTTTCTTCGTCGTTCTGCTCTGCTTCTTTGCTGTTCGCCGTTCTCCTCTGCTTGTTAGATGTTATCTTCTTCTCCATTCTCGTCTGCCTCCTTGTTCTGCTTCGCCTCTTAGGATGAAAATGGAATATTGGAAGAAGATTTGATTTTGGGAGAAGAGGGTTTGACTTGGGACGTTGTTGGTGATACAGCCGGGGATAATGAACTAACAAGAGTTAGACACCAGTCTAGACTTGCTACCGTAGTGCCTAATTAAGAGAAGGATTTGGAGGTGGAAGAACAAGATTTTGAATCAAGTGATGAACATGATAATATTAATAGTGGAACTTAGAGTGAAGATGATGCAGAAGCAGTTGTGATTTAGAAATTTCATTTGTGTTTACAGAACTTGGTTTAGTCATTTTGAATACTTCTATAATTTGATTTTGACGGGAACTCATTTTGATGTGATATAATTATTAATTATTCTTTTAAATCTGCGTGTTCTTCTATTTTTAAGAATTTATGTATGTTGTTGGAATTTATGTTTACTAAGTACATTTTTTTTAGTTTTCACAATAGCGGTCATGCCGCTATCCGCTATGCCGCTATAACATTTTGGGGGTTCGGGGTTACACGCTGCTATCCAAGATTAGCAACCAAGGGTACTAGTACTGATTACAGGATTATCAAAGGGTATAGGAAAGGGGAGATATGAGTTGGTTGAAGGATCAGTAGAAAGAGAAGGTGAGGAAATTGGCTGGGATGTAGATATGATAATGTTTGTAGAATTGTAGTGGAATTTGAAGGAGCGGAGTGTACCTTAGAAGGTAGATTAGTAACATTGGAATTGTGATGACCAATTAGGAGGGGGATGGCAAGGGAGATGTCTTTGACATAGGAGGTGGATTTATTTGAGGAAGATGAGAAAAGAGAGGTATGATTCTAGGCTCATTGAACACTACATCTTTTGAGACAACGAGACCACCATTTGGGGATATACATTTGTATCCTTTATGACAGGTATAATATCCTTACAAAAGAGACACTCATGGGATCTAAAGTCAAATATCTGTGAATTATGGGGTCATAGCAGGGGAAAACAGGCAGAACAAAATTTTTAGGTTGTGATAATCAAAGACCCTGTTTGAATAAGGTGGTGCATGGAATTTGTAATTGTAAAGGAGCACCTAGAAGTCTATTAATAAGGTACATTAATAAAGGCATGATCCCAGTAGGTTAAAGGAAGTGAGACTGAGTAAGGAGGGTGAGACCAAGATCAACAATATGCATGTTTTCTCTCAGTAACACCATTTTGGTGGTGAGTGAGGGCAGTTAAGTCTTTTAAGTCAAAAATCTTGTAGTTTGCATATGGCTGCTAATTTGTTTCACAGCTTGAGTGTCGCCGGCCTTCCGTATTTAAAGGGAATTGTGCAGTTTAGACTCTAGTTGAAGGCTATGCTTTATAGGGAGGCAATATCTTTACATTGGACACACTTAAATTTTTTAAAGCTTATGTTGCTATTGGCATGCTAAAAGCTGCTAGCTTATTACTACTATTATTGTTATTGTTCTCCATGAAAACAAAATTCTAACCATATTTTGTTATTGGTCACCAGCACCAAATAATGTAAGGTCGGAATGCAATTTGAGAACAAGCTGTGCTTATTTCATGGCGGAGATAGCTGTGAGCATCCAAAAGGTATTTTCTTTAAGTTCTTGGAAGAATAGTATTAATTTGCATTAAATGTCATTATTTCTTTATTGATATTTGTTTTGAAAGCAACAGTTGTAGAACTCAAATGCAGGGAATTCTACCCAATCACCACATAATGTAAATGAATCTCAAGTGATAGCTTTGCTACGGAGGCAGATACAACTAATTATTTATTAAATGTTAAATAATAACACTACGCGCAGTGTGATTGTGAGTTGCGCAGGAGCATGTTTCTGGTACTTGACTCTCGTAAAGTATTTGTTGGAATCGAAGAATCAAATCCGTATATGTATTATTAGGATTAAAATCACAGATTAGGAACTGAATTAACAAATCTATCGACTAGCATTTATTGTATTTACTCTGCATGCTTATGATATTTTAAGTAGAAGCGAGTGTGGTCTGATTTATACACACTGAAATCACAAATTTGACAGTGTCAAATGATTTTTTTTATTCTTTCGACTTTATTTTGTTTTTTGATAATGTTCCTTAGCTTTCTGATTCTGCTGTAATGTGAATGATGCTATAAAGACAGTCACTTGGTATTGAATCCTGAAATTGTTGCCAAGAAAAAAAAGGCTTTAAGGATACTTCTTATTCAAAGTATATTATAAATAATGCGCCAAACTCTAAAAATGTTGCCATGTTCTTCATGCCTTGCAATGACAGGCCAATTCCAGTCTTGATGCAGCATGTCACTCCTTATGAATTTGGTGTGATGAGTAACACTATTTCTCCAAAAACTGAAGTGTGTTTTACATGCTTTGTTGAAGTGTGTTTTGGTACAATGTACTGGGTGTTCTGCAATATCTACGTTGAATTAGTTTGTTGGATTAATTTCTTTACTCTTGGGGCATTAATGCATTTTTGCACTGCTCTCTTGAGTTTAGTAATCTCTCGTCCTGTTACATTCCAATTTGTAATAAATCCTCCCTCCCTCTTTCCCTAATATGCTTGTGTAATTTAGTTTTTTTGGTAATGTAATTTTTGCTTTGTATTGCAGAGCTCACATTCATATAGACTTCCAGCTGATGATGTGTTGTCAGGTGGCATTGGTTTTGGCCCCAAGACAAATGTTGACGATACACTACAAAATACTATTCTTGCCTGTACTCTGTTAGGAAGCATTATGATCTTCATCCCATTATCAAGGTACCAATTAATTTTGACAGCAACAATAAAAATATCAAGGTGAATAGTTGTTAGGGGCAGGTTAGCCATTGCGAAAATTTGCTGCTTGAGACTGAATAATATTGTATTTCCATATCTCCGAGCGAGGAGAATGTTCAATATATATTCATAAGGATAATCTATCATCCCTAATAATTAGGTAATATGATCGAGTAAAAGAGGAAAAGTAGGAAATAATTCAGTTGGTATTATATCTAAACTGACACCAATATTATTTTACAATAAGCACTCCCCCTCAAGGTGGAGAATATACTTCTTATGCATCCAACTTCTCACATATGTAAGTTATCCAAGGATGCGAGGACCTTGTATATATTCAGTTAAGATATTGATAAGGTGATCGTTGGGTTCGATTAAGTAAGTTTTGATAGCTAATAAAATGCAATTGACTTCTATATGCTTTGTCCTCTCATTAAAATCTGGATTGTAGGTAAGCTGATTGGTTATTATCTAATAGAACATGCTTCACAAAAAAATAGTTCTTGCAGTAATCATTTTAACACAAAAGCGCACGTGAGGCATGAGACATAACTCAAATACTCGACTGGACAACAAGTAGCCCAATGATATCAGGGTAGCTCTCAGTGAAAACAAACCCCTTTCTAGGTAACTGTTTGTTGTATGATGCCATAAGAAGCCATGATTGAGATGAACAACAGAGAAAGCATTCTTTGGCATTGTTACTAGGAAACATTTGGATTGTTTTCCCAAACTAGGTCTTTTTCTCCATGTAAAAGGCACGAAAGACACCAATTAATTCTAAACAATCCTTTAATAAAGCGGTTCGAGTGCATCTTAAGAAATTATCAATGAAAGTGACAATACTTTTATCGTAAAATATAAGGCAATGTACTAGGGCTCCAAACATTATAGTAGACAATATCAAAGAGAGTTATGTATTTTTTGATTGGCTGAGGAAAAGAGAGTCTATCATGTTTGTCAAGCTGACATTAATAACTGTCCAAAGACTTTAATTGTTAGAGACGAGGAAGCAAACACTCTTTAACTTATTTGGACTCAGATGACGCAAACAACGATGAATCTGATCTGTATAAGGCAGACGAAAGAGGTTGTTGTGAAAGTAATAGAGGAAATTGAGTTGTTAAAAGATTTAATGAGCCATGTTATGCGGCCCTACAAATAATCTGATTGGATTAGGATACATTTATGTCTCAGTACAAAAGTTTTGTTCTAAATATCATTCTCATGCAGAAATGATATCGTTTGGGTTTTTAATCTCAGTTTGGTTTTTCTTCTTTGATAGATTGAGGTAATGACTAACTTTCGTCCTTCAACTGGACTCATTTTACGACAGCTCCAACTGCCATCAAAATTTCTCCTCTTTCTTTCTCTTGTATATTCTCCCTTAACTACTCTGACAAAGAACTTTTCTAGTTCTTTTTGCAAAGGAATCAGATCCGGAACCAACTTGAATATGAATATTTCTCACTAATTATGAAAAGGTTTGTACCAGTAGGCATATACACGAGAAATGTAATATAAATAGGATTGTGATCCGTTCATGATCTTAAATGATACAAGGGAAATGTAATATAAATAGGATTGTGATCCGTTCATGATCTTAAATGATACAAGGGAATCATATAGTGCCGGAGAAGAATTCATTATATATGGGAAAAGGAGAAATTAAGTGAGACAGGAAAAGACTGAATAGGAATGTTGGAGGGTGGACCAAGGCCTCTTGAAAGCCTTTTCTGTTTCAATTCATGTATTATTTGTAATCTTCATCTCACTTGCACATATATCTCAGTGATATCAGCACTAATGGGGAAGTAACTACAAACATACAGTTTCATCTGGTCTTACGATGCAGTTTCCCTTGGAACTTAAGTTCATTCTTATGTTTTAGATTTTTCTTTGCCAAGCTGATGACATGATTGACCTGCTTTCCATTTAAACTTTGGATAAAGATCCTCCCAATTTCTCAAATGAATTGAGGGCTTCATGTATGTGAGAAAAAGACACATTAATGTATTTGGCGGATCCCACCAAATATGGGATCCGCCAAACTCCTTAATGCGTCTTTCCCTCTCATGGAGCCCTCCATTTATTTAAGAAATGGAGAGTCTTTGTCCTTAATTGTATTATGCATTAGCCTTGAACACTAACATTGGGTTGAAATATTATGAGTTCCGTGTAAATTTTCATTTGTTTTTGAACTCCTGCGATCAGAATTGGCAAATGAGGATTTAATTCAACTGAATACATCGGTAAAAGATAATACAGTAGCAACTAATATTATACTTAATGCTGCCAAATACTCTTACCTCTTAGAAGAACAGGTACTAGCAAGTAGCAGCACACTCCGATATGCTTTGATATTAGTTAAAATTCATGTGATTCCCAACCTTTTGAAAATGGGTCTCACCGTATAGGAAATAGAACCCACACGAGTCTCGGTTAATAATTGTGTTAGGAGTGTGTTACTAGCACTCTCTTATTAGCAGTGTGCATTTGGATCCCTCATGTACTTGAGGTCCATTTCGGAGAGAGAAAAATTAAATAATTAAAATATTAATCATGTAAATTTGTTTTTTTTTTTCTTTCTTTTCTTTCTATTTCTCTCTTCGAATTGGACCCTCAAGTAATTGAGGACCTAAACTCCATTTCTAGGATGAACTGTATAGTATATGCATTGCTTTGTTTCAGGAAGGTAAATGTCAACAGATTCGTTAATGTCTAGACGTTGTGTTTTGACATTTTTTTTGTAGAGAGGAATATGAGCTCTTAGAAGCTGTGCAGGCAAGGCTTGTTGTCCATCATTTGACTGCACCTGTTCTTGGAAATGATCATACTGAGTTTCGGAGCCGTGAAAATCCAGTAAGAACTATGAATTGAATTTAGTCTAAATTTGGCATCAAGTGTTTTTTTGTTACTTATTGCATATCAAAATTTCACTTGCTTAATTAGTTTAGTAATTACTTGATTATAAATTTTTGAATAATTCTGAAAGCATTTCAGGAGGAGAAAAAGGTTAATGGTTTATTATTTTATGATAATTCATTTCCATTTTTTTAAATTGTACTCCATGTTTAGAAAGGCACATGGATTGATTATATGATATAGCATCATGTTATTTATTTTGCTTACATGTTTTTTATATAAGGCTGAAGTACCCAAGATACTTGATGGGGACATGTTGACTCAGTTTCTGGAGCTTACAAATATGCAGCAAAATAGCATTTTATCTCTGGAACTACCTGATGATATGGTAAAACCAAGTTTGAAGCCACTCCTTACCCAATATTCTGTCAACCAAGTCATTCAACTTCTTGAACGAGTTCACTATGCACTGAACTAAACACACTCTTCCTGACCATCTTATTTTCCAACAACTATATGTGGGAAGCAGAATATATGTACAATATGCAGTGCTGTTCTAATTGGTATTGTCTGTTGTGAATGGTTGCCTGCCTTGCTTTGCGTTGTCGAATATTAAACAGAACTTATGGTTGCGGTTGGGGAATGGTCCGCAATCAATGTAATGTTATGTCTTGGACAGCAATTGGGAAGTCAGCATGACGATAACAGGTCTTTTCTGGAAGAGTCTTGTGTCTGTCTGTTTGTTGTAGTGTTCATAAATTACATTGTTAGGAAAAGAAAAGGCGTTTAGCGCAATAAGTTGTACATTAGTGAAATCAGTTTTTTTAGATGTTTTTTATAGTATAAGTTTTGAACGGTAATGGTGTATATTCAATTAGTTCATTAGTCTCTCTTATCTTAAGCTTATTATTGTACATTAGACGAGCTTTCACTTCTTTCACACTTTCACCTCTTCAAGATCACAATTTCAGGATTACCGTTTTACACCTTTCAAGATCACAATTTCAGTATTACCATTTTACACCTTCACATTTTTTTTCTTGATTCAACATTTAACTGGAATTTGATACATTTTACTCATGCGATGATTTGTGACTAATTCTTTATTGTTCATCCATAAATAACTATTGGAAGAGTTATCCTCATGAAAACCACTCGACGACATTACCTAGATAAACATATCAGTCATATTCTCTCTTATTTTTATGATAAACGCATCTCTTAGGAGATGCCGAAACATAAAGATATAGTTAAAATATTTGAAGTAGTTAAGCTCTCCATCATAGATAAATAAAAATACTCTACTTATCTTGAGAGTATACTTATGTTTCTCTGGTATTATTAAAAAAGAGATAAACATAGTAAGAATAAAGCAGCAAATGGAACAAATATCACACATTGAGAAAGCAAAGAAGGATGAGAAGAAACACTTCAATAATTTTTAACTCATGAATAATTTGATTTAAGATTCTTAATTCAGTTTTTATTAAAAATAGTGTTTTTTTAGGAAGAGATTTTGTAAAATGTATCAAATAACTTGCGATATAATTTCTAATAAATTGGTTCATAATCTCAAAGCGATTGCGAGATTAAATCCTTAATCACTTAATTATGGTTTCATCCAAATAACTTGCGAATAACAACCACCTGTAGCAACTTCAATAATATGACACTTTTCTTTTTCTTGCTATCAACCACCTGTAGCAACTTCAGTTGTAGATAATATGACACTTTTCTTTTTCTTGCTATCGTAGGAGACAAGTGAGTTTCGAAGTAATGACACTTACCATTGATATTTTTTTAAATCCAATTTACAACCAATGAAATCAGAATCAGAATAGTATCCATCTCTAAAATTGATCTTATAAAGACATGATTCATTACATAATATTACATTATAGCCCAAAAGTATTTAGGGAAGTTAGTTCATTGAGTATCATCTTTACTAGAAATAGATCTATTTTTCTACTTCCCTATCCCATTTTGCTGGGGTGTTCCTAAGAAAAATATGCTCTATTCCATTCTTGTTATAGTAGTTCTCGAATTCTACATTCCGAAGACTTTGGATATATATACGATGCTTAATAATTTTTCGTTAGGGATAATTTTGACTAATTTCCAAAAGGAAGCGAAGACACCTTCTTTATGGGATAAGAATTTTGTCCAGATATAAAAAGAATAGTCTTCCACACACAGGTACATCCGCCAAAACTCGTGATTCTGGTTAGACCAAAAAGATCTATATGTAACGGATGTAAATGTTTATTTGTAGAATAATATTTTTATATTTAAATGAGACATTTATTTGTTTACCTCTTTGACACGCATCATATAGGGTTTGTTTGTTTTGTTTTGTTTTTAAAAATGATTTTTTTAGTGTAACATAATTTTGTGAAAAAAAATTTATAAAATTTTTTTTCATAAAAGTTTCAAATGAAAATTTTGTTTGAATAGTTATTCTTAAATTATTTTTTTAGATTTTTCATCATCTTATCAAAAAAAAATTGGATATCAAAGTTTCAAAAAATCACTTAATTTTGAAGTTATTTCAAATAAATTTTCATAAAAATCATTTTTGAGGTATAATTTTTTTCAAAATTTGTGATTTCAACTATATTTTGATATTCAATAATGTATATTTATGTTTTACGATATTAAAATTAGTCTTTCAATTTAAAAAAAAATATATTGAAAAACTTGTAATATTTTAAAAAACGATTTTACAAAATCCATTTTAAAAAATACAAAGAAAAAATCCATTTTTTTAAAACTAAAACAAACTAGTCCATACTCTATTCTTTTTAAAATACTACAAGTTTGACAAACTGGTTATTAAATTCTTACAGACCAACTTGTTAATATGATCTAGTTGAATATAAATTATTCTCCTATGTCATAGTCATAATTCATTCTCATTACATCCATTATTTGAATGGATTTTATTAAAATGAATGGTGTAAATATTTCCACTTCTTGAACTTATAAAAAAACTTGATTTGATTTAGATTTATAACTCTGCATCTAGACGAATCACAATTGGATAATGCTTAGCAAATTATGTTTTAAGGTAGCAACTAAAAGAACTTCTTCGAGAAATTTAATGGCGCCAAAAACAATAATCATTTGTTTGTTATTATCACCAAAAGACACAAAACCTTCCTTTTAGAAGAAAAGGGGGAGAATATAGATTTGTCTACAGTATCTTCTATAGTAAAGCATATTGAGAACTCAAATCTAAACTTTAGATACCCATATTAATGTATTGTATATTCTCTTTATATTTTCAATTGAGATTATAATTGCAAATGAGATGAAGCAGATATATTTCTTAATTTTTTTTATGATATTCTTAGTAAAATTGTGAAGACAGATAGATATTTTTACTACCATGACTTTTTTAAACAAAGCAAAATTGTGAAGCCCATATTTTTTTTAATTGTCTTATTTATAATAAAAAACACTTTTTAATGCAAGAGTTTTTTCAAAATTTTGTTTGATCCGACTTATACACTTAAGGAGACGGAAAACTTCTAAGAACTTGGGCCAAACGAGCTCTAAGAGGCCCAACAAATTTCATTTTGAATTAAAGTGGAAACAAAAAATGTTAAAAATTAATATATTTATATAATCTTTTATTTATAATTTAACATTCCACAAAAAAATCTCTTAAGAATTTAAAATATGTCTCAGAAGTTAGCCAACATAATATGACCCAAGTAATGGATGTCCCTCCTACGTTAGATATCAACAACTTTGAAGAATAAATCTTTGCAGTTGAATAGGGAAATGCATTAGTTTAAGAAAAAAAAAAAGTATTTTGAAATTCAATTTGCTCATCGATGGAATCCAATTACAAATCTTTGAATACCAGCAAAATCAGCAATTATTTCCAAATTGCATAAGCTTGCACTTCTATTACTTTTCATGTAATCAACAAGTTCTTTGCACTGCTTCTCACCATTTGTCTGTAATGACAAGTTATGAAAGAAACAATCAGAAGCAACATACAATAGCAAAATTTGAGAAACATGGAATTTCTGGAGAAAAAAAAAAGAAAGAAGAAGGGATGGATGTACCTCAAAGGCAAAGAATCCGCCGGGTTTCAACATTAAATCAGCCCCATCACAAAGATGGAGAAGAGCATCCATGCCGTCAATGCCTCCATCTAATGCAACTCTAGGTTCATGTTTACCGACTTCAGCTTGTAGACCAGAAATATCTTTACTAGGTATATAAGGCGGGTTGCTTACAAGACCTGCGAGTTTTCCTTCCATATCCTTCAATGGTTCCAACCAAGATCCTTCCCTTAGTTCAATTTTGTCCTGTAAATGACTACTAACATAAGTGGAACCAAAAGCAGTAACATGGTGAGAAACCATGAAAGGCAATTATATGAAATAATGAAAATCAACACTAATTTTTCGTCCTGAAAATGTAATGCATCAATCAAAACAGCTCTTGCGTGAAGTTCAGTCGTAAGACATCGCCGCATGGGGCTTTACAATTCACATCACCGCCTCGTCCATATGGATTGCCACGTCTTCAGTTAAAATGTCCTGTAGTCTTAACAGTTAATCTTAATGTATTATGTATGCACTATGATGATTGATGCGTTACAATTTCAATGAGAAAATTGCTAAGTCGCAAAGCGATGAATTTGATTGATTTGTCACAATTTCAACAACAAAATTGCTAATTCGCAAAATGGCGAACAAAAGGGAATATAAGACATGGAGGTTGCAAATGCATGAATTTCTAACCTGCAAGCAATACCTCTGCACATTGTAAGCCGCAACAGCAACAGCAACCGGACTTAAATCCAATGCAATAACCTTTCCACCATTTCCCAAAATCCTACCAATGCCAATAGCAAGAGCGCCACTTCCGGTCCCTAAATCAGCCCAAACCCCTCTTGTCAAATCCTCATTCTTTGACACAACATCAGAAACCAAATCAACAATAAGTTCTGTCTCGGGTCTAGGAATCAAAACCCCTTCTTGAACACTCAAAACCAAGTCCTTCCAATGCTCACATCCTACAACATACTGAAAAGGTTTCCTCTCTTCAATCCTTTGCTTCCACAAACAATATAACTCCTCTATATCCACCCTCATTTTCACCCTCTCATTACCATCACCCATTTCGGAAAAAAGCGAGTGTTTATCCTCAACAACATCTTCAATAAACCACTTGAGCTCCCTGCACAAAATCTCTGAGTCTGGTCCATTATCTGATTGCACAAAAGTTGACCCAATTGAAGAAGCAACAGTTTTTGCCCAATTATGCCATTTTTTGAGGTCACTCAATTTTGTTGAGTAAATGGATGGCCTGAGAAAGATAGGAACTTGAACTTGGGGTTTTACAGAAATGGATGCAGATGATGATAAAAGTGATGCAGAACAAAAGGGTCTTCTCAGATTGATAAAAGAAGAATTCAGTAGGGTTGAGAATGTGTAATTGGTAAGGGTTAGTTTCATTTCAAGAGAACGAAAAGGTGGAAACTTTTGGCCTTTGGGTAATCGCTTAACTTCAATACATGCAATATTGTGAACTCAGAAAACACTTGAACGAGTGCATAATCATGGCGATAAATATACTGAATTAGGGTTAGTAAAAATTGAAACTTTTTGGGTGAAGAGGGTTAGTTTGGGAGTAAAGAAGTTTGCAGATAGAATATCGCAAATATCATTTAGTAATTCGCAATTCAAATTTGGAATGCATTTATTATAAAATTAAATATATTTTTAGTATGTATAAATATTTTAATTTTAATTTTTAATTTTTATTCAAATAATATAATATTTCAATCCTTATAAAATTATTATTCACTTAGTTTTAGTTATTCATGATAAATCAATGTGTATTTCTAGGGGTGTTCATGGGTACGGGCCAACCCGCGAACCCACTCACCCAATCCAACCCAACCCTTATTTTTACCCAACCCAATCATGCACGGGTCCAACCCGAACTAACCCATTCAAACCCATTGGTATTTGGTTCGGGTAATGGGTTTGAAGTTTTAATCCAAGAACCCGTGAACCCAACCCATTAATATATCTCACTATTTTTATTTAATTTTATTTATAAATTATCTAGCACAATTCTTAGAATGCATATATTTTTTAATATAATTATAGTCTAAATCAAATTTGAGAGATCAATTTTATCTATTCAAAGAGAGATATATCTTACTTTTTATATTATACTTTACACCATTTGTATATTTTTCTAATTTTTTATTAACCAATAAATTTTATTCAAATTGAATATTATAAGTTTATGATTTTTTAAATTTTTTTGTAATATAAATAAGTTAATTAAATGATATATTTTATTTAGAATTTGAAAATTATGATTAGTGGATGACCCATGAACCCAACTCAACCCAACCCATTGATAAGCGAGTTGGATTGGTTCGGGTATAATCTTGAAATTACGGGTTGAACACTCAACCCAACCCAAAGAATATTGATCGGGTTGGGTATTGAATTTAATCAAATTAGACCCAACCCAACCCGCGAACACCCCTATGTATTTCTAAGTCGAGATTTTCATTATTTTTATTATTATATTTTAAAATTAAAAAAAATTACATTTAATTCTTCTTATTTTAAAAAATTCCAAAAATTAGTAAATAAATATTTTATAGTATTCTAAACATTGATAAAAAAAATTATTCAAAAATTTAAAAGTTTAATGGTATTTATAGAGACTAAAAACATATTTAACTCATAATATACAAAATCATTTCATCAACATTCTTATTTTTGCCACAAAATAAAATATTTGGATTTTAATCTCTAAATTAATGTTAGACAATGTTAATGCATTTTTTTGCGTTTCTTTACTAAGGAATGTGTTGAATGTGCGTGTAATACTTTGTATTTTAATAAAATGTTCTGGATAATATTAATTGAATTAATAGGGTTCCGATGTGATCTGAGAGTTTTCAATTAAAATAATTAGAACAATCGACGAACTTAAATTAATTAATTCGTATTATCTGACTCTCAATTTGGACCCTTTGGATTACTAACCAATAGTTATCAGTATAACTATTGTTTTGTTATTTATATAAAAGAGAGAAAGAGAGAAAGTTGATAAAGGAGGAAAAGAAGAAAAAAGAAAGAAAGAAAGAAAAAAAAAGAAGGTAAAAGAGAAGAGAAAGAGAAGAAGAAGAAAACCTAAGAAGAGGGAAAGCTTGGATCATCATCAATCTTCATCATCTTCATCAAACTCCTCTTCATTGTCAAGGTGAGTTCTAGTTAGAAACTTTTGTTTTTTGAATTCTTGATTTTCTAAGAGTTAGGTTAAGTAGTGAGAAATGATAGAAATCGTAGAATTGAGAGTTTAAACGGTTGAAATATCGATTAAATGCATGAGTATGTTGGTAATAGGTGTAGTAATATTTGTTCAAAACCATTTTGAGGTTTGATGTGTTTTAGTGGGAGTTTGGAGAGGTTTTGATATGAAAAAACGCAGATTTTGCTGCTACTGACCGTCAGTTAACCACAGGACATTAACCGATTAACGGGACTCTAATGCGTTACTGGAAGTGGAAAACTAGACTGGTTAACCAGTTAACCACAATGCGTTAACCGGTTAACACTGTAACTATTGGAAAATATTAATTTTGTTCCACCTTTAAAAATTCATAACTTCTTCATCGTTTATCCGATTTAACTGTTCCTTATATCGATTTGAAGCTAAAAATACGTTCTACCTTATGAAATCAGAAAATATTATTTTGAGCGACTTTTACCCGACTTTTCTAATTAACCGTAATTATGTTAGTTAGAGAATTGTGGTACTCATCGATCTATGGTATATGTATTTAATCATGAAGATTGAGTGAGAGTAGAGGCAATGAGATCATTGTGGGATTAGTTTAATTGAGATAGTTAAATTAAAATGTTAGAATTATATATTTGAAAGTTATATAATTAAAGGCATAAAAAATGGAGAAAGAGTGAGGAAGTTTCACTATAAACCAATAGTATGACCTAATATTGTGACTAAAATTGTTAGAAGGTATAACTTGTGAAATGTTTAGGACTACCCTAGGTTGATGCAAAACCGTTGGCGTGTAATACACTGGATCCTCCGTAAAGTCTTGAATAAGTCTTGAGGTGGGTTATTCTGAGTCCTGTGGGAAGCATCTGTAAAGGCATGAGGTGTGTATTACATGGTGTTCTCCGTAGAATCTTGAGTAAGTCTTGAGGTGAGTATTACATTGAGTCCCACGGGAAGCATCCGTAAAGGCTTGAGGTACAGTTGGTGAGGCATAGGTAGTGGTTTGAATTATGCATTACACTAGATCCTCAGTGAAGTCTTGAGTAAGCCTTGAGGTGGGTGATATTGAGTCCCACAGGAAGCATCCGTAAAGACTTGAGGTGTGTATGTTACTAGATCCTCCATAAGGTCTTGAGTAAGTCTTGAGGTGGGTTGCTTTGAGTCCCACGGGAAGCATCCGTAAAGGCTTGAGGCACACTGGATTACACAGGAAGTCTTGAGTAAGTCTTGAGGTAGGTTATTCTGAGTCCCACAGGAAGCATCCGTAAAGACTTGGGTGAATGTTATATCGAGCCCTCCGTAAAGTCTTGATTAAGTCTTGAGGTGGGTTAACTTTAGTCCCACGGGAAGCATCTGTAAAGGCTTGAGGTTGATGTTCCACTCGTTTAGTGGTGTGAGCGTTGTATGGATATTTCCATCTCGCTTTGGCTTCTTTGTAGAAAAGTGACCAAAGACCTGAGTAGTGATTAGAATTGAACTTTTAGAGCTGAGAGAACTCTAAGATAGAGAACTCACTGAGATGTTGATATCTCACTCCACTATTATTGTTGCTTTTCAGGTTTCTTTTGCAGGTTTGATTTACAAGTGGAGCTATGCTCGGGATGTTTCAGGTGAAGCATAAATTTAGACTTCCGCTGTGTATTTTTGTATCTTTGTACGATAATGGATATTGTATTTGGTCTTAGTATTTTTGTTTTAGTATAATTTCCATGTCATGCACCATAGTTTGTATTGTTTTTAGAATTGGTCAAGAATGTGAATTATGCTATTAGGCACTTATGATGGTGTCAGTACCAAATACTATGTATCTCAATTTAATCGGTAAGTTTCGAATTTTAGAGTTTCAGAGTTATTTGTGAGTATTCAGTTTATAGTAGACAATATGGTGTAGAAATGGTTAGGTTGTATGAATAACATAGGTTAGAGACAATGTAAGTATTATTTGATGCTTCAAACGGACGATTAGGGCATTAAAATGCCCTTTTCTATGGTACAGTAGCCATGATACCGTAAGAAAGAACTTGAAATACATACCGGATGTGTAAATCCATTTTTTTAATGTTGGGGTTGTTCTTGATGTGCACATCCGGAAAAACCCAACGTTAAATATTTTGAGTACTTGAAGTTTTCCTGATGTGCAAATCTGGAAGCTTAGTTTTTTTTTCAATTATTTAAAAAAAATCTAATTTATTTATTATGCTTTTCATATTACATGACTTCCAAAGACGTTCGTATGGTACATGGACGGACAACTCAACATGCATTTGTCCGAAAAGAACGGACACATTCTACAACCGAGGGTTCCGGTGCAAAGGCAGTTCATGTAGCCCCTACAGTTGAGGGCTCTGCTACACCACAACCTTCCACAACACATGCCACTCCCCTGTCAGCCGCCTCTTCTACATATCAAAGGCGTCGAGTTCATACTACTGCTTCATCAGGGGGGCCTGCCGCCCGCAGGCTTCGTCGGGAGACTCCTGTTCCATCACCTACTCCTGTTCCTACTACATTTACTCTTACTCTTGTTCCTACTAAACCTACTCTCACTCATGTTCCTAAGGGTGATCACCCAACACATGAGGGTGGTGATGGCGATGACGATTTCAATGAGCTGGACGGTTACCCCGAGGGACCGTCTGATATGTCCCTACTCCTGGGGTACTCTAAGCATATTGCCCGATTTGTCTGGCTAGTACAGGTAATTAACATATTTAATGTTTTTTAGTTTTCCCTAATTTAACATAATTAATTATAATTTAATTAGTCTTGTTAATTACAATTACTTATTTTAATTAAGTGATGCCAATTAGTTGCCTAATTAAGTATAATTAACTTTGCTAGCTAATTTTAATTATGTTAATGGGTAGAGCTGTCAAAATAGACTCGACCCATTGGACCATCCCATAGGCCTTAAATTTTAGCACGAGTCGGACCATAAAAAAATACAACCCTATCTTTTTGGGTCAGTCCATCAGGCCGATGTTTTTTATGGGTCAGATCGGCCAAACGGGCTTCGGGATGACCCGTTGAAAACATTAAAAATAATAATTTGTTTTGATAAAAAAATTGAAAAACTGTTTTTGTTAATTTTGAGGGGAAGTATGATAAGTATTGGCTAAGGGGATAAATAAAAGTTTGATAAGTATTGGAGTGAATATGCAGTTACCCTTGCACTTGGAGATGTTCTTGACCCAACATCAAAGTTGGACTTTTTGAACTTTTACTTTAAGAAACTTGATTCAAGTGGCTATGAAGACAAGATAAAGAAAGTGAAGGATGGTTTGTATGATCTTTTTGGTGCATATCAAAGTAATATGGTTGCAACAAGCTCATCAAGAAATACTCAATACTCAATTATTTTGTTATGAATGTGTGAATTTATTCTATTATCTCTAAAGTTACACTATGTGACAATTGTTGGATTCACCAAGTGTTCATGGGACTTAGCGAAAAAAATCGTCTACTTTATAATTTATTTTTATATCTATTTTGAATGGTTAGATGAATAATTATTTTGTTATGTATGATTGTATTTTACTGTCTCTTAATTTAAAAATTAATTTATAATATTGAAATATATAGACTGGTCTGGCCCATCGGGCTACACGACCCATAAATAATTGAGTTGCGCTCAATTTTGATAGCCCATGAAGTAAACGGGCTGACCCACTCGAGCCCATTTAAAAGTGTTGGCCCACCGGGCCGATGCGGGCTAGGTCGGGCCGACCCATTTGACAGCTCTACTAATGGGTTAGATATTTGGTAATTGATTTTGGCTTTATTTAGTTGATTTAATTTTGGTTTTTTATTAAATATTTGATTTGCTAACTAGTAATCGTGAGACTATATGAGCTTGTTGAATTACCCAACTGCTAACACACAGTCTATCGTGTAGTTTTAAAAAGATACTGAATCGACAGGGACTAATAATCAAACTAATATTATCTATTGGTACTATGTAAAGATAAGGCAAACAATTTCTTTGATTAATTGGAATTAAAACTTAAACTAAAATTAATATAGATAATATGAGAATAAGGAGAGACCAAAATGTGAATTTCGCGCACTTCAGGGACTCTACAACTATTTGGGTCAGACTTATAGTTAAATTTTGTTTAGTATAAAATAACAGTTTGAAGGCTAAACCTCAGACTCTCGCGCTATTGAATAAAGTCACTCTCTCTAACCATTAGATTTTCTCTCACTCGCTCACTTTAATTAAGAAATATATTTTGGAAACTTAAAAAATCCTAATCGATACCTAAAGGCTAAAACGCTCTCGGCCTCTTTAGGATCGATGCTCTGTTCCTAATATCTGGTTCAACCCCCACGCTCTCGTAGTGCCGACTCGAACCTTTATTGATTATCACTCTCTTGACAAATCACAATAATTAAAATTAGAAACAAAGACCACATCAGTATATTAACAGATACTTATGCCAATTTCACACCCGAGTCCTGTCGGGAACGACGATCCTCACAAACCGGACTCAAAGCGGTTTAGCTAGACATGAATTTAATTAAAAACATAATTAACATAGTAATAATGATTAAGAACATCATGCTTGATAAATTAAAACAATTCAATAATAATAATAATAATTAAAGCGATAAAAAACATGTAAATGTGAGAAGGTAAATTGCGAAATAGAAGTAAAGTAAATTGAATTCTTCGATTAATATAATGACACTATTGTTAATCCAAGAGTACAAGCAAATCCTAAAAATAGTTTGTGATAATCCCTCAATGTGAGTGATTACCACTTCGAAAAGTAAAAATTCTAAAAAAAAATCGATAGAGCTTCGCCTATATCTCCAGATGCTCAAAACTAGGTATTTTCGTGTCTTAAAATAGAGTTATTGCTGCTGAGACTTCTTCATTCACGTTCCAACTTATTGAGAAAGTATAGGATAGTGGGGAGGAGTTAGTCCAACTCACTTGCACATTTTTTCTGCTTCTGAAACTCATGGCGGACGCCATTAGGCTCATGGTGGACACCATGAGCCTTAAGTGAGAGGATGACGTGTTTTGGTGCAAAGGTGGACGCCATTAGGCCATGGCGAACGACATGCACCAGAATGCTGCATTTTTGAAATTTTCTTCATCTTTTTGCTCCCTTTTCCTACTTGATGCGCGCATAAGCTTCATACTCAACTAATACCTGAAACATGAGCAAAACCAGATAAAACATTGACAAAACAAAGCAAATAACAATAAATAATAGTAGATAACATGCAAACCGAGTATAAAAACATGATGTGTTTTCACACTACCAACTAGCCAATCATTTTTTCTTGATGTTGATTATTGATTTGCATGATAATCATTTTGAATGATTATATTGTATAATTTGTTGGTCAACTGTATGTTTGGTGAACAATTAATTAATTATCTCGATTTTGCTCATGTATCATTTATTCATTTAAATGTGAAGTTTCTCGATTAAATAATTTTGACCTAAAAGTAAATCAATTTTAAAAGGCAAGAGTATAAAACCTAAATCCAACATCGAGTATTTTCCTAAATCAAATCCAAATGAAACGCAATGTCTGGTATCGCTTTCGATTATCTATAATGGTTTCATAATAAATGGCAAATGCTTGATCCAACGTCAAGGCGTTTCTATGCGTACATTTCTTTTTATTAATAAAATTGAAAGACAAATTGACAATCGGTGCACACCTTTTGAATACCTTTGTCTTCCGCCTTAAGATACTCTGATCCAACAAGGACAAAAGGTGACATTTGGAAGCACATCCTTTTGAATACCTTGGGTAAACAAGCACTATGAGAACATCTATGTTAAATTTTTACTAAAAGTCTGCAAAGATTGATTTTCATAAACTTGGATAACAAGTGACAATTGGAAGCACATCCTTTAAATATCTTGGGTAAACAAGCGCTAAAAGCACACCAATGCTCAAATGCTTACTAAAATTCCATATAAAATCAACTTAAATCATAAAAAAGAAAAATCACCCTCGTGCAATCCTGAAATCCTTTTTCAGAAAAGAGTGTGTTTTAGCCATTTCGACTCGATACAAACAAAGGATACGTATGAGCGTGATCCAACATCTTGTCAGACCCAATAAACTAAAAAACAAAAACCTTCCTTTTATTTCTTCTCGATCAATAAGTAGGAGATATCAAACAATTCACGCTAACACTCGATCATGATATTAGTTAAATGTGCCTCACAAAGTATAACATATATTCGGGGTGTTAATACCTTCCCCTCACATAACCGACTCCCAAATCTGATATGGTTGTGATGATCATTTCCCTTAACTTTAACAAATTTTATTTGATATATTCTCATTCCTTTGGAAGGAATAAATATCAATGGCAAATCTGGTTTTACACCGGGAATGCGATGCGCTTAGTTGATTTTTCACGCCGCGACATTAGCCATTTGTTGAATCTTAAAGAAATACGAAAATTGCGAGCACTTCGTACGCTCACGAAATGACTAACAAAGTAGCCACCAAACTTTATTTATTCCCAAAAAAGGAAAGGTAAAATATCGATAAAACCCCTACAATGAATTACAATGTGTTGTATCTCAAAATTTTCCCTCCCACAATAAAAGTAATGCGTCTCAAGAGTTTTCTCAATAGTCACAAGGTTCACAATTGGGCAAAAGGATTGAAGGTTTCATCAGACAAAGCCTTCTCCTGAACAATGGGTATAAAACTAGGGTTTTGAATTTCTCCAGGCTAAATGGACTTCCAAGGCCTCAAGTGAGCTTCATAACATCCCACATTCCCTAAAGAATCCTCATGATAAGTTTCAAAGCTTTCCCAATAAGTTTGACCAGTCAGAGGCTCAGATATCCAAATATCAATTAACTTGGCAAAAAGGTCAAATGTGGTCAACTCAAAGTCAAACTTCAAGATTTTTTGTCAACATCAAGATTATGAGGTTAAATTCATCATTTGATCAAGGTTTCATCATGATTCATCAAGGAAAACTCAGATCATTAAGAATCAAGAAGTTTCTAAACTAAGGTTTTCATAGTAAAAGTCAACTGAACTTTGACCAGCCATAACTTTCCCTGCTTCATAAAAAATTTCCTATCCAAAGCTTAATTATAAGGAAATTTAATTCTCTACAACTTTGTGTCTCACAAGCCAATCCTAAAAATGCTTCATTTGGAAGGTATGAGCTAAAACATTATAGGTCCTTTTGAAAGTCAACAAAAAGTCAATTTTTTCCAAAGCTCATAATTTAAAAATGGTAAGAGATATGGACATGGGACCAAAAAGGTTGGTTAGAGGACACTCTAAGATTTCTAAAAATTACAAGATCACCTTCATATCATTAAAATTGAGGAAGTTGTGCTTTGTCAAAGTTGGTTGATTTTTAAGGGGTGTATGAAGCAAAAAAGGCCATAACTTCATTCTTTTCCAAATGGGCCCATGAAATTGCAACACAAACTCAAAGATAAAGTCATGCACGACCCAATGACCATTTATCCTGATTTTTATAATTTATTTTATATTATTTTGGATTTTATTTATTAAAATTCAATTTTAATATAAATAAAATATGAAAAATCAAATAATAGATCAAATCTTTGTTCTAGAAGCTTTTACATAACATTTAAAGTGATTGGATGCTATCCAAATTCGTGCAAGGCAAAAATAGCAAGAGGATATTTGATTTTTTTTGACATTTATGAGTGATTGTTTCTTCATGATCAAGTAACTAAAAATCCTTGATCCAAAGCCCATATCCTGACCTAATATCACTCCTTACATATACACAAACATAAACAACAACAAAGGGACGAAAAATTCAGAGAAAAAATCACTTCAAGAACTCCAAAATTTCATAAGAAAATCAATTTTTGGTTTTGCTATTTTAATCACATTCAAAGGTTTTTATAAGTTAAAATTGCTTCATAAAGATTCACTGATCATGTAGCAATCATTATCTTCATCCACAATGCCATAAATCACCATAATCGATCATGTTTTGTTCTTGAAATGCTTGGAGTTCAATTTCGTTTATATATGCATTTTAATGTCAATTTGATTATGTAATGTTGTTTACAATATAAGATGTTTCTGGGCTGGTTAATTGCATTTTTTGTGCAGGTATCGTGATCCACCATTTTTAGGGTTCTTGGACCTAGAATTGGGAATTCCGTGAATGAGCCATTTAAGGACAAATTATTGGTTCAATGAGACTCACCAGATGCCTTTTGATTGTTTTAAACTATTAGAATTGATTTATATGATGCATATAACATGTTGCGATATGCAGGTTTTGTAGTGATAGCGAAAATCTGTCACTAAAACCTTTAGTGACGGAAAACCGTAGGTAAAACCTAAAGCGACGGCCAGAGGAAAAAGACAACATTTGGCGCGAACGAATTATTTGAATTTTTTATATGGCTTATGTTATTTGCGTTTCTTATAGCTATCAGCACGCGCGCTTGGCTCAGTTGGTAAAGGCATTGGCTGTGAGAGGTATAGGGTATGGGTTTGATTCCCTGGTCCCTTTATTTTGTATATTAGCTTTTTTTTCTTTCCTATTTTCTCCATTATTATTTCTAATTATTTTCTTAAGACAATAATTAATTAAAATTAATTAAATATAAATTATTAGACTAATTCTAAAATATTTTCTCAAAAATACACTTCCACTAATTTTTTTATGTAAAGTATTTAATTTTAATAAATAATAATAATAATTTTCTTATATAATTTTTTTTTTAATTTGTAAATTAATTAGTAATTAAGCTATATTTTTATATTATCCTAATTTTCTAAAAAAAATCTAAATTTCTTTTTTTTCAATCATTTTTTATTCACATGTAAATTTTTATGTAAATTAATTTCTTCTTTTAATTTGTAAATTCACTTTAGATTTAGATCGATTTCTTTTAAAAAACCTGATTTTGTTAAAAATCCTGAGTTTTTTTTAATAAACTTAAAATCCCTAATTCTAACCCTGATTTTCGTTTAAACTTTAATTGTTCTATTTCCAACCCTAATTTTCTTTTAACCTAATTTTCGAGTATTCTTTTTTTTATATGATATTATTATTATGTAAATGCTTCAGGATTGTAATATTCTTAGATTTATTTTTCTTTCTCGTTTTCTTATTTTTGTAACTGCCCCAAAGCGTTGTAATAACGTAGGATACTTTCTTTATGCCATTTATTTTATTGTGGTTAGTAATAATAGGGAGTGCGAAACATAAATGAATTAACCGGACTTAGATAATTAAAAAAATAAGATAAATATTTGAATATAATCACTCACACACGTAAGTCGATCGTCTTACGATCACCATCTACACCTCCTAGGGTTACCCTCTTGGTTGCCTTCTTAAATATGGTCAAGTCCCTCAAAATGGGGGTGTCTTAAGAAAAGTCCCTACATAATAAAGTCATCATGGCCCCTTCAAATTAAAAGATCAAGTCCCTACGAGGTTGCCTACGATATAGTGATCTTGTCCCTTCGATAAATATGATGATAGTCCCTTCGAATTGCTAAAGACACCCCTTAAGTTGCCTTCATTGACCATACGATGACCCTACGCCCGTCCCTCAAATAAATCCAAGGTAATGACTACCTACTCCTTAATAGTAGGGACAGTCTTACCCTTGAAAGAAAATAAAAGAACATGAAAGACTAGTCTAGGGTAGGTACCTCTTAGTTACTTGCTCACATTTCAAAAATACTTTTCACACCTCACTTTTTTCAAATATCTTCAAAAACAAGGCTTTGTATACATCCATACGAGGATCATTACAAAGTACTTAGAAAAATTTCTAAACACACACTACACTTTCCTTTTTCAAACGAATAAGTGAGCTAAGTAACTAAGAGCCCGTGGATAACCATGGATATAAAGGGTGTTTATACCTTCCCTTTATATAACCTACCCCCCGAACTCAAGTCTTTAAAAATAGGTATTTCCTGTTCTTTTATGCCCTTTCCATATGGATAAAATAAAAGTTGGTGGCGACTATTGCTATCCGCAACATAAATAGAAAGTCAGTTCTCCCACCGTGTTACACAATGATATGCTTGCCGCAACCAAATCGGGTTTGGGAGTCGATTACACAAGGGGAAGGTATTAACACCCCCACGTTTGTTGTACTCAAGAGGAGCCATTTAGTTAGTTTCTACATAAGTGTTAGCTTACAACTATTTACTTTCCCGAGTTATTTAAAAGAAAAAAAGGTGAGTTTTTTTATTAGGATGCCTGATAAGACTTTGAATCTCGCTCCACCGTATCTTCGGGTGCGATTGAGAACTCAAGTCTACGTAGTTCTGGGTAGAAAATTTATGTTTGTGGGTCGATTTTAGCAAAAGCTATTTTGTCACAATTGAAGGAAACATTGCTTACTCAAAAGAGTTAGAGGAGAAGACATTTACATTATAACATAATGGATTTCTAGTATCATCATTCATGGGAAAACGTCACTTATCTTACTCACACATATGTGGATGAGGCGTTGTTTTGCATCATCTCAAGACGAAACATCTTTTGTGTGAAAAAGAGTTTGAAGTTAATGCCAAAAATAAAAATGATTTGGATGTGTTAGATATATTTTTGGGTTGGAAGGCGAGTATTTAAAACTTGTAAGCTCTTACAACTTGGGTCTAATACTCGGGACTATAAATGGAACTTACACCCAGGTGCCATGGTGCAAAAAATACCCGAGCACATCGCACGCTTGAGGATACAAAAAAGTCGTCACCGAACTATATTTATTATAAATGGAAAGGGAAAACATCGATAAAACCCAAGTGAAAGAGAAACAAGTAAGATAGTCGATTATGCGAGAGGGATGTATTATCATTCTTCATATCCGTCGTATTCGACAGGAACCATTTTGTTTGTTCTTTGCTCGGATGGGTGCTACTATCTAAGGATTACTTGAGAAAAAGGAAAAAAAATTATAATTAATGTGATTGCAAAGGATTGGGGCCCTCGTGCCTACGTACCCTCATAGTGGAATGAGGAAATCAGAGCTCTGTAGCACGAAGAACTAAGGGTGAGAAATGAAAAAAGGTTCAAAAGAAGGTTGCTCGTCAAGATCTCGCATTCCTGTGCTTACGTATCCTCATAGTGCAATGATAAAATCAGAGCTACGTATTTCATGGAACTAAGGATGAATGAAGGAAAATAAAGTGTTGATTTACATAGAAAACGAAGAGTGAATTGCAAAGGAGTTGTGAAGTGAGAAAGGTGTTGTACAAGTATTTTTGAACCAAGATGGTGTTGTTAGGTAAGGTAGGCGTACCTAAACCAAAGAGTATGGTTAATGCAAAAGGCATGATTTAGCCTAAATCTAGATATTAAGACCTTCAAAGGTTTTATTTTCCTAAGCACGAGGTCTGAAAATAAAAATAATGTAATATATGGGTTAGTCTAAGCACGAGGTTTAATAACACAAACTATGCAAGAAAGGAAAATTTTCCTAAGCATAGGGTCTCACAAGGAGAATATGTGGGGGGAAGAGAGTTTGTCTAAGCACAAGGTCTTATAAGACAACCAATGCAAGAGATGAGAGTTCGTCTAAGTACAAGGTCTGACAAAAAGAACATGCAAGAAAGTGTGATAGCCATTAGGAAGTGATTAACCTAAAGAGAGTTCGTCTAGTTTAATTTTTTCATGGCATAAAATTATGTCATTCATAAATAATTAAAAAATAATAGGAAATCTATATAGATTCAAATAAATAAGTAATGTCTAAACAAATTTAATATTTATATACTGAATCAAATTCGTCGTTGATTACATGCACTAATTTATTATATCTTTTTAAAATAATAATTTTTGTTGCTGATCAATTTAATTTTTTAAATTTAATTTCTTTTACATTTTCAAAACACGTGTGCGTACCATATACCAGTACATGTACGAATGCACATGAAACCATTCCAAAATTACTCCGAGCACACGGGTTATTGATAACACACCAATACCATGTGAAATCACGGGTAACAGACCAGTACCTGTGAATGCACGAGTAAACCATTCCAAATTCAGTATGAACTCATGGGTAACAGGCCAGTACCTGTGAATGCACGGGTACTGATTTTCTTAGTTAAAATGTATATTATTGATGTAAAACTATATTCGTAAAATAATCTTATGTATCTTTTAAAAATATGTCTTTCTTTTAAAAATATATCTTTCTTTTAAAAATAATAAATTTCTTGGATAAAACATTTGTTTTTCTGATTTACATTTTAAAATTATTATATTGTTGATTAACATATTTTAATCAATTTTTTTTTAAAAATAATCAACTATTTTGATTAGGTAATTTTTTTCTATTTCATTTTCATTTTCATTTTATTATATTTAAATAAAAGGGTGTCCATTAGAGCAATAGTCGTATCCCACTAGTTTTTAATTTTGATTTGTATTTATACCAAAATTTAATTAATTTATGGAAACCAAAAAATATCTGTAATAGGCCACTTAAGATATAAAACCTAGGAAACCCCTGAAATTATGGGCAAGCACCGCCGTAAAAATCTCCGTGGAGAATGAAAAGGAAGAGAAGTAAAACAATGGCAGAAGTAGGATATTTATATTTGCCAGATGATTGCTGAAGATATATATTCAAATATCTCAAAGACGGTGATGATGACTACGATTATAATCATAACTTGAAGTCTATCTCCATCGTCTCTAAGCCATTACTTTTTATCACCAATTGTCTTCGATTGTATCTCACTGTATATGATCCGACAACCCCTTTCCACTCCCGCCTCTGTTGGATCTGATGTGTTAGTGTAATGGCTACAAGTTAGGATATTTGTCAGTGGTTTAATAACCTAGTGTTTTTAGGGGGAGTTGAGCACGTTCTATTTTAGTGGGTTTGTAGGAGTTTCTTTCAGTCTTTTTTCTCTAGTTTTGTTCCTATTTTTCTGCAGTTATTTTTGTTATTTCAGTTTTCATTATGTAGGCTATTTAAGCCATGTTTCAGTATTCAATTATATAGAGTGATTTCACAAAAGCATACTTAGTGGTTCTGTTTTAACATTTGGTATCATAGCTCTCGCAAGGGGGCCTGATTGAGTGATTAAACACTGAGAAGTTTGAGGAGTGAAACTCACATCAATCAATCTCTCAAAATCTATCATTATTCCCACTATTGGCTTTCGAGCTTTCTCCCAAAACATTACAATTTTAACCCCTCTCACTTGTTCTAAACTGTTTCTTTTGATACTACTCATTTGTTCCTCATTACGGATTGTTTCCCTTTACTCCAAGAACTCGATCTCTCTAACCCTTGTTTCCATGATTGCAATCACAATCACGATCAAGTATAAACGTGATTCAAATCATGTTTCCAGTAAAAAAATCCATTATCTCAATCTTGTTCACGATTCAAATTAAAAAATATATGATCTGAGTCATGTAACCCAAACCAAATTCTAGGAAATGAAAAACATCATGATTCAAGTCAAACTCGTGAATGATTCAAATAATTCCTTCAAAAATCCTTGATTAGATCACAAACTTATTGATTTGAATCAACTTGCATTGACTTTTAGTCAAATTCATGTTTTATGCATTAGAAAGTCATTTTTAGGATATGTGCAACATTGCTTATTCTAAGGGAATCATTTAATGAAAAAATAATCTAACGACAAACATCTAAAATCCTAAGGAGATGGGAATACCCTAGGAGCAATTTCAACTTTATGTATGATTCCAACCTCCTTAACTCACCTTATTATATATTCTTATGTATCAAATTTATGTGTACAGTATGCTAAACAAGACCTTAGACAACACTTTTTTTGCCCTTAGATAGCGCTTTAAAGCGCTGTCTAAACCTGCGCTACTAAAGGTTTAGACATCGCTTTGATTAATTTCAAAAGCGTTGTCTAAAGGGGTTTTATACAACGCTTTTATTGTCAAAAACGCTTTCTAAACCCCACTTTAGACAACACTTTTTGACTTTTTTTAATATACCTTAGACAACGTTTTTATTTTTATTTTAATGGTATCCCACTTTAGACAACGCTTTTAGTGAAAACGCTTTCTAAACTCCACCTTAGACAACGTTTTTTGTTGAAAGCGTTGTCTAAGGTATACGAAAATTTTAAAATATTTTCCTTTAAAAAGCGTTGTCTAAAGTTTCCAAATTATAGGCACCTGTTTTGTATCCACTTTTTCACCTGATTTTTAAACCAGAATTTGTACCTGTTTTCCAATCCAGAATTTGCGCCAAATTATCCTATTTAAACATACTAATTTAGGCACCTATTTATAGATACAAAACAATCGGATTTTCAAACGAATATCTACGAAATAATTCATACAATCGTACTAAATTTACGAACCAATTTAAATATACAACATAGTTTTTACAAATCATTTCATCCAACTATACATTTTGTTTCAAATGAAATCTACATAAACAAAAATGTGATAACACTCTGAGCTATACATTTTCATCCAATTGCAACTATACTATAACCTGAAACAACACAAAAATATTGTAATTGATCAATTAAAACAAGTCATAATCAATATGTCTATAGTTACATATACATACTCAAAATTTTCATCAATTAAAGTAAGAGTACAATATACCTTATAACACTCTGAGCTCCATAATGAATTGACATCACTCCTCTTTAATTTCTTCCAAATGATCTTTTGAATATTATGCACACTTAAATTCATAAAAGTACTACATAATAATATAACATAGTTTTATTTAGTTTCTACTATTTAATTATATGAGAAATATGTGTTAAATATTAAAATAACTCATAAGTTAGAAATACATACATCGGATGAAATCTCTAATCAACCCAAAGAAAGAGTTTCTCTCATAAACCTCAACATGAAATATCCGCAATCTATACATTACGTTGCAGAGGACACTACACATGAAAAGAAAATATGGATAAATCCTAAGTTTTATCAAGTGTCATCACTAATATAATAAAAAAATGTGATAATTAATAATATACTGCCACTTTTATCCATGTAATGTTGTTGGCTCTCCTCTTTGATACTTGGATATCTCGTTGGGCTCGAAAAGCTTGTATAATGCTAATAAAATATAAATGAATATTTAGAACAATTCACATAAATAAATAAATACACACAAGAATATTTAGAACAATCTCACTTACGTGTCAATCATGTTCTTCATATCCGGGTATGTTGTCCAATCATTTCCTAACGAGTCAAGATAATAAACAATTTCTCTGATAGGATTAATTGCGACCAACAACCAATGTCCACTGTAAGATTAAACAAATGTTAGATGGAAATTTTCTACACGATGTCAAAATACAAAATAATTATAATAGATGAATTTAGAATGAAAATCTAACCCGATATTAAACGGTAAAAAGAATAACTTTTCCGTATCTTTGTTGGCCATGAAGAGGTTGCGTACGTACACCATGACCTCATCTGGTTTACTTAAGATTAAAGCCAAGTTCACAGACGCGGGGCTTAAGAATCCAAATCTTTCGTCCAATCCACATGGGTGCATCACTTTGTCATACAAAAACCTTAAATAAAAACATCATTAACATTAGACTATTCATTTGAAACATAAAATAAATAATTTGTTCAATTAATATAACAAAGTAGACCAGATATACCTCACGTATGTATTGACAACATTGACGCCTATTCATGACGAAAAACTTGCACAAATTCTTCATTATCAACTGATTGTTCATATTCAAAGCCATAAATACCTTCCTCCATATGTATAAGACGAATACCTCCGGTCGGAATATCTGTCAATTCTAGAAACGTCTGAAGGCACGACCTATACTTGGAGGTAGGTTTTGTACTAGTCGCGATCTTCTTAGCACCAACCTTTTTTTGTGTGGAGACGTTCCTAACCTCCTTATCATGAAGTTACATATCATATAAATAGTTAGATGAAGTATAAAATCAAGAATTTAACATTTTCCATGCATAAATATCATATAATTGTAATGTACCTGTTTTTTTTATAACAACGGTCTGGTATGCCGCGGAATAGCCTTATCTTTTGATTTGGATCTTGTTGGAGTCTAATTAACATAACCATGTAAAAAATGTACGTAAAATGCGCGTAAAAACTTTGAATCTACACATTAAGGTTAACAAAGGCTCATAATGTTTTTAAGCATACCTCATATCCTACACTAATGAGGCTTGTCGGCCATGCAACAAACGAACCTATTGCTTGTTCCACCGTTGTTGCATCCGAAACATTGTCAGGATATGGTAATAATGCATTCGGCTCTATTACAATATCAACCACGACTTTCAAACATCCAGTAGGGAGCTGTCTAGTGTGAAGTAATTCTTCGCTAGTGTTATGCACTTTTCCCTTGCCAACCTTCCGATAATATGGTGACGATAAGTAGAGGTGACAAGGGGAAATGCCCTAAAACCAATAATAGATATGAAATTGTTAATGTGTATATATGTCAATTACATGATTTAAGATAATAGTTAAATTTCATAAAAATATATATAATTACCTCTGGAATGTTTGGTTGAAATTTACAATTGACACTATCTTTGTCCGAACCATCTTTAAAACATGCTGAAGCGCTAACCTCTTTTTCTTTCCTTAATGCACGAACTTCAGCTTCCAGTGCTTCCAATTTTGCATTAAATTATTTATTACTAGGAGCCTTTCCTTTTTTAATATTCAAGGAGGTCAGAGTGATCCTAAATCCCTTACCCCTCTCCCGACCCGAATACTCACGAACATCTAATGCTCGACTAAGTATGCTCCTAGTATCATATGGAGATAAAGACCGAGATATCGCCTCCTGAAAATCAGATGAATATCGAATACTTGTCAAATATTTGTTAATAAAGTTTTGATTTAATTAAAGAAATAATGTTCTACTTACACATTTCTCATATACTTGTATAACATCTTCTTTAGCAACTCCAGATTTTCCCACACGGGCTTCCTTCCACAAAACATGTGCAAGAAGAGATGTTTCAGAACTTTTCTCCTTCTGCAACTACACATTAAGTCATATAATATGACCAAATAAAACTCATGATGAACAAATATATTATTACAATTTATATATACTTACCATAGATTGTTCTAAGCATCCATATCCGACACGTCATTTTCTGTATGGATACGTGGGACTTGATGCCTTTTCCCTATTTGTGTCACTTATTCTTTTAAAATCTGGGGTTTTTCGTTTGGATTTAAATGCTTCTCATTCTTCTGGTGAAATCAAACTTTCATATTTCTTTGATCCAAATTCCCTCGTTATGATGATTTCTGATATATGACTCATTCACTATAAGATCCTCATCTTGATCATTTATATTCAACTCATTCCGTTTAATGCATGACTCTTTCTCAACACCAATATCACATTGATCAACACCGCTATCATCAACCACTTTGTTAGAGAAAATCACTATAGACCATTGTTTACTCGTCGGGTCATTCACATAGAACACTTGTTTAGATTGAGATGCTAGAATAAAAGGCTCATCTTTGTACCCCACCCTAGTAAGATCAACTTGCAAAAATCCAGACTTATCCATTCGTATGCCACTACTATTTATCCACTTGCAACCAAAGATGGGAATCTGAAACTTCTCGTAATCAAACACCCAAATGTGCTAAAAAAACTCCAAAATATGACAAATTTGCATATTTGGGGTTTAAGTCCTTCATACTTGATATATGCATTGCTTCAGCTAGCACGGTGACACCACTATTTTTCATAGTACTCTTATCATCTTGTTCTTTGGTATAAAATGTGTATCCATTAAATGCGTATGCACTATGAAAAAAACATGCAAACTTGGACCATATGCCAAACATCTCAAACTTTCTGTTACCGAAGCAAGATTTGAAGAACGCTTCGAATAAATATGATCCTTTACCATTGTATGAAACTTTGATTGTGCTCTCATACTATCCAATTTTAATTTCTGTTCGGATTTAACTTTCGGAGTACATCCTTGTGCATTTCAACACATGGTTCAACCTCATTATCATTGTGCAGAACATACAAATGCACTTGATCCCGTTCATCCCTTGATATTGTCACAATTTTATTTCCAATTAATTTTTTACCTTCCTTTTTTTCCCCGAAAATCCGAGCTTTAGGGAGTCCATTCGATTGAACGTTTGACAAATATTCAATACAAAACTCAACAGCTTCTTCAACATGTATCGTTCAACAATACAAACCTTTGGTCGACTTCGGGTTTTCATGTACCCTTTTAATATTTGTATATACCGTTCAGCAAGGTACATCCATCTCATATAAGCTGGTCCACACAACTGTGTCTCTTTCACAAGATGAACAACTAGATGAATCATTATGTCAAAAAAAGAGGGAGGAAAATACTTTTCAAGCTCACACAAGGTAATTACAATCTCTTTTTATAGTTTTGGTAAGATCTCGGGATCAATCACCTTACTACAAATTGACCTAAAGAAAAAACACAATTTAGTTATGGCACTTCTTAATTTTTCTGGCAAAATAGAACATATACCTATTGGTAGAAAATGTTCCATTATAACAAGGAAATCACGTGTCTTCAAACTCTTCAACTTGAGGTCTTTCATAGACACAAGTCTTCTAAAATCTGAAGAGTATCCTTCTGGAACCTTAACTTCACTCAGAAACTTACACAATTTTTTCCTCCTTTCTAGATAGAGTAAAAGCAGCAGGTGGTAGATATGTTCGTCTTCCTTTCTTCACAGGTGCTAATTCAGTTCTCATTCCCATTTTTAACATGTCCTCCCTTCCTTTAAATCCATCCTTAGACTTTACTTTTATATTGAGTAACATACTGATAACACTTTCAAATATATTTTTTCAATATGCATAACATCGAGAACATGTCTCACGTACAAACAATTCCAAAATGGCAATTCAAAAAATATCGACCTCTTCTTCCACTCACCTTTGACAACCTTATGTGCAAAAGGCTTGCCAAACTCAGTACGCACATCTTTCACCTTTTTAAAAACTTGGTCACCTGACAATACAAGTGGAGCTTTACGCTGTTCGGTGTCTCCATTGAATGCTTTTCTCCACCCAAGATAGTGATGTTTATAATGTAAGAATCTATGATGACCGAGAAACACATTCTTCTGACAAAGTTCTAATCGAATCGTATTGATTCCATCTTCACAAACAGGACACGTGTGTTGACCTTTAATTTTATACCCAAATAAATTCTCGTATGCTGGAAAATCATTAATTGTGCCAAACAACATCACCCTCAAATTGAAACTTTCTTTCCTATATCCATCATAAACCTCCACACCGTTCTCCCACAAAATCTTTAAATCTTCGATCAAAGGTGTCAAGTATATGTCTATGTCATTCCCTGGTTGTTTAGGCCAGAGATTAACATAGATAACATCATGTACTCATACTTTTTACATAGCCATGAAGGTAGGTTATAAATCATAAGAATCACCTGCCATGTGGTAGGTGAGATACTTTGAAGACCATGCGGGTTCATTCCATCAGTAGATAATGTCAAGTGAAGGTTTCTTGCTTCTTCTCCAAAGTCAGGATAATCATTATTAATTTTCGACCACTGTGGTGAATCAGCCGGATGTTGATACTTTCCATCAATAATTCTTTCATCTGCATGCCAAGTCAGGTGTATTGCATCGGTTTCACTATGAAACATGCGCCTAAATCTCGGAAATATAGGAAAATACCATAAGACTTTTGCTGGAGACAATCTTTTCTTATATCGAGACAAACCGCATTTAGGGCACTTAGTTAACGATGCATATTCGTTACGAAACAAAACACAATTGTTTGGACAAGCATGCATCTTATCATAGCTTATGCCAATAGAGCACAACATTGTTTTTGCCTCATAGGTTCGATTAGGAATAACATTATCCTCCGGTAGCATTTTTCTCATAAGGGCCAACAACTCTGTGAAACTTTTATCCGACCATCCATTCTCTGCCTTTAAGTTGTACAACTTTAATACCACAAACAATCTTGAGAATTTAGTGCAACCTTTATACAACAGTTTCTCTGTATTGCTTACCAATCTCTCAAACATTTTAGGACAATCATGAAGATATTCTTCAAGTGCTTCTACAATCTCTTCAGCTCGATCACAATCGTATGTTTCTGTGTCTTTGTCGTCTGAAGCATAGGTCGTATTACTTTTCCCACTCGGTTCAACATTCTCGTTAATTTTCTCACCATGAAATTTTCAACACTAATAACTTCGATCAATTCCATGCCTCAATAAATGCGATTTCAATCCATCTGCGTCAACCTTACAAATATAACAACAACCCAAGCAAGGACGTTTCATTCGATTGAGGTTTTTAACGTGTTGAACAACAAACTTAACGAATTCCACAACCCAATTCTCGTACTCTTTGGACAATCGATCGACAGACATCCATTTTTTATCCATGGTTTTTCTACTTATTAAGGTAAGCATTAAATATCAACTTCAATAACCTATACATAACCAATGTAAATCCAAACGACAATAACCTATACCTAACCAATGTAAATCCAAAAGACAATAACCTATACATAACCAATGTAAATCTAAAGGCCAATAACCTATACATAACCAAGGTAAATCCAGACGAAAATAACCTATATATTACCAAGGCAAATCCAGACGAAAATAACCTATACATAACCAATGTAAATCCAAACGAAAATAACCTATACATAACCAAGGTAAATCCAAACGAAAATAATCTATACATTACCAAGGTAAATCCAGACGAAAATAACCTATACATAACCAATGTAAATTCAAATGAAAATAACATATACATAACCAAATATAATAAGAGATACATAACCTATACATATTTTCACTACATAACCTATACATAACCTGAATAAATCCAAACGAAAATATAGATACATAATCTGATTTTTCACTATTCTTCACATAATCATAACAACAACATTGCCTATTTTCACTATTCTTCACAAAATCATATTTATCAAAGAAATACATAACAATGACATTGCCCTATTCTTCACAAAATCCTATTTTCATTATTCTTCACAAAATCAACATAACAACAACAATGTGATTTTTCACTATTCTTCACATAATCATAATAACAACATTACCTATTTTCACTATTCTTCACAAAATCATATTTATCAAAGAAGTAAATAACAATGACATTGCCCTATTCTTCACAAAATCCTATTTTCACTATTCTTCACAAAATCAACATAACAACAACAATATACCTTATGAGAACTCAGTAGAGGACGAACTCGAATGAACCCAGTCAAGAAAATGGACAAACTCGGTAGCTTCACGAACTCAGTCAACAAGAACGAAGTAACGACAATGGAGGTTTTTCATTTAAAGTAATGGAGGTTTCAACAAGAACGAAACTCAGCCAACGTTTATGGAGGTTTTTCGTGTGTTAAGTTTCACGTTCGCAGGGGGAGAAGAAAGAGGAAACGAATGAAAATAGAAACTGACTTGTAATATTTTAATTTAATTAGACCTTAGACAACGCTTTTGAGAAAAGCGCTGTCTAAGGGCGAATTTTAAAAGCGCTGTCTAAGGTTGACCTTAGACAACGCTTTTGATTTTATTTTTAAAAAAAATCATAAGACCTTAGACAACGCTTTCTCATAAGCACTGTCTAAGATATACCTTTAAAATCGCTTTGAGAAAGCGCTGTCTAAAGGGCACCTTAGACAACGATTTTTAATATATTTTGAGAACAGTTTCCGTGTTTTTTTTCCACTTATAGCAGCGCTTTTTTAATTAAGCGTTGTCTAAGGTGCACTGTTAAATATTATTTTTGGCATAGTGGTAATAAATAATGCATATGTGTTATCTACACATGTCTAATTATTATCACATATTTGTAAAAGGGTCTCCATATCCTTAAAACATTAAAAAAAAAGTTTTTAAAATCACACACGAGATTATTTATAAGTGAGTAATCCCATGAACAAAATTTAAATACCTGGAACACATACAATTTAGTTATCTAGTGGCAACTTATAATATTGGATAATTATACTGAAAATTATCAGATAAACACATGTACATACCGAAATAGTTGTGTAATACCCCGTATTTAATTAAATGCTTTGTATAATATTAATTAATGTTAATAGGGTCCCGATGTGCTCTGAGAGTTTCAATTTAAAATAATTAGAACAACTGACGAACTTAAGTTAATTAATTAGTATTATCTGACTTAGAGGTTTTGTTAAATATTTGACTCAGAGACATTTTGGATACTCTCAATTTGGACCCTTTAAGTTACTAATTTTGGTATATCAGTGTATATAATTTGTTTTGTTATAAAAAGAGAAAGAAAAGAGAAAGTTAGTAAGAAGAGAGAAAAGAAGGAAGAAAGAGAAGAGAAAAGAAAGAGGAAAAGAAGAAGGAACCCTAGTAGAAGAGGAAGAAGTTCATGGAAAAGCTTGGAGCATCTTCATCTTCATCAAACTCCTCATCGTTTGCAAGGTGGTTTCATAGTTAGAAACCTTTTGTATTAATTGTGAATGAGTTGTTGAGTTTATGAGTTTTAGGGTTTTGATAGAAAAATCTTAGAATCAGAAGTGTAAATGGTTAGAAATCGATAAAAATGCTTGAGCATGCTGACCTTAGGTGTAGGAACATTGTTGTGAATTGTTTTGGTGATTGATGATGTTTTGAATGAGTTTTGGAAGGGATTTCACATGTTAAAACGTATTTTTCTCCTACTGGTTTCTGGTTAACCGGTTAACTTAGGGTGTTAACCGGTTAACATTGCGTTTTGTGCGCTTCTGGATTCTGTTTCTGGTTTGGTTAACCAATTAACCCCAAGCGTTAACCGGTTAACGCTGTAGGTATTGGGAAATGTTATTTTGTTCCAAACTTTGAAAATTCATAACTTTTTACTCGGGTATCCGATTGAGGCAAACTTTATATCGTTTTAAAGCTAAAAACATGTACTATCTTATAATGTCGAGAAATGTTAGTTTTACCCGACTTTTCTAATTAACCGAAATTATGTTAGTTAGGAAATTCTGAGTTAAAGGAAATAAAATGGTATAACTGGTGAGGTGACCAGGATTACCCTAGGTCGTTGTGAACCATTAAAGTGCTATACACTAGGCCTCCGTAATAGTCTGGTATAAATCTTGAGGTGGGTAGAACTAGGTTCCACGAGAAGCGTCCACAAAGGCTAGAGGTGTGTATTCATGAGTGGGCCTCCGTAAGTCTGGTGTAAGCATTGAGGTGGGTGGAACTAGGTCCCACATGAAGCATCCGTAAGACTTTAGGCGTGTACGTAAATTATCCCTCCGAGAAGTCTGATTAAGTCTTGAGATGGGTAGATCTGGGTCCCACAGGATGCATCTGTAAAGGCTTGAGGGAGTACTACACGATGTTCTTTGGGGAGTCTTGTGTAAGTCTTGAGGTGGGTGGATTTAGGTCCCACGGGAAGCATCGATGTAAGTCTTGAGGTGGGTGGATTTAGGTCCCACGGGAAGCATCCATAAAGACTCCAGTTGAGTATCGCATCAGGTCCTCCGTATAGTCTGGTGTAAGCCTTGAGGTGGGTAGTTCTTGGTCCCACGGGAAGCATCTGTAAAGGCTTGAGGTACCGTTGGTGAGGCTGGTAGTGACTTGAGGTGGGTAGATCTTGGTCCCACGGAAAGTATTTCCCGATGAAGTCTAGTGTAAGTCTTGAGGTGGGTGGATCTTGTTCCCACGGGAAGCATCCGTAAAGACTTAGGTAGTAGCTTGAGGTGGGTGTTACTCTGAGTCCCACGGGAATCCTTGCCGTTAACACTTGAGGTGGGTATTCCTTTGAGTCCCACGTGAAATGTTGAGAGCGTTGTATGGATGTGTCCATCTTGTTTTGGTTCCTTGTAGAAAAGAGACCAAAGACCTGAGTAGTATTAAAATTGAACTCTTAGAGCCGAGAGAACTCTAAGATAGGGAACCCACTGAAATGTTGTTATCTCACCCCATTATTGTTGTTGTTTTTCAGGTTTATTTGCAGGTTTGATTTACAAGTGGAGCTATGCTCGAGATGTTTCAAGAGAAGCATAGACTTTAGTTTCCGCTGTGTATTTCCTATCTTTTGTATAATAATGGATATTGTATTGATCTTAGTATTTTTATTTTAGTATGATTTCCATGTCTTGTACCATTGTTGTATAGAATTTTTAGTATTGGTCAATGTCGCTCCCGGGATTTTCATCCTAGTACAAACGCGAAAGTGGCGCGAAAAGGTTAGAGTCGCCAGCCAGACATTTTTATCCCGAATGAATGGGAAAGGTAATGTTGCACAAACCTAAGGAAGAAGGAAAAGGACGAGGCCTTGCGAACCAAAGATCTGGATACGGGAGTCGGTTACGAATTGAGAAGGTATTAGCACCCCAATCCGTCCGCCGTACCCGACGGGATCCACGCTTATAAGTCTGTTTTCAAAGGGTGAGAAATAATATGCTGTTTGAATAGAGGAATGACTATTTGGAATGGAAATGAAGTGAGAAAAAGAAATGGAATCGATAAATGGGAATAAAAGAGGAAAAATGTAGGGAAAAAGAAAGATTGTGCTCGAATGGGCCCTACCCCACTGCCTACGTACCTCATCGGGATAAATGAGGATCAGAGACGCCGTAGTTCGTCTAACTAAGGCTTACACTCGTTTGTGGTTTTTAGGATAACGTTGCCATAGTTCTAGCTCAGGTGTTACCGGCTCTGACTCGAGGGTGTTTACCGTGTCGCTGTTTGAACTGTCGAGACAAGTCATGTTCGTCCGCAAAGAGTATGAGATGAGAAAAGAAGACGTGACTTCTTGGTTTGTTGTTTTTTAGAAGAAATGTTTTGAATTTATGTTTATTGAATGTACAACACTAAAGACTATGACACAGGAGCGAATACTTTCCAAGATCGCCCCCAATGGAACGTTTGTAAAGCATCCTAGAAGAGTGAAGGAGACCTCCACTAATCATTTCCCGTATAGCTTAAGGCTCGTGGCGCATTGTACACCTTTTCCTTTATTAAGTGTTTTTGATTTTTCTTTTAAGGTGAGAAGTGAGACTCAAGTTATAAAAGGAAAAATTCTAAGGGAAACTAGACTTACCCTAAATCAATGGAGTTTAATGATGACCTATGGTTAGTGAGGTTTGAGATTAAATCTACCTAAGAGATATTAGAACTAGAAATGAGAATACAAGAATTAATAGTGAACAATATGGTCCTCCTAAGTCATGGTGGGTAGAAAACGTGAATGAAATGTAAATGGGATGAAACAATGGATCGGGTGGGTCGATTGCGTGGTGCTAAGACGCACGACTTATGGTGTGAAACATACAAGGCTTGCTTTTGGTTGAATGGAGTGGAACGATGGTAATCGAGGAACCCTAATGTCACATGAAATCTTTATTTATTTATGAAAATTTACTCAACATTGGATCGAGTATCTTATTTGTTTCATTTTTTGAGATTTTGTTTTCTAACGATTCATTTTATCTTTTCTAACCTAATTAAAGAAGCTATACAAACATACAAGTTCTAAGCTATTACATCACAAAGCACAAATCACAAGAGTATAATCGAGGCACAAAATAATATCCAAGTCCATAAGCCAAACCTTGAAAAATACCTTGCACACAAAAAAACAAATAGTTAGTGAATGATATGAACCATGAATATGCACATTATGATGGAAATGAATTTAAATGCCAAAAAATATCAAAAGTCATGGAAAAAATGTGAAATTAATTTCCTAAGGTCTTGAACCTGATTATAACACTATGTTAAAAAATCTCTTAAAAATTCTAATCCTAACTATGGTAAATGGTCCTTTAATTCTATGTAAGATTCAATCACAAATTCCGACAAATTACACTACCAAAACAGTAGAAAAAATGCCTTAAAAAATACACAAAAAATATTATAGGTACTTCTATTTGTCCTTTAATCATGGCAAAAAGAATGGGCAAAAAATGTTACATGAAGTGGCAGAAATAAATTGCACAAAATTATGCATTCATGTGAAAACTCAATGTAAACCAATTAAAATCAAAAATCGAGTTAAAATCAAAAAATGGCAAAAATCAGAAAATAAAAATTGGGCATGGTTCTAAAATTAGTTAATATTCTAATATAATTTTTGTAGGATTTTAATATGTGTTTTTCTATTTTTTATGAATTAATTTGAAACTAGTGTAAAATAGAAATTAAAAATGAAAGGGAATTGAAGGGGGGTGAGAATAGAAATTTTTAATAGTTTAAAATAGCAACTGGGCTTGCGTTGGGTGCCGATAGCAATTTGATACGGGCCTAAACTCGCAAAAAGCCAGGGGGTAAGAAAAAATGATTTTTCAGTTAATAATGAATTAGGCCCAGAATGGGGGTGTTGATAGTACTTCGCAGGATTGAATTTTTGGTGGCCCAACCAGATCTTGTCATTAACGGATTAGGCAGTGGAGATATTAACCACGTTTATGACTCTTAAAAATACTAATCAATGCAATTAATTCACTTATGAGCTTTTAATATAATTTAATCCAAATGAATTAACAACATCTTAAATCATTATCAAAGAATAATGAAAGGATATTGAACATTACCAGCAAAACACGTTCTTCTCCTCTCAAACAACTTTCCCCCTTTCTAACCCTAGCGGCGGCGGCGGCGGCGGCGGAAGCACTCGGGCTGCCGAAGAAGGTGATGCAACCACCGTCGATCTTGGTTCGTCCCTATCCAAACATCCCCTATCTCAAACGCGTTAATCCTCTCGCGGTGGGTTATTTTCAAGCTTTCTCCGGTTACGAAACTTGGCCGATCCTTCCTTTCTTTCGCGAGATCTTCTTCTTCTGGTATATGTGCGTTTTCGTGAATCTTCGTCTTCTTTTACCTGATGTGGTTATGAGATTGTTATTGATATGCTTTTTGTTGATACAGGTTGTTGAAAGCGCCGTGTAAATGATGACGATGACGATGATGACGAAACGGATCTTGACGGAGGCGGTGACCGTTGAAGGCGTCGATTCGACCGAGACTGCGAAGATAGCTCAACAATTAGCACGTTGAGGACGCACGAGAATGATGACGTTGAATGGCGTGAAGCGCATCAGACCATCGACTCCGCGGCGGTGTGAGTTTCGAATGATCTCGACTTGAAGATGAGTTACCAGGCTTCTGAATGCAATTCAGGTGAGAACTTTAGACTCAAAATCCTTTCCCTTCCTTTCCGTTCCTTTACTCTGAAATCTCTGGGATTTGTTGAAGTTGTAATGTTGACGATGAATTCACGAATCGCAGTGCTAATCCATCATTCTTCTTTGCAGCCTATTTTTCATTGTTGTGGCTTTCCTGATGAATCATCAATGATGGTGGTTGCGGCTTATGATCGGGATACAGAATCAGGGAATAAATTTGCGGAAGCTCTGAGGAGAGGTTGAAGGAGGTGACAAAGGTGAATGATGGTCACTGAGGGATGAATGATGAGGACGCAAAGATGAACGCGCTTCTGTTGTTTTGATCAATGAGTGATGCGAAATTATTCAGGTATGCGTTATGACTTCACCTATCATTCTTCTTCCATTTCTATTCGTGTGATATTCGTCAATCTACACTTCTTCTTTGATTCTGAAATGTTGCTTGAATACTTGTGTTCTTGCTTCAATTCTTTGAGCGTATTGAATTTGTTTCCTGCTGAACGGTTGGATCACATCCGTGAATTCTGTATTGATTGGTGCATATTGATTTTTGCAGGTTTTACAATGAGGATGATGAATGATGATGTAGGTTTTGAAGCTGAGTGTTGAATGAGAGAGATGAAGAAGATAGAAGAAAATGAAAGAATGAATGGCAGAGGAAAATGATGCAGTGTGTAGAAAAAGCTCCTGAAGAATGGATCAAGGTATATGTAGATAACTCGGTAGATTCTGGAAGTTTCTGGTGATGATTTCTGTTATTAAATTTGTTATGACAGTTAGGATTTTGTAACTGTTTCTAGTTTGTGGAAACTTCTGGATTTTTCCTTACCTGAATTCAGTTTTTTTACCCACTTTAAGTTTGTTATAGCGGTTCAGGTTTGTTGGAGCTGGAACTCTAGTTCTGAGATTTCTCCTCCTTCTTCTTGACTTTCTCATGTTCTGAATTCATAGAGTTTTTTTTTTACATTATGCTGTTGGAACTGATATCAAATATCTTCAAATTTTGCAGATCATACAGCAAGGATCTAAGATATCCGGTAAAGTTCAATCCTTGAACTTTGAGATGTGTAACAGAGGACTCAAAACAAGCTACTCCTGTCCAATTTTGAGATGTGTAACAGAGGACTCGCAAGGATCACTACCGTTCCATCCGAAGCTCTTGAGGGTAACTTAAGTTCTTGTATAGATCCTGGAGGGTTGTGATGTCAAGTGGATTAGTGAATGCGAAGCTGTAAGAAATCAAGGTTGCTGAGAACATCATTTTTTTGGTTGTTTTCTTGTTCTATACTTGATTGAAACTCTGGTTTTCTCTCAATTCTTTCTTTGGCTTTCTGACTATGTAACTTAACTTTAAATATTCATTAAAAATGCTCTGAATTGTTCCTGCCATATTTTTTTTGCGTTTAATCTTTGTAAATTTTCCTCTAAGATTTGGTTTTGGAACCCCCCTCTTATTTGTATATGCATTTTGGTCAGACCAAAATATTGAAATTTTCTTCTGAATTTTTCTGGTTTTTATTATGAAATTAAACGATCTTTCCGTCGAACTAGTTGAAGGAATTCTTCCGCGTACTGTTCTATTAGTTGATATAATTAGGCAGAATTTTATTGTAGCTTCTAATATTCATAGTGTGTGCTTGCTGCACTTCTCATCACGTCTTATTGCATTTGTGACAATACTTCTGATGCCCTTATTCTTAAAACCAGATCCTTAACTGTTATTTATGCCATGTCATCTTTTTTAAAATAAAATAAAACTTTCCTTGATTCACATTGACGCCTTCACCTAATGTTACCCTATTCATATTACAATTTGGACTTCTATTTTTAGAACAATCTGGCCTTTATAAGCATTGCCATTTTGGGGATCGCCCCCTGCTCGTTCCCCCCCTCTCTACAAGCATTAATAAAAATGGGCCAACAACCTTGCGACAACATTGAGGAATAATTGATTTGGCTTCCGCCCCGAAAGATCGTATGCTATCAAATACTAATAGCACTCCATAGAAATTGTTCTCTTCTCTTTTTTCTTTTTTCTATTTTTTTATTAGGTAATGGAATTGGCAAAAGGATATATACGGATAATGGGCTTGAAATGGTTGAAATTTGAAAATGTGTCGCTTGAATGAGCCGTAACAAAATCTTGGACGCGTAACGAAGAACGAATGTTGGTATGATTAAATACGGAATACTCGGATCTTTATGGGATATTGCCTTGTAAATGTACCTTGAAATGGATAAAGTTAGAAATTCAAGAGGAAATAACTAGATTTATTGAAACGCGACAATCCATTTACTAATTCCAAAGTCACTAGAAACGGTTTTGAATGGAACATGTACTTGATGTAGGAACGACACATCCCTTGACTAGGCCACCAATGAATGGATTTCCGCTCTTCTCATACTGATATTTCAACAACGTTATGATCCAAATCCTTCTTGAAAGTCGAATGATTAGAGGGATAAACCCTAACCGCCAGTGATGAGACGCCTAGAGGAGACTCTAGTTCATTGTATAACCATATCTTTGAAAATCTACCTTATGGACATAAACTCAATGGACAACCCATAATTCTCTGAAATCTCTGGTCCCGGTGACCAGCCTGTGTTAAAGAATGGCGATGAATGCGAAGCATAAATCCCGTCCAGGTGATAAATAAAAAGGGCAAATTTTGGGGTGTTACAGTCAAGAATGTGAATTATACTAGTAGGCCTTTATGATGGTGTCAGTACCAAAATAACACTTGTATGATATTATTCTAGATATATATTATATGTGCATTACAAGTTGATTCCAAGTTATTTAATAAACATTAATATATACCAAACAACTTGATTGAAAGAAAACCAATAAAGAGAAAATATGTAACAAAATACTAAATTAATTTGGATTTTGGTTCTAATAGAAGAAAAACATTTTTACGATGAGATGCAAATGATGTGCCTAGTATAAAGAAATTATCCGAAATTTAAAATGTGATGTCAGTAGAACAAGAAAATATAGATGTCCTTTTTAAGTTGTATTGGTACCACAAATTGAATAATACATGGACATTTAATGTGATTTGTGATATACATAATTATGGATTATGTCACAAGTTAATTGATTATCTATTATATGTCTTTTGAATTCTGAAGAAAAGAAACTTGTTTCCCACATGACCTTGAACATGGTTCAACTAAAAAAACATACACAACGTTTAAAAAGTAATACAATATTCACCAACGAAACAACAAGGTGATAAGGGGTCCAAGATTTGGAACGCAACAATTGTTGAAGTTGTTGGATGATGATCATTATGTATCTAGGTATATAGTATGTGAGAATGGAAAAACTATTTGAGATATATTTTTTACTCATCCTGATTCTATCTAGTTGTTCAACACATTTCCCACAATATTGATAACTGACCTAACATATAAAACCAATAATTACAAACTTTATCTTCTGGAAATCGTTGGTTTTACTTCTACAAATATGACTTATTTAGTTGACTATGTATTTTTGGAATGTGAGAAACAAAATAATGTTACCCGAGTTTAGGAAAATAATCGAAATATGCTAAAAGACTAAAAAATACCACATGGGATTGGGTATCATTCACCCACAATTGATAATTAGACATTTTAATTAGTAGTACAATTATTTAGTTGTTATTTTATTTTGAATGTGTTGTTGAATTGGGCTCTTAGTAGTATTTGGACCTTATAGCTTATTACTCATTAGAGTATTATATAATGTAGTCTCATAGAGACATCTAAGGCAATCAATGAAAAATCAAGTTATTTTTAATTATATTTCTCTTATTTTTCTCTTAGATCATAATTGTTCTTCATACTTTGTTAGGATTTGTAATTAACTTCCTAACAATTGGTGCTTTTATTCTCGATCTCTTGCCTCGTTTAGTCTAAATCGATATTGTGAATGATGAATATTTCAATTTTTGATGCAAGTGAAGATGCCTATCGGTGGATTTTGTGCACAGAAAAATACTTCAAAGCTACGGGTATCGTAGAGGTAGAAAAAATGCCACAAACTACAAAGGCAATGAGAGGACTAACTCTTACATGGTGGTTATGGTGGTTTTAACTTATCCCAAAATCATGTATGGACACATTTACTACATCACTGTTATGTCATTTCAAACCAGAATGGCAATCCCTTTTGCCTATACTTGACGGGGAAATGGAATCATCTTATGAAGCAGTGGAATTCGTAGATGCACCTTCATTTCTTGAAGATTTTGATAAAGACAAACTTAGAGATTCAATCCCTACCATTGTTGTTGAATACCTAGATGAATCATCCGAATTGTTAAAAAAATAGACAAAGCAACCAAATGTGTTTGATGACGAAAGAAAGTCACCACCGACAACAATGATTTCTTATCAAACTCCGGTGCCGCCACAACCTTTGAAGTCATCAGATATAATCTTATCTTATTCACCACAACCAAGCTATGTTAATAAAACCAAACTACCAGACTTCGATTCGTCATTATTCTAAGCAATTGAAGAACTCCATTAATGGAGTGAAAGTGCAGAAATGGAAGAGAATAATAATGAAGAAGAAGATTGATCTTGAATCGAGTTGGTTACAAAGAGATAAAACTCATGAACTATATAAAGCTGCAAAACATAAATAACTAACTTCTAACTGAATTGAAACAGAAAAAGAAGTAGCTATCTAGTGGTGCAATTCATATAGTGCACCCTCATGTATTTGTTTCTTGTTGATCAATCTTTTCTACTGCTGTTACCCCCTCACAAGCTTGAGGTTGATATAAGTCAATCAAGCCAAGCTTGGATAAACATTCGAAAAATGGCCAAGGACCAAGAGCTTTTGTAAACACATCCGCTGCTTGATCTTTGGACGAAACTGGGAGTAAACGCATGACACCAGCCTGAAGTTTTTCACGCACCAAGTGACAATCAATGTCTAAGTGTTTGGTCCGCTCATGGAACACCGGATTAGCAGATATATGAATAGCACTTTGATTGTCGCAGTAGAGAACGGGAAGCTTCGAAGGATGTTGCTGAAGATCATGCATTAGAAAACACATCCATTGCAACTCACGAGTAGCAGAAGCTAGGGCACGATACTCAGCTTCAGCTGAAGAGCAGCTGATGGTAAGTTGTTTCTTGGATTTCCATGAAACCAAGGACTGACCAATGAAAAAGAAAAAACCCGAGATAGATTGTCTTGTATCAATGCAACCACCCCAATCTGCATCACTAAAACCAAGTATTTTCCAAGTTGATGATGCAGAGAGAAATATGCCACGAGCATGAGCCTTCTTCAAGTACCTTAGCACACGAATAACAGCTTGATAATGAGAGTTAGTGGGAGCACTCATGTATTGGCTCAGTTGTTGTGTGGAAAAGGCAATATCAGGACGTGTGGTGGTGAGATAAATCAGCCTGCCCACAAGTCTTCTGTATGCAGTAGTATCAGAGAAATCATATCCATTGTCTTGATGAAGTCTGATAGAAGCATCCAGAGGTGTAGATGCTGGCTTACAACCAGTCAATCCAGCATCATGAAGAAGTTCAAGGCAATATTTTCTTTGACACAAGGTGATACCCTTTGATGATCTAGCTACTTCAAGACCAAGGAAGAATTTGAGCATCCCAAGGTCTTTGATTCGAAAGGCTATGTGCAAGGCTTTCTTGAGAGCAGCAAATACATCAAGAGATGTGCCAGCTAGTATTATGTCATCAACATAAATTAGAAGAGCAGTGAAAGAAGTAGAATTGGCTTTGATAAAGAGGGTATGGTCAGCATGAGCATGTTTGAAACCCTGAGCTGTGAGAAATGCTGTCAATTTCTCAAACCACTGCCTGCTAGCTTGCTTTAATCCATATAAAGACTTAGTGAGTTTGCAGACTTGGCCAGGTTGAGGTGCTTCAACACCTTGTGGAACCTTCATATAAACAAGCTCATGAATGTCTCCATGAAGGAAGGCATTGTTCACATCAAGTTGATGCAAATGCCAACCATGAATGGCAGCTAAAGCAAGGAGTACTCTAACTGTGGATAACTTGGCAACTGAAGAGAAAGTTTCAAAATAATCTAGGCCCTCAATTTGATTGAAGCCTTGAGCCACAAGTCTGGCTTTAAACCTTTCAATAGATCCATCAACATGTCTCTTGATTTTATACACCCATTTGCTGCCTATGGGAGAAACATCAGATGGAAGAGTGACAAATTCCCAAGTGTGATTGTTGTTAAGTGCTTCAATTTCACTCTGCATAGCCTGGACCCATCTGGGATCTTTAGATACAACAATGTAGTTACTTGGTTCTTTTTCAGAAGAAAGAGCCATAACATAAGCTTGATGGCTAGGTGATAAGTTGACATATGAAAGGCATTGTTCAATGGGATATTGACAAGATGTAGTAGAAACTGCAGAATTGCAGATGTAATCTTTAAGATGAGAAGGAGTGTGTGTAACTCTTGTGGACTTTCTGACAGGAGCAGATGAAGAAGATAAAGATGTATCAGTGGGAATAGACTGAGGATGAGAAGTGTAACTATCATCATCTCTCAATGTACTATCAGAAGAAGTTGGAGAATCATGAGATGAACTGTGCTCAGGAGACATGATAGGAGGAAACTGAGATACAATTTGAGCTGGAAGAGGAATTTGTGACTCAAGATGATCAAAATGTGTATTGGAAGAAGGTTGTGACTGATGATCAATGTAAATGGTTGTAGGAACAGAATTATCAGAATATGCAGAGAAAGGAAATTCCATATCAAAGAATTTCACATTTCTAGAAATGACAATGTCATGAGTGACTGTATCTAATAAGATGAATCCTTTCATACCTGACTTGTATCCCAAGAAAGCATATTTTCTTGCTCTAGCATCAAATTTATGTCTATTGGTTGGAAGAGTGGAGGCATAGCTCAAGCAACCAAACACTCTTAAAGAACTCAGATCAGGAACACTTCCATATATAACTTCAAAAGAAGATTTGTTGTGCAAGACTTTAGTAGGTATCCTATTCATGAGTTACACAGCATGAAGAACAACATAAGACCAAAATTCTTTTGGCAAATTGGATTGAAACATGAGTGCCCTACTGATATTGAGAATATGTTGATGTCTCCTTTCAACCCTGCCATTTTGCTGAGGAGTATAAACACAACTTCTTTGATGCAAGATGCCTTTAGAAGCATAGAATGTATGCATGAGCAACTTACTCCCATTATCACTTCTGATCATTTTAATTTTCTTTCTAAATTGAATTTCTACCATGGCTACAAAGTCTACTATCTTATGACCTACTTCAGCTTTGGATTTCAACATAACAACCCAAACATGCCTGCTATGGTCATCAAGTATAGTCAAAAACTATTTAAAACCATGAATAAAAGCTGTATTGAATGGACCCCATATATCAACATGGATTAAATCAAACAAATCCTTGGCATTATGATTACTGATAGAGAAAGGTAAACATTTCTGTCTAGCTTGTTGACAAACATCACAAGCTCTATGGACACTGCTAGGAATGTAACTATACATGTTACTCATACATTGCATTCTATCATGAGATAAATGCCCTAATCTCAAATGCCATAGAATGGCTGGAGCTACATTATCAGACTGCTTATTGGTAAACACACTAGAAACAAAGGCTATATTACTATCTTCATGCCTAGCATCCAAGTAATATAGACCATCACTCTCTTTAGCTGAACCAATCTTCATCAAACCCTTCTTTGCCTGTACAAAACATCTGTCAGATCAAAAACAACACTGCAGTCTTGTGCTTTACACAGTTTTGATATTGAAATCAAATTAACCTCAAAATCTGGTAGAAACAAGACATCCTTTAAAACAAAATTGTTATCCAATTTTACATCTCCAATAATTGATGTAGTAAGGTGATTCCCATTGGGAAGATTTACCTTTATATGACTGATCTTATCATGTTTTAAAAACCATCCTATACTATGACATATATGATGTGTAGCTCCTGTATCTAATATCCACCTCATACTACTGCTTGTATTGAAATTAGCAATGTAAGCATTACCTCCCTTTGCAAGATTGATAGTTCCAGTGTTCTTTTCAAGCAGCATCAACAAATTATGATATTGCTCCTTTGTTAGAGTCATGTTGTTTTCACTAGTTGAAGGTACATTGGCAGTATGTTTAGTGTCTGATTCATTGACTTCTACTTGATTTGCATATGATGAGCTTCCTCTTCCAAGGTTTGGTGGATAACCATGTTTCTTGTAGCATGTATCTATTATGTGACCAGTTTTACCACAATGAGTGCAAACTTTTACATTACCTCTTCCTCTACCAGCATAGCTATGACCTCTTCCTCTACTAGCATAATTGTTTCTGGTATCAACACTATTAATCATGCTGGCTTCTTCATTAAGATTACCATTAGAGAACACAGTTCCACATATCTTCCTCTCTTGCTGCATAACCATTGAAAAGACTTTGTTAATTTGAGGTAGAGGATCCATGAGTAATACTTGTGAAACCACTCCATGAAATTCTTCATTCAAGCCAATCAAGAACTGGATGATCCTATCTTCAGCTCTGAAGCTTCTGCTATTCCTCATAGCTGCACAAGCACATGCTATGCGACATGTACAACTTGACATAGATCTATATTGATCCAATTCTTCCCACAAGCTCCTTAACTCAGTGAAGTAATCAGATATTTTCTTGTTTCCTTGCTTCAGATTTGATATTTCTTGATACAATTGTGCCACACAGATACGATCTCCTCTCATGAATCGATCCTTAAGATCATTCCACATTTCAACCGCATTATCAATGAACACTACACTTTGAGCAATTGATGGTGCTATCGAATTTATAATCCACGTATGAACCATATTGTTACATCTCTGCCACGCAAAGTAGTTCAGATCACTCTTTCCTGGTTCTTCTATCGTGCCATCCACAAATTGGAATTTGTTCTTCATTGCCAAAGCTCTTCTCATCTTCATCAACCACGCATGGTAGTTCTCTCCTGATAGAGCAGGTGTAACACACACCGTAGACGAATTCTCAGAAGGATGCACATAGTAAGGATCCAATTGATCTTGAGCTTGTGTATTGTTGTTTCTAGTCATTGTAACAGAGAAAGAAAAGCACGAATGCAGAAAGAAAAGAAAACATAAATTTCAGTTTGATACAAACCGATTCACCATTGATGATTTAATCAAGATGTGCAACGAAAACAGAGCAGGATCAACATGCTCTGATACCATCTAAGCAATTGAAGAACTCCATTAATGGAGTGAAAATGCAGAAATGGAAGAGAAGAATAATGAAGAAGAAGATTGATCTTGAATCGAGTTGGTTACAAAGAGATAACACTCATGAACTATATAAAGCTGTAAAACAGAAATAACTAACTTCTAACTGAATTGAAACAAAAAAAGAAGTAGCTATCTAGTGGTGCAATTCATATAGTGCACCCTCATGTATTTGTTTCTTGTTGATCAATCTTTTCTACTGCTGTTAATTATTGCTCAACATCGATACTCCCTTCAACGTCTGCGAGTTTTAGGATAATATCGACTTTGCGATTCCACAAAAACCTCCAGATTCATGCTTCTCGACGACCACTATGAAAAGCGTCTTGACACCACTGCCACAATTTTTCAATCTTAATTTGGACCCTAGTTGATCTAATGTTCTCACGCAAAAAGGTAATACGATGGTTGATCACACTCAACATATGACCTTCTTATCCAATATTGTTGGCTTTTTTTATTGGGGAACTGGTGAATCAAGAAAATTCACTAACATTGAATTCTCAGATGTTGCACACCACCTATTTTTTAAAATACCCCTTCCTATCAATTGTGATGTTATTTGTGTTGATCCAAAGTTTGGGACAAGTGATGTCAAGATTACACCAGCTCATTATCGTAACGTTGTTGAGAAACATCGCAACCTTGAATTTATTAAGATTTTCACTGATGATGGGAAACTAAATTCCATTGGAGGCTCTATATTTGTGAACATGCCACGATTTAAAAGGGTTGTTTAATTACGTAGAAATCGTAGTCAACAAGAGTATAAATATGGTGGTGATGTTCTTGCACTTTTTGAATCTAAAGATAGTCTTATAGTTCATTATGGAACGAAGTTGGAGTACATTGAGGAGACTGTGAGATTGAAGCAAGCAGAGGCATCATTGATAGTAGAAGCGGCTCGAGCTGCATTTGTGTTCTTCAAGTCGTGTTTCGCTGCTGCAATTGCTTTCCATTTGCAATACTTTACGAGATGGCATATTGGTGTCTGCATTAAAACTTCCAAGATGATGGTTTCCTTTATAACAAGTGTCCATGTTCGAATCCGAGTTCATGATGAGGTTGTTAATATGACATAAATTAATTTTCTTTGTATTCACAAAAAGCTCCGAACCAAGAGGTTTGCACCTGTCATGAATAATGAGGTGACCAGGAGGGTGCACATGGAGAATATACAACAGGAAGCTTACACTGATGAAGTGATTCTTCCCATACTAGTAGCAATTTGCCAATACTGGCGTAGATCTTTGAATACAAAGAAGCTATTTGATGTTGGTTTCTCTCGGCCTGGTGCACAAATGACAATGAGTAGAACTATCAAGTTGTACAAGCTACCAAATTCAACAGTTGCACCAGAGTTTCAAAAGATGGAAATCCATGTTGCTCCTGCAGTTACGAGGCTGATTAGGATTTATTTGAGACTTTTAATGGTCGCACCTGATTTCGACGAAAATGATGTGGAGCAATGGCTTCTTCTAAGGGAGAATGTTGTCAACAATTATTTGGTTGAAAGTACTGAAATTCATGACAGTCTTATGGAATATATGGCTGTTGGAAATGTTGGTGTTCCTGTGGAAGTCGATGGCTTTTGTTACGGGCGGGCAAGCGGAATGTTACCATGTGCAAGGATCGTAGTTTATAACGTTATCTACCCATCTATGGGAACTATGGCAGACTTTGTTGCAGATATGACCAAGTTGTACAAGCTGGAGTAGGTATCATACCTTCTTTCAAGGGATATGACTTGACAAATCAAAAGATTCTCGGTTATTCTTGCACGGCTTCACAAATTTTTAAAAGTTCTAGGCAACGCCAGGTTTCTCTTAAGGATGCTACAAATTCGATAGATACATCGGCGTTTCATCCTCTTCCAGCCCTATTTCGATTGCTTGGTCTTAGTCCTTTCTAGCAAGCAAAGTTAACTCCTAGTGATTTCTGTTCCAACAAGCGTCCTTTCAGTCAAACGATCACATCACTACATGCCAAGTCTGAAGGTCCTTTTCAACATGGTCAGGAGAATAAAACTGAGGATACTGTTTCCAAATTTGTAGAGCCTGCACTTACTTTATGGTATGAAGTTGTTGGCCGAATAAGAGTTTAACTCATGCAATGGATGCCATTGTAATGTGCAGATTTCATTCTTCTGGGGGAAAACAACTCTTACATCTACTATGTCTATTCTTATTAATTTTGAACATTGAGGACAATGTTCAAGTGAAATATATATCTTAGAACTTTATATTATTAGTTGTTAGTATTGATATTGGGCTATTATGTATTTGGATTTTTAATTCAATTCATTACCCATTATAAACACACACTATATATATATATATATATATATATATATATATATATATATATATATATATATATATATATATATATATATATATATATATATATATATATCCGTAATAGGCCAGCTAAGATATAAAACCTAGGAAACCCCTGAAATCGGTGGGCAAGCAGCGCCGGAAAAATCTCCGTGGAGAATGAAAAGGAAGAGAAGTAAAACAATGGCAGAAGCAGGATATTTATATTTGCCAGATGATTTCTGGAGATATATATTCAAATATCTCAAAGACGGTGATGATGACTACGATTATAATCGTAACTTAAAGTCTATCTCCGTCGTCTCTAAGCCGTTACTTTCTATCACCAACTGTCTTCGATTGTCTCTCACTGTATATGATCCGACAACCCCTTTCCTCTCCCGCCTCTTCCATAGATTCTCAAACCTTTCCTTCCTCGACCTCTCTCACTTCCATGGCGACCTCGATTCACTTCTCCATCAAATCTCTCTTTTCCCACTCAAACTCACATCACTCAATCTCTCTCATAAATCTATCATTATTCCCGCTCATGGCTTCCGAGCTTTCTCCCAAAAAATTACAACTTTAACCTCTCTCACTTGTTCCAAACTACATTCTTTCGATACTACTCATTTGTTCCTCATTGCGGATTGTTTCCCTTTACTCCAAGAACTCGATCTCTCTTACCCTTGTTTCCATGATCACAATCCCAATCTCAACAGTAGCGTACTAGATGGGATTGAGGCTCTTTCGTTGGCACTTTTTAAACTCCGCAAGATTAATCTCTCTGGCCATTTCTACATCAATGACAAGTCAATTTTTCATTTGTTTAACAACGGTAAGCTTCTCGAAGAGGTCATCTTGCATGGTTGTTTTCAAATAACCAAACAAGGAGTTGCTTCTGCTCTCCGTCGGACGGAGAAACAAACAACATTGAGGTATTTATGCCTTCCCATATTCATTACTCCACGTGTCATTGACTCCTTGATGAGTTTTAAGGGTTTGACTTATATTGATTTTACTTATTCTACTATTTCGGATGAACTGCTCACCTCTATTGCAATGGAAGGTCTTCCTTTGAAGAGGATTGGCATTGGTTTTTGCAAGGGATATAGTTATGCTGGAATGTTTAATTTGTTATCCAAATGTCAATCTATCCAACATTTGGATCTTCAATTCACCCTGTTTTTAAAGGATAGTCATGTTGTGGAGTTGTCTTTATATCTTGTTGGTTTGGTTTCTGTAAACCTTAGTAATTGTCCCATGGTCACATATTCATCCTTGTTTGCACTAGTTAGAAAATGTCCTTCACTTAGTGAGATCATAATGAGAGAGATTGGGGGTAAGACTATAGAGAATTATGACTATTTGATGGATTTTGGAGTATACCCTCAATTAAAGTCTCTCAATATGTCTTTCAATTTATTGTTAGGTGATGAAAGCATCAAAATGTTTGCTTCTCGTTTTCCCAATCTCCACCGGCTTGAGTTGAGATTTACCACTGAAATATCTGATGAAAGTATGGTTCATGTCTTAAGTAGATGCAGAAAGATAACTCATTTGAATTTAGCATTTTCAACGTTGAAGCTACATGGAATGAACTTTGAACTTCCCAAGCTTAAGATGTTGGATTTATCATCTTCAAACGTCGATGATGAAACACTCTATTCAATCTCAAAGAGTTGCTGTGGGCTTTTACAATTGTTAATAAATTGTTGTTTACTATGCACGGAGAAGGGAGTGAAACATGTAGTAGAAAAATGCACACAACTGAGAGAGATCCATTTGAGAGACTGTTTGAATGTGCGTACCAATGTTGCTGCCTCAGTGCTATTTTCAAGTCCATCATTGAGAAAAATAACTGCCCCACCTCATATTCATTTCAGTGAAAGTGAGAGGAAACTCTTCTTGCGTCGAGGATGCATTGTTTGCTGAAGTTTGAACTCTCAAATCTTTGTTTTCATATTTACTTGTTTTCTAGACTGGACCACACTTGTACGAGAAATTGTTTGTTTTTTTATGTCAACTTATAGGGTTATTTGATCGGTGCATCCGTCACTGATTTTATTTATTTATATATACTATTTTGTTTGTTCAAAAGTCTATTGCACATATGTTTTCTTGGCATGGATTAGTAGCTACAGCATGCAAGTCTTATGCTATTAACGAGCAATTGAATTAATCACATGTAAATTAATGATATTGGGGGTAGCCCTGTGGGTAATCAAATGGATTTTATTGAGATGATTGAGAATTGAAAGATTTGTATGGTGGCCAATTCAGTTCTAAACAGAAAATATTGTTAAGTGAACAAATAAACCAAATTTGACTGGCATTTGTTACAAGTCTTTCTGATATTCTCAACTTCATTTATTTTAGTAAATCTTTTGTGTTAGAACACTACGATATTAAAGTTTGTGGCTGCGTAATTGTTTTTTTGAGTTATTTGGAATTTTCTTAGTGTAATGAAGTATCTTAATGTCTCAAATGTTAAACTCTAAATATTTTTGAATTTTGGTATTTGGTATCATACTAGTTGCATTCTATTTGGGTAAACTCACCTTCTTCTTGGTGACTGTAATTTTCCAGCTCAACTAACAAAATTTGGCTGGTATATACTATCTAGTCTGTGACTACTTGCTTAGGATGGTAATTGTTTATTGTTTGAATCAAGTAAATAATCAAGATATTCAGCAATGCTTTTTTACTCACCATGTCTTGGCTTTTTGTGTTTCATGTCTTCAAATCATAAATCTAGCCATAGTAATCTCAGCAGCCATGAGAATGAGCTACACGGGAGAAGTAAAATAACAAGTGCATTGACTTTGACAGTCTGTGAGGAACACTAAGCTTTCAAAACAAGAAGAGTTGGTGTTGCTTTGTTTAGTGGTTAGGTGGAGACAAATCTCTATAATGTGACAGCTAATTACAGCAGGCAATGCTTGACTGCACTATCAAAATATCAAATTAAAACTATAAACCTTTTAGTATTTTTGTGATTAATGTGAACAAAATGTCTGATAATACTAAAACACAAATATAGAAAGGTGTAATCAGAATTCACTCACATCCTATTCCTAAGATGATATTGGTAGACTCTATAGTCAGTAATTTATAATATTTTCATACTCAGTAAACCCACAACATGAGTACTATTTTAGATGGACACACTAAATCCTGTATAATTACAAACCACTCTAAGCATGAATACTATTTTAGACGGACATACTAAATCCTGATTAATTACAAACCACTCTGGAACTCTGATTCGTCTGTTTCCTCCTTGTACTCTTCTTTCTTACTTTCTTCATCTTCAAAATCAGGTTGGGAATCGTTGAGGAAATTGTCGATATTATCCTCCTCACCATCATCCCCCACATCTTTCTCTTGCTTAGTCAAATTGAAACTTCAAATTCTTTAGACTCTTGATGCAACATATTGGATTTCTGTTGTTCAGCATTATTGATACGCCTCCTGCTCAAGTTTTGTTGGACACTACCATCTTCATGCTCTTTTTTGTAATTATTGATTCCATTGTCTGTCACCTGCTGATTAGTCTCGCCATCTGTTGTGTTGCTGTGATTTTCACTGTTTTTGTGGTTTTCAGGCTTCAAAAATTTCTCCTGTGATTCGGCTTCTCGTTGGTTATTGCTTTTACCTTCACTGTTTTCATGGTTTTCAGTCTATAACAATTTTTCCTGTGATTCGGCTTCTTGTTGGTTGTTGCCGTCCCTTTCCTCATGAGAGTCTCTTACAACTGCTCCATTGCTATCCTCTCTGTAAACCTTTCTGTTGCTCATGTTTACCTCTCCATGACTTTCAGAAATCCCATTATTCTCCATTAAATTATTCTCGACGATGGTTCTCCGATGTTTCCTTTTTGTTTTACTTAAATGGCCTTGTTTCCTCTTCTCTCTAGACAATTGCTTCGCATTGAAGTCTCGTCTTTCACCATCTGTGTTCATCTCGAGTTTTCTTTGATGCTCTTCTATGATTGCTTTATTATCCTCCAACATCAGCATCAATATCTTTTGCAGCGGCACCATTATCTTCAGGATTGTCATTTTTCTTTTCCTGCTCATCATTAGTCTTACTTTCTTCTTGCATTTCAGCTGTTACCTTCCCATCTTCGAACTCGGTTAATTTGCTTCTATCTTCATTACTTCCATATTTGTAATTTTCATATTTTTCTTGATTATCATTCCGAGTTTTATCCTGTGCTTCCGTTGTTGCATTTGCATTTGTTGCCAAAGTTGTTGGATGTTCATCAATTCTTACCCTGCTGGTCTTAACTAGGGTATCTTGTTTCTCTGCTTCCTTTTTCTTAAGATTCTCTCTTGATACTATCTTTTCAAATCCTCTTCGTTCCAAATTACTCCCTCTTTCCTTCATCCTTCTTAGCTCACGTTGCTGCGCCACGAACGCAGATTCTATTAGTTTCTGCTCATCTTTAAGTGAATTCATGGTAGATTTCATCTCAGCAATTGTTCTAGCAAGCTCCATCTTTTGACTGCTGAGGGTGAATATCGTTGCCTTTGTCTCTTGGTTCTTCCTACTCAACTCTTTTGTGCGATCTTTTTCCTTCTATGGAATTGGAAAAAAACCAAAATGTTAAGGAACATATATGATACTGCAGAACAAACAGCATCATAATTGAATTGAAAATGCAATAGAACAAATAATAAAATTGCTAACAGAAGATGTTAGAAATGTTTTGTGAATTTTCATAAATATAATATCAAAGCCGTCTTTGAGGGTATACAAGCTGAATTACAACACAAACCCAAAATTTGACGCAGTTATATAGTTGTTAGAAGTGTCTTTTAAAGTATTTGTCCCGGTTAAACCAAGACAAAATAGGATCCTATCTATTTTTCCACAATTAAACTATGATTGAAAACTTAAGACGAGTCTGTATAAGATAGAAATATATTAATAAATGTCTTTGTTGGAAAATATATTATTTACCGGTTTTATTATTGCCTTTATTTGTCATTATTTCTCTTTATTCTCCATTAAGGAGAATATTATTGTAATCATTATAACTCTTCTATATAAACCAGCCTAAGGCTGAGGAATAAAAACACAACAGCTTTTACCTATTTTCTTCTAATATGGTATCAGAGCACTGGGTTAGGGTTTTCTGTAAAGTTTCCTGTTCGACCCGCTTTATTACCCGACCCATTCCACATACCCGTTTTCCTTCCTATGGCGAATAACAACAACCAGTGGCCTTTCCCATCACAAGCCTACACCGGATCCAACCAAGGCGAACAACATGAGTCCGGTGTCGGCCGCGGAAACGGCGATGGCCGCGGAAACGGTGGTGGCCGCGGAAACGGCGATGGCCGCGGAAAAGGTGGTCGTGCATTTCAGGCGAGTAATTCTGATCAAGGGCAACAATCCTCTCAAACTCAACTTCCACTCACTACGGAACAACTAGACAGACTGTACAAACTTCTCGAGTCTCCAACCCCTTCTTGCTCTATAGCAACAAAAGGTAATTCTGCATTTCTTAGTGTCAGTCCCAGTCATACTTGGATAGTAGATTCTGGTGCCTCAGATCACATGACAGGTGAATCTACTTTGTTCTCTTCATATAGTCCATGTGCAGGTAATCAAAAAATAAAAATTGCAGATGGCTCTTTTTCAGCCATTGCAGGTAAAGGGTCAGTTGTGTTGTCTCCAATGTTAACTCTTAAAAATGTCCTTCATGTTCCAAACTTATCGTGTAATTTAATCTCCGTAAGCAAATTAGTCCAAGATATAAATTGTCAAACTAATTTTTTCCGATCTCACTGTGTCTTTCAGGATTTGAACTCGGGGAAGATGATTGGCAGTGCTAAGGAGAGTGGAGGACTCTATTACCTTGACATTGGATCTGCATCACAACAACCTTCAAAAACAATAAGTTCCTGCTTTGAGTCTTTTTCTATTTTGAATAATAAAGATGACAACATTATGTTATGGCATTTAAGGTTAGGTCATCCTAGTTTTCGTTACTTAAAACACTTGTTTCCTAAGTTATTTCACAATAAGAATTTGTCTTCGTTTAAATGTGAAACATGTGAGTTTGCAAAACATCATCGTTCCCAATTTTCAATGCAACCTTATAAACCATCAAAACCGTTTTCTATTATTCATAGTGATGTTTGGGGCCCTAACCGAACAAGTACACTCTCTCTCAAAAAATGGTTTATCACGTTTATAAATGACCACACAAGAGTATGTTGGGTGTACTTGTTAAAGGGGAAATCAGATGTTTGTCAGGTTGTAAAGAATTTTGTTTTAATGGTGCAAAACCAATTTCAAACAAATATCCAAGTCTTTAGAAGTGATAATGGCAAAGAATATTTTAATACTATTCTTGATGATTTTTTTTCTAAAAAATGGAATTGTACATCAAAGTTCATGTCCTAATACTCCTCAACAAAATGGAGTGGCCGAAAGGAAAAACAGACATTTACTAGAGGTTGCTAGAGCTCTACTTTTTTCAAATAAAGTTCCAAATTATTTGTGGGGAGAAGCTGTTTTAACAGCTGCATATTTAATTAATAGAATGTCCTCCAAAATTCTCAATTTTCAAACTCCAATTAATGTCTTCAAAGATTGTTTTCCTAGTACTCGTGTTTTATCTGATTTGACTTTAAAAATCTTTGGTTGCACAACCTTTGTTCATGAGCATAAAAATGTTGGAAAACTTGAGCCACGGGCTATAAAATGCGTCTTTGTTGGATACTCCCCAACCCAAAAAGGGTATAAATATTTTGATCCAAAAAATAAGAAAATGTTTGTCACTATGGATGTTACATTCTTTGAAAATAAACCTTTTTTTGATGACACTCATCTTCAAGGGGGGGAGATAAACGAAGATTCGTTTCAAATTGAGGACATGAGTTTTTTAAATAACTTATCTTTGCCAGTATCACAAAATTCTGAGATTTTTACACTTGCACCAACAGAAAATGGCCATGATTCTTTATCTGATCTTATTCCTGTTATGAGTAAGGAATCTTGTGAATCTGAGCCTACATTTTCTCTTGTAGAAGACAATGAGAATCCTAAAAATAATAATAATGATGATCTAATTGAAATGCCACAATATAATGAATCTCTTCAAGAAAATAGATTTGAATTAGGAAACAGGACTTGGAAAGGAAAAGTTTTTGTGAAAAAGCACCATAAAGGAAGGGATGAGTCCACATCTCAACACTGTCAGGAATCTGAACCGGGGGATGATCAACCTCCTAACAAACGGAAAGGTAAGTCTATCTCTATTTCTGAGAGTCGTATTTTGTATCCTGATATAGATGATCCTGTTGCCATTAGAAAACCTGTCAGATCTTGCACTAAACATCCCATGTCCAATTTTATATCATATTCAAATTTGTCTTCATCTATGTCTGCTTTCACATCAAAATTGTCTAGTGTAGAAATTCCAAAAAGTGTACAGGTTGCTCTAGAAATTCCAAAGTGGAGGGAAGCCGTGCTTGAGGAGATGAAAGCCCTTGAAAAGAACAAAACTTGGAGTGTTATGTCACTACCAGATGGAAAAAAGACAGTTGGGTGCAAATGGGTCTTTACTGTGAAGTACAATTCAGATGGAACAATTGAAAGGTACAAGGCTCGTTTGGTGGCTAAAGGCTTTACTCAGACCTATGGTATAGATTATTCAGAAACATTTGCTCCTGTTGCAAAATTGAATACTATTAGAATTCTTTTGTCCCTTGCTGCTAACCTGGATTGGCCCCTACATCAGTTAGATGTTAAGAATGCCTTTCTTAATGGCGATCTAGAAGAAGAAGTATATATGGACATTCCTCCTGGTTTTGAAATTTTTTTTGGAGCAAATGTGTGCAAACTGAATAAGTCTTTGTATGGATTAAAGTAGTCTCTTAGAGCTTGGTTTGAAAAATTCACTCAGTCCATGAAGAAACAAGGGTACATCCAAGGACAGGCTGACCACACCTTATTCACAAAGTTCTCCCATGATGGAAAAGTTGCTGTCCTGATTGTTTATGTTGATGATATTGTCCTTACTGGAGACGATACAGTGGAAATGGCAAGAGTAAAAGAAAAATTGGCTGTAGACTTTGAAATCAAGGATCTGGGATTCATGAGATATTTTCTAGGCATGGAGGTCGCTCGGTCAAAGAATGGTATTGTGGTTTCACAGCAGAAATACATTCTAGACTTGTTGAAAGAAACAGGAATGAGTGGATGTCGTCCTGCAGATACCCCTATGGATCCTAATGCTAAACTTTGGGGAGAAGGTAATGTTCCTGTTGATACTGGAAGATATCAGAGATTGGTTGGGAAACTAATTTATTTGTCACACACCCGACCTGATATTGCTTTCTCTGTTAGTGTAGTAAGTCAGTTTATGCATTCTCCTTTTGAGGAACATCTTGAGGCAGTTTATAGGATACTAAGATATTTGAAGGGAAATCCTGGAAAAGGATTATTTTTTAAGAAGACTGCGGAAAGAAATGTGTCTATCTTCACCGATGCTGATTGGGCAGGTTCTGTTACAGATAGAAGATCAACCTCTGGATATTGTACTTATGTTTGGGGTAATCTTGTGACATGGAGGAGTAAGAAACAAGGAGTTGTAGCAAGGAGCAGTGCAGAAGCCGAGTTTAGAGCTATGTCTCAAGGTATTTGTGAAGGATTATGGATCCTTAGAGTCCTTGAAGAACTTAAGATGAAAATTGAGCTTCCATTGAAATTGTACTCCGACAGTAAAGCTGCTATCAGCATAGCTCATAATCCAGTTCAACATGACAGAACCAAACATATCGAGATTGATCGACACTTCATAAAGGAGAAGTTAGATGCTGAAATCATATGTCTACCCTTCGTGACTTCAAGTCAGCAAACTGCAGATATCCTAACCAAAAGTTTGGCAAGGCCTACTTTTGAGCATTTGATAGACAAGTTGGGCATGATAGATATCTATGCACCAACTTGAGGGGGGGTGTTGGAAAATATATTATTTACCGGTTTTATTATTGTTTTTAATATTGCCTTTATTTGTCATTATTTCTCTTTATTCTCCATTAAGGAGAATATTATTGTAATCATTATAACTCTTCTATATAAACCAGCCTAAGGCTGAGGAATAAAAACACAACAACTTTTACCTATTTTCTTCTAATAGTCTTGCACGTCGATTTAAGAGAGAGTAACTGACCTGCAAGAGAAGTTGAAGGGTAATAAGCTGATGATCTTTCTGGTTAACTAGAGGATTGAAAATGCGTTTCTCTCTAAACCTATGAAGCACCATAACACCAAAAAGTGCAGCACCAAATGTCATGAGCAATATCAACAAATAAGGCCTTCCTTTCTGACTCACTCCATTGTGATGCATCCCTTTGCTGTAACCCATCTCTCTTTTTGTAGATAAGAGATGCTTTATCAATCAAGGTTGATGCAACCCCAATGAAGAATGGAGTGGTTTCTCTTCTCTCTTTCTTTTGTAACTCTTGTGATGAGGTTGCTTGTCATGCAAAAAGAAAGTGCCACCTAATCATACATGGCGTTATATATGTGGTTATGAATGCATGGAAACTGTGTCAGAGCACTGATTTCTATGACTTCTCATCTTCGGTTTCCAATGTACTCTATCTATAACACCCTCTTTAATTAAACTTGCAACGTTATTTGCAGTATCATTTTGGATTTTCAATTGACAGAACAACAGTAATTCACTACAACTTCGGTAGAAGGTATAATTTGGAGTTCGAATTTTTTTATAAAAAAGCAATTTTTTTTTCTTTCTTAAAGCTAAAGTAAACTAGCCTATAATCCGTTTATGTTTAATCGTGTGTTGTATGTTGCTGAAATTGGATTATGTTAGATTCAACATAAATGGTGGCTTTTCAACTTCTGTTATCCATATCGAAATACCATAATTGAATAACATGTTGTCTTGAAGGGTAGTAGTAGGCCATAAACCCACAATACTCTTCCATAAGCTTGAATCATTTGATTTTGTTTCCACAAAATTTTGACCATTACTTCTAGCATACTTACCCTTCATAACTCGACACCATAAAACTTTATCATTACTCTTAACTTTCCATCCAAGCATGAGCAAACAAGCTTTATTCATGTCCTTGAGATTTCTCATGCTTATAGCTCCCCACTTCCCACTTGACCGTATGCATATTCTTATTCTCACCCAATTAATTGGGGATCTCATCATAGTCTTCATCTACAATTCGATGAGAGAAAGTGAAACCTCGCATAATCGATCAAGATGTTCCAAAAGGAATCGAGTCAATGGAAACTTCACATAAACTGCCAGGAAGTGGTTGATGATTGTTATGATTCTAAATAGGGAGATGCTAAATGCAACGGCTATATATAAACATTTGAAGTGAATACATTATAATGTTATTTATGCTCAGTATGAAAGGCTTCTCTTTTAAGATATTTCATAATACATGCCTTGGATAAGAACAACAATGTGCTACCACAGTATTCATCTTGATCGATTATGTGATGCGGTATTTGATAGGTAGTTCAATAATGTACACAAAGAAATTTCGATTGAGATACACTTTGAAGGAATTTGTGGATGGAGACTATGCAGGAAATATAGGAACTAGAAAATCCTTGTAAGATTTTGTCTTTAGTTTTTTTTAGATCAATTATAAGTTGGAAAGAAAATCAATATGTGGTTTCTTTATCTACTACTCAAATGTGTTTCTATGTTATAACTTGTATAACAAATTTTGATGATTATAAAGGAGAATTTAGAAAAATATCATAAACATCATCAAATGAAAAACAAATATTGAATCAGATAAAAATAGGTTTGTAAAATACCGATTTATATTTCTATCAATTTTTTTATATAATTTTTATTAGTAATACCCAAATTTTAAAAAAAGAACCATACAAAAGATGTAAGAAGTTGTAATTCGATGTTACGTTGAAAGCTAGCATTCGACTATGTCGAAGTAGCTAGTCGAGGTGTAGGAGTCAGATGTATTTGACTCAGTTGTATTCGACTGAGTCAAATACAACATATGGTTGTTATGTCGAAATGTAACTTGTAGTTTTGTACTTTATATTTGTATGTTTTGGGTTTGAGTCGATTTGTATAGTTTTGGGTCTATGCTTTAGTTGCCTATAGACATTGTATGATGTATATCGTAACAACTTCACTAAATACAAATTATAATTTCTACTATTCACCTTTCTCTCTTCTTCCTCTTCTATCATCTTTTTTGAAAATCCTTTTGTTCTAACAAATTGGTATCAAGAAGCCTGAGTTGCAGAGAATCTATAGTGGCAAATGGAACACAACATTAACTCATTTTTCAGGAAATCTACTGGTTTTCAAATGGGAGAACCACGAACGCTGGGTTACACAGATGAAGGTCATCTTCATATTTCAAGATGTTATAGAGATTGTGAACGATAGAGTACCTGCAACGGAAGTGAATTCGAACAATGTTCAACAAGATGTACATAAGAAACAAAGAAAGAAAGATGAAAAAAGTTTGTTATTGATTCACCAGTATGTGGATTATGATGTGTTAGAGAAAATAATAGAAAAAGAAATTGCCAAAGGAGCGTGGGACAAGTTAAATAACTTGTATGACGAAGATGAAAAACTGAAAAGGGTGAAGTTGTAGACGTTGAGAAAACAATTCGAGATTACTCAGATGAAGGAAGATGAATCAGTCTCGAAATAATTTTTATGTGTGGTGTAGTTAACGAACCAGATGAAGTCGTGTGGTGAATCAATCAACGACTTGCAGAAGATTGAGAAAGTGTTCAGTCTCTGACTGTGGATTTTGATTACCCTGTAGTGTCAATTGAAAAGTCCAAGAACTTAACTGAGATGAAGTTAGAAGAATTTCAAGCTTCATTAGAGGCTCATGAGATGAGGCGGGTGCAGAGAAACTCAGAAAGGGAGAAGGTGGTTGAATAGGCATTACAAGCAATATTCATCAAGAAATATGGGAAAAAGAAGGTGAAGCAAAGAAATAATTTTTCTAATGATGAGAAGTGAAGCAAGAACTCAAAGAATCACTCTGATTCAATCAAGAAAGGAATGAGCAACAAGTATTATGGGAAGAAACTTGACATGAAGGAGGTGCAATGTTACAATTGTCAAGGATTTGGCCAATATGCTCGAGATTGTCAAAGAAATAAGGATGCACGGGCAAAAGATAGTGACGCAATCCAGTATGCACATGCTGAAGATAGTGATTCTGATGATGTGATACTCATGCCAACACTCACTCGAACCCCAAGTAAACTAATGTGTGGTACTTGAATTTAACATGTAGTAACCACATGACTGGTACTAAAAACTAGTTCACCAAGCTAGATGAATCAGTTGATAAAGTGATAAAGTTTGCAGATGGTTGACACATCACATTAGGTGGAAAAAGAGATATCTTTGTTGTTCGAAAGAATGGTCGAAAAGCCAACATCACTGATGGGTAATATGTACCTTTGATGACAAGTAACTTGATAAGCATAGGTAAATTGCTCGCAAAAAGGTACAACATGAAGATAGAAAAGAATCAGATGAAGGTGTATGATGGTGATGGAAGGTTGATTTTGAAGGCACCATTGGCAGACAACAAGACCTTCAAAGTAGAGATCAACCCTATTGATCATAAGTGTCTTGCTTTGAATGCAGAAAAAGATAATAAATGGCTATGGCATCACAATTATGGACCTCTAAACTTCATAAGTTTAGGTTTGCTCAACTAGAAAAGGACGGTGCATGAATTACCTCAGGTGAAAGAACAAAGTAAGGTATGTGAGGAATGTTGCAGATCAAAGTAGGCTAGGAAAACATTCAAGCATGACTTGTCAATGAGGTAGAAGGAAAAACTTGAGTTAATTCACTCTAATGTGTGTGGACCATTTAAAGTAAGTTCAAATGGAGGTAACTATTATTTCATAACCGTCATAGATGAATTCACCAGATATATGTTGATTTACCTTATTGAAAGGAAGAGTGAGGTATTCACACATTTCAAGCAATTCAAATTGCACGTCGAGAAGCAAAGTGGATGCAAGTTGAAGAAACTGAGAACTGATGGTGGTGGTAAATACACTTCTTGATAATTTGTTAGGTTTTGCAATGAAGAATGTATAAAGCATGATGTCATCGCTGGACATGGTTAAAAGCATGTTGAAAGCTAAAGATAAGCCAAAGATATTTAGATGTGAAACAACTTTGAAAACAATATACATTCTAATCAGATGTCCAACCAAGAAGATGGCCGAGAAGACTCCGTATGAGACTTGGACATATGTGAATTCGAATGTTAGCCATCTTAGAGTATTTGGATCAATATGCTCCAGGCATGTACCGTAATAATCGAAGAAGAAACTAGATGGTCGAAGTCAGGCCATGGTTCTCATAGATTATCATTTGTATAATGCATACAAGTTGTATTCACCGAATGATGATAAACTTGTGATCAATCGAGATGTTCAAGTAGATGAAAGCAAAAGGTGGGATTGGAGTCATGGGCCAGTTTGACTAGAATCTGATACAGTCACTATTGTGTTTGAAAAAGATCGGAAAACTGAAGCCATAAACAATCAAAATGAATAACTACTTGAGCAAAATGTTAGGAGATCGACTAGAGCAAGAACTGAGTCGACAAGGCTAGCTAAATATGAGAGATTTCCAAATTAAAGAGTCAATGCAGATGGTGACTTAATAGAAAAAGAGATGATGATGGATGAAGCATAACCAACCAATTTGGATAAATTAATGAATTATTCAAATTGGTTAGCATCCATGAAGGAAGAAATCAATGTAATCAAGCAGAACAAGACCTAGGAACTTGTCGAAGAGTCAATAAAGAAGCCAATTGATGTGAAGTAGGTTTTGTTCATACCCAAATATATTTTGGCCGGGTTGTGTAGTCGGATTCATGAAGCATGATCTAAGCCACTAGAAAATGCATCATACATGGACAACTCACCATATCTAACCCTCCTTTTATGAGGTCGGAGTTCAATTCTCTCTAACCCGACACCGGGTACTTGCACGCCAAGCACGACGTAACGGTCTTGGCACATCAACGCCAGTCATTATTAAGCCATCAAAGAAAGTAATGATATGCATTATAGATCTTGCAACAATGGGAAAACCGAAGGCCTCTCCTAATGAAAAACTATATAATAGGGCTCCCGCCAGAGGGATAAGCAAGACACAATTATCTTGAGACTTGCTACCTTAACACTACTCTCAAATCCTCCAAAGTGTTACACAACATAAACGGTGTAGCTCTCCCTGACCTGAAAGGGGAGGGCTAACACCTTTGGTATTCTAACCAAATTTGGCTAGAACATTTGGCGCCCACCGTGGGGATTGGTAAAAAATTTCCCAAGCCACCCTTTACTGAATTCAACATGTCCAAAAGTGACGACTCCTTCACAGACTTAGAGCCATTCTTATCTGCACCTAAGGATATACATCAGGGAAAGGACCATCTTGCAGATAATTTTAAAGCATTGCTACCAGAACCCTACACAGGGAAAACGACCTCCCTGGGGCCAGCAGGTACCACCCAACATTCATTAAACACGATAGCTGGAGGATTTGCAGGTGGATGAGAAACCCACTCTGCCAGAGAAAGATATGCGAGGATGGTCATGCACATTGACCAGACACTCCCAGAAAAAGACAACAACGACTCTTGTGAGGTGAGATTTTCTAAACAATATGTTGTAGACGTATTAGCACATGCAAATGATCCCATGGTCATAAAAGTGTTGATAGGAGATTAGATCGTGAATAGGGAACTGGTTGATCCAGGATGCTCTGCAGACATTCTGTATTGGGATGTTTTCCCATGAATTGAGCTGGACCCCGCCAATTTATTAACTTTCAAAGGTAGCTTGGTAGGGTTCTCAGGAGAAGAAGTACAAGTGCTCAGATACCATATCTTGCCAACTTCATTTGGTAACCCAAATAATGCAAGGACAATCTTAGTAAGATAATTCATCATCAATGCTATATCACCCTACAAAATCATTATAGGAAGACCTTCGTTCAACATATTGGAAGATTCATTATCAAATTTATATCTCACCTTGAAGTTTCCACTCGGTGAGGGACAAGTTGGTTTTATCAAAGGCGGTCAGGGATTGACAAGAAAATGCTACAAGGACAACCCGAAGCTAAGAAGGAAAGAGAAATCTGACAAAATATGTCACAAAGCAAATCTCAATATTCAGATGGTTGATGTTGATCCACACGATGATTCGGTGGAAGAAAGTATAACCCCTAAAGAAGAAACAAAGTAGGTTCAAATTGAAATTGCCATCCCAAATTACACATATTGGTGTTAACTTACACCCTGAGGAAGAAGAAGAGATAATGCATACATTGAGGGATAATGTGGACCTATTCGCATGGAAACCTTCTGACATGCCCAAAATCGATCCCAGCTTTATGTGTCATCATCTGGCTATTGATCCCAGTGCAAAGCCCATTTCTTAAAGGAAAAGAAAGGAAGGTGACGAAAAGAGGAAGGTGATCATTGAAGAGGTGGAAAAGTCATTGCAAGCCGAGTTTATCACATAGATCAAATATCTGACCTGGTTGTCAAACGTCGTCATGGTAAAAAAGAAATCCGGGAAGTAGAGGATATGTATGGACTTCACATATCTTAACAAGGCGTGTCCCAAAGATACATACCCACTTCCTAACTTCAACCGGCTCATTGATGCAACTTCCAGATTCAGGCTGCTTAGTTTCATGGATGCATATTCAGGGTACAATCAGATTCTTATGAATCATGTAAATGCACCAAAGACCACCTTCATGGCCTACCAGAGCAATTACTGTTACGAGGTCATGTTGTTTGGCCTAAAAAATGTAGGGGCTACTTATCAGAGGTTGATGGAAAAAGTATTTTCTGCCCAAATTGGACGAAATATAGAAGTATATGTAGATGATATGGTAATCAAAATCGGCGATTGCTCACATGTGAAGGAGTTGAAGGTAACTTTTGCAACAATTAGAGACCATAATATGATACTAAATCCATAAAAATGCACTTTTGGAGTTCAAGCCAAGAAGTTCCCCGGGTTTATGCTCACCAATCGAGGAACAAAAGCAAACCCGAACAAATGTCAATCCATGATAGATATAAGGAGCCCAACTAACCAAAATGAGGTTCAACAGTTAACTGGTAGATTAGCTGCGCTATCTTGCTTTCTATAATGCGTTGGGGACAAATCCATACACTTCTTTGTTGCTATAAGGAAATCTAAAGACTTCAAATGGAACGAAGCCTGTGAAGAAGCTTTCCAGGAAGTAAAGTGTTTTCTGTCTGCACCTTATTTCTTGACAATTCCTAAAGAGAATGCGCCTTTGATTTTGTATTTATCAGTTACAGACAAAAAACTTAGTCCGGTCCTAATTCAAGATGATGGTGGCAAGGAGCGAATAATGTATTTTGTCAACAATCTTAAAAGGAGCATAACTTAAGTACCAGAAGATAGAGCGGTTGGCTTTGGCAGTTGTTGTGATCGCCCAGAAGATAAGACATTACTTCCAGGGAGATCCCATCATTGTCAATACCAACTACCTTGTCAAACAGATCTTAAAGAAGCCGAACTTGGTGGGATGCTTGGTGAAATGGGCTATAGAGCTCTCTGAATATGACATTGACTTTGTTCCCAGGACCAACATCAAATCTCAAGCTTTGGTTGATTTTGTGGTGGAATTAAGCACACCAGCAAAGGATGAGGTTCTGAATGGATGGATCTTACATGTGGACATGTCCTCTAATATCAAAGGAAGTGGAGTCGGGATAGTATTGGAAGGCCCTGGTGAATTAACATTAGAATATTTTATGTGTTTCAATTTTTCAGGCCAACAATAATCAAGCAGAATACGAGGCTTTGATAGCAGGGATGCGTCTAGCAAAAGAAGTAAGAGCAACTCGTCTAGCAAAAATATATATATTCCGCCAAATCATATTTTTGATTTTAAAAATCGAATATTATAATTATTTATGCACTATCTTTAATCTTTTATTACATAGTGATTTACTTATATATTTCATTATAATAAGAAGCATTACAACAGAAACCATCAAAATTCAAGAGAAACAACATAAGTTAACCACCAAGTATTCAAATCATATCTAAAATACTTTTCCCTTTATTTTCAACCATGTTCAAACAAAATCTTTTACTTTATCAAACATATATACCCACACGATAATATCTTAACTCCAAATATTTGATTATTTCTTTTCAGCTGCATAACCTGTCACAAATAGTAACGCATGACAACCAAATATCCTTTCAAAACAATGTATTCTCCCATAACCACCAAATGTCCAATGTATTCTCCCTTAACCAACTGTCCTCCTAACGTTATAATCAAATTTGTTAAATATAATTCATCTCAAATTAATTTAGTTTGCATTTGTATTTTAATTTTAATTTGCATTTCATCTGAGGTTTCATTTGAATTTAAGTTGAATTTAGGTGAATGTATATAAACCCAAAACTAGATGAATTTGTAATAGAATTTTATATTTTGAGAGTTTTTAAAAGTTAGTTTTTATTCTTTCTCTTTTTTCTCTATTCTTATTCATCTTCTTCAATGTTTGTGCATTAATGGAGGTTCATAGTTGATCTCCAATAATTGATATCCATAGTCTGATTCGATTCACAGGGAAACACGAGTGTAGTGAGGTCTGTGATTGGATTCATTTTTAAAATTCGCAATAAATTGAAATTTGAAATTGAAGAGAATCGCAGATCTTGATTCTCAAGGTTTGGAAAACACTAGTGTTGGTAAGAACTAAGTGACTTACACATAAATAAAGATGAACGGGGAAAATGGTATAGCTTGAACACAAAGCTTCTAGTATTCGACGGGAAAAAATGGAATGGGTTATTGATTTAGATGTGTGTGTTGTTTGGAGCTCAAGATGTTCTTGATCTCTTCAATGACGGTTACAAGTCCGTTGTAGAAAATGCAACAAAAACGTTAAAAAAAAGTGCAACGTGAAACGAGGAAGAATGACCAGAAAGCGTTGTTCTATATCCATTAGTGTATGGATACAAATGTGTTTGAGAAAAGTGTTGATTCGACGACGGCGAATGCGACGTGGGATACTCTAGTGAGGTGTTACGGTGGTGACGCATCAGTGAAGAAGTTCAAGTTGCAGTCTTTATGCAAGCAATATGGGAATCTCAACATGAACAATGAGAAGGTGTCTGATTACATCTCTAGAGTGATTGTGGTCACAAATGAGATGAAGTCTTGTGGCGAAATTCTCTATGAACAAGTAATCATTGAAAATGTACTGAGATCACGTACTCCTCAATTTGACTACATAGTTGTAGTTATAGAACACTCTAAAGACACTGACACCATGATAATTGAAGAGCTTCAGAGTAGTTTAGAGACACAAGAGATTCTTCTAATTGAAAGAAACTCTAAAAGGGAGTCAAATAGGCTATGGAAGCTTCTTCTAGTAAGAAGAACCAGAAGAAAGCATGGCGAGAGAATAAGAAAAAGTATGGTGGTGGTGGTGTTCAAAAGTCAAAAATCTTAAACTCTGAAGAGAAGAAACATAAGAATGTTCATCAGGGAAAGGACGAGTTTGACAAGAGAAAGGTTCAGTGCTACATGTAACACCCCATTTAATTATTTAGTCATTGGGTGTTATTTGTGAATTTATTGGCTTAGTCAAGGGTATGTCGTTAAGGGTGAGTGTGAGGTATTAGCTTTAGTTAATTGAATTAAATAAAAACCTTAGAATAATATTATAATGATAATATAATTAATAATAGATGGGATATATTATTAATATTATTAATATTAATATTACCATTATTATTAATATTATTAATACTACTATCATTATTATTAGGAATTAATTAAGTGAGATAAACAAAATTAGAGAGGTTAGTGAGGGTTTTTGGGAGGGATAACTGCTATCACGTAAAAAGAGAAGAGAAAGAACAAGGGAGAACAAGGGCAAGAAGGTTTTCCATCAATTTTTGCATATTCAAGCTCAAAATTAAGAAGGGGAGAATTGATTCTTTAATTGGTGATTATAAAATGAGAGGATAGTGAGGGTCCTTCCATCTTAGGATTTTTGTACATGTTCTTTCTTGTGTATTTATCGATGCCATAATTGTATGAATGTTGTAGAATTCATGTTGTTGTGAGGATAGTGGTATGAACTGTATCTGTGATTGTGGTTCTGACATGAATTTGTGTAGGATTGTGGACAATGATTGTGTTTTAACATTTAGAATAGATTTGGAAATGAGTGTTGTGAGATGACGAATTTAGGAGTTAATTAATGAATAATCCTACTAGGATGATAAAATAATCAGGTAGAGTGATAGGATGGAAGATAAACTGATGTAGAAATTGTTTTGGATCTAAATTGGGATTGGAAATAGTGATCTAAGGTTGAAGATTCGGGCAAATGAGATTAACTGGGATTTTGAGTATAGGCACTAGCCATACGCGTAAGATAGGAAGCGTTACGCGTATGGGGCACACTCAGAGATAGTACGCGTAAGGTACGTGCCTGCCCCAAAGGCCAACACGACCATCTGTCCATACGCGTAATGTACGAATAACAAAAGGCCAGGTGTTATGCTATGGATGGGCATTACGCGCAAGAGAGTTCTGGGAGGGTTTTTGAGGAAGAAAATGTCCTACGTATATGGTATGCAGCAGGGTGAGCACGTGAGCAGGACAATACGCGTATGAAGCAGGGCCATACGCGTATGAATAGCATTGTGTGTAGAAAATTATGTTTTTGTGACTTCTTTCCTGATTTTGCGTCTGATGTGATTTATCTTGGTTCGTGAGACTAATAGGACATAATGGGAAATAATGAATCTATTGATGATAGGAACTATGATAAAAACATGGAATTTTGTGTGAATTATTAAATGATGATTGATTAATGTCTATAGATTGTTGTTGTATGTGAACAATGTTGGTACAGGAATGGTAATTCCAGTGGGAATTACAGTGAGTATATGGCTCAAGTCTGATCAATGTGGATCGTGTTCTATGCATATATTACTACACCAAACAAGACCTTAGACAACGCTTTAAAACGCTGTCTAAACCTGCGCTGCTAAAGGTTTAGACAACGCTCTTTTAAATATGAAAAGTGTTGTCTATGGTGCCATTAGACAACGCTTTTTGACATTTTAAGATATACCTTAGACATCGCTTCTGTAAAACCGCTGTCTAAGACCCACCATTAGAAAATGCTTTTTGGACATTTTTAGGTATACCTTAGACAGCGTTTTTTGTTTAAAGCGTTGTCTAAGGTATACGAAAAATTTTATATCATTTTTTTAAAACCACAATTTACACCAGGTTTTTCAACCAGAATTTTGACCTGTTTTTGAACCAATTTTTTTCCAGAAAAATATCACAATTTTGATATTCAAAACAATCCAATTTGGCCTATTTAAATGTACCAATTTATGCACCAAAATTATATATCCAAATGGATTGGAAATTCAAACATATATACTTACAAATGTACATATTACTTATACTACTTTTGTTACAAATGTACCAATTCAGACATATTACAAATCATTACTTGTACTACTTTTGCATCCAACCAAAGCATTGCTTCAAATCTACATAGGTCCTGAAACAACACAAAGATTGTAATTCAATTAAAATAATACAATATTATAGTTACAAAGTTACACATTGAAATTAGAATGAAAGCAATTGAAAATGAAAAATAAAGAAACCAAGGATATCAAATATAATTTACCTCTTTCACTAACATCTCTTTCTTTTCTTTTTTGGAATATTAATTACTTGTTTCTTAGCAATGCGGACGAATGAATTGATCCAAATTCCCTCGTTATGATCATTTCTGATATATGAATCATCCGCTATAAGATCCTCATCTTGATTTCTATTCAACTCATTCCGTCTAATGCATGACTCATTCTCAACATCAATATCACATTGATCGACACCGCTATCATCAACCACTTTGTTAGAGAAAAGCACTATAGACCATTTTGTACTCGTCGGGTCATTCACATAGAACACTTGTTTAGCTTGAGATGCTAGAATAAAAGGTTCATCTTTGTACCCCACCCTAGTAAGATCAACTTGCAAAAATCCAGACTTATCCATTTGTATGCCACTACTATTTACCCACTTGCAACCAAAGATGGGAATCTGAAACTTCTCGTAATCAAACACCCAAATGTGCTCAATAACTCCAAAATAGGACAAATTTTCATATTTGGGGTTTAAGTCCTTCATACTTGATATATGCATTGCTTCAGCTAACACAGTGACATCATTATTTTGCATAGTACTCTTATCATCTTGTTCTTTGGTATAAAATGTGTATCCATTAATTGCGTATGCGCTATGAGAAAACACATGCAAACTTGGACCATATGCCAAACATCTCAACCTTTCTGTTACCGAAGCAGGATCTGAAGAGCGCTTCGAATAAATATGATCCTTTAACCATTGTATGAAACTTTGATTGTGCTCTCGTACTATCCAATTTTCATTTCTGTTTGGATTTAACCTTTGGAGTACTTCCTTGTCATTTCAACATATGGCTCAACCTCATTATCATTGTGCAGAACATACAAATACACTTGATCCTGTTCATCCCTTGATATTGTCATAATTTTATTTCCAATTAATTTTTTACCTTCCTTTTTTCCCGAAAATCTGAGCTTTGGGGAGTCCAATCGATTGAAAGTTGGACAAATATTCAGTACAAAACTCAACAGCTTCTTCAACAATGTATCGTTCAAAAATACAACCCTCTGGTCGACTTCGGGATTTCACGTACCCTTTTTAATATTTTCATATACCGTTCAGCAGGGTACATCCATCTCATATAAGCTGGTCCACACAATTGTGTCTCTTTCACAAGATGAACAACTAGATGAACCATTATCTCAAAAAAAGAGGGAGGAAAATACATTTCAAGCTCATACAAGGTAATTACAATCTCTTTTTGTAGTGTTGGTAAGATCTCGGGATCGATCACCTTACTACAGATTGACCTAAAGAAAAAACACAATTTAGTTATTGCACTTCTTACTTTTTATGGAAAAATAGAACGTATACCTATTGGTAGAAAATGTTCCATTATAACATGGCAATCTTGTGTCTTCAAACTCTTCAATTTGAGGTCTTTCATATACGCAGGTCTTCTAATATCTGATGAGTATCCTTCTGGAACCTTAACTTTACTCAGAAACTTACACAAATTTTTTTCTCCTTTCTAGATAAAGTAAACGCAGTAGGTGGTAGATATGTTCGTCTTCCTTTCTTCACGGGTGCTAATTCAGTTCTCATTCCTATTTTTAACATGTCCTCCCTTGCTTTAAGGTCATCCTTAGACTTTCCTTTTATATTGAGTAATGTACCGATAACACTTTCAAATACATTTTTTTCAATATGCATAACATCGAGAAAATGTCTCACGTACAAAGACTTCCAATATGGCAATTCAAAAAATATCGACCTTATGTGCAAAAGGCTTGCCAAACTCAGTACGAACATCTTTCACCTTTTCAAAAACTTGGTCACCTGACAATACTGGTGGAGCTTTACGTTGTTCGGTGTCTCCATTGAATGCTTTTCTCCACCCACGGTAGTGATGTTTAGAATGTAAGAATCTACGATGACCGAGAAACACATTCTTATGACAAAGTTCCAATCGAATCGTATCGGTTTCGTCTTCACAAACAGGACACACACGTTGACCTTTAATGCTATACCCAGATAGATCCATGTATGCTGGAAAATCATTAATTGTGCCAAACAATATCACCCTCAAATTGAAACTTTCTTTCCTATATCCATCATAAACCTCCACATCGTTCTCCCACAAAATCTTTAAATCTTCGATCAAAGGTGTCAAGTATATGTCTATGTCATTCCCTGGTTGTTTAGGCCCAGAGATTAACATAGATAACATCATGTACTTACGCTTCATACATAGCCATGTAGGTAGGTTATAAATCATAAGAATCACAGGCCATGTGGTATGTGAGATACTTTGAAGACCATGCGGGTTCATTCCATCAATAAATAATGCCAAGCGAAGGTTTCTTGCTTCTTCCCCAAAGTCAGGATAATCATTATCAATCTTCGACCACTGTGGTGAATCAGTCGGATGTCGATACTTTCCATCAATAATTCTTTCATCTGCATGCCAAGTCAGGTGTCTTGCATCGGTTTCACTATGAAACATGCGCCTAAATCTCGGAATTATAGGAAAATACCATAAGACTTTTACTGGAGACAATCTTTTCTTATATCGAGACAAATCGCATTTAGGGCACTCAGTTAACGATGCATATCCGTTACGAAACAAAATGCAATCGTTAGGACAAGCATGTATCTTATCATAGCTCATGCCAATAGAGCACAACATTTTTTTTTGCCTCATAGGTTCGATTAGGAAGAACATTATCCTCCGGTAGCATTTCTCTCATAAAGGCCTACAACTCTGTGGAACTTTTATCCGACCATCCATTGCCCTCCTTTAAGTTGTACAACTTTAATACCGCAGATAGTCTTGAGAATTTAGTGCAACCTTTATACAACTATTTCTCTGCATCGCTTACCAACCTCTTAAACATTTCAGGATAATCATGAAGATCTTCTTCAAGTGCTTCTACAATCTCTTCAACTCGATCATAATCGTATGTTTCCGTGTCTTTGTTGTCTGGAGCATAGGTCGTATTACTTTTCCCACTCGGTTCAACATTCTCGTTAATTTTCTCACCATGAAATTTCCAACACTGATAACTTCGATCAATTCCATGCCTCAATAAATGTGATTTCAATCCATTTGCGTCAACCTTACCAATATAATAACAATGCAAGCAAGGACATTTCATCAGTCTAGGGTTTTTAGCGTGTTGAACAACAAACTTAACGAATTCCGCAACCCCATTCTCGTACTCTTTGGACAATCGATCGGCACAGATCCATGTTTTATCCATGGTTTTCCTACTTATTAAGGTAAACAAAGTAAGCCACATAATTTTTTTATCCATGTTATTCTACTATCGCACGCTATTCACAAATAAGCCACACATCTCAACCTAAACACAATTTTGCAAAAAAGAGCTTAAACTAATAAGCACTTCTACAACAATGTTAACTATATACAAAAAGAGCTTAAACTAATAAGCACTTCTACAATAATGTCAACTATATACAAAAAGAGCTTAAACTAAACAGAGATATATGGATTTCGTTCTAGCCCTAAACAGAGAAGAAACTTACCAAAAAAATGAGACGATGTACGGTGGAGGAAGGAGCACGACGGCAACAGTACACTTCACAGAGGAGCACGGTGGCGGACGACGGTGGCGATTGAAGCTTCTATTAGGGCGAAAATGGTGTTCGCACGGTTCGTTCAAAGAAAGGGAAAGAAAGAAATGAAAATAGAAACAACGAATTTTTCATATAATTAAACCTTAGACAACGCTTTGGTGAAAAGCGCTGTCTAAGGGAGGCCTTAAACTGCGCTTTTGACAAGCGCTGACTAAGATCAATCTTAGACAGCGCTTTTGATTTATTTTTTAAATTGAAATCCTTTAGACAGCGCTTTTGAAAAGGCGTTGTCTAAGATATACCTTAGACAGCGCTTTCTAAAAGCGTTGTCTAAGGTCTATCTTAGACAACACTTTTTCAAAAGCGTTGTCTAAGGTATGACTTTTAGCAACACTTTTATTATTTTTTTGGACCAGTTTCCGTGTTTTCTTTTAATTTTAACTTATAGCAGCGCTTTCTTTATAAAGCGTTGTCTAAGGTGCGCTGTTAAATGTCATTTTTGGCATAGTGTATAGCTCAAGTGTGATTAATGTGGATCGTGTTCTATAGATTAATGATGATATCTTGTGCATAATTATATGTCATGCATTCATAGTGTGTCGGGTGGAAATGAGCTAGGTGGGAATCCATGATGGATGCCTAGTCTTGTCTGAACTCAATGTGAGAGTTGTGATGAGGATAAGTTATAGTTCATAGGAACATATAAGACTTATTCAGATTCTAACGGGAATCGGGTTCAATGAATGAACCGTATGGATTATGTTGGTACCGCATGTATGGTGTCGTTTTAGTGAGCCACATTGCATATGTATATGATTGGTTGTGGATTGAGTATGATGAGTATGTCATGACAATGTGAGTGAGTTTTGATTGTATGGTTGGTGTGAATTATGTGAATTACTACTCCTTAACATGTGTTATTCACTGTTTAATTATTGAATGTAATTATTACCATTTTTTTATTGTTGTGTATGTGCTCCTTACGGAGTACAAATAATCAGGTACCTGGGTAGTGCTTGGAGCTTTTGTTGCTTGATCGAGTTTTAGGAGTCGCTCTGATACATAACATGGGATATGGAGATTTATTATGTTTTGTACTATTTTATTTTGTTACGCATCTTATTTTTAAGCTTGTATTGGACCACAAATTTGATGAAGATTATTTTGTTGAGACTTTAGTGTCGTAGAAGTGAACTAATTAAGTATTCTGCTATTTAAATATTTTTTCTGAGTAATAAAGTATTTGAAGTGACTTGACACTTCATGATGTTTTAAGGGATGTGACATGTAACACCCCGATTTCTTGATTTAATTGTGTAGCTTATTGTTGTCAATAATTTGGTGTTGGACGACCGTTGTTGTGTTGAGGATGAGATTATTTGAATTATTTTAGTGAATAATAATACTAAGGATAATTATTTTAGATTATTCAAATGATTATTATTTAATTAAAATAAAAGAAGAAGAGGTCTTGAGGATATGTTGGTAATTTGTGAAGACAAAGTTGAGGGCAAAGTTGGAAAAAGTATTTGGGGTCCTAGGGGTAATTTTGACAAAAGGGGAATTGAGGTTGAGAATACAATCAGTTTACGATCGCTTTTGGGAGAAGAAGAAAAAAGAGGTCTGAAGAACGATGAAGAGGCGAAGGGTTGAAGAGGTTTCCAGAGATTTTTAATGAAGAACGTGGAAAAGCTTCACTCTAAGGTATGGGGAGTATTATTTTTCAATATATTTTGACATAGAGTTTAGGTAATGGAAAGAATTTGGGGTTTTAAGAGAAAACATAGGATTTGATGAATAGAATTGAGGAATTAGTGATGAATTGTGTTGTATTTTATGTTGTATGTGATGTATGTGTGTTGGTTTGATGTTCTGTTGCTGAATTGGTGATTAAATGATGAAAAAATGTGTTTTTGAGGGTGAAATGTCGTAGTTGTTGTTATCACAGGCTGAGATTTGTAAAATCGCCCAGCTCGCTTAGCGAGCAGGAGCTTGCTTGGTGAGTAAGTGAAGTTTTGAGAATTCTCCAACCCGAGAGTAGCTCGCTCAGCGAGACCTGTAAATTTTTGGAAAATGTTTTCTTTTCTTGAATGACTCGAAATGACTCGTTTTGTTGCCTTATGTTGCTATGATGTTGCTGTGAATTCTTGTCATGCTATAACATGTTAAATGTGTAAGAATTTATGATGAAATGATGTTTAGGTGATTAAGTTGTATTATGATGATATGTAGTAATGATGACATGAGTAAATAAAGTAGTAGATGTATGAATGATGAATTATGATGATTATGTGTTGACTTATATGATGGTATGAGTTATGTGAATGATGCTACAATAATGATGCTATGACGGAGTAAATAGAAGTTGTGAATAATTGATGTTTATATTTGCTAATTGACGAACATGTTGGCAAGATAAATTATGATGATCGAGTGTGAAATGGAGTTATGATGTTACATTATGATGTTTGTGATTTCTATGTGATGATGAGCATATGTTGATAGATTACAGGATTGATATATAGATGTCTTATGAAGATTATGATGAATAATTACATGAATATTGATGCAAGTGTTGATTATGATGATTATGTTGATGTCGTTAAATCGTTGCATTCATGGAATACTTATGATGATTAAGGCTTCAATCTCATTGTGTGGATTAGGGTGTTGTTTATGTTGTGCTCCTTAGTGGAGGGTAGATGGCTCAGTGTCCATCACATTTTGAAATCGGTACCACATGCATATTATGAGGATTGCATTTCATTCTTGCTAGCATAGCATGATGCATACGTGTTGAGTAGGTGTTGTTGAGTTTTTATGATGTGATGGGTGATGAATTATGATGTGTTTCTATTTGATGTATATTGCATGATTATCTTTACTTTATGTCGATTATATTGATTTGTGATTACTCACCCTGCTCGCCTTTGGTGATGGTCTATTATGTCATCCTGCAGATACTCAAAAATAGCTTGGTGCTTGGATGTAGCTGGAAGTATTGTTTATGTCTTGCTCTGATAGACGTTAGTGTAATTGAATTTGCTGAAAGAAGAACATGATCAATAATAATAGATGTAACATCCTAATAATAATAATAATAACAATAATAATAGAACTAATAATAATAGTAATAATAATAATAATAATAAAACTAATAATAATAATAGAAATAAGGATAAAAATAATATAAAAAAATAATAGTAAAAATGGATAATAATAAAATTAAATAATGGAAAAATAGTAGATATCAAGAATAATGAATTTTTTAGTGTAAAATGAAAAAGATTTATTTTTAAAAAAATGAAAGTTAATAATAATAATAATAATAATAATAATAATAATAATAATAATAATAATAATAATAATAATAATAATAATAATAATAATAATAATAATAATAACAGAATTATGAAATAAGAAAAAATTTGATTTAAAGAAGAATTTTGAATTAGGACCAAAAAATAGAAATACATGGATAATGATCCAGAAATAGGTCTCCGTCGATTTTACCACACACATGATCTTGTAAACTTGAATAGAACCCAGACTAAACGAACTGGAACAAATATATTTTTATTTTATTTTTTTCTGAATAATAATAAAAATAAATATGCGGGTAAGATAAATTTGGGGTATGACAAATAAAGGCAATCCAACCAGATACAATACCACTAGCAAATTCGCAATTTTCAACAAAGGGCACAATGCAACGAATAAACCAAATTATACAGCAAACAAACCGCATAATTATTCGGACAATTTTCAACTAAAATCGGTTAATTAATTATCGGCTAAAAATTCTATTATTTCTACTTCGTACTAAGGTTCTTAATATGTCTCCGTTAAATACATTGTCACTAAATTAATTTCCAACTCTGCTATATATATATATATATATATATATATATATATATATATATATATATATCAATTCCATTTCAACTGCTACTAAGGTCTCCCTACTAAATTATTAACACTCTGTTAATAAATTATACACTTCCAATATTACTGGTGCTGCTACTAATTTATCATTGTTACTGCTATTAAAATAATTCCTATCACACAACTATTATTACTACTGCTACTTATAAACTTAACGTGATTCTCAAAGTTAATTATGTTTGGAAAAGAAAAGTATATGTATTACCTAGAAGAACAAACAAACATAAAGAAAATGTCCATTGTCACAAGGTGTGACGGTCGACACAGCATGTGGGACGGCCGTCACGACCATGTGACGGTCATCACAACCATGGGACGGTTGTCCCAACATAATTCCTCTAGTTCTTCTCAATTCTCCCTTCAGTCCAATCTCAGACCAACACCCAACCATCTCAGTACACAGTAATTCTAGGAATACTTATACCCAAATCAACCTAAATCAATTTTCTACAACCAAATCAAATATCAACGAATTTTCAGTATCAACTATAACAATCAAACATACACAGAACAATCATCACAACATCAAAGTAATCAACATATAAGCCAACCTAGACTTACCCCAAAGATTAATCCGACATTTCCCTAAATTCAATATTGGAAAAATAATTAATCTTACTAATTTTATTTTACCAAATTAAAGTTCATAATATCAGCTTTCCAACGCTTTGAACGGCGCGTCAAACAGATACACGATTTGAAAGTTATGAATTTTCCAAGTTTTTCAAAAACCTCAAATTTTCCCTACGGGTTCAATTTTATACAGCCCCAAAAACCCCATCAATTCATCATGAAATCATATACAACCATAACACATCAATTTATGCAACGCATACATTATTCCACATCAAAAATACGCCTTAATTTCATCACTTTCTACCTAATTCATCTAGAACTCATCATAAATATCTAAAACCTCTTAAACCTCAAACTATTTCATATATTATTTATCATTAACTCAATTATAGAGTCAGAACCCCACCCTTACCTTGGATTGAATGTTGCTATATAACTCTCTGATTGAACCTAGCTTTGCCTTTCTTTTTCTTCTTTTCCTCTTCTCTGCAACTTTACGTAACTTCTCCCAAAACTTTATTTCTTTCTTACTGATAATACCTAACTTCTCTTATATATTCTAATTAACTTATAATTCTATTACTTTTAATAATTCCATTGGGCCTAATTTTTTACACCCCACTCTTACTACTTCTAACCATAAATAAGCTTATACTAATAATAATAATAGTAATATTCTAATACTATTTCTACAACTTAATCAAATAAATTAATTTAATTAACAACACAACTTAAATCAACATTCTACAACTTCGACAATTAAATCAACAAAAAAATAATATGAAGATATTTAATTAAGTAATTAATTAAATATATATGGCGTTACAACTCTCCCCTACTTAGAATATTTTTGTCCTCGAAAATTTACTCAATGCAAACTACTCCAAATACGTTCTCGCATCCAACTAATCAACTCTCATGCTGCGAATGACAACACTACAAATAACACAACACAACAATACACCTTATCAATGACAACAACAACAACAAAATACAATGCTTACGCAATGCACTCGACGACCAACTCAAAACACAAAGAATAACCAAGTTAGGAACACATAGGTTCACTATGAACCAGAACACAACACGATCACTACCATCACCATAGGCAACACTTGTCGCTCCCGGGATTTTCATCCTGGTACAAATGCGAAAGTGGCACAGAAAAGGAAAAGTCGCCAGCCAGACATTTTTATCCTGAAGGAAGTGTAATGCTGCACAAACCCAGAAGAAGGAGAAATGATGGTCTCGCGAACCAAAGAGAAAGGGTAAGGGAGTCGATTACGAATTGGGAAAATATTAGCATCCCAGATCGTCCGTCGTACTCGACGGGATCCACGCTTACTAGCACTGTTTCAAAGTGTGAGGGTATCTGCTACTGCTACAACTGCTACTAGAAAGGACTGCAAAGAAATAAGGAAGAATGAGATGAAAGGATAAGTAGATTAGATGACACAAAGAACGAGGAAAGAGTCTGAAGGATTGTGTTTGCCAAGCGTCGGCGCTTATGCCTACGTATTCCCTTTGTACAATAGGAAAGTCAGAACACCGTAGTTCAACTCAATAAGACTGACACAACTTCACCACAAGAAAATTGGCATTTTGCGACACTTAGGTTGCGACGATTCATTGAAAATCGTCATCATATGAATATTACGGCGGTTCCTATGACGGTTTTTTGTAACTGTCCTTAATTTTAAAAAAAAAATATAAAGATTACGACGGTTCCAAGCCCAACCGCCGTAAATCTTGTTTTGCGGCAGTTCTTAACCATTATTACTTTTCTTTTTATTTTTGTCAACACTTAAAACAATCTTATGGGTTGCGACGACTGAGATCAACCTCCCTCTTGTTTGGCCCAATTAGAAACTGCGATGGAGATGAACCGCCTCCCATTAAAAATGCAAGAACCGCTCAAAATACAACAAAAACGTTTGTTCTTCTATTTCATCTATTCAGAATCAGAAAGCACAAGACCAATCTGCACGGTGCCGTATCTTTGTTGGAACCATTCCTAACAGGTCAGTTCAAAAACCCTAAATCACTTTTGTGTGTGACTCTGATTCCTATTCTCTTTCTCTTTATCTTGATTCATGTAGTTGTCAACCCTAAATATTCTATATCTATTTGTAATGTAAGAAAATCATAATAGCAATATCAATATGATTTGACCTGGTTGGTGGTATCTAATTAGGTTAGTTCTTAAATATTTCACATAAACTTCTCTTTAATGGTATGAAAATAAAAATTCAATAATCCAGTTAATAGAATGAAGTCATGAAAGGTGGAATGACCCGTGACCCTCTGTAATGGCATACAAGTGTGTCGTCAATGACAGAGATTCAGTCAAAAATAGTGAGAGGGACTTATCATCGTATTTAGTGAGAGGAACTTAACATCATGAGAAATATTGATATAGTTTTGAATAACTTTGGTGATGGTTTGGTTTTCTATATACAGGGACATACTTTGCTCATTTTGACTTTGAAATTTTCTAGATTGTGCTTTTTCTCAAAATATTTCTTTTGTCTTTGTTGCCTTTTGTTCCCTTTTTTGTTTTGTATATGCAACTTTAGCAGATTAAGTTATATTGGTTTGTCGGTTGTAGTTAATGAGTTTTAAGATGTTTGAAGTTTATTGAAAATAATTAAAAGTTTTAAGATGCTTGAACTCTGTAATGGTGCTCAGTAATTTGAAGTCTGTTATGTTGTCTATCTTGGTGATCTTATAATTGATATTAAAATATTTTTTTAAAGTATTGTGTTATGGTACAGGTGTTGGGGTCTCTTGGTAATGTTTCTATTTTGCGTTACGAGGCAATTTGTCATGCGTCTGTTGCAATATCAGAGTCTTTGGTTTCGGAAGTATTCAGATCTTTGGTGAAGCTCCTGAGTGGATCAGTTTGTCTTAAGGGTAGGTGTCTCAAGCATAGCTTTGTTTAGTTGGCTTTTTTATTGGGGTTGGAGTATTATGTTGTAGTAGTTAAGCTGGGTCGGGGTGCGGTTCGCATATATTCCTGTGGAGGTTGTGATGTCTCAGTCATGTAGGATTTTGGTTCATCAAGTTCATTTAGTTTTTTCAAAGTGCCTTATCGGTGCGGTGAATCACACTCGCATTATAGCAGGACATGTTCGTAGTCTTTCTAGTTTCGCTCTGCATTGGTAGAAGAAGAGGCACAAGCAGAAGCAACAAGCGATGGAGCTGAAATAGGTGATGAACTTTTAGGAAAGTATTGGAGAAATCTTGGACTATTTTTCAATAAGAAGCTCCAGGAAAATGATTATAATCAATAAATCATTATCAATAATTTTATCCATAAAAATAAATCATAATCAATAAACTTTGTTAGCTGAAAAGTGAAGACTCATCATACTCATAAAATATTGTTGTTAGATTCTTTTCACAAAAGCATAAACCTGTATTCATTCCTTGTCATAATACATATAAAGAAATTTTGGTGCTAGTTACATAAATAAACTAGATAATCTGTAAAATTCTAAAAGTATTGATTGACCTTGTTTTTACTTCCCAAATGAACCTATAAACAAGGTATCTATCATTCTGTACAAGATTGTTTTTCTGTATTGAGATTTCATTCTACATTGTGCTTAATCTGCTGATGCCACAGAAGTCCTTCCAGCAGCGTGATAACATCCGACGTATCGTCCAAATAGTATTTGGCCCTACTAGGCTTCTGACCAACCATGCATGGAAATACTTGTGATATGGTTGGTAAAGCTAAATAAGCAATGCTTTCAAACATATCTTCATCTGATCTATCGTCTCCTATGCATAGGAGAAAATTTGGGGACTTATCTTCATTCCTCATGGTTGATATAAGCTCTTCCACCACTATACCTTTGTTCACACCCTGCATCTCACAAAAATACAAAAGTTACAAAAAAAAGCAGTTAATTTGGATACATTTCAAGTGCAAAATTTTAACAAATCACAATTCAATTTATGACTGTCAAATGTTGTTAATGATTTTCCTATCACAATGTGAATTACAATGTACTATATGAATTAAATCCTCACACAAAACGTAACTTAAAAAAGAAATCACCATTACAAATATTCACCTTTGTTTTGATTATAATTAACTTAATGAAATCTTAAAATGAATAATCTTTCATTCTGTCTCTTTAAAACTAAAATGTGAAAAGATACAAGGGTAATTTGTAAAGGGATGGCCACCATGGTGTCGCCATAGGCTGTAAATTATATTTTGAGACGTGAATATGTAATGTAGTAAATTAGGAAAGAAGTCAATTAATTGAGTTTATGAATAATTTAATATAAATTTGTTGAATAAATGAAGTAATTAGTTATAAAATGAATCAATATTGTAGTCTAAGGAATTTGATATTCTTTTTCAACTTTATTTCCTCCAACAATATACTTTATCATTTCGTCTCTATCTCTAACATTTCTATTTTTTTTATTGCGTAATAGTTTGTTTTATGAATGGCTGTTTATTTGTCAAGTGTAGTTTGGTGCTATATTAGAAATGAGGTTCAAACCAAGCTCCTCATAACTCTGTTTTTTTTATTGCGTAATAGTGGATTTTAGGCATCTCTTATCAGTTGTTTCTGGTGTGTAGTTGTATTGGATTTTTAGGCATCTCTTATGCCTAGTTTTCATTTAATTTAATTCTAATTTGGCTGGTTAAAAAAAATAGTAACTTTTCAATTCTTTAGATAATAAAAGAGATCCTAACAGTCACCATAAAATGAGGCTTGTGTGTAATTTAGTAAAATAATTGACCTTGTTACTATCATAACTATGGTGCCCTTGTTTATGAAGGGAATGTACCCTCATGCATGATTAAGGCTTTTGCTTAATACTAATTCTTCCACCTATATTTGTGTTGTTCAGATAATTGCAAGTGGTCTTCATATCCTACTTGGATGTGGTTTTGCTCTAACGGTGGTGATTTATTTTTCTGCTACGTAAGTACTTCATGTATCTTCCTTTTGGGTATCTTTGCTATAGTTTTTTTCAAGATATTTGGTTCAAATTATTTTTGTTTGGCTGGATTAAAACTTGACCATGTTTTTTTATTAAATAGTTTTAGAACTCTTGAACATGTAATATAATATCTATATTTTTATTTTTTGAAGAAATGGATAAATCATGGATTACGAAACCACAATCATCGATCATGCATGTATCAACAAGGGATAAAAGGATTTATTGATTTTGCATTGAAAGGTACAAAAGAAAACGACGTAGTAATATGCCCTTGTAAACATTGTGGTTTCAAAAATCAAAGTGTAGGAGTGAAATGTTCGACCACTTAATATGCTCACCATTTCCGAAGGGATACACCACTTGGATTCATCATGGAAAGTCTTTTGATTTACCTAGTACTATCTCCCCTAGTACTACTCCAAATATGGTTGAAGATACTATCATTGTCGAAGATCCTATTCAGAACATGATCAACGATGCATTTGGAGTTGATAGGAACCATGCTAATGAAATACCATCTACATCAAATTTGGAGATTGGCCAAGAAGATTATGTGATGTCAAGTGCAACTCAGGAAAGAAATGAAGCCAAAGAATATTATGAATTGGCTAGAGAAGGAGAACAACCTTTATATGAAGGGTGTAAATAATATTCAAGACTATCTTTTTTGGTTAAGTTGTACCATATAAAGTGTTTATGTGGATTGAGTGAGAAGGCAATGATAATGATTTTAGAGTTAATAAAAGATGCATTTGAATATGAAAACATTCCAAGTTCGTTCTATGAAGCCAAGAAATCAATCACAAAACTTGGTTTAAATTATGTAAAGATACCCGCATGTCCAAACGGTTGTATGCTTTATTGGGGAGAAGATGAAGAGAGGGAAACTTGCAAAAATTGCAACACTTCAAAATGGAAAACAAATGAAGAGGTCTCTGTTAACAAGAAAAAGAAGAAAATTCCTACCAAGGTTCTTTGTTATTTTCCATTAAAACCTCGATTACAGAGATTATTTTTGTTATCAAAGACAGCCGAGGATATGAGATGGCATGCAACCGATACTAACAATGATAGAATGTTGAGACATCCTAGAGATTCAGAAGCTTGGAAGAAATTTGACTTGACACATACTTGGTTTTCATTAGATCCGCGAAATGTGCGTCTTTCATTGGCTAGTAATGGTTTTAATCCTCCTGATCTGATGAATATAAACAATAGTATTTGGCCAGTTGTTCTCATTTCATATAACACTCCTCCATGGGTTTGCATGAAGTAAACATCATTTATAATGTCAATGATAATTCCCGGTAAAGAAGCACCAGGAAATAATATTGATGTCTACTTACAACCCTTAGTTAAAGAGATAAAGGAGTTATGGACAAATGGTGTGGATACATACGATTCTTTCCAGAAAGAGATGTTCAAGTTGCATGCAAATTTGATGTGGACGATTAGTGACTTTCCAGGTTTGGGGGCACTTTCTGGGTGGAACACATACACAGGACTTGCTTGTCCATCGTGTAACTTTGAACGTAGACACAAGTTTAGATTGAACAAAATCCGCTTTAATAGTGAACAAGAAATGCGTAGTCCACCGAGAACATTATCTGGACATGAAGTTTTGGAACAAGTTAAAGATATCGAAGTCATCTTTGGTAAAAAGCCAGTGAAAGAAAATTCGGTAAAAAGAACACGTGAGGGACAACCTATAGAAGGTGATATTACACAAGGTCATCCTCAACAATGGAAAAAGAAAAGCATATTTTTTGAACTTCCATATTGGAAGGATAATCTTTTGCGCCATAATCTTGATCCGATGCATATTGAGAAAAATGTGTGCGATAATGTCATATTTACTTTACTAAATGATAGGCAAAAGAGTAAAGACAATTTTAAAGCTAGAGAAGACCTTCAAAATATGGGCATAAGACCTAATCTTTGGCCTGGTGAAAATGGGAGAATTTCTCCATCAGCCTTTAGTCTAACGGGTAAAGATAAAAGAATTTTTTTAACAATTTTAAAGAATATTAGGGTACTTGATGGGTATTCAAGCAAAATCTCTAGATGCATTGACTTGGTAAATCTCAAGGTGAATGGAATGATAAAGAGTCATGATTGTCATATACTAATGGAACAACTTCTACCATTAGCCATTCGCACAACATTGCCTCATGAGATTTCAACAATATTGATTGAGTTGTGCTCATTCTTTAGACAATTATGTGGTAAGGTATTGAAAATTGAAGACTTGGAGAAATTGAAAAATCAAATTGTCCTCACTTTATGCCACATGGAAATGTTATTTTCCCCCTCTTTCTTCACTGTTATGGTTCACTTGGTTGCTTACCTTGTTGAAGAAGTTAAACTTGGAGGTCTTGTTCATTATCGGTGGATGTATCCTATTGAAAGGTAAACTATGTGATTTTGTTGTAATGATACTAACTTAGAAAGTATATTTTTTTAATCGATGCTAATGTGGTTCAATAATAGGTACTTGGGAAAACTCAAATCGCATGTACGTAATAAGGAAAAACCAGAAGGGTCTATTGTGGAAGGATACCGTTTTGAAGAGATTCTTACATTTTGTTCAATATATCTAGAAAACATTGAGACAAGATGGAATCAACCTGGACGTGTAGATGATGACCTTATTTCTGATATTCAAACAAGTTCACGTGTAGCAGAATTATTTCCTAGAGTTGGAAAACCTGTGGGTGGATCTTCATATTACACCCTAACACCAATTGAAAAGTTGCAGGCTCATAGACATGTTTTAACGAATTGTCCAATAGTTTACGACTATCTAAAGTAAGTAGTTTTATTCCATGTAAGTAGTTTCATCTTCACTATTAGGATTTTTTTACATATAATATCGAATAACCAAATAGGCAGTTCTGTAGTATTACTCAGAAATAAATGAGGCGCGGTCAAAGGAGTGATTCTGAGATAGACAAGAAGGTTCATAAAGAGTTTGCTCATTAGTTCCGCAATCGTGTGAGTTTTCATACAAAAATAGATGTTTGTATTGAATTGTTTTTTATAATAATAAGACTAACTGGATGTTGTATCGTGTATAGATTTGCAACAATCTTGACAATTTTGATGGACCAGATAAAGATGTTATGATTAATCTTGCTCATGGCCCTTATGATAAAGTTAAAAGGTTTACTGCGTTCATTGTCAATGGTTTCAAGTTTCAAACGTTGGAACAAGACAATCATTTAAAAACTCAAAACAATGGAGTTTTTGGCATGTTTGGGACACAGAGTTATTCAAGCAATAGTGATACCCAAATGACATTTGGAGGGGTCCCTTACTATGTAAGATTGATAGACATTATTGTGATTTCCTATGATGGCTTCACAATGCCCATGTTTAAATGTGAATGAGTTAATACCACAAATCCAAGAGGCATTAAGATAGATAAGTTGGGTTTTACCTCTATAAACTTTGCAAGACTACTACATACTGGGGAATATGAAGATAATGAACCATACATTCAAGCGTTGGAAGCTCAAATGGTTTTTTATGTTGATGATGAGAGTGAACGAGGATGGAGCATACATGTTCATTTGAAGCCAAGAGACTTGTATGACATGGGTGGAAATGATGAAATTATGACACCCATTGAGCCATATCCAACACAAAATTTGGAACAATTTTTTTCTACTGATGACAATAATTAAGATATAGTTTTTTATTGATAAGAAGTCTAGCTTGTTTGTAACTCGTGTGAGACTTATGTTTTTTGTTTCATATTCCTAATTAATGTATGAGATTCTTACTTTTTATGTTGATTCATCATTATAAAAATGAAGTATCAACATATGACATTGTTACTCTATGTTTTATTGCATAATTTATCTTTTAATTTATTGTGTTTATGTTATGTTTATTAAATTTGTAGTCATAATTTATGTTACTCTTTGTGTTTATGTTATATATATATATATATATATATATATATATATATATATATATATATATATATATATATATATATATATATATATATATATATATATATATATATATATATATATATATATATATATATATATATATATATATATATATATATATATTAAAGTTGTAGCCATAATTTATCTTTTAGTGTACTGACTTGTTTATCACCTATACTTACAGTTGAAGTCTATTGTGAAATAATGAATTCATCATATGAGGATATTCGCCGCAAGACAATTGAAGAGAATCAAAAAAAGATGCGGGCTCTCAATCTTACTAAACTCTCTCAATCCCTTTACAAATCATCTTCGTCTTCTTCAAAACCATCATCGGTTAGTAATAAATTATCATATTGTGAAATTCTCATATGTGTTGTAAATCTATGTCTCATATTGAAGTAATTATTAAGGATTCGAATGAAGTATCTGTTAAGGATTCACCCGTTTCTTATTACTTTTGAATTTGTTTTCTAATTTCTTTAATGGTTTATTGATACACCACAATTGCATTGAATTAATATTCACCCATTTGTTATTACTTTTGAATTTGTTTTCTAATTTCTTTAATGGTTTATAGATAACAAGTACAAATCATGTACAAATTGCTTTCTAATTTCTTTAATTTCTTTATTCGTCCCCACAACATGACATAATACTTCCACACTTTTCTTACATAACTAAAGATCTTACTAGTATCACATCATAGTAGTCAAAATGAAGCTTACTAGTATCACATAATTCCTTTGATTGTTGACTGATATTCACTGATGCATTTTATTTAGTCTGTGAAGGGTCGTCTGAGGTTTGTACAACCTGTAGAACTTGAAGTAAACAATAAGCGCATACGTTCAATGACAACTCAAAAATCATCAATAACCTCTCCGCCAATCCAAACTACAATAACCCCTCCTCCAATCCAAGCTACAACAAATCATGCGCCAATACAAACTACAATTGAAGATGTTGTGGTAGAAGATGAGAATAGAGATGTTATGTTAAAGATGAGACCGAAAATGTTATGGGTGAAGATGAGACTGAAAATGTTGTGGTAGAAAATGTTATTCTCTGATTTTACAAAAAATATTAAATTAATGAACCAAAGAATAAGATTAAAACGATCAATAAATTTCTTGTAATAAAATTAAATCAATTAAAAAATCCTTGAATTAAATCTTTAACTTAAGAAAATTCATAACTAGGCTTTACTTAGTTTTAATAAAATTTTAGATTTTCAAATATACTTATTTTTTGAAAATTTTATCTTATACCCCTGCATTTATCCCGATACTCCTACAAATAAATTTTTTGAACGAAAATACCCTCGTATAAATAGTGTATAATTCAAAAAAATTATTTTTTCCTTCTTATTTTTCCATCGTACGAACGATAACTTGTTACTCAGGTGGACTTCTCTCCCGGAAAACCCAACAACACTATTTTTGATTCAGAATATTTTTCACTTATAAAAACAAAAATAGATTACTTTCGATTTTAATTTTATGTTTTTACACCCCAAAACTAGCATTGGTGCTACTTCCGATTCAAGATAATATATCAGTTGAAAATGTTAAGAAACACATTGATACTTTTTTTACTGAGTAGTTATAACTTTCATTTTCATAGCTTCATTGCAAAGATGGTGGAAATGCAATAATATTTTTGTATTACTTTCATTTTTATGAGTAAAAACACAAATATTTTTCCACTGTCTCTCTAGTTTTCATTTTCATACTTTTTTTAATGGGGTTTTAACTTTTAAGTGTTACCATCCACAATGAATCTTATGATAAGGACATTGAGATACATTTGTTGCAAATATTTTGAGGACTCAAATAGTGATCATATGAATGTAAAATATACACACCGGATAACCAAACGGTGCTACTTCCGGTGTAATCTAGTCAAATATACACATCGGATTTAATATAGTTACCATTTTCGGTTTAGAAATATTAAGAATCAGAAGTCTTATGTTTTTTACTTCCGGTTTGATAATAATACATTCCAGAAACTCTTATTTTACTATTTCCGGTTCATGTCGTGTACTGCCAAAAAATATTTTTGGACTCATCTGACTTTGCGATAAAAAATAAAAAATAATTAAATAAAAAATAAAAAAGATAAAATTAGAATTTTTAAAAATATATAGGGGTATAAAAATAAATATAGAGGTATAAAATAAAATTTTCTTACTTTTTTTTTCCTTAGTTAACCCAAAACAAAAAAATCCTTTCAAAATTGATTATACTAAAAAGCAATAAGGAAAGTCAGAAAAGGAAGAGCGATTATTGGGGACCGTGCTTTTGTTTCTATTTCACGCGCCATCTTCATTTGATAATTTCTCTTCCGTCCACACTCCTCACTGCGAGCGAGGACGCTGAAAAAAAATCTCCTCCTCCTAGGGTTTGTTGAAACTCATTTGAATCTGTTCTTCCGATTCATCATACAATGGGTGCCAATTCCAATCTAGCCGAATCTACTCACGATCTCAACGAGCAGATCTCTCAGCTCATGCAGTGCAAGCCACTTTCTGAACAACAGGTTTCGTGAAATTTCTATAAATTCTTACGATCTGCTTTATTTCTCAACAATTACGTCAACGCGTGTTTAATTTACGCTTGATTTGTTTTAGGTTTTAATTTTTCCGCCATTTTTTTGCATTCGGTGGGAGTTTGTTGTGTGAAATTGTGGTTGATTTCGTTATGTGGAGACTGAGATGCGATTGTATTGTTGTATTAAACATTAGATTTTGCTGGAAATTGGTTTTCAGCTTTGAAATTTAGACTTTTGGTTTCTGTATGTTATTATTGGGTTTTGTTAGAAGGAATTTGCCTCGTTGTTATGATAAAATGGTATGTAATACATTTGGAGGTTTGACATCTGAAGATATAGTTGTTATGTTTATTGGAAATTGAAACTGGATGACACTTAGATTTGGATTTATCTTGAATTTTTGCTATTGCCATAAGAAATTTGGGAATAAATTGTTGAATGTAGCAGTATCGTGATGGGGTTGCCTACGGAAAATAGTGGCTTTGTTGCCATCTCAATGGATCAGATGTTGGTTTTGTTTCTGACTTGTGAGTTGAAGCTTAACATGGGTTAGTTGGACATGATTGAAGGTTGATAAGATGTTCTTAATACATTCTTGGTTCCGTCAAGTTCTGCTTTGTTTATTTTTCCATGCAAAAGGACTTGTAGGGAATTTTGTTTACTTTCAATATACTGAGATGGAACAATATCACAATATCGGGGTGTAATTGCTACCTGATGTATCTCAGGTCAGGGAATATTTTTCCCTTTTAGTATTTATTAGCCTTAAAAGGAGTGTATCATTTTGTATTCATTTTTTTACAAGCATCATTTTATATTGATTCTTGTATTGTTTGTTTTGAACAGTTATGTCTCTAATTAGGGAGCTATCTCTAACTTCATTTATTTCTTGTGACATTATCACCCTGGGAAAAAAAATACATAAGAATTAAATAATGATGTTGGTTTCTGCTCTAACTTTTGTATTGTTTGTTTTGAACAGTTATGTCTCTATTTAGGGAGCTATGTCTAACTTCATTTATTTCTTGTGACATTATCACCCTGGGAAAAACAAATACATAAGAATTAAATAATGATGTTGTTTTCTGCTCTAACTTTAGGTTAAAGAATTATGTGAGAAGGCTAAGGAGATTTTAATGGATGAAAGTAATGTCCAGGTAGAGCCTTTTCTTCCTGCCTTATTTTTCAATGAGACCTTTTTCTATTTCTCGAGATATTGATCTCACTTGCATCACTAATGTTTAACTGTTTGCTTTGCATGAAAAGTATTCCTTTATTAAATATGAAATTAGTTGATTTTAAACTTTATCTTTATTGTTTTTATTTTTTCCATATTGGGTTTATTGGATTAAACATCCTATCATTGCTTTTAAGGCCTAAATTTTTTAAAGGACATACTTCTTTCAATCTTAATTGGTTAAATTACTTGGGACCTTGTTCAATATAGCCACTTGCCAATACCAATTACATTACATCATTTCAATGCATCTTTTAATTGCTTATTTTCTCAGGTTAGAGAAAGAAAACATTAATTGTTTTTTCTTTTGGTATCTCCTTTACTACAGCCTGTGAAAAGCCCTGTGACAATTTGTGGTGATATTCATGGGCAGTTTCATGATCTTGCTGAACTATTTCGAATTGGAGGGAAGGTATAATTTCTGGCTGTGAATTTCTTTTTTCAATCAAACTTCTGTTACAGTTGGGGAATGTATTATCGTAGCTAACTAATTGAGACCTGTCAAAGAAAAGCATGAGGCTTAAAGTGCATCAGAGGTATAAAGGAGTAATGCAGGAACTATCTAATTGACCTCACTATGACCCCAATATTCGGGTTTGCAATTTTGCAAATTATAACATGATAAGACTATTTTTTTGCTAGTTTCTGGATGATATTTACCGATCATTTAGACAATAAATCTAAGTTTGTGTGTTTTGTTTACAGTGTCCAGATACCAACTACTTGTTTATGGGTGATTATGTAGACCGGGGTTATTATTCAGTTGAGACTGTAACAGTAAGTTAAACCAGGATTAACTTGTTTGATATTTTTCTTTCACTTAGTTGTTGTGATGATTGTTTTAGATCACTTTTGGTGCCTTTTGAGGCTGGATGTAGATTGATGGTGAATCTACGTTGCTATTTATGTTTGTTAATATACCTGTTTCTTTATTTTCACTTGATTAAATGTGTTATATTATCAGACTTACTAATTAGTTATTTTATTCAGCTCCTTGTTGCACTCAAAGTGAGGTATCCTCAGCGGATTACTATTCTTAGAGGAAACCATGAAAGCCGTCAGGTTCAAATTTTCCCTCTTCACTCAAATTTATAAGTTGCTTTGTTTCCTGAGGTGTTTTATGGCATTTATTATAAGCTTACGTAGTAACTCTTTAGGATACATTTGTATTGGTGGTATGGGATGGAATGAAATGGAGTGGTAACTAATGAGATTCCATTGTTTGGATTTGCAAATAGTGGGTAGAATGAAAGATGATGAAATCCATTCCATTCAATTCCATCCAATTCTTTATTTTTTGTTCCATTATGTGATGGAATGAAACATTTTTAATAAAATAACCAAACAATGGAGTGGGATCTATATTCCAGCCCGCTCCGTCATGTTCCATGCCGCTCCGGTCTGCTATGTTCCATCAATCCAAACATAGCCTTAGTCTTGAGTGACTTCAAATTTAGCCATTCTTGGATGCTTTTTAGTTGTTTTGTACATTGCTAAACATCACTGGCTTTAATTTGAAGACTTGTATGTTTTTTATTTTATTTATTAATTTTTTTTTTATATTTTTATAATTTGCTGAACTTATTGTTTCTTTATTGTTTTTCTTTTATGCAGATTACTCAAGTATACGGATTTTACGATGAATGCCTAAGAAAGTAAGTTTTGAACACCTTCCTATGGAACAAAACATGAGATGCTTTTGTCTAGAGTAATATTTGTAGGCATATAATGTCATAGTTTTCCTAATGAGCATCTGAATTGCACTGTTGATTTGGTGTGCTATGTTATGTAGCTTTATGATTTGTAATTTGTTAGGTTCAGCTTTATGAGTTCGTTATTTAGTTGATCATATCGATATTACCTTATTAGGATGGTTTCTTGCATTTAAATCATCTAATTCCTTACTTTCTTTTTTTTCATATTCATGATCCTAGTTGTTTTTTTCAGGTATGGAAGTGCTAATGTCTGGAAGATCTTTACAGACCTCTTCGATTTTTTCCCGCTGACTGCATTGGTTAGTACTTTTTGTCCCCTCTATGGATGTATTTTTGTCAGTGATTTGAAGTGTTTGTGATGTAAATTGAAATTTTGGAAGATGGAGTGATTTTTTGGAATGAGTTGCTCACTATATTAATTGTCAACATTTATCTTTTTGTCTAAGCCGTTAAAAAATTTCCTGTGTACACTACTCTTACATGTAACTTCTACTTTTTCACCGACACATTCTTTTCCTCAGTAAGTAATACCAGCAGAATGCCAATATTGCTTCATATACCGTGTCTCATGACTTATCTAAGCAGTGTCTATTTTATAAATGATAAAACTAGCCCCAATTTCTTTTGTTCATATTAAGAAAAAGTATTTCAACTTTCTAGATTGGGATCCACGACAGACTGAAGATATGAAGTGGTTAGCTTTACCAAGCACATGTAGTTTTCTTAAACATCTATTATATTATACTGATAGATATGAAGATGTTCTGACAAATCTATCAATAGGGTCTTTGTCCGTGTCTGAAACGAGTGTCTGTTGTGACCAGCTCGATTAAAAATAACTGTCTTGATCAAGCTTTGTGATGCTAAATTGATTGAACAACTTTCATCAATTTGACATAAATGAATTAGAAATTGTTTAGTTTTGATACAACTTTTGATCACCAGCTACTAATTTAATAAGCCGCTTTCCAGGTTGAATCAGAAATATTTTGTTTGCATGGTGGACTGTCACCTTCAATTGAGACCCTTGATAACATAAGGAACTTTGACCGTGTTCAAGAGGTTCCTCATGAAGGGCCTATGTGTGATCTACTGTGGTCTGACCCAGATGACAGATGTGGTTGGGGAATTTCTCCTCGTGGTGCTGGATACACCTTTGGCCAGGTAAACATGGCTTTACTCTCAACTCTGCACATGATTATTATGATTATTTTTTGATGAAGCACTGAGAGATCTGTTACTGTTTCAATTCCAATTTGCATTCTTTCAGGATATATCTGAACAATTCAATCACACAAACAGCCTTAAATTGATTGCTAGAGCTCACCAGCTTGTTATGGATGGATTTAACTGGGCTCATGTAATTGCTCTTCTCATGGAATGATTATCTCTTTCATTTGCTCTATAGTTATAGGGGTAAAATTTCAGACACGTGCATTGTTTTGTTGAAACAGGAGCAAAAGGTGGTTACCATTTTCAGTGCTCCTAACTACTGTTACCGATGTGGCAACATGGCTTCCATATTGGAGGTTGATGATTGCAAGGGCCACACATTTATCCAGGTCTGTTTCTCCGTTATTCAATATTATTTCCACGTATTGTTTAGTTCCATCCCTTGGATTGTCTGTACACAAATTTGAACTACTTTCAGTTTGAACCTGCTCCAAGGAGAGGAGAACCTGATGTGACTCGAAGAACGCCTGATTACTTCCTGTAGTGTAGCTGCTGCTGAATGTCATACTGGCATATCGTGGTTACTCTACTTTCAGTCTAATGTCAGGTAGTTGTGGATCCTCATTTGTGAGATTGCTGTAGGCATTTATATCCATTGATATTTTGGTTATCCAAAGGCTGCTTTGATGTAAAATAGGCAGGTAATATTCCACCAATAGTTACACTGAAGAATTTGCTGGACACCTTATCTGGAAGAAGTCGTCACGATTATGACTCTACAAGGATGTATTAATCCAGCAAAATGTGGATATTTTTTGTATGTTTTCCATGTCTTTTTTTTTTTTTTTTTAAATCATGTTCTATATCCTCCTGGCTCTAGGTCCTACACGACTGGATTTTTTTTTTATCTCGATGCTTTTGATATTTTATCTCAATTTTAGTTAAAGTTTCATGGTAATATCATGTTCTATTTAGTTATTAGCACTTATCTAAAGCTAGTAATCATATTTCGCAGCATTTGATCTATATCTTTCATTTTTGAAGCACATTTGCTAATGTATGATGCCTGACCTCCAAGTTAGTGGTTATCTCGTTCAAGATGAACTTTTATATCCCTTAAATAAGCCAATTTGCATTCATATGAATTTGGACTCTTGAACGGCAATTATTCATGTTGCTTACACTCAATTTGGCATATCTATCATAGAAAACAATTAAAATTAAATTTCAAGTTTGATCCCATGTTTGTATTTTCGATTATCAACAGTAAGTGTTGTCACATTTAGTTTTCAACAATGTTAGGAGTTGGATAACCTTTTGTTAAAAAAAAGTTGATGGGATATAATACACATTCATCCTTTGTTTTTACCCTAGTTGAATAAAAAAAATCCTTGGTGGAGAATAAAAGTTTAAAATTTTAACTTAAACATGGGATGACAGAAGGATTCGACCAATCAAAGGCTTGTGTGTTGCTTATTTCATCGTAGATGGGTTTTGTTAAACATCTTCATTGAATTCTCACCAAGATGAAATTTCACTGGGTTGCATTGATCTACTATGATACATTATAATGACCCTGCTGTACAACAATTTAATATAATAGCAAAATCTGAAAGTCACAGGTTTATGTATGAAAAAATGGATGGCACTAAATCGACCACGGACCATGCAAGTCCTGCATATTGTAGAAATCTAATTCCAGTATCAACATCGAAAGCCTTTGACTTTTCTCCTGTCTTAGCTCCATTCAATGTGGGGATATAAGTGGTTGATTTTATTGGGATGCCCATTGTGTTTGCTACCACAGGAATAGTCCATTTTGCAAGAGTTTTGCTGCAGAATTTCACAATTAGAATTGTAGGTATTCCCACGAGCATTCTTCCCATGAATACGGGTATTGTCAGTTCAGAGAATAACTGAGGAACCGCATCATGGTGAAATTGATGGTATGTTTGCTGTACCCCAGACACCTGAGGAGCATGAGCACTTGAATTAATACTTATACAGCACGAGTTACAAAAATGCTAAGGAAAAATATAAAATTGAAGAGTTTGTTTTCCACTGGTTTAAGTGAATGATTATACTTTAATCTAACTACTACAAAGTAAACAAATTTTATCATGCATCCATGGATTTGGATCCTCATCTTATTCCCTCCTTTTCCTGCTAGTAGGATCTCTCACCAACAATTTTGTTAAATCTTACATACAAAAACAAAATATGCCTATCTCTCTCCTAACAGGGATAGGAGAAAGAAAAAAAAGGATCCAATTCCTTTTGCAGTGGAACTAGGACTGTAGTGATGAGATGAATCAAACTATAGTGACTTGACTAGTTAGGAAAAGACTAAAAGTGGGAAAGTTTCATCCGTCTCAAACATAGAATCTTGACCACATAAGATACTACTTTTCAGGATGCCAGTGATTGATGTAACATAAAAGCTATTTTTGGTGGAGTGACTTGACGGGCTTGCCGCATGCCGCTGTGAATCGACAAACATATTAAAAAATAGCTTAAGTGCTATATTAAAAAATTGATGAAGATACTACAAACTGCAATTCCTGTCCCTTTCCTAATGATCTTCTCAAGTGCTATATTATTGTACTCTAGCCTTTGAATTGTTTTGTTTACATTAGAGGACTCCCAAAACAATTCCTAAGAAGTATCTGGTACTATTTCTAATCATTATTCCAAAATTACTGCGTTACAAACTTACAACGACGTGGACTGTGTTTAGCTACATTTTAAGTGTTATCACTAGCGCATTGTGGAAAATAGAAACACCAAAAATCTGCTATGTGAAATAGCAGTTAGCATTGTGAGCAAATCGCGGAAGCCACATAGCGGTTGAAACAAGTCATTTATTATAAATAAAGGCACTCGGTACGAGGCAGAGCATAGATTAGATATTTTTATGTTTATATAAAACTTACAGACTCTTAAGTTTTTCTATTATAAAATAGGTCATATTTGAAGCACACGCAGATTCTCCGGTTAAATTTTTTTGACAGCCCGGTTTTAATATTTTTGAAAACTGTAAAAATCAAATTTGCCATCGTAACAACATAAGCTAGCAGAAACTTTATCAGCAGCCTCTATTTCCCTAATAGAAAAACTAGAATAGAGTTGTGGTTTGCATTGCGGATCCATCAAAATCCACTATGCTATAGTAGCACTATTGCACCACTATTTGACACGTGCCTAACGCTTTTCCTTGAGCATATCAGCCTGTAACTGACATGCTCGAGTACAATATGGATCTTTAATGCTCCCTAGTTTGTCGTTTTCACTTTACAGTTGCTGCATGTTTCTACATTCAACAATTAACCTCAAACTTGGAGTTTTTGCTGGATGTGCCACTTATTTGAAAATAATGTCCCATTCTGTCACCTATCCAAAAATAAATTCCAAAATGCCACAAATTTTGACACGTGGGCTTTTTTAATTTTTTTTCCTTCCTCCATCCAAGATGACGGCTGGGCCCCACCTGCTGTAGGGATCCGCCATCTTAGAAGTTGCACCTTTAAAAAAAAGGTGCAACGTCCAAGATGGCGGACCCCTACAGCAGGTGGGGCCCAGCCGCCATCTTGGATGGAGGAGGGGAAAAAAATTTAAAAAGCCCACTACTTGCCGAAATTTGTGATATTTTGGGATTTTTTTTGGACAGGTGACAGAATGGGACATTATTTTCAAATAAGTGGCACATCCAGCAAAAACTCTCAAACTTGATTATTTAGAACTAGTAAGGTGGAGCAGACAATACTTAAAGTAGTGTATGTTTTCTTTTTGTCTATGACTCCACTCAAGTGCTACATTATAAAAATTTGTTTTCACTCATATCATGTATCTAACCTTTAAGAAGAAGAGATTAATAGATAATATAGAGTAGAGTATATTCCTTCAATATTAAAAGAAGAAAGATGGAATACATTTAGATGACATTAAAGGATGAGAAACTACTTACAATTCCCAATGCAACACCATTGAAAGCAGTGTGAAACTCAAAACTTGGAGTTGGAAATTCAGGAGTTGGATAAGCAAAAAGCAAGAGGAAGCTCAAAGCAGCCCAAAAAGTTGTAACTGTAAAAAAAACAGATTAATATAAGCTATTTCAAAAAGTGCTTTTGTATGAAAAGATGCTTAAGAAAAACAATTGAAACACTTGAGATATAGTTACAAGTTTAATCCAATTCAATTATTACATTCTACAATATGAGCACGAGCCACCAGCATGTATTGAATTAATCAATTAGAAGAATACCATTTTGTCCCGAGACAACAAAACTGTCTATGTACTCATCAACTGTAAGCCAAAGTCCAAGGATTCCGAGTCCAATAAAAAGACCAGCAACAACATCAATCAAACTGTGCATACCAAGATAAAGTCTTCCTACAAAAAATAACAAACAATTTTCATTGTTCTGCCACACGATAGACCAAAAGTAGGAACCCACTAATAGATTAAAAGTAATGAAAAAAGCCTACCCAATCCAACGAGGGCCACGAACAAGCAAGCAAGGGATACTCCAAAATAGTTAACATAGGGACCTTGAATTTGAGCATGAGTCAGGACATAGTGCAAAAGGTAGCTGATAAACATCCATTCCAAGGAAAAACATTCATTATTCAATCAAAAGCAAGTGTTTAATATTTCACATTAGATAATCTGACTTCAATAAACTACATGCTTCTAAGCAATTTAAGCTGACAAAAGAAGAAAAATGGTCATATATGATTGCAAATGCGTTACCATGTTTTTACTGATTAAGTTATTTTCTGTTCCACTAAGTTGGCCCATAAAATATAAACTTGAACTGTAAGGCATGCATGTCATTGTCACCTACTCAATTCTCTGGTCAGATTACATAACTAACATCTCCACAGCCAACCCACCACAATCCACAAGTAAGCAGCCATAAGAACATGACTCAAAACTCCCACACTCTAAAGTCTAAAAACAAATGCCCAGGCTTTGGTGGATGGAAGCTTTTCAATTAACACAAATGCACGATACTTCACTCTTGGAAAAAAATCAAATAAAAGGAGTAACAAATTACCCAGATAAGCAAACAGTGTTGAGTGTGTGAGAAGAAGGAAGACCATATTCTAAAGCATTCTCTTGCTCATCTTTTGTAGAAGTTACTCTCCTCACAGGAGGAGAAGCCGGTCTTGGCGCTGAAACCACATCCTACAGTTTGACAAAACAACAAACACCTTGAGTCCACAAACATCAAACACAACATAGAACTAAAAAAAAAGAGTTGAATTGAATCAAATTTTGATTCAAATGAATATAAACATAAACACAGAGTTACATACATACCTTTATGCAGTTCCCTATATAATCACAAAACGCCATCAACAATGTCATCTGCCTAGCCAATTGACCATGACCAGTCTACAAAGAAAGAAAAATTCCGATAAATTTACAGTTTTTGAAACAAAAAAAGTTGAACCATATCATAAAAAAAGAAAAGAAAAGAAACGTACCCAGAATAACAAAGGGAGAAAAGCGGTGTAAAACGGCACAGAAACAACACAAGACAAGACAGAAAAAAGAGCATCAAAGAATCCAGCTTTGTAACTCTGCATCACCGAAGAATTCAAAGAAAAATGAGCATTCACAACAAAAACATTGAAAAAGTAATAAATATTGAGGATTTTCCCCGTTGATTACCTGGATCTGGAGGAGAATTGGGGTTCCGGTATGAACATAGTGAGTAACGAAAGGTTGAAGGAAAGATCTAAGCTTGAGAGTGAGATTAAGATAGGAAGAAGAAAGAAGGTAGAAGAGTATTCCAGCGAGAATCGAACCTTGCCATAGTGCTGAACCTTCCATGTTTCTCTTCTCTCTCTGTAAAAATAGCAGAAGAGAGAGAGAGAGAAGAAAGAGAAACAGAAATAGTAATGAAAATGAATCTAAATTAGATTATGAATGAATTTACAAGAACAAGCGCTAGTTGTATTGTAGTTGCATTTATTCAACTTTATGATTTCAAATTATATTGTCAAGTTTTTTTTTTTTTTTTTTTGTGTTGTTTTGAGAAGGAGAAAAGTTGGGATATTTTGAGCCATTAGTTAATTATATTCGGTTCGTTGAATTCAATGACAGGTTTAGGGGTGTGCTGTGCTGTGGTGGTGTGTAATGTAATACTTTACTAAAATTAAAATTAAAATTAAAATGGGTGTGCTGGATTTTTATTACACCAGGATACATGTTGATATAGTGATGTAAAAATGGTTTAAAAAGGAAAGTGGAAGATTTGTCAAAAAAAATTTAAATGGAGTGTGAAAGGGAAAAATAGTTACTTTCTTAAGAAAAAAGAAGGAAAGAAAATAATAATTTTGCGAAAATAATATAAATATCTATAATTGAAAATGAATTATAATGATCAAGATTTTTTAAGTTGGGGTTTAATTCGCCGTTTTAATTCACGATTTAAATATAATTTTTAGTTTTTTTTTTTGTCAAAAATATCCATATTCAAAGGAAATAAATGGATTGTCACGGTTCGTTTTAAATATAAAATTTGAGTTTTTTTTAATAAAATAATCGGATATAATATAATATTTTTATATGTTTATTTTTATTTGGTGTTATTTGATTTAGAAAATTAATTTTTTTTTTTTAATTATGAAATTTAAAATTTTGTGAGATTCTTTTTATATTTATATGATTAATTGGTGCTAAATTTTAATTCATTGTGCCGAAGTGTTGAACAGGGATGTGTGTCGATACAGATGTTTCACACAAATTTGATTTTGATTCTATTTAGATTTGTTTTAAATCTAAATTTGATTTGATTTGATTTAGTTCAAAATAAGTAATTTTGGGCTTTTATAGTTTTTGGGTTTTGTCTTGAGATGCAAGCAAACCTAACTCTATAAATATGGAGTTTTCCTCATTGTATCATATGAATTCCAACACATTGTATTTTTCTCACAAAATTCTGCAGTTGCAGAGTGAAGAATAAAGAAAGAAAGAAAGAAAGTCCCACAGTTTGTGGGCAGCAGCAACATTCATCTTTCCCAATTTTCTCAAGAACCCTAATTTCTTTTTCTTTTTCTCTATTTTCTTCTTCTTTCTTTTATTTTACTGCGTGATAGCTACGAAATTCCCATAGGTTTTGGGTTAATTCCAACATTTGGTATCTAGAGTTCCGGTTGAGAGATTTAAGGGCAAGAACGCGATGGCGATGAATCATCCGAATGAGCATTTTCCGGCGAGTCTTCCGATTCTCAAGAAAGATAACTATGAGAATTGGTGCAAGCAGATGAAGGTTGTGTTATGTTATCAAGATCTTTGGAATCTTGTGAAAGAAAGAGTAGCAACGCTTGTAGAAAACGCGACGGAAGCGAAAAAGACTGTGCACAGAAAATTGAAGAAGGAAGATTATAAAGCTCTCTTTATAATCCAGATTCTTGAGAAGTCTTTTGGAGGCGCGAAGAAGGTGAAAAATGTGAGGTTACAAACTCATAAAAGGGCTTATGAATTGCTTCATATGGAAGACAATGAAAGCATATCAGAAATCTTTAAAAGAGTTATGAAACTTTTGAATTAAATCAACGTATGTGGAAAACTGCTGACAACGAAAACAGTAGTCTCAAAGATTTTGAGATCGTTGGCTCCAAAGTTCGACCATGTGGTAGTAGCCATAGAAGATTCGAAAGATTTGTCGAAGGTGACTAAAGAAGAGCTTCAGGGGACACTTGAATCTCATGAACAAAGAATGACTGAAAGAGCAGCAGGCAAGTCGAAGAGTAACGTGGCTTTGCAGGCGCAATCAGTAAGAGATGGGAAAGGCAAAGAAAAAGTGTTCGACAACAAAGGCAGAGGTGGCTACAACAATTCGACTAGTCAAAATCAGCAAGAAAAAAACTGGTCGAATCAGAGAAAACCCTAGGACTAAGGCAACCAAAGAGGTGGTGCTACAGGTAGAGGAAAAGGTAGTGGTCGAAAGCCAGACAAAAGTCACATTCAATGTTTCAACTGTCAGAAGTATGGTCGCTATTCTAGTGGTTATCCAGAAAAGCAAAAGAATCAAGATTCTGAGGCTAAGTTAGCAAAGCATGAAGAAGACATTTTGTCGATGGTCACAACAAGAGATGAAGAGAGATTCCAGGAACAATGGTACTTGGACTCAGGATGCTCATCCCACATGACTGGTAGGAAATATTGGTGTGTCAACACGAAGCCCTCAATGAAGAACACAGTGAAATTTGCAAATGACAATACTTTAGCAGCTGAAGGTATTGGTGATGTTCTGATTAAGAGGAAAGATGACAAGAGGTCAGTAATTTCCAATGTTTTGTATATACCAGGCATGAAGAGCAATTTGCTAAGTATAGGGAAATTGGTCGAAAAGAACTACAAGGTGTCGGTCGAAGACAAGGTGATGAGATTCGTCGAAGCAAGTGGTAGGTTGATCTTGAAGGCTCCAATGTCTCAGAATAGAACCTTCAAGATTGAACTAAATGTGATGGAGCATAAGTCTCTTGCAAGTCAGCTAGAAAAAATGAATGGTTATGGCACTATAGACTTTGTCATCTCAATTTCAAAGACATCAGAGATTTAAAGAGAAGAAATATGGTTTCAGGATTTCCAGAAATCGACATCCCAAACGAAGTGTGTGAAGAATGTGTTTAGTCGAAACAACACAAGAATAACTTTATCAAGGATGCATGAAGCAGGTGGATTCGATTTGAGGTAACGGGTACTTTGTCACTTTCATAAATGATTTTTGTCAAAAATTGTGGCTTACCTGATTAAGAAGAAAAAGTGAAGTGATCTATGTATTTCACATGTTTAAATCTATGGTCGAAAGACAAAGTGGTCAAAAGCTCAAGATTTTGAGGACTGATAATAATGGAGAGTATGTGTCGAAAGATTTCGATGTATTATGTGTAAAAGAAGGGATTGTGCATGAGGTGGTGACACCCTACACTCCACAACAGAATGGAATTGCGGAAAGGAATAATCGAACCATCATGAACATGGTGAGAAGTATGTTAAATGGCAAGCATCTACCCAGAGAACTATGGGGAGAACCTGTGTCGAGTGCAACGTATATTTTAAACAGATGTCCGACAAAGAAGCTAGAAAGAGTTACGCCATAAGAGTGTTGGTCTGGTGTCAAGTCTAGCTTGAGTCATCTGAAGGTATTTGGATCTATAACACATAAGCATGTTCCAGATCAGTTGAGAAGCAGACTTGATGATAAGTCTAGTCAAATGATTCTGATATGATATCATTCGACTTGAAGTTACAAGTTGTTCGACCCAGTAAACAAGCAGGTTGTGATTAACAAGGACGTGATAATAGATGAGCTTAAAGAATGGGATTGGACTAAAAATGTCAAGAAAGATTCAGTTGAAATCTTATGTGAAGAACCAGCTAGTGAAGTCGAAAGAGATGTTTGATGAGAAGATGTTAGAGGTGAAGCAGGCCCAAGCAGATCTCAAAGAACAAGACACATGCCTGCAAGGTTGCAAGAATGTGTGATTACATCAGATGATGTGGTCGATGAAGAAGGTGAGCTGGTACATTATGATTTTTATGTAGATGTCGAACTTGTCAATGGAGCTGAGGCATTGAAAGATTCGAAGTGGGTGAAAGCAATGAATGAGGAGATAAAGGCCATCGAAGTCAACAACATTTGGTCATTTGTCGAACTGCCTCAAGGCAATAAGGCAATTGATATGAAGTGGGTATACAAGGTGAAGCTGAATCCCATAGGGGAAGTGACTCGATACAAGGCGAGACTTGTGGTGAAAGGTTTTCTTCAGAAGGAAGGAATCGAATTCGACGAAGTATTTGCTCATGTTGCTAGGATCGAAACAATCAGGTTGGTTGTTGGTCTAGCAAACATGAACAACTGGCAGATGTGTCAGATGGATGTGATGTGTGCATTTCTAAATGGCCCCTTAGATGAAGAAGTTTATGTTTCACAACCAGCTGGGTTTGTGAAACAAGGCGAAGAGAGAAAGGTGTAAGGGCTGCATAAAGCCTTGTATGGACTAAAGCAAGCTCCAAGAGCTTGGAATAAGAAGATAGACAACTTTCTAAGGGAGAAGGAATTTTTGAAGTGCACAACTGAGTATGAAGTATATGTAAGAAGAAGCTATGCAAATTTTCTTATACTATATCTCTATGTCGATGACTTATTGATAACAGGAAGTTGCAAAAAGGAGATCGGAGATTTCAAACATGGCCTAAGTGAGGAGTTTGAAATGTCAGACTTGGGAAATCTCTCATATTTCCTTGGCATCGAATTCTAAAAGAGTGGTTGAGGTTTGATGATGTATCAAAGAATATATGCAGGCAAAATACTCAAGAGATTTGAGATGCAAGATTGCAACCCAACTTCGACTCCAGCTGAGCCCAGATTGCAACTGTCGAAGGATTCAGAAGAAGATGATGTCGACCCAACCCCATATAGAAGACTTATTGGGTCACTTCGATACCTTTGTCACACAAGGCCTGACTTAGCATATAGTGTTGGTATGGTGAGTAGATTCATGCAGAAGCCAAAGGTATCACACCTAGCAGCGACGAAGAGGATACTAAGGTATTTGAAAGGAACTCTTGACTGTGGCATTTTGTTTCCAGCAGTTGATGAAGGAAAATGATGCAAGTTAGTGGGATACACATATTCCAATTGGTGTGGTGATGTTGAGGATAAAAAATCCACAACTGGATATGTGTTTATGTTAGGCGGTGCACCAGTTGCTTGTAGTTCGAGAAAGGAGCCAGTAGTGGCATTATCATCGTGTGAAGCAGAGTATATAGTTGTTTCTCTCTGTGCATGTCAAGCGACATGGATGATGAATCTGGTCGAAGAGATTACAACAAAGAGTAATGGAGTGATTACCATGAAGATCGACAAAATGTCAGCTATCAATTTGGCGAAGAATCTGATAGCGCATGGTCGAAGCAAGCATATCGAAATGAGGTTCCATTATCTTCAAGAGCAGGTAGCAGATGGGAAGATGAAGATGGAACACTGCAAAATTGAGAATCAAATTGCAGAATCATTACAAAGGGAATGCAGGTCAAAGTATTCAAGAAACTAAGGTCTATGATGAATATGGATAACTTATACACAATGAATTAGGTGGTATGTTATTGTAATTCCTTGTGTTGAACAAGGATGTGTGTCGAAACAGGTGTTTCACACAGATTTAATTTTGATTCTATTTAAATTTGTTTTGGATCTAAACTAGATTTGATTTGATTTAGTTCAAAATAGGTAATTTCGGTCTTTTATAGTTTTTGGGCATTGTCTTGAGATGCAAGCAAACCTTCTGCACCCAAGCCTCATACCGACAAGTATAATTACTGCCGTTTTCACAAAAGTCACGGACATGTGACCGAAGACTGCGTTCATCCGAAGGACGCAATTGAGATCCTGATTCAAGAAGGTCATCTCAAACAGTACACCAAGAGGAACGATACTCCCCGACACGAGGAGCATGCAACGAAGAGAGCTCGCAAAGACATACCACCCGACGATTCCTCATATCATGTGGCCTTGTGCGTATCCCGCCCGAAGGACTTCCATCTCCCTGACTCAGGTCCAGGGGAACGACTTGCTGCCCTCGGCCCCTAGGAAGACTTCCCAACAACTCTTGTTATATCAGGAGGAGGGATGAACAATGAGAACGCTGTTATTTCGATGAAACGCAAATTCGACGAACTCTTACTGATCGCGCCCGAACAACTTGCGACACTGACAAAATATCGGGGAAAATCCAACCCGATATCTTTCTTCCTCGAAGAGCTGCCGGGCGGCTCTCCTAATTTAAGTATCCCTTTACTGATAAGGGCCAAAATGGCGCGTTTTAATGTTCGACACATCCTAGGAATCAACTTCATTGACCTCGACAATTGCATCGACGAGGACAGGTCATAATCAACACCAAGAATAACAAGAAGCCTAGATTTGAAGAGCAACCTCCCCCCAGGGAATCAACTTCATCGACCTTGACAACCACATCGGCGAGGACGACACTGAAGCACAAGGCCCAGTCCACGGGCAGTCCCCGAATCACCCATTCTGGTCGGTCCCCGACGAAGAGTTCGAGCTTATTCCCTTGGGTGACAACCCCGACAGAGCTGTGAAGATAGGCACTGGACTTCCCGTAGAGACAGGGGAGCAACTCACAATCTGCCTCAAGGAAAATGCGGACCTCTTCGCATGGAATGTTGCAGAGATGCCCGGGCTTGACCCCGAGGTCGCTTGTCATCAGTTAGCTTTAGACCAGGCCATTAAGTATGTAGCACATCATAGGCGCAAACAGTCTTCTGAGAAAGTGGAGGCTGCTGAAAGATCTGTAAAAGACCTCTTAGAGGCAAATTTTATTTCTGAAGCCCGATACACAACCTGGCTCTCTAATATAGTCCTCGTTAAGAAAAATAATGGAAAATAATGTATGTGTGTTGACTATATTGATCTCAATAGGGTTTGTCCCAAAGATGCTTTCCCCCTGCCTAACATAGATAAACTGGTCGACAACTCTGCAGGTCTCAAACTCTTGTCTTTTATGGACGCATATAGTGGATACAACCAAATCCCTATGTCGGACACAGACAAGAGACACACGGCCTTCATGACCCTGACAGGCAATTTCTACTACAACGTAATATCCTTCGGGCTAAAGAACGTCGGGGCCACATACCAACGGATGATGAACAAGGTCTTCTGGGAGAGAGATTAGGGACATGCTCAAAGTATACATGGAGGACATGATCGTGAAGTCGCACGAGGAAGTCGACCATGCACAACACCTCCGAAAGGTTTTCGAGAAGGCGAGACAATGCAAAATGAGGTTTAATCCTGAAAAATGCACCTTCGGTGTCCGGGCAGGGAAATTCCTCGGCTTCTATCTCACCGAGCGCGGGATTGAGGCCAACCCTGACAAATTTCGGGCGTTTTCGAAGTTCCCAACCCGAAACTCAAATAAATCCATTCAATCCCTCAATGGTATGCTCGCTTCCTTATCCTTCTTCGTCGCCAAGTCCTCCCAACACGCCTTGCCTTTCTTTAAACTATTACGAAAAGAGACCACCTTCGAGTGGACCGAAGAATGCGAGCAGACACTGCTCCATCTGAAAAAGGCACTCTCCGAACCACCGGTCCTATCCCGACCACTAGAAAAAGAGACTTTGTATATGTATCTGCCCGTAGCGACTGAGGCCGTCAGCGCCGTCCTCATCCGAGAAACTGTTGATGGGCAAAAACCTATTTGTTTCACAAGCAAAACTCTTCAAGGAGACTACGACATTACTTCCTCACCCACATGATTAAAGTCTGAACCGACCAACCCATCAAGCAACTGCTCGACCGACCAAACATGGTCGGTTGCATGCTGAAATGGTCACTGGAGCTATCGGAGTTCGACATCTAATACAAAAGCAGGAAAGCCCCGAAAGCTCAGGTCCTAGCTGATTTCGTTGCAAAGATGACGCATAGCCCGATCCCAACTAGCGGCACCCACAAGTGGACGATCTTTATAGATGGTGCTTCCAACTCGACAGGTAGTGGCGCAGGTATCATCCTCGAAAACAAAGATGGTATTCTGATCGAGGTCTCTCTGGCATTGGCCTTCCTGGCCTCTAACAACTAGGCCGAGTATGAAGCATTCCTTGAGGGTTTAAGATTAGCCGAGGATTTAGGGGCAAAGGAAGTGAAGATATCAAATGACTCTCAACTTGTGGCATCACAGGTACGAGGAGAATATCAGGCTAAGAATGACAATTTCATTGAATACTTAGCCTTAGTGAAAGACAAACTCGAAAAATTCAATGCATGAGAGGTCCAACACTTCCCCCGCGAGCACAACATGCGAGCGGATGTCCTGTCTAAACTGTACAATATGATCTAATATTTTGCAGGTAATGGTATCCAAAATAAAACTGAATTATTCAATTTTTGAAACACGCTCTTAAGCAACAATGTGTTTGAGAAAATATTTAATATTTTTAAACCAAGGTTTATAATTTTTTAAGTCACTGCTTCTATTTATATTCAAGATACAAGTAAAAATTGGGTTGACATAAGCAACACTTTTATTTTATTTTTCCCACAAAATCAATGAATTTTTAGTTGAGTTACCATCAACGTTATCAATAAATAAAGACTATAACTATAAACTCATTATTCGAGTTACCATCAATCATACAAAACTGATTGGTAAGATGAAGAATGTCACTCTATATAAATTCTTTGAGTTCTATATTTAATCAATGTGAGATTTGGATTTTTCCCTATAAATATGATCCATAAGATTTTGCATGCTATGACCCCCAAAATAAAAACAAATTATTCAATTTTTGGTACCACATTCTTAAGCAATGTGTTTGAGAAAATGTTCGGTATTTTTTAATCGAGGTGTTCTGGACTGGGCCAAGGCATTATGCACGGCATGGCCCAGTGCTCGTCATGCCCGTGTCCAAACGGCCAAGCACGAGGACACGTCAGACGTAGGACCATTCACCCGAGGGATGTTTCCTCGGGTCTCTAACTACGTGTCGGGCAAAGAGCGAGTTGCCCGTCCCATGGTCTCCGTCCACACATCATCGACCACATCACGGGCATCTGGCTTGTGTCGGGCAGAACCACAGCAGCACCTCACTTACCACGTCACCCAACTCCCCTATATTGTCTCCTTAGGGATAGGGGCAGTTGGACCAGGGGGCAGATCTTGGTCTAGGTCTTAACGCTTCTTACGCGTCCCCTGGCAGCTCCTCCTTGGGCCTAGCTAATCCAGCCCATTAGGAGCCTTGGCCCAGCGCTGGGGGCTCAATATAAATACCCTTTTCACAGCAAAGGGTCAGGTATTCTAACTCGCTTTCTAATAACCTTACTATGTACCTCTTCTGACTTAAGCATTGGAGCACCTTGCAGGTACACCCCCCCCTTTATTCACCTTATTCTCTGGCCCAATCTCAAATCCTTGGAAGGCTCTCCTGATCAGGTAAGATCAGTGGCGCCGTCTGTGGGAATCTAGCTATCCCCATCTTCATCAAAAGAGGATCAAAGCTCATTTATTTCTGTCCTTCCAACATGGCCGGAGAACAACCTAGCGAGCGCAGCCGTCCCCTCGTCGACTACACTATGGACGACGGCCCACCATCCCGCGAAACAGACGCTCGAGACGGTCGTCCATCCACCCCGTCTCCAGAGCCACAAAACAACGGGGATGTCCCTCACGCTCACAACTCAGGGGCAAAGACATTTCACCCCATTCCCGTTCCCGTCGAAGGAGACGCCACAATGATTGCCATGGTAAATGCCCTCAATCAGGCCGGTTCTATGCTCTATCAACAGCACGAACGAATCATGGCCCTCGAAGCCGAGCGCCAAGAGACCCGACTCCAGCCGGAGGGGAGGACACAGCAACGTTCAGAACCAACAAAGAAGCGAGGACGTCGCTCCCCAGAACCTCACGTCAGCAGGGCACGCGCCCGTCGTGACGAAGGCCGAGCAGGAGCATCACCAAGGCACGGGCACAGTCCCGACAACAACGAACTATCCCCCTTAAGGAGCGACGAGGAGGACCTGCACTGTCCCTTATCACGGGCAATAATGGAGGCTCCGCTCCCCAGAGGCATGGAGAAACCGCCCAATCTAGCTGTATACGACGGGACTACCGATCCAGACGACCACGTCGACAACGTTAACGCGATGCTCGACTACCGTAATGATATAACCGGGCACCTCAAATGCCGACTGTTCTCAACGACCCTCAGGAAAGGGGCCATGGCTTGGTACAAAAGCTTGGCCCCTGAATCCATTACGTCATGGAGAGTCATGAGGTCCATGTTCACCAGACACTTTACAGCTTCCCGTCGTCACCCCAAGACTGAGGCGACCCTTGAAGCCATAGTACAGAAGAAGAATGAAACACTACGCTCGTACATCGAGCGATTCAACCAGGAAGCTGCCGAGGTGGATACCACCGAGCACATGAAGAAGTATCTCCTCGAAAGAGGTCTCTTGCCCGGCAGTGAGCTTAGCAGAGCCGTCGGAATCGAGCCTCCCCGCACCTTGAACGAACTCCTGCACAAGGCCCAGGCCTACATCAGATACGAGGAAAAACAGGTGGCACACAACGCCCGCAGCGGACGTAACGCCGGCGATACCGAGCACTCCAAACGCGAAGACACGAGCATCCCCCGTCGCAACGGGGACAAGCGAAGAGAAGAAAGACCTCGCGAGCTCCGAGAAGGAAGAGGCCCCGCGGGCAGATATAGCGAGTACACCTTACTAACAGCTCCTCGAGAGCGTATCCTTGCAGAATGTATCAACTCTGAATTTAAGCAGGGCAGGGTCAGGTTCCCAAAACCATCTGCGCCAAAGCCCCACACCGACAAATCCAAGTACTGCCGATTCCACAGAAGTCACGGGCACGTGACAGAAGACTGCGTCCACCTAAAGGATGCAATAGAGATTTTAATCCAAGAGGGGCACCTAAAGCAGTATACGAAGAAGGACGAAGCTCCCAGACATGTCGAGCCAGAAAAGAAGAGGCCCCGGGAAGAAACGCCCCCTGACAACTCTCCTTACCAAGTGGCCCTCTGCGTGTCACGCCCGGAAGATTTCTTCCTCCCCGAAGCACTGCCCGAAGGCAGAATCGCTGCACTCAGCCCCTGGGAAGACTTCCCAACCGCACTGGTGATATCGGGAGGGGGAATTAACGGGGAAGCCGCTGCCCTCTCCGTCAAACGCAAGTTCGACGAACTCCTGCTGACCGCCCCCGAGCAGAAAGCGACACTGACAAAGTACCGGGGAAAATCCAACCCGATATCCTTTTTCCTGGAGGAACTTCCGGGCGGATCCCCGAATTCAGGCATCCCACTGTTGATAAGGGCAAAGATGGCCCAGTTCGACGTCCGACGCATCCTGGTCGATCAAGGCAGCTCAGTGGATATCATGTACGTCCATCTCTTCAAGACTCTGAAGCTAGACAAGACCAACTTAGCCCCCTACGTCGGATCAGATCTCCAAGGATTCAACGGAGCAACAACCAGACCGTGGGGATATGTCGAGCTCCTCGTCACTTTCGGCGAACAAGAAACGGCCAGGGAAGTCAAAATCCAATTCCTGGTCGTGGACTGTCCGTCCCTTTACAATTGCATCTTTGGACGCCCGACGCTCGCCGAACTCACCGCGGTCCCATCCACCGTCCACCTAAAGATGAAATACTACACCAAATTGGGACGTGTGGTCACCATCCACGGTGACATCGAGGCAGCCCGGCGATGCTACGACGCCGCTGTGAAAGGACAGACCGTGGTCAGCACGAAGAGCAACTGCAACAACAAAAAACTCAGGACCGAGGATCCTCCCCGGGGAGTTAATGCCATCGACCTCGACTGTCGCATCGGTTTGGACGAGACCGAAGAGGGGAAGTTCGCCCCAGTTCGACCAATCCCCGACGGAGAGTTCGAGCTCATTCCCCTCGGGGACGATCCAGAAAGGACGGTGAAGATAGGTAAGGGACTACCCGAGGAAACTAGAGAAGAACTCGTGGCATGCCTCAAGGAGAACTCCGACCTCTTCGCGTGGAACGCCGCAGAAATGCCCGGGCTGGACCCCGAGATCGCGTGTCACAAACTAGCGTTAGACAGGGCAGCCAAGCCCATAGCACAACGTAGGCGCAAGCAGTCGCCCGAAAAGGCAGAGGCTGCCGAGCGAGCTGTAAAAGACCTCTTAGAGGCAAATTTTATTTCTGAAGCCCAGTACACAACCTGGCTCTCAAATGTAGTCCTCGTTAAGAAAAATAATGGAAAATGGCGTATGTGTGTTGATTATACTGATCTTAATAGGGCTTGCCCGAAAGATGCTTTCCCCCTCCCTAATATAGATATGCTCGTTGATAACTCTGCAGGTTTTAAACTCTTGTCCTTCATGGACGCATATAGTGGATATAACCAGATCCCTATGGCGCCCACAGACAAGAAACACACAGCGTTCATGACCCCAACGGGCAATTACTATTACAATGTGATGCCGTTCGGGCTCAAGAACGCTGGCGCTACGTACCAACGCATGATGAACAAAGTCTTCAAGGATGAAATAGGGGACATGCTCGAAGTATACATGGACGACATGATCGTCAAATCACACGAGGAAGTTACCCATGCTCGACACCTAACAAAGGTGTTCAAGCAGGCGAGACAGTGTAAAATGAGGTTCAATCCCGAAAAGTGCACGTTCGGCGTACGGGCAGGAAAGTTCCTCGGTTTCTATCTCACCGAAAGAGGAATAGAGGCCAACCCCGACAAATGCCGGGCATTCTCGGAATTTCCGACCCCGAGGACCAAGAAATCGATCCAGTCACTCAATGGAGTGCTCGCCTCACTCTCCCGTTTCATCGCCAAGTCGGCCCAGCACGCATTGCCATTCTTCAGACTCCTTCGCAAAGAGGCTACCTTCGACTGGACCGATGAATGCGAGCAAGCATTACTCCATCTAAAGAAGGTTCTGTCCGAACCCCCGGTCTTATCACGACCATTAGAAAAAGAAACCCTATACTTATACCTGTCCGTGGGGACCGAGGCCGTCAGCGCCGTCCTAATAAGAGAAACCGACGAAGGACAAAAGCCCATCTATTTTACGAGCAAAGCACTCCAAGGCCCCGAACTCCGATATCAGCAAATCGAAAAGGTCGCCCTGGCCCTCATCAATACAGCGAGGAGATTACGATATTATTTCCTCGCACACACGATAAAGGTGAGGACCGACCAGCCAATCAAACAGCTGCTCGGGCGTCCGGATATGGCCGGGAGGATGCTCAAGTGGTCACTGGAACTCTCCGAATTCGACATACAATACGAAAGTAGGAAAGCCTTGAAAGCCCAGGCACTGGCCGACTTTGTCGCGGAAATGACCCACTGCCCGACACCAGCAGAGAGCGCCCACAAATGGACGATCTTCGTCGACGGCGCCTCTAGCACGTCAGGCAGCGGGGCCGGGATCATCCTCGAAAATGAAGAAGGGATCCTGATAGAGGTATCATTGGCACTGGCGTTCCCGACATCGAACAACCAAGCCGAATACGAAGCCTTCCTCGCAGGCCTACGGTTAGCCGAAGACCTGGGAGCGAAAGAGGTAAAGATATCCACTGACTCCCAGCTCGTGGCCTCACAAGTGCGAGGAGAGTACCAAACCAGGAACGACAACCTCCTCGAGTACTTGTCCCTTGTCAAAGAAAAGCTTGACAAATTTGAAAGGTGGGAAGTTCAACACATACCCCGCGAGCACAACACACGGGCAGACGTTCTCTCGAAACTAGCCAGCACGAGGAAAAAGGGTGGGAATAAATCAGTAATTCAGGAAATCCTTCCTCGACCCAGCATCGACAAACTTCCTCCTCCATTCGAGGTCAACGCTATCGGGGATGCTCACTGTTGGATGACACCCATTTACAATTACCTCACAAGAGACGAGCTCCCAGCCGACCCGAAAGAGGCGACCACTGTCAAACGACGAGCATGCTCATACGTACTCCTCGAAGGAAAACTCTACCGGAGAGGGTTCTCCGTCCCGTTACTTAAATGCGTCGAGGAAGAGAAAGTCCCCGACATACTTGGAGAGATACACCGGGGAATCAACGCTCAACACCTCGGCGGGCGATCGCTCGCACGAAAGGCCCTTCGAGCAGGCTACTACTGGCCGACCATGCAAAGCGATTCGAAAGAGCACGTCAAAAGATGTGACAAATGCCAACGACACGCCGACATGCACCTCGCACCTCCAAACGACCTCAAATCACTATCTTCCCCATGGCCCTTCGCGTGGTGGGGCATGGACATCCTCGGACCCTTCGTAACCGGATCGAATCAGAATAAATACCTCATCGTCGGGGTGGACTACTTTACCAAATGGATCGAGGCAGAGGCACTGGCTAAAATAACCGCGCAGAACATTCTCCAGTTCTTCAAACGCAACATCCTCGCTCGATTCGGTATACCCCAGACACTTGTCACAGACAATGGGACACAGTTCACGGACGGAGGATTCCAGGACTTCGTCGCTGGTCTGGGCACCACACAGCATTTCACATCTGTCGAACATCCACAGACGAACGGGCAAGCAGAGGCGGCCAACAGGGTAATCTTACGTGGCCTCAAACGCAGACTCGGCGAGGCGAAAAGGGCATGGGTCGAGGAGCTACACAGCGTCCTATGGGCTTACCGCACGACACCGCATTCTACCACCGGGGAAACCCCATTCCGACTGACTTACGGCACCGAAGCAGTCATCCCGGTGGAAGTACGGACACCGACGAGGAGGATAGAGGAACCCCTAGACGAGGAAATGAACGATGAAACCCTCAGAGCCGAGCTCGACCTGGTCGAGGAGATACGTTCCGAAGCAGCCCTCAGGGAAACGACCCTCAAACAAAAAATAGCGCTACGCCACGACGCGAAAGTCATAAGAAGAGAGTTCCAGGTTGGCACCCTGGTCCTCAGAAGAAACCAGAAAAACCCAAGAGAGGGCAAGCTGGCGGCCAACTGGGAAGGCCCCTACCGCGTCCGCGACAAGACGAGCAACGGAGCCTATTACCTAGAAAACCTACAAGGAGAACAACTCGCTCGACCATGGAACGCAGAAAAACTTAGACAATATTACAGCTAAATGTAGCACGGGGAAACGTGGGTGGTACGACCACGCTCTTCGTCTCCAAAACCCCAGAGAGGAACCACGAGACCCGGGAACGAGCCGGGGTCTCATAGCGAACACAACCCTCCCCGACGCGTGGGATCTTGACCAAGACTCAACGTCGAAGTACCAGGACAGGCAGGGCACCCAGCTCGCGATGGGAAAGCCCAAGCCTCGAGACCAGGGTTCGAACAACGGACCCGGGCTTCGATCCCAACGGGCACAAAGCCTGACACTTCATCGGTTCCCTAAACCGAGAAGATTAACGAGGTCGAGCAGAGTACGAATTCATAAAAGCAAATATCAAACATAAACGAACACAATGAATGACAACAAAAACATTCATATATTAAAAATAATAACAACGGCCGAAGCCAAGTACGCCCGAAGGCCAGATTACAAATGCCCGAAGGCCAAAGTACATAACGGGCACGCAGGCCATAACAAAACTACAAATTAAAATTACATAATTAAGACTCCGCTCGGAGCACTTCTTCTTCCTCCTCCTCTTCCTCACCACCCAGCTCTTCCTCCGCTTCGAACGGGCAGACGATCTCACCATCCCTGACACAGTAGTTATGGGCCGACCCCGCCGTCACCAACTCGGGATTCAGAAGCCTAAGTTGTTCGACAGCATTATCGAAACCCTCTTTGAAAACGGCCACCAGCTCTTGATTGAGAGTGCGGATATGCCCCAGCAGCTCACCGCGCGAACCAAGGGCACGCTCCTCCTCGGTCTCGTCGGCCAGAGAACGGACCTTTTCTTCGAGAGATTCAATCTGAGCCCTCAGGCCAGCATTGTCCTCGGTCAACTTTTGATGATCGGCCACCTGCTCTTCCAAGCTCGCCTTAGCAGCCTTCAACTAGTCTCGCTCCTTCTCCACCTCATCCAGCTTCTGGCTCAGCCCTTCCTGCAGCTGATGCTCCTCTTTGTAGTCCGACAGGTCTTTGGACAGTTTGTCCTTCTCCGATCGGACCTGCAAAAGAGCATCCTCCAGCGAGGCAGTAGAGACCGAAGTGTCGGTCAAGACCATGGCCGTCTCCATCACCCGGATGACAGCAGCAATGTCCCTAGCCAGATCTTTGCGCCGAGCACCAGCATCTTGATCCAAAATAGCCCTGGCCTCGGGCTCCGGCACCGCAATCGCCTCCTCGGCCTTGAAAAACGACCGTTCCACATAGCAAGGAGGTAGCAGATAGCTGCCCGGTCCATTCGGGCTTCCCAGCGACGACCTCGAAAGAGTCCCCGACGGCCGCTTCCGTTTGTGGAGGGGAGAGGCAGATAGCGGCGGGTTGTCAGGTATATCTATCGCCCGAGGAGGAGAGGAAGGAGTCACGCTCGCCACATTTGAAGGACCGGCCCCAGCATCACCAGCGGTCTCCAAGACACGAACCACAGTCTTTTTCTTCTTCTTGGGCACCCGGTCAGCCGCACCGACCTGATTCGCTAACTTCAACACCCGATCACGAGCACTGGGCATGGCACCTGCAAAATATTACACACAAACATTAGCGAGCAAAGACATTAACCGAAACAAAAAGCTAAACAAAATCTACCTACTCAATAACGCTAGAGCTTCCTCCTCGGTATCACACTCGAGCAGAGCCTTCGTATTAATATAGCGCGTCTCGGTGATTAGTTCCCCGGCCTCATCCAGATAGGGCACGCCCTGTCGATTCGCCCAGAACTCCAAGCTGAAGCTCTGCACATAATCAACCAACTTCTTATACGCGAGCCTATCCTCTTGGTCGAGCATCGCATATTTGATCCGGTAATGGGCCGTGGAGAGATCGAAATGATCACGCTGCCACCTCAGCGGTATCTTCGACATAAGCGTCTCATCCCCGTTTGGCTTCCGTTGATAGTAGTATAGAGAGTGAAGGGCTGCACGGGTGATCGGCATCACCACATACCATCGGTTTTTGAAGTGACGAACAGAATCCTCGTACGCCTTGAACAGACGCACGGGCTGCTTGAAAGAGACCCAACTATGACGCCCACGGGAGCCAGACCGCTGGAGATGGAAGACGTGGAAGAAGAGAGCCCGGGTGCAACCAATGCCGAGGAACTGGCAGACTAACTCAAATGCCCGCATAAATGCGAGAGCATTAGGATGCAGTTGGGACGGCGCCAGCCGAAGCCACTTGAAGACCGACATCTGGAAGGAGTTGAAGGGCAGTCTAATCCCCACTTCACGGAAAGCAAATTCATACATGGTGAACTGCTTCCCCGGGAAATGATGACAAATGCGATCTTCTTCCTTGGGGGCGAAGCAGTACCAGTTTGGTGGATCCTCCCGACCTATGGTCTCGACCATAGCGTAAGCAATGATGGCCTCATCGCAAAAATCTGATTCCTCCTCCAAAGGCTCGTCCGCAACCCAGGAGAAGTCAACCTGCCCGGAAGAGGAGGCGTGTTCGGTACCATCTCGGACACTCCCATCCCCGACAGGAAGACGAGCGATTGTCGCATCTTCGGTCGAGGACCCGGAATCTTCCCTCCTCGGTCGTAAACGCCCGGTAGCACCTGAAACGCAGACAGAAAGAGTGAATTCGACGTCAGATCAAATCCACCCTTCCACCGCAGGTCAAGTGAAAGGGCGTAGCGGCGACGGACACTAACTACTCAACTCAGTGACACGCGCACTCTATGGAGGCCGGGCAGAAATTTCATATAGCCTATGCAAATATTGCCCGGCACATGAAATTTATGCCCGGTACAGTATGATCCTAACCCTATTTTCTATCATCTACTGTACATCTACGGTCCACTACACTATTCCTAAGTCAAACCTAACCACATTTCCACAAAGATAACATACATTTGACGGAAAACAACAAGGAAAAACAGTGGGTCACAAGGAAAATCATACCTGACATAGTTGAGTTGAAAAGGGTACGGTGGCGCACGAGCAGCAGACGGTGGTTCAGATAGGAGGACGGGCGGAGACGGCGGTTCAGACGGATGAGCGAGCAAACAATGGAGGATGTGGAGAACTCCGGTGAACGTGTGAACGAAAAAAGTAGAAATGAAGTTACTCAACCCCTTTTTATATTGCCTGGCGCGTGGACCAACGCGCTAGGCCATCATTACCTATCCTGCCTACGCTGCCTCTGCACACTAAACGAAGCGACACCATTAAGTCTGAGACACGTCTCTCCAAAATAAGAAACTGAAACGACCCGGGCACCTATCCGTCTCCCCGACTCACCTAGACGCCACATCCCCACGTCACACCCTCGTCTGCCACAAAAGAGGTGCAGACCAACCGATCACCTCCATCCCCGACATTTCCGGCGAAAGGATCAGTCACGAACAAGTCTGTTGCAACCCCATCTGTCGAACTATCATACTTCCCCGTCAGCTCGGGGAACCACAAGTTGAAACATAAGTCATCGCTCTGGCTCAGAGACTCGACTTGGGGGGCTCCTGTTCTGGACTGGGCCAAGGCATTATGCACGGCATGGCCCAGTGCTCGTCATGCCCGTGTCCAAACGGCCAAGCACGAGGACACGTCAGACGTAGGACCATTCACCCGAGGGATGTTTCCTCGGGTCTCTAACTACGTGTCGGGCAAAGAGCGAGTTGCCCGTCCCATGGTCTCCGTCCACACATCATCGACCACATCACGGGCATCTGGCTTGTGTCGGGCAGAACCACAGCAGCACCTCACTTACCACGTCACCCAACTCCCCTATATTGTCTCCTTAGGGATAGGGGCAGTTGGACCAGGGGGCAGATCTTGGTCTAGGTCTTAACGCTTCTTACGCGTCCCCTGGCAGCTCCTCCTTGGGCCTAGCTAATCCAGCCCATTAGGAGCCTTGGCCCAGCGCTGGGGGCTCAATATAAATACCCTTTTCACAGCAAAGGGTCAGGTATTCTAACTCGCTTTCTAATAACCTTACTATGTACCTCTTCTGACTTAAGCATTGGAGCACCTTGCAGGTACACCCCCCCCTTTATTCACCTTATTCTCTGGCCCAATCTCAAATCCTTGGAAGGCTCTCCTGATCAGGTAAGATCACGAGGTTTATAATTTTTTAAGTTATTATCCTCTATTTATATTTAAGATACAAACAAAACTCGTGTTGACATGTGCAACACTTTATAATTTTTTTCTACAAAGTCAATGATTTTTAGTCGAGTTACCATCAATCATACAAAACGGAATGGTAAGCTGAAGAATGTCACTCTATATAAATCATTTGAGTTCTATCTTTAATCAATGCGAGACTTGGATTTTTCCCTATAAATATGTTCTACAAGATTTTACATGTAATGACCCCCAAAATAAAAATGAAAATTTCAAATTTTGGCACACATTCTTAAGCAATTTGAGAAAATGTTTGACAATTTTAAATTGAGGTTTATAATTTGTTAAGCCATTGCCTCTATTTACATTTTAGTTACAAGCAAATCTCGTGTTGACATTGACATGTGCAACACTTTTATAATTTGTTTCGCTAAGTCGATGAATTTATAGTCGAATTACCATCAACGTTATCAATAAATAAAGATTATAATTATGAACTCGTTATTCAAGTTACCATAAATCCTACAAAGTTAGTTGATAAGATAAAGAGTGTCGCTCTTTATAAATCTTTTGAGTTATAACTTTAATCAAAGTGAGATTTGAATTTTCCCCTATAAATATGATCTACAAGATTTTGACCCCAAAAATAAAAATGAGTATTTCAATTTTTTGCACACGTTCTTAAGCAATGTGTTTGAGAAAATGTTTGGTATTTTAAAATTGAGGTTTATAATTTTTTAAGGCATTGCCTATATTTATATTTAAGATACAAGCAAAACTCGTGTTTACATGTGCAACACTTTTATAAAAAAAAATCGCCAAGTCAATGAATTTTTAGTCGATTTACCATCAAAGTTATCAATAAATAAAAACTATAACTATGAACTCGTTATTCGAATTATCATCAATCCTACAAAACTGGTTGGTAAGATGAAGAGTGTCACTCTATATAAATCATTTGAGTTTTATCTTTAATCAATGTGAGACTTGAATTTTTCCATATAAATATGATCTACAAGATTTTGCATGTAATAACTCCCAAAATAAGAATAAATAATTCAATTTTTGCCACACGTTCTTAAGCAATGCGTTTGAGAAAATATTTGGTATTTTTAAATTGAGATTTATAATTTTTTAAGTCATTGTTTCTATTTATATTTAAGAACAAGCAAAACTTGTGTTGACATATGTACAACACTTTTATAAAAAAAAAAACTGCAAAGTCAATTAATTTTTAGTCGAGTTACCATCAACGTTATCAATAAATAAAGGTTATAACTATGAATACGTTATTCGAGTTACCATCAACCCTACAAAATTTATTGGTAAGATGAGGAATGACACTCTATATAAATCCTTTGAGTTCTATCTTTAATCAATATGAGATTTTTTTCCATATAAAAATTATCTACAAGATTTTGCACGTAATGACCCCCTAAATAAAAAGGAATAATTCAATTTTTGGCACATGTTCTTAAGCAATGTGTTTGAGAAAATATTTGATCATTTTAAATTGAGGTTTATAATTTTTGAAGTCATTGCCTCTATTTATATTTAAGATATAAGCAAAACTCGTGTTGATATGTGCAACACTTATATAATTTTTTACCGCAAAGTCAATGAACTTTTAGTCGGGTTACCATCAACGTTATCAATAAATAAAGACTATAACTATGGACTCGTTATTCGAGTTACCATCAACTCTACAAAACTGATTGATAAAATGAAGAATATCACTCTAAATAAATTATTTGAGTTCTATCTTTAATTAATGTGAGATTTGGATTTTTCCCCCTATAAATATGATACACAAGATTTTGAGTGCAATGACCCCCAAAATAAAAAAGAATTATTCAATTTTTGGCACCACATTCTTAAGCAATGTGTTTAAGAAAATGTAGTATTTTTAAATTGAGGTTTATAAATTTTTAAGTTATTGCCTCTATTTATACTTAAGATATAAGCAAAATTCGTGTTGGCATGTGCAACACTTTTATAATTTTTTTCCGCAAAGTCAATGAATTTTTAGTTACCATCAGTGTTATCAATAAATAAGACTATAATTATGACTCATTATTCGAATTACCATCAATTCTATAAAATTGGTTGATAAATTGAAAAATGTCACTCTATATAAATTCTTTGAGTTCTATTTTTAATCAATATGAGACTTGAATTTTACCTATAAATATGATCTACAAGGTTTTGCATGTAATGACCCTCAAAATAAAAATGAAAATTTCATTTTTTGGCACAGGTTATTAAGCAATGTGTTTGAAAAAATGTTTGATATTTTTAACTTGAGATTTATAATTTTTTAAATCGTTACCTCTATTAATATTTAAGATACAAGCAAAACTCTTGTTGTTGACGTGTGCAACACTTTTATAATTTTCTTTGCAAAGTCAATAAATTTGTAGTCATTTTTAGTGGAGTTACCATCAACTTTCTCAATAAATAAATAAAGACGATACCTAAAGGCGAGCATGAGAAGATATTAATTTATGAATAATTATATATATTTAGATACGTGGAAAACTTTACTCGGAAGAATTAAATGTTGAAATCAATTTATTATTAAAATATTTATTATTTATAGCTATTTAAGAATTTAATTACTAATATTTAATTACTTTAAGAAAAAAATTATAAAATTATTTGAAATCTTAAAAATATATATAATTTAAATTTAAAAATAAGTGTGTTATAAATCTTTTAAAATCTAAAATAAAAAAGTTAGATTGTAAACTGTAGTTCTTAAATTTTTTCAAGATTTATCAAAATAATTAAAAAAAATCCCAAATGAATCCACCCTAATTTTCTCAAATTAACTTTACTAGAATCACAATAATAACATGCCTCCACAGATATATTTTCATAAATAAATACCAACCAAAATTGAATTGGTCAAAATGTATCCGAGACTTTATCAAACAAAACTAGAGTTCCAAGTTGCTGACATTTCCACTTGCTTCCAAACAATGCTTTTGGTGGCAATATGAAAGTGTAAAATGGCAGCAAGAACTTTCAACACATAGTGGCTCAATTTCACTCTCAAGGATGGAAAAGTGGGTTATTACATTTTCGTGGAAATTGGTAGGACTTGGCTACACGGATATTCAAGTTCACGTTCAACAATATGTTAAGTATTTACCATTGTTTATTTATTTAACTAGTATATCATTATTTGTCCAAATCAATTATTTCACTTTTTAATTTTTTTTTAAAGAATCTAGCTGTGAAATATTTGTACACTAAATAAACGTTGAACAATAAATCTCAGTGTAAAAATCATTCAAACTCAATTTTGGAGGTAGAAACTACAAATTATAGCTTCAAATAGAATCGATTCTATTTTTAGTAAAACAAACACTTCAAAATCACCCAGAATCGAGTTTACACCTATAAAATCGATTTTGGGTATTCTAAAAGTCAATTCAAACATACACTAAATTGATACAATGTTAAGAGTTGTGTGTGATAAAACTTGTACAAAATAGTACAACTTGTGTGAATATCAGTGACACCTAATAGGATTTCATATATAATAATAATGTTGTATAATCTAGAACGGTAACCATAATTTTTAAAATTCTACAATGATGAATATAATTTTTAAAATGATTGACTTTACGAAGTATTAATTATAATATCCACTCCCGAATATTGATAAGTTTGAGAAAAATTTATCTGGGTATCAACTATTATCGTTCATGGACGTTTACTATGGGTACACCAAATACCTATGTTTGGGTTTGACAGGATAAAGACAACATTCATGACCGAGCATGCCAACTTCCAATACAATGTCATGTCTTTCAGGTTGAAGAATGTTGGCTCAACCTATCTGAGGATGATGAACAAAGTCTTTAATGAATAGATTGAGAAAACTCTGGAGGTGTACATGGACGATATGATTGTAAAATCCAGTCAGGGGAACTTCACGTTCAACACCTCCAACAGGTATTCAAAAGGGTCTGACAGTTTTACATGAGACTCATTTCGGAGAAGTGCACCTTCTAGATAAGAGCATGCAAGCAAGTTCTTAACCTTCAACCTAATTGAGCAAGAAATCAAAACAAACATCAACAAGTGAGAAATGTAACACCCCAAATTTCCCCCCGAAATTTTAATAAATAAAATACGACAATATCATAGTAAAATATCATTTTCAATTCAAGGTGCTACTTTCAACCAACATAAAAGATTGCTCTTAAAATTTGATACATAACATGAAACGGAAAATTATTCAAATCAAGCAGCGGGAAAACCAAACTGTAGCGATATCGTTAAAATAGAAAATAATTTGAAAACTTCTAAAACAACATCAACAAATTCCACCATATAATTTAAAAGAAAACTAAAGCAACAAGACGACGTTCCTGACTCCCATGTTACGTATCAGAGCGGACACCACGACCACGACCATGACTACTCCTGAGTATCTGCACATTACCAACATATGAGTAACATTCAAACAAAAGGGGTGTAATTCCTAAATCAATTAAAAGAGAAAAATGATATAAATATAAGGCATATATCACATAAGTACAATAACCACATACTCATCACGACAAGAATCACAACCCAACCGCACATCTACGACAAACACATCAACAACATATACGTCCACATCATACACACCAACAACAATGCATGCAAATAAGACTCAACCATAGACTTGATGCATGTGGTACCAATAATCGATCCATATTTCATGATCCAATTTCTGTCGGAACTCTCGACCCCTTTTCCATGGTCCAGTGCAACCCCTTTTTCATGATTACACCCTCGATCCCTATTGCATGGTCCAGTGTGACCCTATTTCATGATCACACCCTACACCGTGATTGAATCCAATCACCTCACCAACAACGAAAACATGCAACAACGATGAAGATATGCAACAACAACAACAACACTTCATACATATTTGTGCTCATTCTATCAATTTTAAATCAACAACACATACACAACTAAACATATACCATGTATTCACAAGTCCCACACAACAAAATTCAACATTAACAAAATGCACATATAACCTCTATAAACCTGCTCACACCCCATCAACAACACATCAACCTTTCTAAAACATAAAACACAATTTTTCATGAATTTTAATGAATTAAAACATATTTTATCCCTCGCAGGTCTCGCTAAGCGACCCATTACTCGCTAAGCGTGTAAGCTACTAACTTTAAGGGTCGAAAATTCCCAACTGCTCGCTAAGCGACTGAAGCGATTTTGGCAGAAAACCCTGCGATTTCCGCATTTCTCCTCTGCAATTCTCACCCTAAAACAGTGTACAAAACCAGTCCCAATCACTTTTTTCTACCAGAAAATTCACATCTAACACTACCAACCTTAAACATACAATTCAAACATTATGAATTCCTCAATTTCATACCACATTCATCAATTTATCAATCACCCAATCCCACTAACATACCTAAGGATATCTACCCTAACATTCATACCATAATACCCTTAAAAGATGAAAGAGATCCCACCCTTGCCTTAATTCGATGAAAAATCTCTCCCTTTCTCACAAAATCCTTGCCTCTAGCATTTTTTCTCTTCTCTCTTCTTCACGCTCTTCCAAATTCCATGATCAGTTTCTACGAGAACTGACTTCTCCTTTTCCAAATTCCCAATATAACCCTTGGACCCCTATTATGGAATCCTCATCTCGCCATCATTATTCCCTCGTCCAATTACCAACTGATCCTTTCACTTAATACATATTCATGGAGCATAGCCTTTAGACCAATAAACTTGTCTTCAACAGTATTTAGAGCCTTGACATAAGCCTCAGTATCCTAAAGAAGAGTTTTCTGATCCTCCTCCGCATGACGAGTCATCTCAACAACAGACTAAAAGGCATTCTAACACCATTTCTCCTATGCCTTAAGGGAAACCTCTGGCTTGGTTAACCGGGCTTCCAGAGTAGTAGAAAGGTTGTGTATCTTCATTTCATTTTGTAAATAATTAGTAAGATTGACCTTCTTTTGCATATCAGCTTAATCATTCTATAGAGCGTAACACTTATGCTTCATAGCTTCATATTTACCCCTTCCAAGTGTCCCTTTCCTTGGAGGAATTTTCAAGAGCCAAGATATAACACCTGAGGTCGAAGAGTGCGGAAGGTGGATGTAAAACTTGAGGTCGGAGAAGGCGTAAAGTGGTCGTCGAATTCACATCAGAATGACAAGGATTTTGAGGTTGTACAGGGATATGACTGTATGGTTGAGGGAAAACTTATAAGGATTGATTGGTATTATCTATACAAAAAAGATAAATCTTTTTTGTTAGCCTAACAAATAATAACTTCATAGTTAAGTGTACTTGACTTGAAGTAGTATTTGGATGGGTGAACTTCTGAGAAGTTTTTTCAAAAAAGCATGTGAGTGATGACAAAACATGCTGAAAAGACCTGTGTTGGTTTGTGGATCAGTTGGTAATCCTGAAAACAATCTAAGGCGTTAAAAATGGTATTAGAGTCAGACATCTCCCATTATGACGTGGTTTGGAGACAAACTAAGCGGAATCTGGTGGGCATGTAACACCTGAGGCCGAAGAGGACAGAGAATGAATGTAACACATCAGAATGAGAGGGATCATAAGGTTGTGTAGAGATGAGACTGCATGGTTAAAGGAAGACTTATAAGGATGTCTCCTCGGTGAATGGCGACAAGGGAGAAAAAATATGCAACCTGATATTGTCGCTCCCTGGATTTTCATCCTAGTACAAACGCGAAAGTGGCGCGAAAAAGGTAGAGTCGCCAGCCAGACATTTTTATCCCAAAGGAATGGGAAAGGTAATGTTGCACAAACCTGAGGAAGAAAGAAAAGGACGAGGCCTTGCGAACCAAAGATCTGGATACGAGAGTCGGTTACGAATTGAGAAGGTATTAGCACCCCAATCCGTCCGCCGTATCCGACGGGATCCACGCTTATAAGACTGTTTTCAAAGGGTGAGAAATAATATGCTGTTTAACTGAAAGAATAGCTATCTGGAATGAAATGGAAATGAAAAAGAAATGGAATTGATAAATGGGAATAAAATGGGAAAATGTAGGGAAAATAAAGATTGTGCTCGAATGGGCCCTACCCCACTGCCTACGTACCTCATCGGGATAAATGAGGATCAGAGACGCCGTAGTTCGTCTAACTAAGGCTTACACTCGTTTGTGGTTTTTAGGATGACATTGCCATAGCTCTAGCTCAGGTGTTACCGGCTCTGACACGAGGGTGTTTACCGTATCGCTGTTTGAACTGTCAAGACAAGTCATGTTCGTCCGCAAAGAGTATGAGATGAGAAAAGAAGACGTGACTTCTTGGTTTGTTGTTTTTTAGAAGAAATGTTTTGAATTTGTGTTTGTTGAATGTACAACACTAAAGACTATGACACAGGAGCGAATACTTTCCAAGATCGCCCCCAATGGAACGTTTGTAAAGCATCCTAGAAGAGTGAAGGAGACCTCCACTAGTCATTTCCCGTATAGCTTAAGGCTCGTGGCGCATTGTACACCTTTTCCTTTATTAAGTGTTTTTTGATTTTCTTTTAAGATGAGAAGAGAAACTCAAGTTATAAAAGGTAAACATTCTAAGGGAAACTAGACTTACCCTAAATTAGTTGAATTCATGGATAACCTATGGTTAGTGAGGTTTGGAATTAAAATCTACCTAAGAGATATAAGAGATATAAGACTAAACATGCAAGTAAAAGAAGTTAGTAATGAGCAATAGGGTCCTCCTAAGTCATGGTAGGTAAAACGTATGTGAAATGTAAACGGGATGGAACAATGGTTCGGGTGGGTCGGTTGCGTGGTGCTAAGACACACGACTTATGGTATGAAACATACAAGGCTTGATTTTGATTGAATGGAATGGAACGATGGTGATCGAGGAACCCTATAGTTACATGCAACTTTATTTATTTATTTAAAAATATACTCGACGTTGGATCGAATACTTTATTTGTTTTTTTGAAAATTTGGTTTTCTATCGATTCGTTTTATCTTTTCTATCCTACTTATGGAAACTATAAAAGCATACAAGTTCTAGGATATTACATCACAACGCATACAAAGTATAAAATACAATTAAGGCATAAAAATATCCAAGTCCAATAAGCCAATCCTTGAAAACATACCTTGCACAAAGAAAAAGCAAATAGTTAGTAAATGATATGGATTATGAATATGCATAATGTGAATGAATGAATTAAATTGACAAAAATATTAAAAGTCATGAAAAAAATATGAAATTAAATTCCTAAGGTCTTCAACCTGATTATATTATTGTGCTAAAAAAAATCTCTAAAAAATTCTTATTCTAACTAAGGCAAATGGCCACTTAAACCTAACTAAAGTTTAATCACAAAATTACACAAATTATCCTACCAAAACAATAGCAAAAATGTCCTAAAAATTCACCAAAAAATGTTCTAGGTACTTTAACTTGTCTTTTAACCATAGCAAAAAGAATGGGCAAAAAATATTATGGGAAGTGACCTAAATAAATTGTACAAATTTATGTGTCCAATTGAAAATTCAATATAACATCAATTAAATTAAAAATCGAAATTAAATTGAAAAATACAAAAATTCAGAAAGTAAAAATTGGGAAAAGTTCTAAAATGTCTTAATATCCTACCATAATTTTTGGGAATTTTTAATATGCTTTTTAATATTTTTTGGAATTAAGTTTGAAACCATAAAAAATAGAAATATTAAAAGAAACTAGAAACTGGAGGGGGTGAGAACAGCAATTATTTTCAGCTATAATAACAACTGGGCCTCCAATGGGGGTGGAAACAGCATATTCGCAGGCCCCTTAAAAAAACATACTTAATAATTTTCTATTAATTCTCTTATAAGATTTTTTATTTTATGAGATTTTATTTTTTAAACTTATCAATTAATGGTTTTTAAATGGATTAATGGTCTTTAATTTTATTCTTCATTATTCTAATTATTATTTTATTAATCCTAATCTTTACATTTAATTTAATATTCTAATTAATATTTATTAACTAAATTTATATATAATAAACTAGACAGAAACAATATAAACACAACACAAATTGGATGAAAAAACCTAGGTCTTCTTCTTCAACCTAACAAAAACCCTAACCTCTCCATGTTCTCTCTTCTCTCCAAGAACAGACACCCGACGGCGGCGGCGGCGGCGACGACTCCTCTTAGCCGACCGCAAACCCCTAACCTGAACAACCTTTCACTTCTCCTCCTTCCTACGAATCCCTAACCATCATAATCTACATCCTCCTCAAACTTCCGAATTCATCCTCTCAAAACACATACGCCAAGACCTCAATCCAACGAAAAAACAGAGTAAGATGGTTCGACATGAGACGATGACGCTTACCCGTTGAAGGATTTTTCTGATTCTTTCGCACGGCGAAAACCCCAATATGACGCAAGGATGAGTGGCTCCGTCGAGGATCCGTAGAGGATGACAAAGGGAGAAGGCGAAGATTCGTTGAGGTTCGTTCTTGTTGCTCAGTGATGATGTTGATCTTGACGCCGCTGATGCCGACGGATACCTCACAGGTACGATATTCTTCTCCCTGCGGTGCTCTGATTCTTGATTTTTATTGAGAAGTCGAAATCGTTGTTGATGGCTCTGTTTTCTTGTTGCGATTCACTCTTTAGTTTGATGAACAATGGAGTGACGAAGCCAATTCCGATATTCCGATGCTGCCGCAATATGAAATTCAGGTAAGTGCTTCAGCTTCACTTCTCTTTCCTCTCGCTATGCAAACGCTTCTTCTTGCTGCAACTTCCGACGTGGTTGAATCCTGATATCGCGGTTCTTGACTATGCAGGTTGGAGATTTTGTATGTTCTTGATGAAACAGATCGAAGATAAAGTCCAGATAGCGTGAAGTTGTATTGTTGTGATCTCGGATGTTAGTGCGGCGGATTGAAGGAGTTGTTAGGATGATTGCTCATCGGGAAATGGTGTCGATGCTGACACGAATTGAAAAGAACTTCATTTCTGGATTTGGGTCAGGTATGCGTCACATTCTTGTTGCGATTCGCTTGCTGGTTCGTTTTTTACTCTTTATCGGTTGATGCGGATGATAATTGATGCCATTGTTTGAGGTTTGTAGAGAAAACAATTAAGGAAAAGGAATGGTGGATAGAAGAAATTTTAGGATTTGAAGGAGAGATTCAAGAGGAAAGAAAGAGGGTTGAATAATTCGGCTAGCTGCGAGAAGATGAAGTTGGAAGATGAAGGTGAATGAATGGAGTTAAAGAAATGAAGCAATCTATGAGGAGAAGAAGAAGAACGATGGTTGCCGAAAAACGTGGAAGAGTGATTGAAGGCCCTCTTATAGAAGATTAGAGAGGAATATGTGAAGAAATTCAGGTGATGTTTCTGGAAGTTTCGGTTAAAAGCTTCTAGATTCAGCTGGAAGTTTCTGTTAGCTTTTTTCTGTTAAGGGATTCAATTAGAATTAGTTATGAATTGAGTTATGAGTTTTGTAACTGAAACTTTTTCTTTTCTTCTTGTGTAATTTTTTCTGGTTTAAATAGAAGGTGGATAATTGAATCCAATTATATGACTCAGGATGGTAATATGGTATGCATATTACTTATTATTTTTGCAAATTGCTTAATTAACTGGCTGTGACATTGTATCAATAGTTTAATGAATTAATATAGACACTTGAAGTGTTTAACATGTGAATATACAATAGTTTAATGAATTAATATAGACACTTGAAGTGTTTAACATGTGAATATGGATATGAAAACTGGATTTCAGAATTTTGAAATTGATTTATGAGGTGATTGAAACTTGAGAATGGGTAAAAGTTTGTAGAACATGGTTTGAAAGTTAGACTCTAGACAAAAGGCTAAAACAAGGATTGACAATATAATTAATAATAATAAGTACCAAAAAAAGGATTTTTGGACTTGGATAATTGGGATAGTAAATTTTTAATTGGTTTTGTAGTTTTCTTCTCCTTTTTCCAAATGAATTTGAATTTTTGTGAGATAGGGAATGGGTACATAGATTATAAAAGAAATTGTTTATGGATAGTGGGCTTGAAAATGATTATGAGCTTAAGATAGAGATGGCAATAATGGACCGAATTTGAAAAGGGCTTAAAAGAGTACGGGAAACGGATAACTGGATTCAAAGTAAGCTTGAACCACGCCTTCCAAATAAATCATGACCAATGTATCTTTTTTCCCTTATCTTGACCACAAACCAATTCTCAAGAACTTTATAATACCATGATGAATCCCCCGAATCAATAATACCTCAAATCACGCTTCTTAAATCGCTTGGCAATACCATTCTTGAATCGAGTCATAAACAACAAATAAAGTGTCTTGACCACAACAATGGATGATATGGGGGAACTCGTAAGAGATCAAATTTTGCTTCAATTTGGGTGTAATACCTAGAAAAATCCTCTGAATAGAAATAAGCAAATTACAAGAATATGCTTCGATCCCAGGTCTTCAGAGCCCAAAATATATGAGTGCAAATGTTTTTTTTTTCTTTTCTTCCTTTTTATTATTATTATTATTATTTTTTTATTTTTTTTTAAAAAAAGGTTGATGAACATGAAACATAAGTCAGTCGAAGTAATAAATTAAAAGGGCAAATTTTGGGGTGTTACAGATATATGTTGTGAGTGACCTAAAAATAAGCTTTATCTTCTTGCCCTTAGAGAGATTTTGGAAGAGGGACAAGTCCGATGTTGACACTGTAGCATCAACCTCTTCATGACTATAGGAAATCCAGAACAAGAAAATGTTGGGCATCCACAAGAAGGGAGTTACCTCCCCTAAAGCATCGTCCCCAAAAAAGACAAGTCCACTTAAGTGAGCATTCTTCCGGGTGAGAGAACTATTTTTCATCCCTACCCCTCTTTGTTAAAATTGGAGACAAATGCGCCTTCCTCACAATAAGTGTGGCGACAACATCAACAAGTTGGTTGACCTCGAGTGCAGAAGTAGAAGTCTCGATAATTGAGATAGGATTATGGGTTAGAAAAAGAGCAATAGTAGTCAGAGGAGGCACTTCAACCTTGATTCCTTGGGCATCAACAAGATCATAAAGCATTTTCAACTTGTCTATCGATCTTATATGCAAAATGTAGTCACACATGTAAAAAAACCACTAAGTCTCCTTGCTCATCAAAAATCTTTTTCTTTTCTCCTCGTTAGACCACACTCACAATGACCTAAGTGTCCATATGTATTTTCCTCACCTTGGTAGGAGGCACCTCACGGGTCGAACCCTTTCTCGTAGCAGATCCCTTTAAACCAAGAATACAGGTCTTCCATCATCTTCGCCTCATTGGGGGAAACAAGTCACATCCTGGTGCGGTAGGAACAGACTTCCCAATTGAAGTGAGACGAAGATTAGCAATTCAGAAGTGAACTCCTACATAAGCGAGGATACTCGATAGGGGAGTAACACAAAGTGAGATGGGCCTCTAGTATAAGGAGTCTCACCAGGAAAAAAAACGCCCTAGAAAATCACCTTAGTCCTAGGTGAAGCGTTTGAACCAAGGATTTTCTGGATAGAAACTAATGAGATCTTGGTCATGGAAGTTGTCTTGAGATGGGGGCTTTAGGTGGAACAAATTAAGGAACAATCCAAAGGAAGGTTTCCAAGATTTATGCTCGACACACAATTGGAATACCCTTTTGTAGGCCCAAGACCTCAAATGAAGCTGAGAATGAGTAAACTTTAAATGTTTCAGGACGACCACCTCAGAGTCAGAGAAAGATAATCGCAATCATATCCTTTCGAATAGACACTCATAGAATGGGATCGCTATGTCATCCAAAGAAATTCATATCCTCTTCTCCAAGCCCACTGATAGAGTTGACCATTCATGAGGGTCACCGACTACGATACCTCTAACGTCTATAGCTTCCCCAATACTCAAAATGGATGGAATGCCCACTACTTCCACATCCACCCAGTTGTACTCTAAATTAAAGGAATTTTGATTTTTGAATACAAATATATCCTCAAAATTTTCCTAACTTAAATTCTTCAATTCTTTTTCTTTGATCCTTCTCGTTTTCAAATCCCTCGTCTCCTTTCCTTTCAAACTCCAAACAAAACTTACTTTAAAGTATATCCACTGCGCCCTGTGTGTTATTATGTATGGTTTGTTATTTTGCAAGATGACTGAGTTTCTTCTATTTTGGGTAGTTTTCACAACACCCTTTATTACTTTGTAGATTATGAACTTTGTGTCACTTCGTGATTAATTTTATTGTTCGTGGCAAAAGTAGTATACATTAAGGTAACACATATTGAATTAAGTAGTATACACTAAGGTAACACATATTGAATTTACAGTAAAAAAACATGAGAAATATTTTTTTTGGTAATAAGCACATTAAAAATTATTTAAATACAAATAAAAATACATATCAGTTAATTATTTTAAAATATAGTCCATTCTATCGCATATACGAGAGAATTTACAAATAAAAAATCATCATTTAAGAAAAATATTTAAATATATTTAATTCTTATACTCATTTTAATTTTACCCATATTTCTTGTTTTGTAAATCATTATAAATATAGAAAAGTAAAAAAATAGTACTAATTATTGATGATTTAAGACTATTGAAGTTTTTTTTTCTTCTTTGTGACCGAATGTCGTATATTATTATTTGTTTTTAGCTGATTACTTTGAATTTAAGTATAATATCTCCAATTTGTGTTTTCTATTATCTTTTTTAACAAATGTTTTCATTTTTAATAAAAATAAATAAATTATTTTTTCCTGATTTTATGTGTATATTCTCATGTAAATGTTATTTAGGGTAATGACCAAATAAGTGTTTCTCCAGGAATAAAAGATATAGTTTAATATTTTATCAGTAAATGCATCTATACTTTAATAAAGAGGGCTTTCAAAAAAAATGTAAGACCCGAAATCATGACGCTACAGGTTTTTGCTTACATATATAATTTAATGTTGTAAGTGCAAAGTTGAATAATGTTGCTATCAAAGACCTATAAAAAGGATTGGACCATTTTCATAAATAAGTAGTTAAGAAATTAAATGTGAAATAGATATATTGATACTATAGTATAGTATTGTAGTAGTATAAGTATATGGTCAAGTGAGGGCTCAAAACCAATCCATTTTGCGCCATACGGAACTGAACGGTCAATGTCTGTCCGCTCAGGTGTTTTATTATTATGAATGCCATAAAATATAACGAAAAATAATATTATACTAGTATTATTATGAACTTAGAAAGGGGCTATCCATGTTTTATTTGCTTCGATATCTTGTAACCATGTAAGTCGTGAGAGTTAATACATTTATTGTTTCATTGTTTGGGACCTATTGAAGCCAAGCACCGTAGCCCAAGGGTCTTATGTATTTTTGTTGCCATAATGCTACCAGTCCCTCAACTACTTTTTTTCTTCGGTCCTTGCGGTTGAATGGTGACCGGTAACCACCAATCCACAATGTTGGAGGTATTATGAATTAGGAAGAAAAAAAAAATTAGTCTTTTAAGTTATTTTAAAATATTAAATTAATTATGTTTTTTTAACATTTAGATCATTTATATTAAATAACTTTTGCACTTTTACGTTGATCTTTTTAAAAATATTTGTTACAAAGTATATTCATGATTTATGAGTTTGAAATTTATGAGTTTGCGTCGTTGATAATGAACTGATTTTTTGTGCATATTCATGATCAACACGAAAAACCAATTCAAATAATATATGAATTTATAATTTATTGTAACGGAAATTTTTAAAAAGGTCAACAATACAAATATTACTTAACATAAAAGACCAAAGTATTAAAAAAACTTAAGGGATTAACTTGATATTTTAAAACAATTTTTCCTATAAATTATTTCTTTCTAATAGTTTTGATCTATTTTCCATTCTCTATACACCAGCCTAAGTGCCAAGTTGTATGAAACAAGAATTGAAACAATATTCATTTAATGCAGTACAGCATAAAATTACAAAAACTTTCAACAAGCCGCCGGCCTCAAAAAAGATAAACTAAAGCTATCCGCACAATTTCCATCCTTTGCATTCCACACTATGCCCAAAGAATGAACTGAAGAATATGTATGTGCCTGAATAAATCTCAAGCTTAAATGATTGTATTTCCATAATATCATTTGCCAACCTGAAACAGGATTTTATTTCATCAGATTTTGTGTTAATGATACCTCAATCACAAATGCAACAATCAGCAGCCTAACCATTTCTTCCCACCCACCATAGCACCAGTAAACTTTTACAGAGAAATGTACCATATATGGTTGCTATTTGGCAATTAGATTAAAGTAAATGAATATTGAATCTTAATTGTTTTGTAATCCATGAAACTTAGCATCAAATGCTGTATTTTTTACTCTATTACACAATTTACTTTGTTGTTTTGACAATAGACACAATTTACTTTGTTGTTTTGACAATAGACACAATTTACTTTTATAAAGAAGACAAAACAGAACACTGGAAAATCCATAACAGCAAAGACAAGCTTGGTCGAATCAGAAATGTAGCGCATATGCTTCTATTTTCAATTGAAAAGGACAAATGCCAAAAAAAAAACATTCACTTCAACAAATTGAATAAAGTAAGTTGGCTCCTCTAAAAATGATATCCAACCATACCACCACCACAACAACAATAAATACCTTTTCTCAATATGTGAAGTAGACTGCTGTATGAATCAAATTATGCCAAGATATCCAGTAGAGAATCATGTCTAAATACAACCATATCACCAAAGTTTAAATATATTTCACTAACTAAGGTAACTGATGTAGCAAATAAATTTCATAGTTAGTTTGCATGAATCCAAGCTTACAGAAGATTGATATTCCTAGTTGGTGGGACTAAATGTGAATCTTTGCTGAAAACAAACTAATTAGCTACATATGTTAATCATTCAACATACTTGAACTAGTATAACATTGCACAGCAGATATCAGAGTACCAAATTTTGACAAATCTCACATAGTCATATTCAATTATTTATCAATATAAAGCTTGCAACTATTGCAAATCATTATCAAGCTTCCCTTAATATTTAAATACTCAATCATGCCTTGCCTATTGACATTGTTAGAAAAGAGAATGAGATTTTCACTCCACCAATCTTTTAATGTTCATAATAGTAACATGAGATTTTCACTCCACCAGTCTTTTAATGTTCATAATAGTAATAAGAAGCACTCCCCACCCAAAGGTTTTACAGTAATAGCAATATGAATAGCAAACTATGAGAATGTTTCACAGTTCCTAGCAAAGACAAATCAAATAATATAGCCAATGCAGACTGGTTACAATTTGAAACCCAACAAAATTGCTAGTTTGGAATAGAGCTAGCTACTAACCATAGGTGGAGAGCAAATAATTTCTTCAAAGTAGTCATCCTATTGCTTCTCTCATGAATACAAATTACAATTCCGCATCAGTGAAAACCAAACCTTACTCACTACTACTATCATCCGAGTCCGAAACTTCATCCTCGCAGAATTCATCACTTGTTTCAACCTCTTCCTCCTCAGAATCCCCATCTCCCATTTCATCATTCTCCATAGAATCAACCATCAAAGCATCTTCCCTAGCTTTCAAGGATCCATCACCACGATAAAGAAGCCCTGTCCTCATCACATGGTAAAACTTATCTCTATGGCGAGCAAGTGGATGCGGATCCACCAATTTTCCCCTTGCATACCCTTCTCTAAGAGTAACTGTGGTTGTTTTACACTTCAACGAAAGATAAAATATCCCAGGATATCGAGTAAAAATCCTCGTAAACTTATGAGGAAGGTTCAACTCCTCCCTCAAACTTCTCAAGTAGTTCCTCTTAGTTTTCTTATGCAAACACAAACTCAAAATCTCATGCAAAACCCCAACAACGCGCTTCTCCATCAAATCACTTTTTGGATCAATCTTAGACGAATCAGCATACGGCGAAATATAAGGCAATTTCTGAAACTCATCCATCCAAAACCTAACCTTCTTCTGTCCACCGTAACCTCTCGGAAACCTCATCGGAAAAACCAACGCTGTCTTCCCTCTCTTAAACTCCCTATACTGATCACTCTCACACTCATTACTCTTCTGCAAAGCCGAAACCGCAAATTCATCGCACCACTGCGCGAGTCGAACAGCGGAAACACCATTAGAAGCCTTAACAAACTGAAACCTCTCAGGATATTTCGGAATTAGGGTTTTCTCAAACGAATCAGGGAAACCTAAATCAAATTTGAGAGGATAAAGAGACTGAAGAGAAACAGTACGAGTTCTCGTCATCATGAGTAACCTAGAGAGTCTCTCAACGGTGTCGTTTTCGTGAACGGTGTAAATATTCTGTTCTTGAGAATCTAAAAGCTCAGCGGTTTCGGTTAAACGGAAACAAGGAAGAGAGTTCCAGCGAGGGTGAGGGAACTCGTGAAAGAGAGTTGGATACCTGCGCATGAATCGGAGAACGGGGACGGTTAGGCCGAGAAGCTTTTGCCAATCGGCGAAGGTTTTGGCGGTGAGGAAACCGGTGGAGGAACGTTTGATTGCGTCTTTGAGAAGTGAAGCGGCTTTGAGATCGGTTTCTTTGTCGATGATGTGATCGATGCTTCGGTTTTTTACCCATTTTAAGCGAACTTTTGCAATGCCACGATGTTGGATTTGAAGCTTCATCAATGGAAGCACCGCGTTTTTGAATTTATTCATCATCTTTCAAGTTCAATTCAACTATGAAATGGAATTGCCAGTCATAAGTAAAACCCCTCGTTTTCTTTTTCGTAAGCTAAAACCTTCTTTTTTTTTGGGGGGCAAAAGATGTTTTGTTTTTTTGTTTTAGAGAATTGTTTTCTACATATGACCGAAGAATTTAATGGACCAACAAATGTCCTATACATTGCACATATCATTGTTAAAAAAGACATTATTTTTAACATTTCATAAACACCAAACATACAGTCAATCAAATATCGAGGTTATATCCATGATGAAGATCAAACATTGTTATTAACGTGTTCTTTACTTAAGTCTCATGTTCATTTCAACGAAATTCTCTTGTATGGAAGAGATTCCTTGGTCTTCGAAGAAGTTTAATCAGCCTTGTACTCTAAGGATTTGAACGGAAAAAAAAAAACACATGTCATCCTTTGTTTGCGAATGTTTATCCATTAAATGGAAATTCTTAAAGAAAGATCACAACTTTGAGAAAAATACGAGTAAAGGTCAGAAGAAGTCTTATGGTGGTAATGCCCATGCAATTAGGTGTTACCACAATAAGAATGTGAGTTATAAAAGAAAGGTGTGGCCTATATATAGTCTGAAAGACCATGGTGGTAAGTATAATGGGAATGCAACCATTGTTCAAGATGATTTTCAATCGTCTGATTTCATGGTAGTTTCGAGCAACAATTCTTGCAATGAATGGATCATGGATTCAGGTTTCACTTGACACATTGACTCCAAACAAATATGTGTTTGAGGAATTATGTGATCAAGATGGTAAATCAGTGTTGTTGGGACAACAAATCCTGCAAAATTGTAGGAATTAGATTTTCGAGATTCAAGTTCGATGATGAGGTGTCAGGTATGTACTTGATCTGAAGAGAAATTTTATTTTTCTTTGTGAATTCGACAAGAAAGTATTTTTTTAAAGGAGAGCAAGGTATCCTAAAAATCATCGAAAAAGTTTTGAATGCGTGAAGAAACAAGACTTGTAAACCCTTGAGGCTAAGGTTGTAAGTGGATCGACAGATTTTTCCTCCATAAAATTGTGGCACATGAATTAGGCAATGTTAACGAAAGGGGCCTTGTTGAACTGTGGAAAGAGAATCTGCTAGGTGGTGGCAAAGTCGAAAAAGCTGGAATTATGTGAACCTTGTGTGTTTGGTAAATCCCGCAGATTGAAGTTTAACAAAGGCAAACAAAAAACACATGAATCCCTTGATGGCATTCATGTTGATCTTTGGGGGCATGCAAGGAATCATTCACACTCATGTGTAAAGTATTTTCAATCCTAGTTGTTGATTATTCCAGAAAGTTATGGGTATTCATCCAAAAGACTGAGAATAAAACTTTTAAATTTTTCAAAAGTCGGAAGACTCTGGTCAAAAATCAGATTGGCGGGAAGGTCAAGGGGTTAAGAACCGATAATGGTCTTAAGTTGTGCAATGAAGTTTTCGACACTTACTATAGTATGTTTGGTATTGAAAGGCATAAAACTAATGCAGGTACTTCTCAGCAAAATGTCATGGCTAACAAATTCAATTCAACAATCTTGCAAAGGATTAGATGCATGTTGGTTAGTGTTGGATTGAAGAATATGTTTTGGGTTGAGATTATTATGACTGTAACATACTTGATAAATAGGTGTCCATTGATGGCATTGGGGATGAAGACATCCACCTAATCTTGATAGACTTAGAGTATTTGGCTATTTAGCCTATTCTCACATTAGGCAAAACAAGGTCGAACCTAGAGCTTTGAGATGTATGTTTCTTGAATACCCTAAAGGAGTCAAAGCTTATATGGCGTGTGGTGTATAGAGCCATGCCACAAGAGGTGTATCACAAGTTGAAATGTAGTTTTCAATGAAGCTGAGATGACTTTCAAGTAATACGATGACGTTGGTCGAAGTATAACGATCTTTGTAGATGTGATGGAATGGGAAGAGACTCTTATTGAGGTGAAGCATATTGATTTTGAATTGCATAACCCAGATGAAGTCTAAGAAGGATTACAAGTTACTGATGAAGATGAGGATAATGATAATGGCTACCTCATAGAAAGAGACAAGTCGAGAAGAGTCATAAAAGCACCTCAGAGACTTAGTTATGTAGGTCTCATAACTTTTGCCTTAATCTCGGCAAGTGAGGTTCTTGATGAAGAACCTAGAGACTACAAGGAAGCTATGAGGAGTCGAAGTAAGACCGAATGACAGAAAACCATGGATAATGAGATGAAATATCTTCATGATAACCACATTTGGGATATGATTCAGAAACTTGTTGGAGCCATGTTAGTAAGTTGTAAGTGGATTTTCAAGGTTAATAAAGAAATCAAATGAATGATGTCGAAGAAACTTAAGGCAGGGTTTGTTGTTAAGGGTTCACTCAGAAAGAAGGAGTTGGGTTTAATTATGGCTTCTCGCATGTTGTAAAGCACATATCCATTAGAATATTGTTGGCCTTGGTGGAAAAGTTTGACTTAGAACTTGAATAGATGGATGTAAAGACAACATTCATGTATGGTGATCTAGATAAAACAATCTTGATGAGGCAACCTCAAGGGTATACAGAAAAAGGAAAGGAAAATTATGTGCGCAATTGCTAAATAGGTTGTTATACGACGTGAAACAATCTCCTCAGTAATGGAATAGGATATTTGACAAGTTCATGACACATAGGTTTCACTATGAGCCATTTCGACCATTATGTTTACTTCCAATTTTGACATAGAAATTCACTTGTTGTTTTGTTTATTTATATGGATGACATCCTTATAGCAAGTAATAGTATCGAGGATGTTATGAAGGTGAAGGTTGAACTCGATAAAGAGTTCAACATGAAGGATATATGAGATGTCACCAGGATTCTTGGGATTGACATCCGGAGAGATAAAAAGAAATTGAGATTATGATTATCTCAAGAAACATACCTGAAGAAAATTCTTGACAAATTTGGTATGTCAAAGTCAAATCCTGTTATAACACCGACAAACCCTTAGTTCAAGTTGTGTGGGACTCAAAGTATTAGTTCTGAAGTCGAAAGATCATATATGAATAACATCATGTACGCTAGTAAAGTAGGTCCTTTGATGTATGTTATGGTTTGTACGAGGCCAGACATATCATATAGAGTGAGTCTTATAAGCAAGTATATGACCAATTTTGGGAAGACACGCTGACAAGCTTTGAAGTGGATATTATGATACATACAAGGATCCCTGAGTAGGGTCCTGGTTTATGGTGGAGCCATTAGTGATGGTGAAGCCGAAGTCAAAGGATTTGTCGACTCTGACTATGTAAGATGTATGGATACCATAAAATCCCTTTCTGGATATGTTTTCACTATGTTTGGTACAACAATCAGTTGAAAAGCTTCTCTTTAGAAGGTTGTTTCCTTATCAACCATTAAAGTCGGATATATTGTCCTCACTGAAGTTGTGAAAGAAGTATTATGTCTTAAAGGATTTGTCAAGAAATTGAAACTTCAAGGTCAAACTATCACTGTTAAATGTGATAGTCAAGGTCTCATACATCTGTCGAAGAATTTAGCCCGTCATGAGATAACAAAGCAAATTTATGTTAGGCTACATTTCGTTAGGGAGAAAATCGAAAGTGGATAAGTCAAAGTGATGAAGGTTTCAACATATCACAATAATGCAAATATGATCACAAAGTCATTGTCAAGTAGTAAGTTCTTTCATTGTATGCATTTGATAAAACTACATGATTAAAGCTAGTTTGTTCCCTTAATATTGTAAAGTTTGTTTCAAGGTGGAGATTTGTGGTATACAGGATTGAACTTTGGTCTCGACAGAGATAGCTTCATGTTTCGACATAGTTATGCATGTTGTAGTTGAAGTCTGTTCAAGCATGTGGGAGTCGAAGATGTGTGTGATGTAGTCGAAGTATATTCTAACATGCAGTTGTATAAGTTAGCTTGTTGGTTAAGTTAGCTTAGTGCTTAAGTTACCTTGTAGTCTATAAATAGACTGCTCTCTCAGATTATTGAGAGGGGGGTTAAGCATTGGTTGTTTTGATTCACTTGTAACATTTTGTCTTAATTGGAAAAGTGAATAGAAAACGGTTTTAACCCCTTCATGTTAATCTTCTTCCCTCTTCTCTCTCTTTCATAAAACTAAAAAGGTTTCTGGTGTTTGTTCAAAAAATTCAAATATTTCTCATAGATTTTTTATTCATCTTTGATACTACATTTGTTTACAACACCTTGATGTGATATAGTTTTCATATTTACACAAGCTTTTGGTACATTTAAATAATTGTAATTTATTTTTTCGCAATTAATCATTTTTTGTTGAATGTTCTAAGATGGGAATCGCTTTTGCGCACGGGTTTCCTACTAGTTTTTTTTTTTTATATAAACTAAATTTAAAATGTCATAGTCTTATTTGAATTAAAATCAAACTTAATTTATAAAACAAAATTAATTTTAAATAAACAATGATTCCATCACCTCACAATGTCACATGTCGTTGATCTGGCAAAGTTGGGTTAGTGAGTGAGAATCAAAATGCAGAAGAGTAGACTATTCCTCTCTGCTCTTCATGTGGCTACATACTACATAGTACTACTAGTACATACGTTTATGTACATTTAAACATAAATATTCACCAATTATACCTTCAACCTATTCCTGTCAGCAACTTGGTTTCCCTTTAAATAGTGCAAGCAACAAGCAAAAAGTACTAGGGCCAACATCTCCACAGACTCACATTGTTGTCCTCTCATCACTCTTTAATTGAAATCTATACAGTGAAACTAGTATAAACATAAAGTCATTCACATTATTCATAACATTATTATTCATAAAAATAAATAACAATATGATGCAGTGACATGTGCTAGTTCTATATATGAATATAATGGTAAAAGATTTTCTGTGTTTAGAATCTTTCTAATAAATATTCATCTATCTCAACTACAGTTATTAGTTTGTTTTTGTCCTACCAAACTACTATTTTTCATTGGACAAGCATAGCTAAATTGCATTATAATAGTTTTACATGTATATATAAATATATAGATAGTAGCTAGTATGTTGTGATATAGCAAGAGAAAGAGATGTTTTTGTATAAGGTGAGTGACTACATAGGAGAAGGAGAGGATGAAACGGATCAATTAGCTGAGAGAAAGTGAAGACCCTTCAAATTATATCTTAGCAGTTAGTGGCATACAGGGAAAATGCAGGCAAAGTTTGGTTCTTCTCTTTCTATTCTTTTTTTATTTTGTATTTTATTTGAGTTGTATTGTATGGAACTCATCATTAACATACTTTGTATGATTTAGTTTATTTGAGGATGAATCAGATCAGTTAGTCTCTACTCTCTATTTGTGGTTGGAAGTGGCACCCTCAATTAGTTATAATGAATGTTCTTGTTGGCCTCTTAAGAATGATGGAGCTTTCTCAATCAAAATTATTTTTGAATTTTTTAACGTGATTCTATCAATTCATATACTTTTGATCGGTTTTTTCTTTCTTGCTTGGAATTTGAATGAACTCTGAGAGTTTTTCTAGAAAAGTTGAGTCATGGTAAGCTTCTTACTAAAAAAGGAACGAAAACATAGAAATATCACCTATGATGCAACATGCATTAGGTGCAATACCTATGACGAGTCTATTATGCATGTTCTTGTGATTGTGAAGTTTTCTATGATTAGTGGGGCATATATATTCCTATTTTTTTAGAGTAATCATTTGGAGCTTATCAAAGGATCGAAAAAGTGAAAAGTGTAATTCAAGTGCATGTATAAATTGTAACCGATTACATTCCATTTAAAAATATAATTAGAATGATAGTATAATTGATTACACTTTATCAATAATCAATTATAGTTAGAACTTAAAAGTGTTCAATAACTAGTTCCACTTTGTATGTAATCGAGTTGTAGGATTCTCTATTTTTTTTTTATTTGTGTCTCACTCAATATAATTGTGTATATACACTTTAGATAACTTATTAATGGATTGACCGTCACTTTTCACTAGGGATGGTAAAACGGTCCAACACGTTAAACATGCTAGTTTTACCTGCACTTTAATGCAAGACAGACAAAGGGTCCTCACCTTCTAAAGTCTCTATCCCGCCCCACCCCATTTTTTCCACGGATTTTTCACGTCTCGTCCTAACTTTTTTACAGGACAAACTTATGTTTTAGGCATGCATCCTCAACTTTGACAGTCCCTAGCCTATTTTTTGCGGGCTTTTGCGAGACATGACTAAACGAAACGGACATGTCTGTTTGCCACCCCTAATTTTCATCCTAAATAATTACTCTTTCATTCTCCCTCTTTCACTATCCACATTAGAAATCACCATTCTTAATGGGTTTTTTCCCCAACATTTGACATCAAGAGTCTAGTTCAATCTACTAAATATTTAGTGTGCGAAAATGCTTTTCATCTCCAATAAACGTATCCCAATAAATCTCTTAATTCTCAATTCAAAGAATTACGACAAGTGGTACAAACAAATAAAAATATTGTTTAGTTATTAAGATGTTCGTGAAGTGATCAAAAATGGTGTTAATCCACTTGTAAAAAGTGCAACAATTGCACAAAGGACTTAGTCCAAGAAAGAGAAGACAAGATTACAAGACATTATATCTCATTCATCAATCAATGTGTTAATTGCGACGACTTTAAAAAGGTTTGTGATTGTATATCCTAAGAAAAAGCTTGGAAAATATTGGAAAAAATATTATGAAGGGATTTATAAGGCAAAGGTGGTGAGAGGTTACAAACTCACAAAAGGCATCTAGAATTAATTCAAATAGAGAGGAATTAAACCATTAGTAAATTTACTTTGAGAATCACTAAAATTGGTGAATCAAATAAAAGACATGAAGAGAAACGATCACAAAGCAGTTCTTAAAAATCTTGCATTCTTTGACATCAAGATTGTTGTGATTGAGGAATCAAAGTATCTTTGGAAATCTAACAACGTATACCATTCTTTGACGTCAGGATTTGATAATCTTGTAGTTGCGATTGAGGTCAATCAAAGTATCTTTGGAAATCTAACAACATATACCTCTAAGACAGTAAGAAAATACTTTATGGCAAAAATGTGTTCTTTAAACTTTAGAGACAATCCGAACAAATCATTATGCCAAAACACATTAGAAGTGCATTCATATCACATGATACCCAGAAATCATGTATACGAAATTTTCGCAAAACATGGGACAAATTTTTGTTTGCCATTAATATCGGCATTTCAGTTCATTTTTTAAATATCAATATGGAGTGGGTTATTGAAAACACAGAAGAACCTAAAATGTGAAAATTATCCGCTGAAGTAATTGGAGATACTAATGCCCTATGTTTCAGCAGCCGCACAATGCTACATGACTGAGCCGGTGGAATCATAAGAAAAATTTCAGTTAATAAATAGATTAGGGATGGGGTGAATGAAGGAGGCATATCAGTAAGGCCTTATCATATTTTTCTATAAAATAAAGATGGCATAATACAAAGTAGATCATTGCAGGGAACCCAACATTGGAGATACCTGAGAAAAAGACAATGGTATGATCTACCACTACTTATACAACAATAACTTATCAACGAGATGCTTCTTTCAACTTTTTTTTCTTTTCGTGTCACTGGATCTGTCCTACAAAAATCAAGAACATGTCATCGATAATACACTTAATCCTCTTGCAATCCAGGCATACAAAAAAATAACTGACTCAAACTCTATCCAATGGGATATTAAAGCAATTCGCAACCAAAGACGGAAGCAGGCACAAACGACCAGCATTTTTGGAAAGTGCATCTTGTGGCAAATGATTGCTGATGTAAATTATTGCACAAAGTATGATTCATGATACATATTGACACAATTTGAAAAATTGGCTTTCCAATTCACAACAAATCATGAATCAACAACCACATACAAAAATGCTGTAAGCTGATAAGCTGTCTATCAATTGATAACATAAAAATATGACAGACAAGAGTCAATGATGTCTTCATAAAAGAATTGGTAAATGAGAAATTAACCTGAGAAACCAATGCAAATAAAGCATATAATAAGAAAGCATCTACGAGAGATATATGGTAAATAGTAGGAATAATCGTACCTTATGAGTTAAGACTTATGAGTCATCGCCTAGATATACTTTTGCAGCAACGAAACTCAGCTAAGAGAGCTGTATGATCTGAGGACCATTCAGGAGAAGGTAGTGCTGTGTCTTTCCTTAAACTCTCTTCATCCAATAGCTCTAATAATGACTCCACAACTAATGAATCCGCTGAAACGACAGACAATTCGCTATGTAAAAAGGCAAACACGGTGTGAAGTAAGCAAATAAGATGACACTGCAAGATAGCTCACCTGTGTAAAATATATAATCAAGAGAGCCAATAAAATCCCTAGTGACCTTTGTAAATAAGGGTTCATTTGTTGAGCTGTCCAATCTTCGCTTATGCTGTTCATATCCCAGGCCAACCGTTCTTGCAAAAGAAGAGTAAGCACTGACCTGAAATTGTATGTACCCCATAACCAATAAAATTAAAACCAGGACAAAAAATGAAAGATGAAGAACAAAGTTATAATTGGAGACCTGGAGAAAGTACATAAGATAAGATAAATATTCCTTCAAGTATTTCTATACATTACCAGTGGCAACTGGTGAACCAATTTGCTGTGAGGACGCAATATGTTGAGTGGGTCAACTGCTAAATCAGGGTGGGATGGGTCTACCTTCCCCATCGCAAGAAGTGCATGAGGAGCACTACAACAGAGTCAGAACATGAACTTTAAAAACATATTTCTGATAAAAAAAACTACTGCAGAACATGAGTGCCAAAAAGTGAAGTAATCAAACCTTCCTGGAACTGAATTGAAGTCACCACAAACCAGCATTGGAATGTCTGCACTTATAGCAATTTTCTCCAATCCTTTTAAAAGTGTGTGCACCTAAAAAGAGTAGTAACTTTATAACTGTCGAGCTCAAAATAAACACACTTGTCAGTATGAACAAGTTAAAGAAATAACTTACCTGCCAGAGCTTAACATCCTTTAATTCTTGGTGGACATTTACATGTGTATTTGCCTGAAATCCACAAGTAATATGAGAGTTAGTAATAGATATTTATATCAGCAAAAAAAAGTAATGATTCAACACATAACACATTATACAACTACAAACAGGGAAATGAAGAAAAAAATAGAACATATACAACGTAGTCATAAAGTACAGATTGTGGGCCTTGAAGGCATGAAATGACATGACTACCTGAGAGTAACAGTAACTAACTAATAAAAGCAAGAGCTTATCAACAACAAAATACGCAAGATAAAAGACTATACCACACACAGAAGCTGTCTTTTCCCTGGATTATCAACCGGCTGATTGTTAACTTTTGCTTCTAAAACAACTATTAGTGCAACATTATCCTTAAAAACATAAAGAAAGCTTTATCAGTAAAGGTTCTGAGACTCAATTTCTTTCAGAAAACATAAGTGTAATATTTAGTGCAATAAACAACCTTAACAAGCCGGTTCAACGCAGTTTTCTTTTGAGTGGTTGGAATCATGGCATCTGTTAAGGACTGTGCGGCCTTATTAAACTCAACCTGCAACCAAGCAAACAATAATTATATGATAAGTACATAATTAAAGGTACTAACTATCGCACACATAAAAAGAAACTCCAACCTCGTATTTCTTCACATGTGAGAATCTGTCTCTACGGAAAAATGTTGCGCAACCATCAATAGTATTTATGTTGCCATTATATACCTGTGAGTGTGAACCCGACATAAACACGTTGAAATAAAAATGGTTGAAAACTCAAGTTTTTAAATCCATAATAAATCAGGATACTGTAACAACCTCATTTGTTTTTTTCTTGTAAAGACCGTAATAGCCATGTTTGTCCAGTTCAGGAGCAAAAAATTCATCGTAATGATCGCTTTGGACCTGGGAGCAAACAGAATGCATATTTAGCTGATAGAAAACCCATTAGAATATAGATGCAAAATGGCTAAACCTAAGGTAAACTGCCCCATCCCACCACAGCCCCAAAAGAAATACATCCATTTAAACGCATAGAAATGAAGGAAGGATTTATACAAGTTCATTAACAACTGATGCAAATTTGATTTTGAAATGAAAAAATAAACAGGACGGTCTACAAAATATCAGTGGCAACTGGCAACATTAATTAAGCTTCTGCAATCCAAAAACTCTCATGGGGAACAGTGAAGGAACGGCATTTTTTAATTCAATATCAATCCAAAAATATCTTAAACATAAGATAAGTTGAATATCAGCCTACTAATAAAATTAAGTTTCTCAACAACCAATACAACAGCTAAAAAAACAATTACATACCTCTTGTAGACAAATAATATCGGCACGGTACCCAACTATTTCTCGTAACAAATTTTGTCTGCGATACGGCCAGGAAAGAGCCCACGAAGGACAGTAATTGTATAGATCATTTGAGGCATACGAATCAGACAATATGTTGTATGATAAAACAGTAAAAGTTCCTGATGATGTTATACGCCCATCCGTATCCAAATTCCCCATCCCATCAACACGTATCTGCTGGCGCGGGATAGGTGAAGGAGCAGGAATGACCCGGGAAGTTAGAATAGTGTTTGTGTGCCCCACAGTAAGTTTCGTCTCAGCGTCAACTACAACACATTCAAATTTAAGAACATGACCAATGTCATCAGCTGATGGGGTATATGTCTTTGATCGTCCAACTTCAAACCAAGTTTCACCACCATTTCGTTGTGTAACAGTTGCGGGATACACAGTTGCAGACCCATTTGACAGGTTAGCACTAGATGCAGAGGAGGATAAGCTGGTATTGATAGACCCAGATCCAGAATTGTTAAATCTCCCAAACACCTCCTCCTCCTCATTTCCATTTTCATTAACTGCACTTGCAGCTCGGTCATGTAATGCTCGGTGGTGCTGCCATGCATCTGAGAAACACTTGGGAGAGCAATGGTAACTTTTGGAAACAGGAATTTTACCCTTAAGACAACCTAGGCACTGCAGTGTGGCCTGCTCGGATGGATGTACACTACAAACAGCAACCTTTTTATCATTCTGTACACGATACCTGCCAGAGAGATGATTGTCAAATAGGAGATGCAAAAAATTCAACGTTCGAATCGGATCAACGGGTATTTAGGATCAAAGTGGTATTAAATTAATAAAAATAATCGCAAGCAATTATTTAAGTAACCGACTTTATGCACTAAATAACCAAGTGGTTGGGCTCAAATAATTAATGAGCTTCAGTTAAGGACGAATTGTTTGGGAGAACTCGAGTTTGAATCCTGGACATAAACAATCCTTGATCAAACTTTAATTACCTCCCAGCCAAACTCCAGTAAACCAGAGGCTCTTTCCCATAGAGACCGGAGGATTAAGACCAGCACAAAAAATCTTGCAACAAAAGTCCAAATTTAGGTCCATAATGTTCAACAGTTCTATTAATATTCAAATATCAAAATGAACAAGAAAAAACTGATACCAACCAATACAGCAATCTGAATCTTGAATCTTGAATTACATACAAATCATACCCCATATAGACTTTGCAGTATAACCGGACTAGATGCTTTATATTGTAGTTATTTACCATCACAAGACAGCAATTACAATGATAAACTATACCTAACCGAAACTGTAGGATCCATTTTGACCTTTTAAGGTGTTGATGGAGCTTATATGTTATAATTTTTTATTTAAAAACATAGAAACTTTAGGAGAACTAACAACCCCACTTGTACAAACTAAATTAAAATACCCGTCTCTGCAATGCTTATCAATGCCAAAAAGCTGCAGGCCAAGATATTAGACAGACTAAGCATATTTAGAACAAATACATTCCTTCATCTAAATCTTCACTTTTTTGGAGATCTGTGCAAAATAAAGTCCCTACTGATGTGAATTAGTCTGGCCAGAGTGGCCAGCTTGTTTCTCAATGTAATCTTTGTGCTACTAATGTAGAAACAACTCATCATTTATTTTGTGAATGCAACTTCACAAAAAACATTGTGGAATTGGTCTGAATCTACTGTCAAAACCCATGTAGATACAAGCTCTATCAGCTTAATTTAGGAGATATGCAACAAAAATTGACCCTCACAGTGCAAGGAGGTAAAAATACGAACAGGTTTGACAAATTATTTCTTGGAAATTTGCTGTTAATAGTTACCTTTTGTGTTTCCATAACTAGCAACGATGCAAATGATGCCTTCTACTTAGTCCTCAATTTTGGATTACCAGATCCTTAAAGCTATAGTTGTCAATACATATTCTCCTAAAGCTCCTATCAATAAAGAGGTCTTTTGACATCCTCCTATTGTTTCTTGGATTAAATGTAATATATATGGGGTTGCATGGAGTTCCACTGGTCATGCTGCCTATGTGGTATAAGATATAGTAGAGCAGCAACTAAGGATTGTTTTGCTGTCAATATCGGTACCTTTACTTCTCTTCATGCTGAATTAACTGGAGCTATGTTGATACTAAAACTGCTATCAAGAAGGGCGGGTTTTCTTCTTGGTAAAAAATAGAATCTCAGCTTGTCAATTTGACTATCAACTCTCCTACTATTGTCCCTTGGATGTTAAGAAATAGATGGTTGAGTTGTATTGAGCTCACGGCGAGTATTTCTTTCTTAGTTTCCCGCATTTACCATGAAGGAATTCATTGTATGGATAAAATCGCCAACAAGGGTCTGCCATTATCTGGGTTTATTGGTGGGATACTATCCCTCCTAGTATTTCTATGATTCAATCGTAATAGGTTAGATCTCCCTGAATGTAGATTTTGTTAGTTACGAGTTTGATTTTCACTCTGGTTTTATCCTATTGAGTTGTCTTTAGTATGATTTTTAATGAGACATATGTTCTTTGCTTACTTGATTGTTACCTTGGTTTTTGGCCTATTCCCCAGACTCTATTGTTTTAATATATGTAGTTGGGTGCTACAACCGACAAGGGATTGTTTGTAGGTACCAATATATTCAATACTGCAGTAGCCGCATATGAGATTATTAGAATAATCACACAAATTAACAGCGACGATACAAACTAGTTTACAAAGAAAAGTAAAGTACAAGGTAACAAAATATAGATTACACAGGCAATAGTACAACATCAAAAAAGTACCGAGGATGAATGGAGCAAAAAATAACCAAACAATTAGCAAACCTGCTGGACAACTACATCATATTTACTTCCAACCGAAAATTCAATTCATACTACTGGAAAATAAATAATGGGAATAAAAATGTAGTTGCACTTGCATACTACAAAAGTAATAACATACTAACATAACTCCCAACTACCCACACATCAAAGCTCAAGTTTTCAAAACTTAATGTCTCCAAAAGACAAATTTGACAAAAGCAAAAACACATAAATTAAGGGCACGTTTGGTTTGATTTATTTGAGCTTATCTTCTCACATAAACATAAAAATACAGTTTGACTTTACTTCATTCAGTTATCAAAATTTGAAATAGCTTACTTATATACAAGTCAGTTGATAATTTAAACAAAGGCTAAAAGAGAAATGAATAAAAAAGCACTCACCACTTATATCGCAAAAAATGCCCATCTAAGGGAGCAGTTTCAAGTACATCGTCAGTCGTAACGGTTTTGTCAGGCCGACGTAGGAGCACATAAGGCGTGAGCTCACAGCCTACAATGGGAATATCAGAAGGAAGGTGCACACGTAGCACGTTCAGCATTATTCACTTTTCGCAATCGTCACTGTCCTGCAACCAAATCAACAATCGAACACAAGAATCAATGGCTCCAGTAACTGTTAAAGCAACACCGTGATTGAAGCAATTATGATGGCGGATACCAGACGGATCCGCCATTTACTTGACCAGAACACCCGCCAGCCTTGAATGACCTGAATCGAAACCCTAATCGGAAAAACGAAAACGAAATCGAAACTTTCCGTTGGATCTTGTTGAGGATTTTGGAGATTTTCGTTGTGTGGCGGAGAAATTAGGAGTGGATGAGAAATTCGAGCGATGAATCAGAGTGAGACTGTAAGAGGGATTGAAACTTGTAGTGTTTAGAGAGAGAAAATTGGGTCGTAGACAGAGAGAGATAAAAAAGGATCGAAATTAGGGTTTCGCACACGAATTGAACGAAATTGAATATTTCTCGAAAAGAAAAGGAAGAGAAAAATAGTTGTGGCTATTACTATTTCACTTTTGTTTATATATTATCTATATTTAGGGGTATAATAATTTATTTATTAATTATTATTTACTTTTTTAGTCAAAATTTATCTCTTTTTTTGTGTTTGTGTCCATTAAGTTTTTCCTGTCTTGGTTGGGTTTCAATTTTTGAGTGATTTTTATATGCGCATGCTAATGGGTTTGAATGGAGAGGACATAATTGAGGATTGGAATTAAAACTTTAATCTATTTTGTACAAAAATATTGGTAGATATGCGAGTACGAAATCTTTTAGATCTAAAAATATATTAAAATTATATTAATTTTCATATCAGCGAAAGTCCAGAAAGAAAAATGATAGAATGATTATATTAGATTGTGAGGAATCTAAATATTTAACCTGCTCTATTTTATCACACTATGATTTTTTCCTCTTAATTTAGTTTAGAATTTAGAATTACTAATAAAATTGGTTTTTTTAATTATCTTTAATAAACTTGGTAATTGCTTGTGATAGTATATTTTGAGGTTGTCTTAGAATAGTTTTAATTTTGTCCATTACTTTACTACCTAGTATTGTTTGTCCTGTGTGGGGACAAATGCTCAATATTTTATCCTGTGCGTATAGGTGTGACAGGAGTGTTTGCAGGATCGGTTCTTTTATTTTATCCCATATTATTTTGATTAATTAATTAATCAAGTCTTTGAAATTAAACTCAATTATTATTTTTCATATTTTATTTCTCCGTCGACTTAATTTTATTCTTGGTGCATTCTTTTTGGTTAAAAATTGAATATTGATTTATTAGTTAAGAGAAAAAAACAATTTCCGACAATTTTAAACTCTATTTTGTTACGTGAATGGATAAAAAAGAAAACATGTTCTAAATTCTAATAAAGGTACCTCTATATCTAAAACTGTTATAAAACCGATATCTATATACTACCAAGTATTTTTTTGTTCTCAAAATAAAAATTTTAAAATTATTAATATAAATTAAAAAAAATAATGATTAAATGAATAAATGTATAATTTTATAAAATTATTCTTAATTATTATTGGTTGTTATAAATTTGATTTAATATCTTAAAATAGGGAGAGAAAATTTTGGTAAAAATTAGTCAATGTTACATTAAATTAATACTTATTTTGAGACAAATATATTACACTAAAAAGATATTTATTTTAGGACTAATGACCTAATCAATTAAGTGCATCAAATAACTGATTATTGTTGTGAACCAAAAAAAAAACATTTTTATATAGTTGTTAACGATTATCGTAATCAATTACGGACTCGATTAGGCATCATCTAATATATTAAACTTATAATGTAATTGATTAGACAACTTGAAAAATTCTCTCAATAAGCATATAGTCCTATAATTAACTGGTTAAGCCTTAAAAACATTTTTATATGATTTTATTAAGTAAATAGATGCTTTAAAAAAATTATGTGTATGTGTGTCACTGTTACAAATAATGTTTATAATCTCACACGCGAAAAAGATGTAACCTCATCTACCAAGATGGTGTAATGAACAGTGACATGAAAAGTTGTCACTTAACATCTCGGTTAATGAAAAGTCTAAGGGTAAAATTATATGATCATGGGTTCGAACTCCATCATCTACATTTTTATTATTTCTACAAACAATGCATAAAACCTCCCGATTTATTTAAAATTTGAGGGATAAGATAGTTTTTTTATAAATAAATTTATTATATTATTTACACAAAATATTAATAACTTAATTTGATTACAAACTATGTTGTTTACACATAATATTAAAATAAAAACGTTGGTATTCATCGTCATCCCTGTGAGTGAAGAACAAACATTTGATATCTTGGAGAAGAGAAACTGTTAGGGATCCTCGTTTCGTTGATCTTGAGGTAGAACAAATGTTGAATGATATATTATCTATAGCTTTTGCATTCATTTGTTTCTGATAACAAAAAAAAAGGTTAGCTAAATAAAATAAATATTAAACTATATGATTATTTAAGAACATAAACATTAAACTCATATAATTTTATGCACTTGCAATTCATTGCTAATTGCAAAAGTTAAAGTGGAGGATGTAGATAGTTTCAATCGCTTCATGACGTTTCTTTATCAATTTTAGATATCGAAAAGTCTTTATAATTGAATTTTTTTAGGAATAATGTGGATCACTAATGGTAGTTTATTGACCATTGATAATCTTGAAATGAACGACAAATATATGTTTAAGAACGCTAATTGCAAAAGTTAAAGTGGAGGATGTAGATAGTTTCAATCGCTTCATGACGTTTCTTTATCAATTTTAGATATCGAAAAGTCTTTATAATTGAATTTTTTTAGGAATAATGTGGATCACTAATGGTAGTTTATTGACCATTGATAATCTTGAAATGAACGACAAATATATGTTTAAGAACGCTAATTGCAAAAGTTAAAGTGGAGGATGTAGATAGTTTCAATCGCTTCATGACGTTTCTTTATCAATTTTAGATATCGAAAAGTCTTTATAATTGAATTTTTTTAGGAATAATGTGGATCACTAATGGTAGTTTATTGACCATTGATAATCTTGAAATGAACGACAAATATATGTTTAAGAACGCTAAGTTATCCCCTCGGTTATAAACCGAGGTGAACATGTTTTTTTTAATTACATTGTTTATACAAAAAATTGAAGAAAAAAAATATAATACAACAAAACCAGAATATTTATGTAAGAATTTATCTGGTCCAAATATTGCACTGCATTCAATTTCTAAAAGAGTTATCTCATCCCAACATTGAATTCATTTAACTTCTATTGAAAAAATATTTTTTTCACTTGCAATCCATCATAGAGAACTTTTGCAGAGTTCTGACAACAACAACAATATCAACCGCATTTTATGAGATGGATCCCAAAAGAATGATGTGATGTATACTTTTAACGAGTTTGGAGCAACTACATATGAGTTAGGAGTAGGGTAAAATTTGTATAATGAATGCTTTTATAGTAAAATGTTACGTATCTTATACCTCATTTATTAGGAAAATCGACGGGATATATCTTTTAGTTTACAAAAAATTATAATAAATAAAAATGTTTTTCTAATTGTTTTTCCCTTTGTGTTTATGAAAAACCGAGGTAATATGTGATTTCTACTTCTAAAAAAAATAATCATGGTGAGCATTGGAATCATATCCATTAGCGTAGCAACGTTCATCCATATTCAAAAATGTAACATATCTTTTGTATTTTCAAGGTGTTTTAGCTTCTCGAATTGTTTCTCTTCTTATTCTCCTCTCCACTTTATTTAAACATTATTCTTTGTTTCAACGTCTCATTTCCAACTCTTTGTGTCTTCAAACATAGTTTCAAAGTCCTTTATTTTCTTAAAAATATCTTCAACAACCTTAGATGAAATTCTTTTGTTCGGAATTGTTGAAATACGGGAGACTAAAAGACATATAAATAAACTATGTGTATTGAAAAACACTGCAGCAACATTATTATATATAGAGAGATTACAACTAATTACATGATATAGTCAATGTGAGACTATTCTATATACAAATATTATTGACACTATATATATTTACAAATATCAACATTTCCCCTCAAGCTTAAGCATATAAATCAAATGCATCAAGCTTGTAACTTATTCTGAGAAAGAATTAATGACTGCAAGATTTTGCATATATGGACAACAAGATCGAGATTCACTTGGAGGGGTCCCTTATATCACGGAGGACACAAAATCTATGAGAAACTTGATCAAGCGTGTGCAACAAAGAGTGGTGTTTGATATTTCCATAAGTTTTTTATGAAAATTCTGACAGGAGTGGACTTTTTCAGATCTTAATCTCATACTAGTCACTCTCAATAACAATCAAAATTATAAGACAACTAAACAATTTAATTTTGAAAGTGCATGGTTGCATGAAACTTCTTACCAAGAGATGCTGAAGGAGAATTTGAATAAAGACAGGAGTTGGAGGAAAATATGAAAGTAGTTAGTGAAGCCTTAATACGGTTTAAATATAATATGATTGACCAAATCATTCACAGGAAGAAGTTACTTATGGCTAAGTTCAATGGTACCCAAAGTAGTATGTATAGAAGTGGTTATCATGTCGGGTTAGCTACACTGGAACAAAAGTCGCGGAAAGAATTAAATGACATTCTTAAGAAGGATGAGTTGATGTGGTTTCAAAGGTGTAAATAAAAATGGCTTGCCAGTGGGCAGTGGAGGAGACAGGGGGTGCATAGGAAGGCAATGCCCCCCCTTTAATTTTATTTATAAAAAAAACATATATTTGAAAATACAAAAATAGTCCTATTTTAAATTAAAATTTCTTTTCCATCTTTCAATATTATTATCGTTCAGTTTTGTTTAGGAAATTAGGTTACGATAAAAATTGATTGAAATTGCAGAAGCAGAAAACCGTCAAAATCAAATCGTTCATCGTTGTCGGTGTCGTTGAAAATTGGAACAACTCTTGCAATCTTCTTTGTTCCAAAAGATCTATTTATTCCTTTATGTATTGTTGTTTATGTTTTTAGGGATTTTATCTTCTTCTTCCTTTAAGAGTGTTAAGAGGGATTTTCATCATTAATCCAAAACAGGTTTGTAGTTGTTGAAAGAAGGAAGGAAAAATGTTAATTTTTCATCATTAATCCATAACAGGTTGATATTTGGATGAGAAATAGACAAATAAAAGTGTTAATTTTTTAGATTATAATATGAAGCTTAGTTAGTTGTAAGCATGTGTGATGTGAATTGTTTTGTAGAAAACTTGACATTCGGCAACAATGGAGAAATAATATAACCACAATGTCAATGAGCATATTGTTTCTATGGAGAAATTTAATGAGATTGAATTTAATAATTTTTTTATAAATTATAATATTGACATTGTTTCTATATGACTACATTGTTTATATATGACTACAACAAGTATCGTATGTTAATGAATGGGAAAATAGAAAATTTGATTTTCAATTTTACATTCTTACTTGAAATTAACTTTTATGCTTTATTATGTTTTATTTTTTCAGTTGAAAACTAAAGATGAATAATAGAAAATTGATTCTTTTTTCAAGAGGAAAGCATGTGAAATTGAAAGATAAGAGAGAGATGAAGAAATTATAATCCCTACATCAGAACCTGATACAATTCTTGAGAATCCAATAATTGAAGAACCTTATGGCTTTGAAAATTCTTTGGAACATGATCCTGGAAAGCGTCCTCCGATTTGGCAATATCCACCAAATCAAGTGGATGCAATACAACGAGCTTATCTAAAATGGGGTCCATATTAAATTCATTTAGAAAATTATCCTTTATCCAGTAATGAGGATCATCCAAGAAGGTTTCAATATACTCGGTTTAGCATATTTCCATCATGGTTAGAATATTCACCATCCGAAGATGCTGCATATTGCTTACCATGTTACCTTTTTAGCAAAAAACCTAGTGGACGTCCCGGATCACATGTCTTCATTTCTACAAGTTTCAGAAATCGGAAGAAAGTTAGGAATGGAAAGAAATGTTCATTTCTTAAACACATAGGAAATGATCCTTGCTCACCACACAACAATGCAATGCAAGCTTGTCAAGACTTGTTGAATCAAGATGGTCATATTAGAAATATTATTCAAGTGCAAAGTTCAAGTCAAAGAATGAATAACCGGCTACGTCTCAAGACTTCAATTGACACTGTGCGTTGGTTAACATTTCAAGCTTGTGCTTTTAGGGGTCATGACAAAACTAGCAATTCAAGAAATCAAGGAAACTTTCTTGAGTTGTTAAAACTATTAGCATCTTACAATGATGAAATTGCAAAAGTTGTTTTAGAAAATGCTCCACAAAATTGTAAGTATACTTCACATCAAATTCAAAAAGAACTCTTGCAAATTCTTTCTAGTAGGGTGAAAAAGCATATTCATGAGGAAATTGGTGATTCCAAATTTTGTATCGTTGTGGATGAAGCTCGTGATGATTCAAAAAAGGAACAAATGGCTATTGTATTAAGATTTGTTGATAAAGTTGGTTTGATACAAGAGATATTTTTTGATGTGGCACATGTTAAAGATATCACATCTTTAACTCTTAAGGAAGCAATATGTGATATACTTTCTCGACATAACCTTGATGTTTCTAACATTCGCGGCCAAGGGTATGAGGGTACTAGCAACATGAGAGGAGAATGGAATGGTTTACAAGCACTTTTTATGAAGGATTGTCCTTATGCATACTATGTTCATTGTTTTGCTCATCGATTGCAACTCGCATTGGTTACATCATCAAGAGGTAAAATCAATTCATCAATTCTTTGAGAAGCTTGTTTTTGTTGTCAATGTTGTTTGTTCTTCTACGAAGCACCATGATGAGTTACAAGCGGCCCAATTAGAAGAAATTGCATATTTATTAGAGATTAATGAGATTGTAACTAGTAAAGGTGCAAATCAAGTTGGTACTTTGAAACGAGCGGGAGATACTCGTTGGGGATCACATTACAATTCTATTTGTAGCTTGATAAACATGTATGAAGCAACTTGTTCAGTTTTAAAAAATATTGCAAAAGAAAGAGGAAGTTATGCTACACGCGGGGATGTTGATAGTTCTTATAATAACAAATATGCTTTGTCAAGCCTTACAAAAACAAAATCAAGATGTAGTTAATGTTATGCACTTGGTTCGCTCAACAAAGGGTTTGATTCAAGACTTGAGAAAAAATGGTTGGGATATATTGTTTACTAAAGCGAGATCATTGTGAGAAAAGCATAGTATTGAGATTCCTGATCTTAATGATATTCATTCAACAACAAGATTTGGACGATCCCGTCTTGAAGAGAATCAAGTTACAATTCAACATTACTTTAAAGTTGAAATCTTTTTCAGTACCATTGACAAACAGTTACAAGAGTTGAATATCATATTTAGTGAGCAAGCAATGGATTTGTTAACACTTTCTTGTGCCTTGTCTCCCAAGGATGGATATAAAGCTTTTAACATTGATACTATTTGTTCTCTTGTTGAGAAATATTATCCTATGGATTTTAGTGATCAAGAGAAGAATAATTTGAAATGTCAACTCCAACATTTTCTTTTTATTGCTCGCAAAGAATCAGATTTGAATAATTTATCCACTACTCAAGAACTATGTTCATGTTTGGTTGCAATTGGACAGGCCGAAATTTACTTTTTGATTGACAGAGTACTCCGTCTTATCGTGACTCTTCCGGTTTCTACGGCCACAACTGAGAGGTCTTTTTCAGCAATGAAAATTATCAAGACTAAGTTGAGAAACAAGATGGATGTCGGTTTTCTAGGAGATAGCATGAAAATATATATTGAAAGGGAGATTAGTGCAAGCATTAGTTCTGAGTCTATTATTGATGATTTCAAGTCACTTGGAACGCGTAAAGTGTTATTTTAAGGTATTTTAAAATTATGTTGTTTAATTTTTTGATATTCAAATTTATATTTATGTTAACATAAATGCTTTATATAAAATATTATTTTTATTTTTATTTATAATCTTTATTTCACATTAGCGGTCATCCCTTTATTTTTTATCTGGCTCCGCCACTGCCAGTGGGGACCGAAATATCAGATATTGCCATATGAAGGTGGTCAATAGAAGGAGACAAACTAAAATTAACATGCTAAAGAATTAACATGGAGTTTTGAGTTTTGACAGAGAATGGGTGTGAGCTTAAAGTGAATGTCAATGAGTATTTTTGTAGGCTCTTCAAAATTAACAATAACTGAAATAAGTGGTATCAGACTATAATCACCTTTCCAGAGATGAGTTATAAGGAGTTTAGCAACTGATGTAAACAAATAGGAGGAGTGGAAGTTAAGAGGGTAGTTTTCTCTATGAATCCTTGGAAAGCTCTAGGTCCAAATGGTTTTCTAGCTGATTTTTACTAGAGATCATGGGGGACTGTAGGAAAAAATGTATGTGACATTGTAAGAAGAATTTGGACAACCCCTAGCAACGTGATGTGTATAAACCAAATAAATATTTGCCTAATTTCAAAAGTGGAACATCCTTAAAAGGTAGAACAGTTTTGAACGATATCTTTGTGTAATGTTATCTATAAAGTGGTGAGTAAAATGATAGCTAATAGTTAAAAAGTTGCATTCCAAGCTTAGTTTCTCCTTACCAACCATGTTTTGTACCAAGAAGAAGCATTCAAGAAAACATCATAATTTTTAATGAGGTGTTGCATAGCTTACACAACATGAGAAGTAAAAGAGGATACTTTGTAATCAAAGTAGACTTGTGAAAATCTTATGTTAAAATAAGTTGGGAATATATTTGGAGATTTCTTAAGGAAGCCAAGTTTTCTAATCAAAGTAGACTTGTGAAAAGCTTATGTTAAAATAAGTTGGGAATATATTTGGAGATTTCTTAAGGAAGTGAAATGGGAATAAGTTGGGAATATATTTGTAGACTTTTGAGAGTATATCAACATAATTATGCACTCAATCACAAGTGTCAAAACGAATGTGAAATGGAATGGTGCATGTAGTGAGTTTTTTCGTCCTCAATGTCGCATCCGCCAAGGAGACCCCATATCGCTGTATATTTTTGTGCTTTGTATGGAAAAGCTTTTGCATCTTATTATGGAGGTAGTTAATGATAAAAGGTGGAAAGCGTTACGTATGGGGAAGGAGGGGCTAATGATATCTCATTTGTTGTTCGCTGATGATTTGTTACTAGTTGGTGAAGCAAAAGAAGAACAAATGAAATGTGTAATGGATATTCTTAGCAATTTTTGTGTGATGTCGACTAGATAGTGAGAAGAGAAAAGACACATATCACGTTCTTGAGGAATGTTGTTCGAAATCTGAAATTGAAAATTTTATATATCTATTCATTACGAGAGACTCAAGATTTGGGCAAATATCTTGGAGTCCTGATTACTAGAAAGAGTCTTTGACAAAAAGATTACCAGTACCTGATTGAACAATTGGCTTCAAGCTAGCTACTTGGAAATCTAACCATCTTTCTTTTGCATGTCGCATTACGCTAGCAAAGAGTGTCATGAAGGTGGTTCCTATATACCCAGTGATGTCAAATATTCTTTCTAAAGCAGTTATGGAGGAAATGCATCAGATTCAGAAAATATTTATCAAAGGAGATACAGTGGATAAGAAATATAACGCAATCAATTGACATATGATTTCAAAGAATAAAGCAATAAAAGGATTATCACTCAAGAAGTTGGCCATATGAATAAGGCTTGTTTTATGAAGTTAGGTTGGAAAGCGTTTAATGGTGATAATCACCTTTAGTGCAATGTTTTGAGGAGAAAATATAATAAGCATAAAATATATGATTGTAGAAGCAAATGCTCGAACTTTGAGTTCTAGAAGGATGTGATTGGGTTGATGAATATGTTGATGGTGCATGGTAGTTGGGGTGTTGGGAATGGTATTGTCATCAATGCTTGGGAAAAATGCTGGGTGGATTCGGGTATTGCCATATAGAATCTTGACATTGTCATTCCCAGTTGTCATACCCTAAATTTTGACCAGAAATTTTCAAATTTTTGTTCATCTGACGCATTTTTGCCCATGTACCGAAATCCATTTTTTCTTTATTTTACATTTAATCATGCATAATCGATCGTTTTTATTTCAAGTAATTGTTTTGTTTCAATCCTTTTAGTTAGTAAAATATTTGTCTTAAATTATTTAATTATTAGTTTAATTTAAATTTTCATTTTTTTGTTCATTCCTAGTTTGGATTTTTTTTTATTTTATTTAGATTAAGTTAGATTTAAATATAATTTCAATTTAAGTTAATTTTAATTTAATTTTAAATATAAGTTAATTCGATTTAGAAATGGTTTGTTCTAATTTTGTCGTTCAATTTTAATTAGTTTAATAATTTTAATATTTGCATTTAGGTCATTTACATTACTCATCTAGTCTTATTTTAAATCAATTTGTTTCTTGTTTGGTAATATTATCAGATTAACGGTTATTTAATTTTTTTTCTAGTCCAACTTTCAATTTATCTTTTACTTAGTTACCTCAATTTATTTTAATTAGACTTTTTTTTTTATTATTAGAAATAGTTTGCATCTTAATTTTAATTAATTTAACTTAATCTAAACAATTCAAGAAAATAGAAGTTTGTTTTGTCTCAATCAACCTCATTGACCCCATCTCCCAAAATCTGCAGCATCCTTACCACCCTTGTATAACAATGACTCTACACTACCTGCCACCTTTTTTCACTAAATTGGAATATGATAACCTGCATTAAGGAAAAGATTTTTCAGACAATAGAAAAATAGGAGAAAATTTTACACAAAGGGCAAAAGGACACCTTCACAGGCGGGAGAAGAAAAGTTGGCTGGAGACAACCAATTTCAAAAAAAAAGATACAATACAAAGGAAATGACAGTAGGTTATAGGGGGGACCTTCTATAGACCTTCAGGACACCAAAAAACCTTTCGGAAACTCACAAAAAAAGGGACCATCCAGGGGCTCACGGTCCTCTTCAACAAAAAAGGTGAGAACCAGGAAAAACCCAACAGTTATAAGAGCGTTCTCTCTCGGTAAACATACCAGCTACCCTTAAACCATCTCTACTCCCCTTGCGGCAACGGGGGATCTTGGCATTTTTATAAAAACACTCACCTGCTTTCAAAAAAGAGAGAACATCACAAAACAACAGAAACAGAGAACTGAGCGAAACCAGAACTCAGCCAAAAAACTCACCAAAACCGAAATCAAGAACCTCACTGCGACCTTCGAAACCGCTGCTTTGAAACAGATCGGAGAAACCGATTAACCACAAAAATCCAAACTCACAAAAGTTGCAGCAAACCGTGAGGGTCAGTAAACCAATACTGAGAGATCGCGAGAAAACCGCGTTTGAGCGTATTAAATTGAAATTTTGTGAAACCAAAACACGCACAGAAACATGAACCTTCGAAACTGAAAGCAACCGCAAACACGAAATTCCCTCCGCCATCTTCCAAAAGCTACCACAAAACTCACCGAAACTGAAACTTCCAACCCTTCTCACCTTCAATCTCCACCTCTTCATCAATCTGTTTCATCAACACAGACAACCTTCGTCAAACAACCAACACCACTCCATTCGTTTCCCCTGTAACAAAGACAACATCACCACCATCAAAAAGACATCAGCCTCACAAACTATAAACCAAAAAAACCAGAACAAAGGAGAAAAGCCTTACGCTGCTACGATGATTTTTTCTCAGAAAGAATCAAAAGCACGACCTGCCACCGTGAGAAGAAACGGATCCTCCCTGACCATAACCGAAAAATTCGTTAACAGCCAACAACAGATACAGAACCACGAAACTTCTTCTTCACCACGAAACACTCACCGTCGAAAACTAGGAGCAAAACGCGTCGAAACTTCAAAACCATAAAAAATCAGGACCAATATCATCACAACAACCAAACCCTTCCTCTCCGTCGCGCCACTCTTCTCAAAGCCCCGACGAACCATGAAACGAGAACCATAACACGCCGCGCAACCCAAAACCCGTCCGTGAGCCTCACCATCAAACACCTTCTCCTTTCTTCAGGCCGACCATTCAACTCACTCAAAAAAAACGCGAATCACTGAAATCGCCTCTTTCCCCTTTGAATCGCAACGCAGCAAAACCCCATCTTACCTGCGACTCATCATCATCGTCGGCCAACACACAAAAACCGACCTTCCGCCTTCACTCGCCGCCGCCTCTAGGTTTACAGGGTTGAGTTTCAACTTTTTTTTGTTTTTGTTCTTTTACAAAGTGATTCGTTGTTCTTTTTTTTCAAAATCTAAAAAACCCTGAGTACATTTATTTTATATTATTATTTTGTTTTTTATAACTTTCTATTAATTTGGTATTGTTTTAATTTCTGTAAGTTTTCTTAAACTATATTGGGTTTAGCCCAATTGAAACCTGAAATAACTATCAGTACACACAATCCAATCCAAACACACCCTCTTTCTTTGTTTTTTTTTATATAATCTCTTTATTCTATTAATTTTGTTTATTAATTGTTGAATAGTTTTAGACTAACCTTTCTTAGTTATTTATTTGTTAATTGATGTTTAGAGTTTTTAATGTCGATTTAATTTCTTAGTTGAATGATAATAGTTTTTTTTTGTGGATTTATTGGTTTGTTTTGATGCTAGTTTTGTTTAAATAAATGTTAATTTTTAGCTTTGTCAATGTTAATTTTGATAAGGACCTTGTAAATAGATGTTGTTTGAATTTTGAATATAACCTTAGTTGACTTTCATTATTAGAACTTTAATTGAGCTAACCATGTTTTGGATTACATTAAGCATTTGAGGAATTAACTCGGTTGACGGTAGTTTCCGTCAAATATCGTTAATTTGTTTGGCACGTATTGAAGAGGCAACGGACCTTCTCCGTTAGGTACCTTAATATTCAATGTTATCTCTTTTGCGCCTCGCTATATTCTGGTTGTCGCATTTGCGTTTATCCGATTATTTATACGTCATCATTGTGTCTAAACTTGAAAAACATCTTAAAGCAATAATTCAACTCATTTAAATTAATTTACGAGAAAAGGAACTCCGGAGTCTAGCATTCCGCACGTTCTGGATTGAACCGCAAATGGGCTAGCCCCACGCGTTGGTTCAATCACCATTCGTATAAAAATAATTCAATCCATCTTAATTAATTTATGGAAAAAAGGAACTCCGGAGTCTAGCATTCCGCACGTTCTGGATTGAACCGCAAATGGGCTAGCCCCACGCGTTGGTTCAATCACCATTCGTATAAAAATAATTCAATCCATCTTAATTAATTTATGGAAAAAAGGAACTCCGGAGTCTAGCATTCCACACGTTCTGGATTGAACCGCAAATGGGCTAGCCCCACACGTTGGTTCAATCACCATTCGTATAAAAAACATCCAAATCTTTAATTAATTTAATCGTACGAAAGAAGGAACTCCGGAGTCCAGCATTCCGCACGTTCTGGATTGGACAGCAACTGGGCTAGCCCCACGCGTTGGTTCAATCACCATTCGTATAAAAACAATTCAATAATCTTAAAGGATCAGGCATGATTCATCTCCATAGGAAAGTTATTACTCCTATCCCCACAAACACAAACAAAAATCTTACAAACAATCACTTTCAAAGGAAGAACGTGGCATTGCTTGTCGATCTTATATCCAAGTTTAAAGCTTCTTCCGATTTTATTTATTTTCAAAGAAAGAATGTGGCATTGCTTGTCGATCTTATATCCAAGTTTAAAGCTTCTTTCGATTTCTCATTTCTCAAACGTTTGTGGTGGAATAGGTGAGATACTTCTCTTAAAGATGACGACTTGTCTCTTTCTTTCAAATACAAATTAAAACTTACCAACCAATTCAAATCATTTTCATAATTAATTAGCGAGTAACTGAACTCCGGAGTCTCGCACTCCGCACGTTCTTGAATGCAACCGCAACATGGGCTAGCCCCACGCGTGGTTCATTCGCCCTCTCGTTTTAAAACATCTTTAACAAAGATCAAACATCTTTTCTCAAGACGAACATTGTTTAGATCATTCTATCTCGCAAACAAGCTAGCGCTTCAGCCTCCTATCGTGAGCAGATAAGCCAACGCTTAGCAGTAGAATGCATTTTCAAACAATCGTTCAATTTAAAAAACACAAATCGTAGTAGCACGAACTACGAAGCTTTGACTTTCCCATTGCACAGGGGAATACGTAGGCACGGGGATTTTAATCCTTCGCGAGCACAATAATAAAAAAACTTAACCTTTCTCCATACCAAATAATAATTGAAACATTTCCTTAAAAGAAACCAGTAAAAGAAGACAATAATAACAAGTTAACATTTTAAGCGCAAATTAGACTAAGAGGTTCCCGTTGAGTACAACGGACGTGAGGGGTGCCTAATACCTTCCCCTTGCGTAACTGACTCCCGAACTTAGATTAGTGGTTTCATTGACCATTCTTATCCTTTATTTAGGTTGTGTCTATATCTCCCTTTTCTCTCGTAGAATAAATAGAATTAGGTGGCGACTCTGTTGTTTGTTTTAGGATCGTATTTTTCGAGGTGCGACACCAGTGAGTCGGAAAATGTTAAGGTTTGTGATTTGGTTAACCAAGAAGGGGGTTGGAATATGAAGTTACATCATTTGCTTCTGAATGATATCACTCAAAAAAATAAAGTGTTTCTCCCGCTAAGAGCATAATATGCAGAAGATCACTTTCTTCCGACAGAGGGTGAGCAGGATCATTACTTTGTTAGGTACATGTATGGGAGTTTGGTTCAACACGAGGAGTCACAGTTAGATGAGAGATGTAGGAAAATATGGGGATCAAAGTTCAGGAAATATTGTGTTGCTTTGTTTGGCTTTTTGTTTTTGGTCACAATAGGATTCTTACAAATTATCAAAAGAACTTGAAAGGACAGAGGTTCAATAAACTGTATGTTATATGGCAACCTGGGGGAGATTATCATGCACATGGTTTGTGGTTGTTCTAAGTCTAAGCAACTTTGGTTGAACATTGTACCGATTAGTATTCAATTGGAGTTTTTTTTAGCATGAAACTTAATGATTGGATTGATTTAAATATCAATGAGAATAACAAGTGCATTAGCTTTTGGACGAGTGTTTGTCATAGTCTTTGCGGTAGCGTAATAGGGAGATACATGTTGAGTGTTTCCAAAGGCCATAATCCCCTCAGAGTTCACTTTATTTGATTCTTAAGAATTATGAAGATGTCATGAGGAATTATGAGGTTGTGAGGAGGGGAGAGAAAGATGTCATTATGGTTTGATGGAAACCACCAGAGGAAGGATGGATTAAACGACAAGTGAAAACAAATCGGGATGTTTCTCAAAGAATGGAGGGCGTATGAGTTGTTTCTTAAAGGATGTTGAAAAATGTAGTGACTTTAGGGCATAATTGTGGGGGATATACCCTAAAAAGCATTGATAAGTGATAGAAACTCAGTGATTAAATTAAGCGGATCGTAAGAAATTGAAGTTAACTTGAATTAAATTGTAAAATTTATTTAAGTGTAAGAAGTTAAAGTAAACTTCATTTAAATTATAGAATTGATTTAAGAGATCATATTTAACTATAAAATATTTGTTTGGATGCCCATTTTTTCCATAGTTTAATCTTGAAAAAATGTGAAACCCAGTATGTTTGGATGCCCATTTTTTCCATAGTTTAATCTTGAAAAAATGTGAAACCCAGTATGATAGACCAACTTACACACCCTCAAAGAGGACCCTAATCATGTTTATTTCTTACATAGAATTGATCTCCATATAGTTAATTTTTTCTTTTGAACTTGGACACTCTTGTTAAGAAAAATATTATTCAATTACATATATCATGGATCCTGATCATATATATTGTAGGATTAATAAGAGTAAGTGAGTAAATGATTAAAATTTATTCAATAACTGTTTTTCGCACAATTCAATACCTGTTTTCAAGAAATGGATTCTCACTCCATGTCACGGTAAACAAATTATTAGAAACTTATCATGTCCCAAGAACCTTTATTTCGATTTCTGATAAAAATGAACATAGATCCGTACCACACAAAAAATTCTTATGCTAAAAACAAACAAAATTTTAATTCTTACTTAAAACAACAGCCATGGTTAACCTGGGGAGAATCACAAGATACAAATTAATGTAACAAAGATGTCAATTGTTAAAGATACAAATTAATGTAACAAAGATGTCAATTGTTAAAGATACAAATTAATGTAACAAAGATGTCAATTGTTAAAGATACAAATTAATGTAACAAAGATGTCAATTGTTAAAGAAATTAACATAGATTTTGGTCAAAATTCCGGTATTTGCTACTTACAATAAACAGTAAAATTTTCAATAAACAGTTAAATTCATAGCACAAGATCAAAATGCTAGAGATTCATGTCCCTAAAATAACCAGAACAACGCAAGACATAGTTAAAGGTACAGACTTAAATAACCACAAAAAAAGGCGGTACAGGGCCAACACATTAGAGGATGCATGTCTAAATCTTTCGGACACGTTATGCCATTTCATGAAATATTCATCAAAACAAAGTGAATAACAGAAAATCTAGATGTATTCAAGATAAACACCACAAAATTGAGTCTGATTTTTGCATAAAATAATACCTCTGGCTAGACAACAAATTAAAGATAGCAAAATAGCAACCAAAACCAGACAATCTAAAAATCATTCAGAAAACAAAACAACTAGTACCCTCCCTTCAAATCATTAACCACATCATAAGGAATTGGAGTAACAGTTTCCAAAGTAGCTCCTTCAACCTTGAAACCAGGTTTAGGTCCCTCCGGTTTGCGCTTGGTGCTAATAACCTCACCCTTAGCCTTAGCCTCGGCCTTGAGTTTATCATTGTTGATCTTCCTCAGACGAAACTCCTCAGTGCACCTAGAAGGCATAACATGCTCCACACGAACATGAATCCTCTTTCTCAGAATCTTGTTCCTAACCTAAACCACACAACAACATTTCAATATCCTAACATCCTAATCCATCACATAAACCAGATTCCATAAACCATTACATAGTCAAATCAAATCACAGTCAATAAACACCTAATCGAAAGTTCGAAATACACAATCGAGTTAAGATTTAGATTTGTACCTGTTTGTTAACCTCAACGCCGATGGCACGTTTGGTGACATTCCAGACACGACCGGTACGACCGTGGTAGAACTTGTGAGGCATACCTTTGTGAACGGCGCCGTTAACCCTAATATCAACATAATCGCCGATGTGGTAGGTTCTGAGGTAGGTGGCTAGGGCGATTGTACCCTTCTTCCTGAATGGGCGAGAGAATGAATCTCTGGTGCGAGATCTCAAACCATGACCAGCAGGCATCTTGTCTAGGGTTTTTGCACCTTCTCTGCCTCCGTCTACAACTACTGAAACGAAATCTGAATTGAAAAATCTTCTTTTTTATTGCTGAACCCTAGGGTTTTCAATTGGGCTTTTCTATTTTGTTTATGTTAATGGGCCGGATTTTATTTTTCTTCTTGGGGATTCATTACAAAAACTATATATATTTTTCTTTATTTTTGACATTAAAATTTGTTAAAAATCTTGTCCTAAAAATTTGCCAATTTCTTTAAACATTCCATGATTTACTAAAGCACTGAGTGAAAATTTTGAAAATTTCTTCGGAAATCGGAGATGCACCTCTGAATCCAACTCATGCATACACAATTTAATCGTTTCTTCAGAAATCGGAGATGCACTTCAGAAATCGGAGATGCACCTCTGAATCTATCTCATGGTCGATGAAGTGATTCTTCTAGATTTCTGGCCAGGTCCGTTCGGAATCAAGCTCATAATAGCTCTTAATGAAAATGGTATTAAGTACGCGTACAAAGATGAAGACTACTTAAAGAAAAAAAGCCCTTTGTTGTTATATATTAACCTTATTCATAAGAAAATTCATGCTCTCATTCATAATGGCAAACCCATTTGTGAATCTCTCATTGCTCTTCGGTTTATTGATGAGGTTTTGAAAATATTAAAAAGCCTATTGAAAAATAACCACTTTTGTGAATCTTTCATGTTTGGAACATACCCATTCTTGAAAAACCTTAGAAAATTTATTTATGACATTCTTATTATATTTTAATGTTTTTCTAATTAATTATGGTGAAGTTATAAAAATAATTCATTTATATTTTACACTTTCATTATGAATTAGATATATAAAACTGGAAGGAACCTTTGGATATAAAAAGGAGAAAAGCTAGAAGTTACAAAGAAGGAATCCGTAGAAGTCCTTGAACTAATAGAGCAAGAATTGGGAGACAACAATGATTTTGGAGGAACAAGAGTTTAGTTTTGTGGATGTTGCACTTATTCCATTTTATGTTTGGTTTAAAGGGTATGAGACATTTGGTAAACTCAATATAGAGGAATGTCCCAAGTTCATTGGATGGACTAATAAATCTATCAAGATTAAGAACGTTTCAAAGTCTATTCCTAATCGGGACAAGGTCTATCAGTTCAGTGTGGATATGAGGAAAAAGATAAGCATTGGGTAGGTTTGGTATTACATTTTAATAATGGGTGAGTTTATAGTAATATTAAAATAAAGGGATAAATATATAAAACCCCCTGTCATTAGGGCAGTATTTGGTTTTCCCCCCTTTAAAATAATTTTTAATTGACGCCCCCTCATAAAACCCAAATTCAGAATGTACCATCCCTTTTTTACTGCCTTGCTGATGTGGACAAGGCTGACTGGGCAAGTGAAGGTGATTGTGTAATGTGTTACCTTTTTTTAATATTTGACCTTAATTTGACCCAAAATCGTGGTTAAATAATTTCAATCCACATGTTTTATGATGCCACCAGTCCAATCCACCGGTTCTGTGTGTTTTTTTTAACATATTTCAAAACCATGTCTTTCTCTACAAAACCCTATCTTGTCTATCTCAAAAATCTCAAATTTGAACTGCAACAATGGAAGCAACCTCAACTTGCTTCTTCTGCAGTAGAATCCCATCAAAATCCAAACTTGCTTCATCTTCTTCATTTGGGCCATTATGTTTATTAACACGTAACAATGTTAATACAATCATGTGCAAAACTTCAATGAAAACCCATAACCGTGTTATTCAAAACGTCACAAACAGTAACGAAACAAATCTTCCAAGCAGCACAAAAAGAAGAAGAAGGAGAAGAAGAAATGGTGTAGCAGTGGAAGAACAACCACGACAACAGAGGGAGATTAAAATTCCAATACCCAGTGATTATGTTCATGAGAATACTGGTGACCCAATTGGGGTGGAAAGAGGTTGGGAAAAGTGTGGTGAGTTGGATTCGTGAGAGTATGAAAGTTATGGCTTTCGATATTGCGTATGCTGAGTTAGTTGAAGATTTGGAGTTTTCTGAGATGAAACAAAGAATGAGACCTGATCTTACTTTTGTTGTTCAAGCTCAACCCTAGATATTACACAATCACACACAATTTCCCAGTCAGCCTTGTCCACATCAACAAGGCAGTAAAAGGGGGTGGTACATTTTGAATTTGGGTTTTATAAGGGGGCGTCAATTAAAAAATATTTTAAAGGGGGCAAAACCAAATCCCGCCCAAATGACAGAGGGATTTTATATATTTATCCCTAGAATAAATAAATTCCACAGGAGATATAAATAGTCCAGTATGACATCTTTTAACATTTTTCAAATATAAACTAACAGAAAAGACCAAAAATATAACAAAAGTGAAGTTAAGGGATCACTATGTAACGTTTTTTTTGTAAGGGAACTAAAAAGAAATTTCTTATAAAGTTAAGAGACTAAATGATGCATTAAGTTTAATATTTAATATATTATACATACTATATTTGATCAAAGTCTATTTGCAAATAATAAATTTTAAGGGTTTCTTATTGCATCCTATATATTTCTTATGCATCATGCGAATTTTCAAAAATGTCCTAAGTTATCGGAGATGAATCTCTGGAAGCATCCATTCCACACTAAACAAAGTTCATTTTGAGTAGCGCCCTATAAGTTGAGTTATTTTTATCCCGGAGATGCATCTTCAGAACATTTTATGTAATAACTTAATTATTTATCAGTTCGGTAGAAATTCCGGAGTTAAATTCTTCGGAGATATGGTGAGATTTTGAAATTTTCTGTCACCGTTGCATGTCAGATATTTTTGAAGACCAATCTCCGGAATAATCTGATAAAAGAAACACATGCACGATCATACAACCATATTGGTGGTTGTTGTTTTTCAACGAAACCCTTCATTCTCAATCGATTTTCACTTCAAATCTTCGTTCTTTTGGTTCATCGCATCATATGGAGCAAAAAATGATAGAATTTCAGGTAAAAATCCTTCACTTTCCACTGCATTCTCACATTAATCATGCTTTTTTTGGAGAAAAAAAACGTTGAGTCCGGAAATGTGTGTCCAGAACGAGTATGAACTTGTCCGAAAATGCATCTCCGGAAGTTGTCTGTGTTCATTTTCCAAAAAAAAAAATTAGCAGTAGTGCTTATATACTGTCATGGTTTTAAATTTTTTTCATTAGATATGGTGCACCCTGATGTTTTCTCAAAACAAGTTATTTTTCTGAATGTCCAAGGTGTTGTTGTGAAGGCAGTAGATGTCGGTAACCAATTTAAAAATGAGTAATAGTTTGACTCTCGTGATCAAATGCTTCAATGGATTCGTATGGAAGACTCTAAACTCTGTAGGTATCAAACAAAGAATGTGAAAATTCGGGTTAAACTCGCGATAGGGATGAAACATATAGTCTGAAGATGGAGAAATGGTGAAGGCGGGTGTGGTTTTGGAAAAAATAATAGATGCATAAAACCGTATGATAAATTCTTCCACAAAAGAACTATATGTCGATTCTGTTATGCATTTCAGAAAAGTGTGAAAAGTATCCAGATTTGTTGAAATATGTTGAAAGCACATTTTTTTAGTAAGTGAAGGAGAAAATTGTTTGTGTGTGGACTGATAATGTTAGACACCTTGGAAATACAAAAACTAAGTGAGTCGAGTTTTCCCATGCTACTTTAAAAAATTGGTTGGGAAACAGTAAGGGTGATTTGTGTAGAGATTGAGACTCCGTAAACCACGTGATTCAAAACCAGCATAATCAAACACAAACATTATTTGGTCGATGTATCACGATTTAGGAGCACAAATTTAAATACAACACTCTATATTCTCAGTTGGTCAACAACATTTCTCGGGCGGGGTTCAATTATATTTTCATGTGGCTAAACGAGTTGATTATATAGGCTAGTATAGCGCAAAGTGTGGATGCACAATTGTGAAAACATACGGTCTTCCGTGTGCTTTAGTTATTGCTAAAAAGGTGAAACTTGGTGACCCGATAAGAATGGACGAGGTTTGCACTCATTAAAAGAGACTTAGGTTTGATAATGGTGTCGTGAATGACGACAAATTGAATATCTTCATTTTGAACGAATGAGAAGTGATACAATCTACAACATAGGTTTTTGAAAGTTGATGACAACACAAAACTCCCCATCAAAGAACAATTTAGGAAGATTGTCTTTCCGAAAACCACCCTCTTAACCGGTAAAAATAAAAGGTGTTATGAAGAAAATGAAGCCTAGACCGAATGCCAATTCGTCTACACAATATCCTTCATATTTTAAACATGTTGACAATGTTTTTTCCGGCTCACTAACTCCAAAGTATCAAAAAAAATGTTGTCAAAGGAGCTCGTATTAGCAAACCACCTCCTATGTCGCCTCCACTAAAGATCTCATTCATTGATGAGATACCGATTTTTATGCACAAATACATCGAGTGGGTCGTCAATGTCATGGGGGACGGTAATTGCGATTATCGAGCCGTTTTGTCTTTACTTAGTAAATGATAAGATAATGATACACTTGTCCACCATCAACTTATCCAAAAGTTAAATACGCATAAAGAATCATACACACGGTTGTACGGGAAGAAAGAAAAATTCGATGAAGTTTATGAGTCTTTTGTTCCATATCTTAGCGGTCCGGCACCGAAGGCAAAATGAATGTGCTTCCCTGAAACATGCCACCTAATAACATGTGTGTATGATAAAGTGTGTGTTGACCTGACATGATACGGTTTTTCAAAAACCTTTTTACTATTGCACACTGCCCCACCTCAAAATTCAAATGATCGTATCATAAGTATTTGGTGGCTTTCAAAATCAAGTCATTTTATTTAAGTTTACTTGAAACCGGGATGCGCTATACCACTTACATCACCAAAGTAAATGACTCATTCAACCATAAAAGTTAAGACTTGGTCGAATCATTTTATATAAATGATGCAAGAATTCGAGAAATTAAACAACATTGAAAATGAATAAAATGCACAAAAGTCCAACGGGGTGCCGCCTATAGATTTAACCGACAACATATGTTTAGATTCGTTTTAATTTATTGTTTAACCAGACAAATAGGTGTATGTAATTGTTTCTCAATATAAATAAGTGTAATATATTCAAATTTTGTTCATATTGTGTCTTAAGGCATTTTTTATCTTCCCCATATCAATATTTGTTCTTTTGTAAATGAAAAAATAAGTTATGTTTTGAAACTAGTCCAGGAGAAGTTTTAGAGATACATCTCCATAACAAGATAATAGGATGCAATTCAAGAGATATATTTCTAGAATCACCATGACAGTAATTGAGTGGTCCATAATGATCCATGACTTCTATAAATCACGGTGTTATTATGTTGCTATGTCGCAAATTCCTCTTTCTCCAACTCCACACTTAAGCGAATGTTAAAGCTCGCCGATTTCACCTCCCTCGAAGATATCAAAGACGAAATCCATCATCTTCTACCTTACGGATACAATCGAAAGATTGTGAAGCTCGAGAACCGTTCATCATCGATTGATAATGGATGGAAGATTGAGTTCAACAAATTTGAGCTCAAGACGCAAACTGATTTAAAGGCTATGTGAAATACAAATTTCTGTTTCAAAACAAAAGTTCCACTCGGGTTGGAAGCAACATTTTCAAGATCAGTCGAAGATATTGCAAAGATGTTGAAGCGTCCACCTGAATATTGAAGTGTAATGTTGCATTTTATGTTGAAATCATCTATGTAATGCTTGTTTTATGTTATGAATGTTAATTTCATTTTGGAAAATTACTTGGTTTTGATTCTGCTACTGATGTGTCTGTGTTATGGAAATGTAACTACGAAAATATTATGAAGATTCATCTCCAGAATAAAAAAAAAGGCGTAACTCAGAATGACCTTTGTTGAGTTTGTGTTGTGGTGCGTCCAAATATGAATTTCTGAAAACAATAGGTATTTTTTGTTTTGAAAATTTGTGTGGTACATAAGAAACGTATAGGGTGCGTTAAGAAATAATCTAAATTTTAGTGGACAGTAGTCTACACATTGATATATGTAGGTTTGTTCCTAGATACTGAGATGATGAACAATTATTTAAGATAGATTACTCTTTTAAAGGTGTATTCTACATTTTTTTAAAATTTGAAAATACTATCCATATGTTTGGAGATGTAGTTTTGAACACATTTAAAAAAAATTAATAAGACGTTTCAGATGAGACATTCCATTTTATTAAAATTTAGTATAAAAATATATCTCATAAATAATTACGGGTATGCATTCCATTTGGAGCTTAATTTTTTCAATAAAGAGTAATGGGTTCTTCATTATCTAGTCAGGGCATTTTTTTATGGAGCAAATTTATGACATAATTTTTGTGAATTTCTTAATCTACCCTTTAAGTATCTCAGTCATCTGTTGCATTTCCAATTATTCCTCCTAGCTTCGTAGATATACATTCGGACGTGTTATCTCGACTATCTCCCTACGGGTCAGACCGAAAGGAGCAGACTCAACAGGGTGTCTGGGTATGGTCTGAGCATAACCGAACTACCGCATGACGCGTTCGGGATGATATGGCACAATGATGATCGAACTGCACGCCGACCATCTGATGAATAGTGAGATCTTATCAAACGGGTGCATCTGACGATGATTTGCATATACTTCGTATCTAACATCATCAATAACCATGTGGTTTAGATAAACTTTGTACGGGTCAACAACCTGGTTCCCTCTTAGTGGGAGAAAGGCATGTGCCTGCGGCCAGTCCTATGTGTACTAAGGCACACTCCCCCAACTAGTTATGAATAGAAAGTGCCGGAAGATCTAGACCTGAAATAAAAAAAAAACATCGGCATCAAGCTTTATCACAAAAATATAATTAAAACGAAATGAAAAAAAAGTCGAATGGTATAAGATGGTTACCACATATAGTGAACAACTGCCTGCGACAATCCTGATCTTCCACAGACATCCCTTTGAGAGTCTCGAATATGTGTAAGCCAACATAGCTGCACCCCAGTTGTACTCAAGGATCTGTGCGGGACCCAAGAAGTACAAGAGGTAAGCTACATCTGTATATGAAAGTTGGTGTCCACAAACAGTTGCATGCCTACCAAGTATAACAAGTAACATCTCAGTGCTCGTTGTCTGTGTATCTCGACCTCATCCAGATCACCCTCATATCCAGTCTCCATGGTGGAGAACCTTACATGAGCCTTGCGAGTCTTATCCACCTCTTCCATCGCATCTTGTGGAGAGTACCCGAACTCATCAACTAGAAAATTTTGAGCCCCATCCTTCGTCATCCTACCCTGACGGGGGAGGATACCCCTGATCTCTATATGTAGTAGACATGAGACATCGTCAAGGGTAATAATGATCTCATCTTGTGGTAGATGGAAAATGAGGTCTCTGGGTGCCATCTCTCTGCAAAAGCCATGAGCATATCGTTGTGGATCACCCCGTACCCAATCTCACAAAGGTCGTTCAAACCATACTCAACAAGGGCAGTTAAGAACCACTCATCCTTTGGCAAATCCAACCTTTTTCGCCTATGGTTATAGAACCTTTTGGGGTCACGCGTCTGAATATTAACAAAGAAAATAATTTTAATAAGAAACAATAGTACAAATAATTAATTCTGAATGAAAAAAAATAAAGAAATAATCTGAGTAATGTTACCTCTCCCTCCCAGACATGTCGAGCAATATGTTCTGCGTAACTTGTCAGCCGAGACATATCAGATGGACCCCTGGGAAACCCCAAGGAGCATCATCAACGTCACCAACATCCTCATGTGTATGCTCATCACCCTCTAGAGGTGGGACTAGATCAATATCACACTTTGGTAGTGGAACCAGACTGTCCTGACGTCGCCTGCGGGAGGGCGGAGACTGTGATGTACCCTTAGTAGCATCCCTATGCCTCCGGGATGAAGAAGTGTCTTGGGCCTGTGATGTAGATGACTATACAATTATCTCGCCCTGTTATGTAGACGGTTGATCAATATCTGGTTGGGTACGTTCACGTCGGACAGATGCATGTTGTGCTAGTCGTCCATTTATTCGTTGGGGGTCATAATTTGAACCTGAATCAACCATAGAGTCTGCATATAACCAATAAATTAGAATAAGGTACAACAAAAAAAAACATTTTTCTTACGTAAATACATCCATGGAAGGCTTCTGCAAATGCATTTACGGAAGCACCCGGAATTCAAAAAGTCTGGATTGCTCCACAAATGCATCTAGAAAATATTTATAACGTTAATTTGTTCCATAAATGCATTTACGAAAGCTTCTGTAACTTCAGAAAACACAACAACGCCATTAACGACCCCAACATCCAAAAATCAACATTTGAAAGCCTAAATCGTTCGTTTAATCCAACAAACAATACATATATATTGTCTCTAAACTATGTTTCTAAACTTATCTAATGATTTATACACCTAAAAATCTATTCTAAATCGATTACAGAGAAAACTCGAAGACAACTCGAAAACTTATCGATTAAAATGAGCTATGGATGATTAAGAGTGTGTTGATTGTTGCAGATGATCCTCTGTGTCGAACTCGAGTGAAAACAATGAGTTTTAGTGGAATTGGTTTTTTTTGAAGTTGAGAGAAATGGAGAGTGTATGAAAAATAAGATGGAAAGTGTAAATGAGATAAGAAAAGGGTCTGGTGTGAAGTATATCAAATTATGTTCCAGAGATACATAACAGGAAATATTTCGGAGATGTATCTCCGGAACAAACCAATGTTGAACAAAAAAAATGGTGTGTCCGGAAATACATCTCTGAAAACAAAAGGACAAAATTGAAAACTCACATGGTGCGTAAAAAACCAATGAGGTGGAATAAGACATATATATAATCCAAAAATAAATACATCGATGTCATCAAAAAAATAATACATATAGCTATTTTGTATGAGGGAATACATCCTCTCCACCCTCTACTCTGCCTGCCCCATGTGCACGCTCTCCTCTGCCTCTGCCTATGCCACCTTGTTTGCCTCTACGTCCTCCTCGATTGCCTATCCCACCAGTCCTGACGCGATGTATGCGATACTGCGTGCCACTAAATGTCACCCTCAGAAGCATCCTGTGGCCTAGGGGATGAAGAAATGCCTACAACTCCAGATGTAGACGATACGTCTGACTGGACATGAGCCTTCTCTTTCCGGACGGAGGCATGTTGGACAACTCGTATGTGTATACGTCTCTTTGTATATACGTCAACTCGTATGTGTACACTGTCAATTAATCGTGACCATTAAATTTTAACTATAATTTGACTTTGATTATAATTATTTAAAAAACAATATTTTTGAGTGATTATGATGTACTGACTGTGTAAAAAAATTTACACTGACAGTGCATAACAATTAATCTTTTTTTATTTATTTTCTTCTATTTTAAAATAAAATAAAACTTTGTCAGAATTTACATAAATATATTGATATCCAACTCATTAGATTCAAGAGTACCAATTTACCATTTTATAAATTAATTTTTGAAATTTTCATATTAATTTGATTATTTGAAATAGTGAAAATCCCCAAATTTTACTATCAATTTGATTATATTTATAGATTTCTAAAAAAAAAAACCCGTAAAAATCTACTGGGATGAAGATGGAGTACAAAATTCTCCCATTATGGTGATCCAAAACATAATGAAAAAAAAAAATCAACACCAAAGTTCAGGATGAAAAAGTATCCCCGTCCTATTGACATCCACATGCAGAAACATGTTGCGTCCTTTTATTGCCTTGTGCTACAAAATTTAGGCCAATCCACCTATCCTCAGTATCAATGAATTTCATTTTTAGAGTGACAAATGGTGAAGAAACAATACGAGAAAAATGAGACACAAAATGCATTATGCATGTGTTATTTCGTCCTAATGATAGAAACTAAATCCAATAACACTACTCTTCAACTGAATACTTAATGGTAGTAGTTGTTACTATGTTTTCTTTTCTAATTAACACGTACTCCCTCCATTCTCTTTTATAAGAAAATTAACTTTTTAGATTTATTGAATAAATGATGTATTTAGATTATAAATAAATTAAATACATCAATTATTTAATGAATCTAAAAAGTTAAAATTTACTTATAAAAGAGAATAACGGAAGAATATAATTACATAAACTTGCAAACCATTAGAAATTATGCAGTGAACATGTTCGTATGGTTTTTCTCAATCTACTCATCCACCTGATAATTCTTAGAGCTATAGGATGTTGATATTTGTGAGAGTAGACCAAAGTACTAGGGAAGATGAGTTTAGTACCTGATAATATAAGCAACTTCAGCTAAATTCCTTATCCAGGAAATAGCTCTAAAGCTTGAAGAGTATTGACAAATAAAGAATCTAATGACTTTATAACACTTATAAATAGTTAAATGTAACGAGTTTCTTACACCAACAACAACTAAACTTTATATGTACCAAAGTAACCGCAAATATATTTTTTCCCTCCGACTTTGCAATGCTAGTTTGAAGCTCCTGCACAATGGAAGAAGCAGTGGCAGTAGTTAAAATAAAATATACAGTAAGCTTTACGAATATGGAATACTATACTATTAACAACATGCAACATTAACCTGCTAAAATTATACAAAGCAGTATTCTATCAGTCACATGATCATCGCTATTTTGTATCAGCAAGAATTATATGGTCACAAAACCCCTAAATTAGCTACATTCTCAGTCAGAAAACTTCATGAAAGTGGTGAGTTACTAGCGAAGATTCCAAGAAAAATTATAAAGAAAATTCTCTGGAAGAAAAAGAAAAAGCAGTGCAATATGTAAACCACAAAACATGAACTTTTTTAATCATCCATAAGACAAAATATCATGCAAGAACTTCAATGATATTCACTAAGACCTCATAAAAATTAGCATGGAAGCAAAATTTCTTTTAAAAGTCATACCTGAAAATTTGATTTAAACTGTAGCATGAATATCTCAATTCAATAAGCATTTAGATCTAAGACTAATATCCAAATCTTGATTTAATGTGATACCTGATGCTCTAGAAGCAGATATATTGTCTACAGCTCTCACAGAATTCCCTGTCTTTGTCTGACCTTTGCTTTCCTCCCTAGAAACTCGCAGCGCCCTTAACTTTGATGAGATCCTGGCTGAATGTATCAAAGGAGTGCCTTCAACTTCCTCCTCTTGCCTCCCCCTTTCATCTTGAGCATCTTGTTCGGATGCACTAATGGAATCCTCATCTTCACTTGAGCTATGCTCATTAAAAAGTTTCTTTCCTGCCATGGTTTGCACTTTCCGTGGACGACCCCGGCGCTTAACAGAAACCCCTTCTTTTTCATCTGAAAATATTAGCCCAGTTAGTCTCTTTACATTAAATATACCAATGCTAGACATCTAAAGTCACATCAAATACTAAGAAATGGAAAGATATCAACTATCACTTAGCCATTACATTTATTGTGAAAAGTAAAAAAAAAATTGCAATTTGTGGCTAAACGGGAACATTTAGTTCAGTAACACCCTAGTGCTCAGACAGACTCGGCAAAAATTAGGTACAAGAGGATAAAGTGAAACAACAACCACTAACTGCTTCCTTATTTACTACAGTTAAATCGGGAAACTGTACATCAAATCATGTACTGCTTCCTTATTTGTAGAAGTGCATACGTATTGGGGATTTGGGGTTGCATAAACTATATATTTTGGTTAAAGTAGAGATTTAGCAGTTTGTTGCTTTATAATGTAAAGTGTTGTGCCGTACAGTAATTATTAAAATAGAGAAAAAATAGCAAAAACGACCTTGAAAGACTTCGTTCTTTGCACATCTTTCCCGCAAGGCCTCAACAAATATGCAATAGGGACGCCAGCCACTGGGATTTTCGTCTTTATTTACATTTTCAGTACGCCTTTCAACATCCTTCATACTATTTGTAAACAAGCTGATTAAAATGTGCACAAAAGGAAATGTTTCGGAATGGCACTAACAATGAGAAGCAAACTCACATTTCCAACAAATCTGATGCAGGGAGTTTGGGCAGAAAATGTATCACTGCCGCTTCCAGAAAAGACAAATATTGTGGAGCATCTATAAAAGCATACTCAATACCATCCTTGACAAGTTTTAAAATGTCTGACCTGTGCTTATTCCGGGCAGCACCGATAAAAGTTCCGGAAAGCTGAGCGGCCAATTTTTTACATCCAGAGAAAGAGTTTACTGATGAAATATTGTCATTTTCCGCATTATCAACAGTAGGCCGGAGATATGCCTACCAAAATAAATAGGTGAGAAGTTAGGAAATAAGAGGAGAGTAGAAGGCAGGATATAAAATTTATAGATCCCTGTTAGAACCGGTCTGTTATCTCTATGATTACTGGATAATACTTGTATTATTGATCAAACTCTGGGAATAACTTCCCAACAGAGTTGTATTACAAGGGAACTAAAGAAATACAATAATGAGACAGTAAAGGGAAAGTAACTGATGGTAACTAACCACTAGGAGCTAGGCTAGAGAGTCTAGTATCTTCCAACGAACAAAAACTAGTTACCCGAATGTCTACCCTTCTCCTCTCCTACAGTATTTAATATTTATTCAAATACAACAAACAACTAAACTAGGCTGGGCCATTTGTAACGGACCTGCGCCTTACATATGTATGCCTTATAGGTGGCCTACTATTACTAACAATCCCTCAGAATAAGAGGGATGGTGGAAAGACAGACCCTTCATTTCCTATCAACTCAAATTATAAAATAAAAAACCATAAAGGTTTGCAAAGAAATAAGCTCAGTAAATTATTCTTCCAGGAAAAAGAAAAGTGATCCTATAGTATAAAACGAGGAAGAACCAATAATTCCATAACAATTAACTTTTTTTTTTCAATTTCCTGTGCCTTTCTTTTGTTGTTAGGGTACTCGGTACCTGGGAACAATTAGAAGCCATTTTAGTCATGTGTCCCCCTTTGAATACAAGATACCGAAAAATATATTGGTATTTAAAATTAAAATTTGACATATATGGCTATATATCAACTGTACTAGTAGATGAACCCTCATATTTAATAAAGAAAAAAGACAACCCAACTTTATATATCGCATATATATCAGCCAACACCCAGAACAGCAATTACCTTTTTAAGTGCTTCAAGAAAAATGGCAGCCAAATCATCCTCTGATGTTTTCAAAAATGTGATCAGATATTTTACAATCTCTGCCACTCGTGTTCCATGCATTACAAAATGAGAAATAATCTCAGGAGCTAGATAATCCTGCATCAGTAATAGCCAACATTTTGGTATCAAAAGAAATTTTACCAGAAATAAATACTTTTGCCCAGAGTTTGGCCATTTTCATAACGTGTCAGATACAAATATTGTTTACCTTTGGGACAACATTAGTAGTAATCAGTTTGCAAGCAGCAATTATAACAGAATATCTATTTGTCTCCTCTGAATAATCTTTGCTTACATCTTTGCTTACATCATCTTCTTCTACCTCATCTGAAAATGGATAGTCAAGCGAAGCATCTTCTAGAATTATAAACAAAACAAGTACACAATAGAAATGCGAAGGAACAGAGAGGCATCAATGAGAGTATTTAGCAGTATTACACGTTAGAATATTTTCAGCTGCAAGTTATTATGCATTAGTTTATTAATTAATTATTAAAGTCTATTATTACCCTTTATTGAATTAGTCAAAGTCTGTTTGGCTGTGCTTACAGCATGTTTAGGAGTGGGTTAGTGGTCAGTTAGAATCAGCCTAAGACTGTTTAGGAGCGGGTTAGTGATCAGTTAGAATCAGCCTAAGACTGGGGGGTGTTTGTTTAGCCTATGGTTATTTATTCTGTTCTTAAAATTCAATGAAACTTGTTCAAGGTATTTCACCTTGTGGTATCAAAGAGCAAGGAACAAACTGTAACCTAAAAAAAACGGTGATTGAGAGGGTGTTCATCATAACTCAGAATAGTCATTTTGCAGAGGTATGCATACCAAAGTTCGATGGTGATTATGATCACTATAGCTTGTTAATGGAGAACTTGCTCAGATCTAAAGAATTATGAGGAGTTGTCACTGATGGGTTCACTGAGCTGGCGCAGAGAGATACGCTAACTGCTGCTCAAACAAAGGGGCTGAAGGACTTCAAAGCAAAGAACTATCTTTATAGTTCAATCGACAATACTATTCTGAAGTCCATGAAGAACAAATATCGGCAATGCAAGAGTCAAGAGAGCACAACTACAGACTCTTAGAGATTTTAAGGTGTTGGAAATAAAAGATGGTGAGTCAGAGAATTACTATTTTGGAAGAGTCATGGTGGTGGCAAATGCTATGAGGAATTGTGGTAAAACAATGGATGATGTGAAGGTGGTTGAGAAGATTCTTCGCATCCTAACAGAGAGATTCAATTATATTGTCTCCTCTATAGAAGAATCAAAAGATATTGGCACCCTCACGGTTGATGCGCTTCAAAGTTCAATGTTGGTACATGAACAAAAATTCAATAGGAAGAATGGTGAAAATGATCGGGCCTTAAAAGCAACTCATGACAATGGTGGAATTGAGGTGGCCCAATCTAAAGATGGTTTGGTGATTTCCTAGTGAAAATATGCTATGGATATTTTGAAAGAAACAAGGTTGTTGAATGCTAAACAAGCTCATACTCCTATGGATCCTAGTGTCAAACTTCTACCCAATCAGGAGAAGCCTCTATCTGACCCATGAAGATATAGGAGATTATTTGGAAAACTGAATTATCTCACAGTCACTCGTCCTGACATTTCTTTTGCAGTTAGTGTGATAAGCCAGTTTTTAAATTCCCCTTGTCAGAAACACATGGAAGTTGTTATCTGGATTCTGAGATACATCAAATGTGCTCCAGGAAAATGTCTCGTGTATGAAGATAAAGGACATACTCAGATAGTTGGATACTCCGATGTTGATTGGGCAGGATCACCCATTGATAGACGATCCACCTTTGGTTATTGTGTACTTGTTGGAGGAAACTTTATATCCTAGGAAAAATAAGAAACAAAATGTAATAGCAAGATCTAGCGTCGAGGCAAAGTATAGGGCCATGGCAATGACAACATGTGAACTTATTTGTGGTTAAAACAGTTGCTCAAGGAACTTCATATTGAAAAAGCAAGACCAATGACATTTTTTTTGTGATAATCAAGTTCCATTGCATATTGCTTCAAATCCAGTCTTCCATGAAAGGACCAAACATATTGAGATAGACCGTCACTTTGTCAGATAGAAGATCAAGTCAGACGACATCGTCACAAGTTTTGTCAATTCTAGAATAGAGTAGGATATCTATGTAATTAATACTACGATCTGTATTTTTTCCTATATAATTCATTTTCCGATGTGCTATTCAACAAAGTTTAATCTAAATGTCTTTTAGTCTCGCTTATTTCTACAAATACAAAGCAAGATTGGTTGTGAAAGGGTACGCTCAGAAGGAATGTAAAGACTACTCTGAAGAGTGCTTTCTAGCTCTTGCTACATACCATGGCCATCCTGTTTGACAATTGGACGTGAAGAGTGCTTTCTTGTACATTGAGCTTACTGACTACTGAGGATGTTTATGTGGAGCAACCACAAGGGTTTATGATTGTTGGGGGAGGAATCAAAGCTTTATAAGCTTAAGAAAGCACTTTATGGGTTAAAACAAGCTCCAAGAGCTTGGAACGGTAGAATTGAGCAATACTTTTTCAAGACTGGTTTTGAAAGGTGTACATACGAGCACAAATTATTTATCAAAAGGGAACTCATGTGTTGCTGATAAGTGTATATGTGGACGATGTGATGTACATTGACAATACTACTTCATTATCTGAAGAGTTTAAGTCATCAATGAATTCTGAATTTGAAATTCCAGACTTAGGGAGAATGGGGTATTCTCTAGGTGTGGAGGTATTTCAAATGAATTCTGAATTTGAAATTCCAGATTTAGGGAGAATGAGGTATTCTCTGGGTGTGGAGGTATTTCAAAGTAAGGAGGGAATATTTATCAATAAGTAGAAGTATGCAAGGGAGATTCTGGAAAGATTTAAGTTACTAGACTGCAATTTTGTTCATAATCCGATGGTACATGGTGTTCAATGGAAGCTCAATTTTCATCTTAAGTTCATCTAGTACTCTAAGGATTCATATTCCTTCACAAATACCCTGAGATATAACTCTAAACTCGACTTCTGCGCTGCTCTTTCCTACAACTCCTTGTTTCTTGCTCCTCCATGTCACAAGATTACCCCAAACATAGGTACAATATCCAAGGGTTGATTTTCTATTTGTGACTGAACCTGCCCAATCAGCATCGGTGAAGATACAAACATTTCTTCCACTTGTCTTCTTAAAAAATAATCCTTTTCCAGGAGTTCCCTTCAAATATCTCAATAGATTGCCTCAAGATGTTCTTCGAAAGGAGAATGCATAAATTGACTCACAACCGCTAACTGAAAAAGCAATATCAATCAGTTTTCCAACCAATCTCTAATATCTTCCAGTATCAACAGGAACATTACCTTCTCCCCAAAGTTTAGCATTAGGAACCACAGGGGTATCTGCAGGACGACATCCACTCATTCTTGTTTCTTTCAACAAGTCTAGAAAATATCTGCAGTGAATGTATTTCTGCTGTGAAACCACAATACCATTCTTTGACCGAGCAAACTCCATACCTAGAAAATATCTCATGAATCCCAAGTCTTTGATTTCAAAGTCTACTGCCAATTTCTTTTTTACTCTTGTCATTTCCATTGTATCATCTCCAGTAAGGACAATATCGCCAACATAAACAATCGGGACAACTTTCCCATCGTGGGAGAACTTTGTGAACAAGGTGTGGTCAGCTTGTCCTTGGATATACCTTTATTTCTTCATGGACTGGGTGAATTTTTCAAACCAAGCTCTAAGGGACTGTTTAAGCCATACAAAGATTTATTTAGTTTGCACACATTTGATCCAAATTTGTTTTCAAAACCAGGAGGAATGTCCATATATACTTCTTCTTTTAGATCTCCATTAAGAAAGACATTCTTAACATCTAACTGATGTAGGGGCCAATCCAGGTTAGCAGCAAGAGATAAAAGAATTCTAATAGTGTTCAATTTTGCAACGGGAGCAAATGTCTCTAAGTAATCTATAACGTAGGTCTGAATGAAGATTTAACCACAAGCGAGCCTTGAACCTTTCAATTGACTCATCGGAATTATACTTCACAGTAAACACCCATTTGCATCCAACTGTCTTCTTGCCATCTGGTAGTGACATAACATTCCAGGTTTTGTTCTTTTCAAGAGTTTTCATCTCCTAAAGTACAACTTCCTTCCACTTTGAAATTTCTAGAGCAACAACCTGTACTCTTATTAGAATTTCTACACTAGACAATTTTGAGGTGAAGACAAACATAGATGAAGACAAATTTGAATATGATATAATATTGGACATGGGGTGTTTAGTGCAAGATCTGACAGATTTTCTAATGGCAACAAGATCATCTATATCAGGATACAAAATACGACTCTCAGAAACATAGACTTACCTTTCCGTTTGTTATGAGGTTGACCATTCCTCGGTTCAGATTCTTGACAGTGTTGAGATGTGGACTCATCCCTTCCTTTATGGTGTTTTTTCATAAAAAACTTTTCCCTTCCAAGTCCAGCTTTCTAATTCAAATCTATTTTCTTGAAGTGACTCATTGTTCCGTGGCATTTCAATTAGATCATCGTTTTCAGGATTCTCATTGTTTTCTACAAGAAAAAATGTAGGTTCGGATTCACAAGGTTCTATACTCATAACAGGAGTAGGATCAAATAAAGAATCATGGTCATTTTTTGTTGGTGCAGGTGTAAAAGTCTCAGAATTTTGTGACACTAGCAAAGATAAGTTATTTAAAAAACTCATGTTCTCAATTTAAAAAACATGTTCTCAATTGGATATTTGTTTGAAATTGGTTCTGCACCATTAAAACCAAATTCTTTACAGCCCGACAGACATCTGATTTCCCCTATAAATGTGATAAACCATTTTTTGAGAGTGTACTTGTAGGATTAGGGCCCCAAACATCAATGTGAATTATAGAAAACAATTTTGATGGTTTATAAGGTTGTATTGAAAATTGGGAACGATGAAGTTTTGCAAACTCACATGCTTCACATTGAAATGAAGAAAAGTTCTTATTGCGAAATAACATAAAACAAATTTTTTAAGTAACGAAAACGAGGATGACCTAATCTTAAATGCCATATCATAATGTTGTCATCTTTATTATTTAAAACAGAAAAAGACTCAAAGCAGGAACTTATTGTTTTTGAAGGTTGTTATTAGGGTTGTTCATGGTATAATTCTGTGAGAAAATTGAACTTAACCATTATATAAGATCATCCGAACCGAACAAACCATTTATATTTTTTTCAGAACCGAACTGAACCAAAATTTTTGATTTGGCATAACGGTTCGGAACTCCAAACCGTACAATTTTTTACAAACCAAATCAATTATGATGTTCAATTATTTTTGTTGGTTATACTAAGTACCTTACTTTTATCAATAAGCTTTTTAGGTTCTGTACTTATTGGCTTATGACATGCTATTTGAGATTACTGATAAATACTTATGACAATTTTAAAAAATAGCTTATAACATGTCTAAAAGCTGATTTCCAATTGTTTTAATAAGCTCTCCAAACATAACTTTTAAAAATAGTTTACAACTTTTAGGAAAAAGTCAAATCACATTATTTATGATTGTGCAAGTACTTATGATAATTTATGAAAAGAGTTTATAGCTTGTCTAAAAGTTGTTTTCATATTATTTTAGTAAGCTCTGCATATATACTTATAAAACAGCTAATATGGAAAAAATTAATCACATTTTTTTTTCTGATTGTGGAAATAACACTCATATATAAGAACTTTTAAGAGAAGTACTTATTTTATTACGGAAAATTAATCACATTTTTATATGCAAATCATATGCAATTCAAATGAATAACAACATCAAGTAAACTAAATTTTTAGAACTATTCACAGAAAGCATTTTAGTTCATTCATTCATTATAAACAGAAAAATTATAATGTCACAAAAGCAAGAGATAAAGAAAATTTATTCAACAACGGTTCAGTTCGGATCAATTAGAGATTGGTTAATTGTTTAACGATTCGGTTCTAAAACCATTAATAAAATATAAGTTCGGTTCACTAACCATTAGTAATGGTTCGGTTATTTTAACTCCAGTTCAGTTTGGTTTGGCGGTTCAGTTCGGTTCAATGTTTTTTTTTTAATAGTCCTAGTTGTTGTGATGCAGATCCAATGTCAAGGTAGTAGAGTCATCCACTCTCCTTAGTATTGCCAATCATCTTTCCCGAGTTCAAATTATTAAAGACTCAGTGAGATCGAAAAAAATTAGTTTGACAATTTATATTTGGGACTAATTTGTTTACGGAGATTAAATTACACGATAAGTTTGGAACATGAAAGGACATTTTTAAGAGTTAACAATGGAGACAACACAATTGACCCTTTACCTGCAACGGCTGAAAAAGAGTCATCTGCAATTTTTTTTTTTTCATTACCTGCACATGGACTATATGAAGAGAACAAAGTAGATTCACCTGTCATGTGATTAGAGGCATTAGAATCTACTATCCAAGTATGACTCGGACTGGCACTAAGAAATGCAATTACCTTTTGTTGCTATAAAGCAAGAAGAAGTTGGAGACTCAAGGAATTTGTATAGTCTGTTTAGTTGTTCAGTAGTGAGTGGAAGTTGAGTTTGAGGGGATTGCTGCCATTGATCAGAATTACTAGCCTGAAATGTACGACCACCTTTTCCGTGGCTACCACCGTTTCCGTGGCCGACATCCGACTCAGGTTGTGGTTGTTCGCCTTGGTTGGATCTGGTGTAGACTTGTGATGAGGAAGGCCACCAATTGTTGTTATTCGCCATAGAAAGCTAAACGGGTATGTGAAACGGGTCGGGTAACAGAAACCCCATTAGTTGTGGAAAGCTTTACAGGAACCCCTAGCCCTAACCCAATGCTCTCGATACCATACTGGAAAAATAGTCAAAGTCTGCTTCAAGATATTTCACAGATATTTCACTGAATTCCCTTTAAATTTGAACTAGTCAAAGTCTGTTTGGTTGTGCTTGCAGCACGTTTAGAAGTGTGTGTTAGTGGTCAGTTAGAATCAGCCTAAGATTGTTTAGGAGTGGGTTAGTGGTCAGTTAGAATCAGCCTAAGACTGTTTAATGAGTGGGTTAGTGGTCAGTTAGAATCAGCCTAAGATTGTTGTGGTGGTTATTTATTCTGTTCTTAAAATTCAATGAAACTTGTCAGTTTGCTTCAAGATATTTCACATTACATCCAAATTTAATACACATCAAAACTTCAAATGCAATGTTCAAAGTAAAGACAGCAGCCAATTGAAATACTGTAAGATATTGAGAGTAGTATTACTATCCTTGAGGCGATATATTATCCTGATTATACTTTACATGATTCTATCCTTTCTTCTTGATTCTATTCCCTAATCTCGAGGGATTGGTTAGGTCAGATTATATATATAGCCTCATTCTATCACAGTGAATATGTAATTTTTTGTCTCAAGTGTAATAATTTGTTTCAAATAAAAATTAAGAAATATGAAATGAGTTGGTCCACCATCTTTAGCATATTTGTTGGGGTTACCTGAATCATTAAACTGCAGTTGACAAAGTTCCCAGAACTTCTGGACCTCATATGCATTAGGTTGATATCCCAACCTTTCAAGCTTTGTCTTAAAAAATCTTGCCGGCCTATGTAAGCACCATGTTTCTGCAAGCAACGTGCATACCTTTGGAAAGTAACACAATTTCAGACCTCAAGACATAATATATATACGCTAGAGAAAGAAAAATGAAAACGAGTCAGAGTTCTCTTACTCTGCGGGCAAGTTCACTTCCACTTTTACCGCCATTGCTGTCAATTGCCAAGTTAACAACAAAGCATATCAGTTCTTGTAACAAAGTGTCACGCTTAGACAGGAGCAAAGATATGGATGCAGCAGAAACACTTTTTCCATCTATTATGGACTGCAAACACCAAATCAGATGAAAATACATGTTCTGAAGCAGGAAACCAACAACCTGAATGGGGTGATAAGCATAAAATTAATCAGACGTTAATAAGAATGTCACAGGAAACATAGCATCTTGTGTGAGCAACCATTTACACACCTCATCCTCCATATTCCTAAAGTCACGTAGCACCATTACAATGTCTTCATATATGGTATCAATATTAGGCACATATCTAGACAGTTGGAGTTCATATAACCTTCTCAAATTTACAAGAAGAGAATATTCATCACCCCCATCCTGCAGTGTCAACTCTCTGTTAAGTTTCTTCACCAAGATCTAAAAGCAACAGAAAACATGACATTTGAGTTATGATGAACATACCACTACTTCTTTAATTGCAGATTTCAACTTAGAAATAATTTCATCCTCAAGTTCCTTTAACTTATTTCGAGCAAAATCTTGCAATTCCCCTCGACTTTCGATGCAACAGAAATTAATTGCCTTCACACAAGCTCTCAGAGGGTCCATGTCACCATGCTTAAAAAATGCCTCTTTCATAAGCTGGAGGACAATTTTGAAATTCTGTAAAAGAAAGCATTATTTAGTTTTTCAGAAACATCATAGTCTAAAAGCACCTGCAGGAAAGTTCGCCAACCTGTTCCTGCCTCTTCAAGGAATAAAACTCAAGGTTAATATACAAAACAATCTCGACCAGCAATGACACTTTAGCTTTATCCGAAATAAATTTCCGCAAGAGTGATGGGTAACTCGTCATCATGGCAACAGTTATATCCTGTTTATTATTTTCAAATACTTCCTGTCATTTATTGGAGGAGAAGAGATTAGAGTCAGTCACCAAGAATAATGAAACAAACCTTGTAGCAAAATGAATCAATGACCAGTACGGGAACATCGCAAACACCACAACAAAAAGTACTCTTAGAATTATTACTAGTCAAGGATCCAGTTAGCATATTTTCTGTTACCCAAAACAATTTAACTATGAATGCCAGGAATCTGCAAAAACAATTTACTAGTCAAGGATCCAGAATTATTACTAGTCAAGGATCCAGTTAGCATATTTTTTGTTACCAAAATAAATATTAAACATAACATGCAAGTCCGCAACACACATCAAATCACAGTATTAATATTAGAACTAAGAATTCAGGAATTAGGATGTTTATTGAAAAAATGAAAATTAAAGTGATACAACCTTTTTGTGCTTTGAAAATCAAAGCGGGTATGCAATTATGCAACATCACATCACATGCAAGTATGCAACACTCACCAAATCCCAGTATAACATTAAAACTAAGAACTCGGGAATCAGGATTTAGATTGAAAAAATGAAAATCAAGGTGAGACAAACTTTCTGGGCTTTGCTGTGGTACTGCTTTCTGTTATCAATAGCAGGAACTATTCTCTCTCCAACAGCCTTTTTCACTGATGCACACAGGAGTCTAACCAAGTTTGTTGCACTCTTGTCAGAGATTGATGAATTTTCATCAAGGAGCATGGATATGATGCACTTCCAATCCTACAAACAAAATATCGAGTACTGTCAAGGAACCATACTCAGTCAAGCACAATTGTAAATCTGATTTTAAGACTTATTTGGTGTTATCCTTTGGTACAATATTGGGAGGGCAACAATGGCAAAGCAAACAGGTTCAAATTTTACAAGTAAATACATTGTGCAGACACCAGAACACTGAGACAAACCTAGTGTTCCAACTCAACTTGCTCCTCTGCTAGTCTGGGATATGCGAAGAATGATAACAATTTTAATGGCCGAAACATATTTCAGTAGATAACCATTGATTTGTGAAAATATATAGAAAATTGCTAAGGAAATTACTAAGTCACTGAGGTAACTGAGTACCAACAAAGGCCACCAAATTGTTAAAAGGATTTAAATTAAAGGATTTTTGTTTTGAATTTTTTATATTGAAGGAGGAAAACAAAGAACAGAGACTGAAAATTAAGAAAATAATATTAATTTGTTACACTACAAATCATAAACAAGATAAATTCATACCAATAATAGCAATGGGTCTTGTTGGACTAATAACATAATTAATCGTTCTTGTTACCTTTTACATAGACTATACAACAATCACAAGCTCTACACAGGCCCCAAGAATGCTTATTTCTTGAATATTCAACTTCCCACGAGGGCTACAGATACCTTTCTCCTAATGGTCGCCTCAATACTTTGTTATGTTTTAGACCTATGAATCAGACCTATATTTTCTGTTGGATATATCAAATTATTTATTTTCCAAGGAACCAATTTATGTCGGGTTATATTAGGTTATGGACCTATTTACAAAATATAAATTAGCTTAGGGACCTACAAAGTTTATATTATAAGTCATGCCGTGTCATACATTACAAACTGTTGTCTAACAACATTATAACAGAAGGACCTGGTTAGTAAAAATATTAGCTTAAGGACTTCACTACAAATATTAGCTTTAAAATTCTCAAATTGTTCCAAGATCTAACCTACAAAGTAATTAATCCTTTATTTAACCCCCAAAATAATAGCCGATAGTCAATAAATCATAGTGATTCTTTTATAACAGATAAATAAGTATGCACTGTTAAGGGGAAAAATATGAGAAATTTAAATGAAAGAGTGTAATTAATTTTGTGGCTAAGCAGACATTTGGGTCTCAAAAGGTTGCCCACTTTTATCCCTCTATTTATATGCCTCATATTTTTCTCATACAATTACCAAACATATCTAATGACTGAAAAAGTCAGTCCAGAGATACATAAGCAAAAGGTTAAACAAAACAAAAGATGAGTTGGTTGAAATGAGAAGCTACCACTTTCTTCCACAATACACCCTCCCAAATATTTACATAAGTTAAATAGGTATACCTTCATAGCTTTCATGTAATCCCACACGTCATCAATAACATAAATTGTCAAAATTGGATCGGGTGGGAACTCATCCAGAATTCGCAACATTCTGTTAAGATGAATCTCAGAAGAATTGTCGTTTTCACCTGGAAAGAAAATGTTTTGATCACATGCTTGTCTTGGTCAAAACTAAGTTATCTATTTTAAATAGAAAAATTCATGAATAGACTATAGACCTATTGATCTTGATTGGGAGCTATTAAATTTTTGAGCAATTAAGTGATCAAATACTAATGCTCCAATGGCGTGCCTGATTTCTGGAGGATCGTCAATCAGCAAATCATACAAAGGACCCAAGTCATCTTCAGGAATAAGCTGGTGTCTGCATAAACCAAGAAACCAACTCTCGATTTAAAATCTCGTGAATGCAAACTTATCAGCAAAAAAGTAATATATCATTGAAAAAGGTTTGAAACTAGGACCTAAACAGTTGTTTAACAAGGCCAATGGCCTGAACAGCCACAGCAACATCAATGTCATCAGCAAGCTCAATCATCCGGCCAGAAAATCTCTCAGTAAACAAACCAAGGGTCTGTACGTTATCATCCATATCATAAAGATTTTGCAGTGCTCGTATTGAAGCCTTTCTTACACCAGCAATCTACAAATTGGAAGGTTGGGCAAAAGGTAAAGATAGAAACAAGTTTTATGGTACACGTGCAAGTTAGAAGACAACATATTAAAATAAAAAATAAAAAACTAAAAACATGTTCATTACTTTGTCATTCAGCGTCCACCCGAGATATTTCAAGTACAAATCCTGCAAAAAAAGTGACGGGTATGATAGGATCCACGCACCGAGTGATTCAATGCATGACATTCTAATATTGTGGTCAATGTCTCTGTAGCGATGCACAAATAACCTTCAAAAAGCATTACATGGACATGTTAGATATACAGCCACAAGACAGAAGAATTATAATATTCATGATAGACTGCTACTTTCTTTTCTTTTAAAGAAAAATATTCTGTAATTTCACAAACTCCTACCCAGTAAATATCTTGCGCATCATCTCCTCCAAAAGTGTTATTTTCTCATGCATTTCAGAAAACCTTTTATTTAGTGACTCCATCCGAGGCCCCTCAGTTAATTTCTTCTTTTCAGCATCCAGCTGTCTTCGAGTAGTCTCTCTTTGTACTCCAAGCATATTAGCAATAGTTATATATGATGTAACCAATGAAAGACCCATCAATGAAGCAACTTGACGATAAACTCTTGGAGGGGTGCTACATAGGTGCACAACCGCACATAAGTCGTCATATATTATAAGTATCTTGCCAAAATCAGAATCTTCAGTAGTCACACTTACCATGAAAGTGCAATGATGTAGTCCATGCACTTGTCAAACAAAACCTGGTCAAACAATGGTCCATGTTGACATTCCCGAACCAAATTATCCCAGAATGATTCTAGATTCTCCTTGAAGCTTTTCAACTCCTTCTTTTTAGAATTTAGATAATCTTCAACTTCACCCTAAAATGTCAAAGGTATGCATCTAGCTCATAAAAATCAAAGAAAGGATAAATGTCACCATAAGTAACTCCACTCTAAGGCTCTATTTGTGATTTTGAAGGGAAGGGTTTAGATCAATTCTTCAAATCTAATGAGTTGTTATATTGCTCTCAAAACTAAAAATATATTAATGATAAACATTCTTTTATCATTCTCTGGAAAATATATGAAAATTTTCTCTATTTTTTCCCTATAGTCCTCTCCCTCAAAAGCCCTTCATTTCCCTCCCCTCCAAACTTGTAAAATATCAAAGAAAGGATAAATTTCTACATGCATCTAGATCATTAATTGATCATTGCATCCGAAAACTATAGACTTTAAAAATGGCATACTTTTATTATTTATTATTATATCAAATATATAAATAAAAGATACCTGTGAAGGAAAAAAAAGTGTGTTTAGCTTTCCAGTGATAGAATTTGATTTTGATTAAATAGATTTTAAAAAGTTCATTTTGGCTGAAAATGATTTGAATGTTTGAATACATCCACGAAAAAAGTGATTTTTATACAATGAAGCATGGATGCATCAAAATCTCTGCCGAATCGTATCTAATACGCTGCAATATGGATCATAATTGCTTTTGTGTGTGTCTATATTAATAAACTTGAGAATTGATTCTATATTATCATAGAAGCTAGAAATATTAGCTTTTACTTAGAATTGATTTTGGGACTGAAATCAATTATAAAACTAGAAACAAACGCAAAAATTTATGACCAAGAAACATTTGACCAACCAAGTGTCTGATTTAGAGGAACAAATGTGAAACTAAACATAAGCTAAACAGGATCAAGTTATATACCCTTTTAGCAGAATTGACAAGATCAACAACAACATCATCAACGGCAATCTCATGCATGAGGTCACTTTTGGCGTGATACTTGACTCCACATGCCTACACCATTTAAATTTTCATATTGCTGCTATCAGTAAGAGTTTCAAAATTGATAAAGATCTTACCATGAAAATGTATAAAGTGATGAAATAATAAAATTTCCAAATTTTCTCATAAAACTAAAATATGAAACTCTAACATAGCTTTTGTACCTCAAACAGCATCGTCAAGAGTTCAACCAATGCGGATCTGGGATCCTTTTCGTAGCTTTCAACCCAAAGTTTGACCACATGAGGAATAAGTTTGCCATTACCTTTGATCGCCTCTACAGAAGAAAAAATAATAATACAAGAAATCAACAGTAGACCAATTATCACATAACAAAATCTACAACCGCAGTCAAAACTGTATTCTAAAAATGAAAAAACAAATGACATAGGCTAAAAACTTATTTAAAAAGATCCCAAATAGGTAAGCTCTGTTGGTTATCAAAGAGTTACAAAGAGTTACAAAGTAGTTTCAAGCCTAATGTTCAGGGTTAGAGCCCTGGATACGATCATTGGATTACTAACATTTAGCTACTACAAAAAAATTAAAAGAAAGGCAGAAAAAAATTATAGCAGAATTTAACCAACCACATTATCAACAAATATAGTAAAAATCAATAATAGATAATCACTAACCTATGAAGCACCGACACCTCTAAAAAAGGTGCGTGCGTGTCTGTGTCAATATCTGACATCTGCACCAACACTTGTAATTATGTTTGATTTATTCATTTTGTTTTCAAATTATGTGTGAGTGTGTGTGTCGAGATTGTATTTGGGGTGTTCGTGCTTCATAGTCACTAACTAATACTACCTCCTCCCAAATTATAAGACGTTTTAGACATTTCACACGAATTAAGAAACTTAATTATTACTTTATGAGAAAGACAGATTATGCACGACTTTACAGTAATGCCCCTCATAATTACACAAGAGAGAAATTAAAAGATATGAAAGAATAAATAATAATAAATGCTTAAAGGTATATTCATTAATATTTTATTGGGAATGTAAGGTGACTTATAATTTTGGGACAATTTTCTTTTAACAAAGTAGGGAGTATCAGTCTACTAAAAATACTGTAATAGTACCAATGAACCTAACAAAAATAAATATCAGCTCCAATTCAAAACCCTAATAACTGAAACAACAAGTTAACTAGTAGAGGGTACTAAAGAGTGTTCAATTTACCAATCAAAGTCTGATCAGTAGGCTTAAGTGGTACACTCGGAGCTGCTTCATTAATCCGATTTCGCTTAGGTTTCGGAATCGGCCGTGGTTCGGAGTAATCTTCATGCGAGCTCTCTCGCTCCTCCATATCTTCATCTAGATCGATTTCCCTGTACGTTTGCTTCGGAGGTCTACCCCTCTTCTGCTTGATTTGAAAACAGTAAAACGGAATTAGGTTAAATCACAGCACGATTGAAGAGTAAAAGAGGAAATTATTAGCATGGAATTGTGAAGAGTGAGAAATGAAACTTACGGGACGAAGAGTTGATGCTTCGGAAGGTGGAGGTTGATCTTCCATGGCTAAGGCTTCTGCAACACGACGCAAGAGCGGTTTTGAAATTGCTTTGAGGGATTAGAGAGGAAAGTAGAGAGAGGTGTGAACTAAGCACGCCGAATGTGTGTTAAGTATCTCCCGCCAAATGATTAATTTATTTTCATTTATCAACCCAAAGTCACGAGTATTTCTGGTTAGAACTCCGAATGACTAATTCCTTTTGGAAATTTCCACCATTATTATCGTCATTCCTATTTTTCCAAAAAAAAATTCTCTAGCTTGTTTTTTTAAAAAAAGATTTAATGTTGTAAATATTATAAAACAATAGAACATGTTTTTATTATATAAGTATTTTATGAAAAGAAAGAATAATTTTGACTATTTAAATCGGAGTGTGGAAAATGAAAGAAAAAAAAAGTGACAGGTTCATTCTAAATATATTGTAAGTAATTCAAAAATTGAACATTTCATTCTATTCTATTTCATCAATCTAAACATAATTTAATATAGTAATACAACACATAGAATAATAGTAGTTAGGATGATATGATAAATAGGAAGTCCAAGCACCAAATACAAAAACATTTCTCAAAATTAATAGTTAACTCGTTTATATTTGTCTTCTGACGAAGAAAAATGAAATCCAAAGTCTCACTTACTATTTAAATAGTTAAATAGACGTGTAGTCAGTAGATCATTGATTAATATCATAAGCAAAGTTTTTATTATTGTATTAGCCACGGCGTCAATATAAGATCAAAATTACAAACTTTATGCTGAAATATAATTGTGTTTCTTGTTTTTTTTAATTTGACTGTAAATCGTATTAAGTTAAGTTAACTTTGCATTTTACGACCTCTTGAACACAACATATTAAACCAATATGTTTGATCGTCCAATTTGTTCAGCATAACACAACAAAATCTCAATTAACCAAGTTTAAATTTTCAGAGTATGATATAGCACAAACATTCCCATAATAAACTTTGAGTCGTTTACTCCGATATGCAACCAATTGAGCACGTGTGGTTTAAATATAATAGCAATCTAGTCTCAATCCACCAAATTATCTTTTTGTAGAGTTTACGTTATTCAACAACCTTCATGCAAACAACAATACTTTCAAAAAGTACTAATTTATTCTAAGTTACATCGTGAAATAATGTTGACTCACTGTTACATTAGATTTTCCGACTTAACCATAAGTGGCAAGTATTAATGAGGAAATCAATGAATATGTCACGTGGAAAGTTGAAGTAGAATGAAGTCACATGAAAATAAAGTTGACTTAAGGTCGGAGGTCGCATGGAGTGATAACAGTCGAAGATGGCGAGGTCGAAGGACATTGTGAGGGGTCTAGGGACTTAGTGAAATCGAATATTATGCTATGTTGGTTAAGGTTGGAGTTCATCACTACAGTGGAAACGTTGTCGACTCAGACACTACATGTAGAGTTTATCACTATAATAGAAACAATTTTGACTTGGATGCTACATATGGAGTTCATCGTTACAATGGAAAGTACCACAAAGTGTGTTGCCTTAACAATTAACATGGTTGATGTCAAAGACCTCGACATGGCTAGTCAATTCTTGGTGCCTAGTAAAGTAGTTAGGATATTCAAATGATGCTACAAGGTGGGAACTAAGTTGATATAGATGGTTACTCAGAAACATGTGGGAGTTCGTCGCAAGAAACCGCTGCAGGGATTTGAGATGTGTCACCGTAGGAGTAGTCGACTGTTCTTAGGTAGTTATCTTAAAGTAGTACATAAGGAGACTTATGTTCATTTTGTAAGGGGTCTGTAGTTGTACACACATTTATGCAAACTCAAAGTGATCGTAACAATGATCAGAGTCTTCAATGGTTGCGGTTGCTGACGCGGTCCTGGAAGTCTTTTCTTGGTTGTTGAGGATAACGGGGGGTGTACCTGCAAGGTACTCCGATGTCAAAGTAAGAACGAGAAAAAGAGTGAGCAAGTACAAGTAAAAGTGGTCAGGGAGTGAATATTCGATATTTGGCCCTCTCAAGTGAGAGGGTTTATATAGAGAGCCCCCAACCCGTGGCTAACGGTTCCTATTTTGGGTCCGGATCGTGGATCACCCAAAAATAGGTAACTGTCAGAAACTAACTATTATTCGAGCATTCATGGTCAGGATAGAGATATATCGAGCACGTAATTATCCGAGCAGGAGATGTCGTTTGGCCGAATCTGGGTGACTTTTTTCGGCGTCGAGCAGAAGTCTGGAATGAGCAGAGAGAACCGACCACGAGCAGATATGGTCGACGAGTCCATATTGTTTAAGGAACTTGGACCAACTGGGTCCCTTTGATGTTTGGGTTATTGGGTCGTCCCATGAGTATGAGAGGATTGGGCCATGCCTAGACATTGGGTCAGTCCAGAACAAGAGCCCCTAAGTCGTTGCTTTTGGTCGTAGAAGTGATGACTTAAGGGAGGTCGGCTACGTACGAGGTAAAGTTGAGACTTGAGATATTTGGTCGTTAAAACATGATCGTTGGACGAGGATCTCAACCGTTGTGCTGAGATGTTGTGTCATGTCTGCGTATAAGAAGCATGCGCATTTAATGCGTAATGATGTCTACTCTACGGTCGTCCCTAGGTAATGAGTGCGCCGTTTATAGGTTATAGGTTACATGTGCTCGTACACGTGCTGGTGGAGGCTATAAATAGGGCGTTGAGTTTTAGTTTCATACTTTTCGCTCTTCGTTTTACTGCTCGTTGAAACCAAGTCTTCGAACGTCGTTACCAACCACCGTATGCCACTGTCTTTTGCGAGGAAGATCAACTGAGTACATCGAAGCTCTTCTAAACCTGTAATTTTTGTTGCTTCTCACTTGCCTAAGCTTCTGATTTTTGTCAATAGAGTATATGCATGTGGTTAGGATGAATTTTAGGGTCGATAGGACCCATAGTTTGAACTATTAGGGTTCCGATACGGCATTTCTACTTTTATACGGTGGTTACTGTGTTTACGTCGTCGTCGTGGTACCTAGGGTTTATTACCGTCGTCTTTCATGATTCTGCACGGTGGCTCCGGGTGAACTTCAACCGGAGTTCTGGGTCATAGCTTGGTCTCACCTGTTAGGTAGCGTGAATTGATATTTTTGTTACGTCAATGTTCTCCATTCCCCGTGCGACTACCTGGTCGTTACGACGATTGTGGCCTCTCTTTGAATAAGGGCTTAAAATTGTTCCTTATCGCGCCATTTCACTTAATCAGCGGTGGAAGGATGAATTTGATTTAACTTATCAAATTCACATTTACTTTCGCTGCTTTTTAGGTGCAATCGTGTCAAACGATGCCCCTGTTCGGATGGATGTCGATGACTTTTCCAGTGACACAACATCATTCATAGCTTGTTCCGAGGAAGCATCATCGAGGAGGCATTCCCCATCCTCTAGTGATTCGGAGGAGACCATTTCCACTATAGCAGATCCTGTTAATCCTGAAGAGGACGAAGACGAGGATCGGGATATTCCTATTGCTGAATGGGTCGGTGATAATTCAGTCTCTTTATTCCAAGCCTCTAGAGGGTCCGGACCCCGTGGTCAGGGAAGCTGAAGACTGGATTGTGAGGTATCCGAACGTGGATGACCGTATTTGCTGGTTGTATGGGCCCAACAGATTCCCAATGCATGATATAATGTTTAAAGAGCTTGAGTTCAGATTTCCATTCTCGAATTTTCAGCAATGTGTGTTCATACACTTGGAGCTTTCCCTTTCTCAACTACATATGAACTCGTTTGCCTTTATGGGGGCCTTCGAGATGATGTGTGGGTACTTGAAGATAGGGGCGACACTTCCTTTATTCTTCCATATCTTCCACCTCCAGCGACAAGTTGTACATGGGAGGTTTGGTTGGGTCTCTCTTAAGCAGAAAAAGAAAATCTTTAAGGCGTACTCTGAATCGATCAGAGATTTCAAATACCGTTACTATCTGGTCAAGCCAATCTCCGAACGTGCTCTAAATTCTTGCAAATTTTGGGGAGTGGATACAAACGACAAAGAAAATGTCTTGTTAGATAAGGATGGAAATGGGGTCCCTCGTCTTATGTTGAGGTTCCACTTCTCCTGGTTGCGTGAACATTTTTTGCGCGGGACAGATGAATTCCTGGCCATTTCTTCTGAGTTGGGTGAGGGTGATCAGACCTGTTACGACGCCCTTATGAATTATGTTTCACGGATCACCATTACCATGCATGTTAATGAACATGGTCACGCGATCCTGAATAAGGACGGGGGTTCTAAAGTGACTCCTAGATTCATATAGGTGTCTAAACTCCTCGCTTGCGAAACGAACGAGGACGTTACTGATTACCTTGGTAGTTTTAATATTTATCTATTCAAATTAAATTTGTGCTCGTTTGTCTTTTATGTTCTCACTATTTTATCTTTTTCTTGTCCTTTTCAGACTCAATGGTGGATGTACAAGACAAACTGGTGGCCAATGCTAGTAGACGAAGAGGATCCAAAAAGCTGAAACAGACTCGTCTTGGTGATTGGTTGACGTCTGTGGCTACGGTTTCAGGCAATTCTTCAGCCCCTCACGGATCGTCGGGAATTTCCTCGAGGACAGGGAAAAGGTCTAGGGCTGACGAGGTTATACACCTGACAAATTCTCCTGCAAAACCTTCGTTCGAGCTTTCTACCTACTTTCTGAAGCACAACTTCTTCGAGGAGAACTCTCTCCAAGTTCATAGGGTGGAAACACTCAAATTGGAAGAGCTTAGTCGACCATATAGACGGTCATGGTTGGCTCGAGACGCGAGCTCGGTGATACGGGTTCTGACCATAGCCTCCATGTATGCTGAGGGCACTACCACTCAAGAGCAGGAGATCCAGCGGCTAAAGGCTCAACTGTCTGTTTCTGAGGATGTGGCCAAGGCTTCCGTGAAATCCTTGAATGAGGCTTCCAAGAGAATCAAAAAGCTAGAGGATTCTTCGGCCGCTGAGAGGAAATCGGCTAAGGAGGAGATAACTCGTCTTAAGACCGCTATGATTCTTGCCGAGGATGAGCCTGAGGAGCTGAAGTCCCTAAAGATCTGGGTTGAATTGATTTCAAAAACCGAGGAGGGGGAGGAAGACCTCGAGGAAATGGCGGGTACATCGTTTAAAAATGCAGTGGACCAACTAAAGACTGTCAACCCTGGGCTGACATTCAACGAGGAGGGCATCAATTTTCTGTACAAATCCAAGGATGGGGTGATCTTTATCCATGATGTCCTCAACCAACCGGATCAGGGCAATGTAGCCATGGACGAGGAGGATCAGGGGACCCCCGCTGATGCCCAACCAACTGTTAATGCTAATCCGTGAAGACTTTGTCCGTTTTTTATTTTGCTAGTTGGCCTACTCGCCATGGCTTTTTATTTGGGATGAGGGATTGTTCTCCCATTTTATGTAATATGAGAACAAGCCGGTCCTTGTGGCCGCATTTTTAATGTCATTATGTTTCACGACCTTGGTGGACGTTTCTTTACCTTTTGTTGTGCATGCACGTACGTACGTATGAGGACATATTTTGTTTAATATTTTCGCTAAGTGTTTTACGATGTTTGATTGTTTCGATGTTCTCTTGATGGGCGTATGCGATATTCTTTTCGTGTGCCCGTAGGGGACTTGGGTTATATTTATATGTTTGGGAAACTATGCTCGGTTTGTAAGTCTGTCGGTTTGGGGAACCGGGCAGGATGCCAAAAGATATTTGGCTGGAGAACGGTGCTCAGATCATGGTAATGATCCATGCTCCACGGTGTGATCGTCTCATCACGAGCTGAATGTTCTTCTTGGTCATGGTACGAAGACGACAATGGAATCGGTTGAGGATCCAATCATGTGACGATGATCTTCCTCGTTCTTGAGGGGGGTTTCATCGAAATATAAGTTTAGTATGTAATACTTGTACCTAGGCATGCATGTTAGGTCGATGTTGATGCTTTGTCGTTTGAATTCGAACATGCCGATAGACGCCTTAACTTAGTATTGTTTAAGTTTTTCAGCGTTCCAAGGACGAGCGAGTTTTTCCCCATGTAGATTTTCTAAGCAGTAGGCCCCATTCTCCGTTTTTGCTCGGACACGGTATGGACCTTCCCAATTTGCGGTTAGCTTTCCTTCCCTGGAATCTTTTTGGTTTCTCCTAAGGATGGGGATGTTGACCTTAAATGCCCGTTTTATGACTTTAGAGTCATGTCTGATGGCGATTTTTTTATTTAAGTGATGCCTCGCGTAGGGCTGCTCCTGATCGAACTCCCTCGACCAAGTCGAGCTCTCCGCATAACATTTCAGAATTGGTATCCTCATCCATCATGTCTTTTGTCTGTCTGGATGGTATATGCATTTCTATGGGAATAACGGGCTTTGTTTTGTACGCTAGTCGGAAAGGGGTTTCCCTGGTTGTAGAATGGGGCGTGGTTCGGTAATGCCCACAGAACGATGTGTAATTCTTCTACCTATAGTTTCTTGATTTTATCCAGCTTTCGTTTGAGTCCCCGAAGGATGACCCTATTCTCAACTTCGTCCCACCCGTTGGTTTGCGGATGCTCGACTGACGTAAAGTGTTGTTTGGTTCCAACATTGGCGACGAATTCTTGGAAGTTTTTGTCTGTGAATTGGGTGCCATTGTTAGTAACAATGGCCTGAGGTACTCTGAAACGAGCAAGGATGTTACGTTTGAAAAAACACAATATGTTGAGGGCTGTGATTTTGGCTAGAGGCTCAACTTCTATCCATTTTGTGAAGTAGTCTACCCCGACTATTAAATATTTATTATGGTTCGAACCGATGACAAAAGGACCGAGGATCCAGGCCCCACCATGCGAATAGCCACAGAGAGGCCATTGTCTTAAGCTCTCTTGGAGGTGCCAAGTGCATGTCCCCGTGCCGTTGGCATTTATCACACCTTTTTACGTGTTCTTTGGCATCGTTCTACATTATTGGCCAGTAATATCCTGCTCGAATGGCTTTCCTTGCTAGGGATCTCCTGTACAAATGTTAAGCGTTGATGCTTTTGTGGATCTCACGTAGTATATTTGGAATCAATTCCTCTTCGACGCACTTGAGGAGGGGAATCGAAAATCCCCCCGATAGAGTTTTCCTTCAACCAATACGTACGAGTAGGCTCGTCACTTGACTATACTAGCTTCCTTGGAGTCGTCGGGCAACTCGTCACTGGTCAAGTATCTGTAGACCAGGGTCATCCAACAGTTGGCGTCACCAATGACATTTGTGTCTATCGTCGAGGATAGTTTTTCGATGCTAGGCCGAGGAAGTATCTATTGAATGACATATTTATTCCCTCCTTTCTTTTTTGTGCTCGTGGGTTTTGATAGCACATCTGCTCGTACATTATGTTCACGAGGAACATGTTTGACTTCTACGGACGTGAACTTTGCAATCTTCTCCTTGATCAAGGTCAAGTATTTCGACATATTGTCCTTTTTGACTTGGTACTCACCTTTGACTTGGAAGCTACAAGTAGTGAGTCTGTACAGATGGTTATCTCCTCAGCTCCAAGGTCGTCGGCGAGTCTTAATCATGCGAGGAGAACCGCGTATTCTACTTGGTTATTGGAAGTGGGAAAATATAGTGCGAGGGATACTTCTATTAGGATTCCCTCCTTTTTTCCTAAGATAATCCCTGATTCGCTTCCCATTGATCTCAAAGCTCCGTCCATGAAAATGGTCCATTTTCTAGATGCGCAGGTTTGGTTTTCCGGGGTGGTCATTTTAGCAATGAAGTCAGCCGAGGCTTGCACCTTGAGGGTTGTTCTGTCTTCATATCAAATGTCAAATTCCGATAACTCCAACAACCACTTGAGCATTCTTCTGGCCATGTCGGGCCGACCTAGGAGCTGCCTTATGTGTTAGTCAGTGCGTACTATGATCGTATGCGCGATGAAGTAATGCCTAAGTCTCCTTGCTGCATGTAGGAGTGCTAGTGAAACTTTTTCAATTTGTTGATACCTAAGCTCGGGCCCTTGCAGGGATTTGCTCGTGAAATAGATCGGTCTTTATCCCTCGGGTGTTTCTCGTATGAGGGTACTTACAACCTCGTTAGCGACGACTAGATATAGGAATAAGGTTTCTCCGATCTCTAGTCGGGAGAGAACCGAGGGTTTTGACAGAGCCTTCTCGAGGTGTTTCAGGGCTTGCTCGCACTCTTTCGTCCATTCGAAAGCGGTCTCCTTGTGGAGGAGCTTGAAGAGGGGTAGTGTGCTAAGCGGATTTACCCACAAAGCGGGATAACAACGTGAGTACTCCGTTTAGAGATTAGATGGATTTTTTGGATTTCGGTCTAGGCGTTTCGACGAAAGTCCGATACTTGTCGGGGTTAGCTTCTATTCCTCTTTCGATTCGATAAAAACCGAGGAACTTGCTCGCTCGTACCCCAAATGTGCATTTTTGTAGGGTTGAATCGCATTTAGCACCTGTGTGCTTGATCAGAAATTTTCTTTAGGTGGAGAGCATGATTGGTTTCCTCGTGGGACTTAACAATCATATCTTCCATGTAAACTTCGAGCATGTTTCCGATTTCTGCTTGAAAGACTTTGTTCATCATTCGCTGGTAGGTAGTGCCCGTGTTTTTTCAAGCCAATGTACATTATGTTGTAGTAATAGTTGCCCGATTCGGTCATGAAAGCGATATACTTCTTGTCGGTCACGACCATGGGTATTTGATTGTACCCAAAATAGGCGTCGAGGAACGACAATAATTTAAAACCTGCAGAGTTATAAACCAACTTATCAATGTTAGGCAAAAGGTAAGCGTCCTTCGGGCACGCCTAGTTGAGATAAGTGTAGTCAACACACATGCACCATTTTCCATTATTCTTTTTTACTAATACAACGTTTGAGAGCCAGGTGGTATACTTGACCTCTGTTATAAAATATGCCACTAGGAGGTATTTTACGACCTGCTCGACGACTTTTACCTTTTTTTGGGATTGCTTTCTCCTCCGTTGTGCGACTGCTCAGATTGAGGGATCTATTTCCAAGTGGTGGCACACCGTTTCTGGATCCAAGCCCGACATCTCAGCGACGCTCCATGCAAACAAATCAGCATTCTCTCTGAGGCATGCTTTCAGCTGTTTCCTCGCGAGGTCTGGGAGGTCTGCTTTGTTCTTCACCCTTTTAGCAGGATCATCACCTAATGCAACCAACTCGAAATTTCTGTCGGGCATGGGGCGTGCGGACGAGGAGGACTTTGCGACCAGTTGTACTTATTCCTCTTAGTCGCTGAACTTGCTATCGAGGTCGATGGAGTCTACTCGAGGGAGCGACTTTGGTTCCTCAAAGTTGCAAGGGTAAGCGACCTTGGCTTTCTTTGGCTTCGCAACAATGGTGTTAAGCCCTTTGGATGCAACTTCGTAGCAGCGACGAACAACTTATATGTCTCCGTGAAGGGTGGCCACCTGTCCCAACGAGGTATAGTACTTCATTTTCAAGTGCACTGTGGAAGGTACATCGATGAGCTCAATTATAGTAGGTTGTCCCAAGATACACTAATATAGAGACAGACAGCCAATCACGAGGAATTGTACCTTGATGGACCTGGCGGTTTCTCCTACTTTGAAGGTTACAATTTGATTGACGTAACCCCAAGGTCTGGAGACAGTCTCGTTAAACCCTTAGAGGTTTGAGCCCGCGTAGGGTGTCAGATATGCCTCGTTGAGTTGTAGGGTTGCGAACAGTTGGGAATACATGATGTCAATGAAGCTTCCTTGGTCGACCAGGATCCTCCGGACGTCCAAGTTAGCCATTTATGCACGCACGAGTAGAGGGATACTGGCTTTGGGTGATATGGATAGATCCTCCCCAGGGAGGATTGAGGGTTGAGCTTTGGTTAGAATTGGTGTTGATTAGTTGATCAAAGCGTCGCTTTACTAATCCTACTATAACTTTGTTGGGCCCTCCCCCTAAGATAGACATTGCAGACGAGAAAGATTCCCACGAGCTATAGGCGGTGAAGTATGCAGGACCGGTGTACGACTCGGGGATGTAAAAGTCCTCTGGTCGCGTGATGTCGAGAGCAACCTGAAGATTGGTTTCTGCGGCCGGTGGGGCGGTTTCTTCGACTTTTCGGGCTTCTTGTACCTCTTGCCGATGAGCCTCCTTATTTTTAGTGAATTGCTTCAGATGCCCGTCACGAATGAGGATTTCAATGACATCCTTCAAGTGTATGCAGTCTTCAATGTTGTACCCATGAGACTTGTGGAACCGACAATATTTCGTCTTATCGGTGTTTGGTTTGTTCGACAGCTGCTTAGGAAACCTAACACCAGCTTGATGGAACTCGGAGTTGGCACATTCGGAAAGGATCTTCTCCCTGGTCACTTTGAGGAACGCGTAATCATGAAACCTTCTAATTGGGCTTGTATTCTCCCTTAGTTCATGAGAGTGATCTTCCTTTCATTTTTTCCTCCCCAACGAGATGTCAAGGGGTCGTCATGCTTAGATGATTTAGCGTTCTCGTTACGCCTCGTGTCGCAGGGCGGAACTGGCTGCCTCTTTCTCCTCGTACTAAATGTATGCTTGGGCCTTGAGGAGAAAAACGTCAAGTGTAGCGGGTGTCTTGATGCCCACAAGTCTCCTGAAGTCGTTGTGGGGGCGGAGCCCTCGCTCAAGAAGGTATTTCTTCATATCATTCATGGTCGAAACTTGGACGGATTCTTTGTTGAACCTCTCGATGTAAACGTGTAAGGGTTCTTCTTTGCCTTGGATGATTGTTTCCAAGGAGGCCTCCGTCTTCGGATGATGTCGGGAAGTGGTGAAGTGTCGAGAGAATGTTCTCCCGAGTTGCCTCCAGGATGTGATGGACTCGTGAGGAAGGCTTTTGTACCAAGTCATAGCTCATTTCCTCAGCATTGTAGGGAAGAGGTGACACTTAATTGCTCATCGGACGACTCTGTAATCCAACAGAGCGTCGATGTTCTTGATGTGCTTGTCTGGGTCTATCGTTCCATCATAGGTTCCCAAAGGTGGGGGCTTCTCATGCCCTTTTAGAAGCCGAGTAGACATGATCTCTTATGAGAGGAGGCCACGAGGCTCATCCTTATCACTAGAAAACGGGGAGGCGGAGTGAGAGCAATCGTCCTTGTGTCTAGGGGGAGGAGGAGACCTTGAGCGATTTCTTGCACCCTCTGGAGATGGTCGCACTCCTGGTTGGAGAGTCCTTCGAGTTTTCTTTGTTTGCAGGGACTTGTTTCGTCTAGGAGATGAACGAATCCTCTTCTCGATAGATCGAGTGGCCTCTAGAGCGGTGGTCCCTCTTTTGTCTAGGTGATCTACTGCGGGATCTGCGAGGCCTCCTCGTAGGAGAGGGGGACGTGGTGCGTCTCTCTTATTTTAGAACACCCAGTTTTTCGCCCTGGTGCAAAAGGTTAATGTTGTTGGTTATTTCGACCAAAGCTACAAGTGTCGGATTCATCCCCCCAGGGATGAGAATCAGGGGGAGATCAGCGGGCGCGGTCTCAGGCTGCATGGATGGTTCCGGTGACGGAGAGGCAGTATGCCCGTCTTGGAAACGATCAAGCTACCCGAGGGGAGGGTTGGTTCCGTTGTTATCCCGTTACTTAACAAGGATGTTGGAGAGGACTCAAGCATTGACGAAGTCGTCTTGATGAGCCATTGATAGAGAATGGACAATGATGTTTTTGTTTTCATAGTCTAGAGATGAGAAAACGGGGCAACCAAAAGTTCCCACAGACGGCACCACTGATTGTAATAATGATCAAAGTCTTCAATGGTTGCGGCTACTGACGCGGTCCTTGAAGTATTTTCTTGATCGTTGAGGAGAACCGGGGGGGAGGGGTGTACCTGCAAGGTACTTCGATGTTAAAGTAAGAACAGGCAAGAGAGTGATCACGTACAAGTAAAAGTGTCCAGGGAGTGAATATTTGATACATGACCCCTCTCAAGTGAGAGTGTTTATATAGAGGGTCCCCAGCGCGTGGCTAACGGTTCCTATTTGGGTATGGAACGTGGATCCCCCGAAAATAGGTAACTGCCAGAAACTAACCGTTAGCCGAGCACTCCTAGTCGAGATAGAGATATATCGAACACGTAATTATCCGAGCAGAATATGTCGTTTGGCCGAATCTGGGTGACTTTTATCGGTGTCGAGCAGAAGTCTGGAATGAGCAGAGAGAACCAACCACGAGCATATGTGGTCGACGGGTCCATATTGTTTAAGTAACTTGGACCTACTGGGTCCCTTTGACGTTTGGGCTATTGGATCGTCCCATGAGTATGAGAGAATTGAGCCATGCCTAGTCATTGGACAGTCTAAAACACAAAGTATCTGCGTGTTGAGAAACGAGTGAGGAGAAATGTGCGTATGCGTTCCACCATTTTACACACTTCAAGCAATTTTACATTAAAGCTCTTTTTATGCATTAAATTATCTTTCGACTCCCTTTACATTTTCTATCGTTTTATGTTTCTTACGTTTTAATTTCAAGCATTTACTTCATTTATGTTTCGATTTTAAAGTATTTTCTCTTATTTTACACGCATTTTACTTTTCAGTTTTTTTCACCCTTAAAACTTTTCTTACTTCAAGTGGTCATAACACACATTTTCAAGAAGTTCATTTTAACTTTGACAAAATTATGGTTTTCACAAGTCATAAATACACACAAATATGTACCGGAGAATTTTGAGTTTGATCCCTTAAGTATTAATTGAAATCTGTATTTGTTTACCAAATTTCATCGTAAAGACTCATATGCAGACTTTCTCAATAACATCTTGTAAGATTCCTTGACTAAATACTCATTATTATCGACCGAGTTTTAGTTCCACAAGTCTTTCTCATAAATCTAAAAAAATATTAGAAACAACAAAATGCATTTGTTCATCAACTCTTAGTCTCACTATAATAACCTAAATCTCTGACCCCATAGACACACTTCCTTGTTTGTAGTCAGACTCACATTTTCATTCACCGTAACAAATTTATATATTGTCAATCCATACAACCTATTAAACTTATCTCTCCATTCCCTCATTAGTCGATAATATAACCAAAAATACAAATATTAACCGTCCACCAGTTTTAAGCAGAATTTTCTAAGATATAATTGACCCCAACTCATATGCTTTTCTTTTTCACTCGAAAAGTATCCCCCACCAACTAGAGTCTCTTGTACACCCTTTGGTCACCCACCATCCACCTACCTATCATGATATAATGTCTTAAATTATAACCTCTGCAGGTCGTTCTTACATATCCAATACGATTTTCCCTAAAATGCTAAGTTAAATATATTAATATTATGAACACCCAACTCACCTTGATCACACTCACAACAAATATATTTCACTTAACATAGTGAATTTTGCGAGTTTCCTCACTACCCCTCTTTTATCCCTCTCACATATACATTATTTAAAAAAAATCAATTTTAAAAATGATGCATGGAAGGGCTCTAAAGAAATAAACCGAAAGATTAGACACAATATGATTAACAATAACAAGTTGGCCTCCCATTGTTAAATTACAATTTCTTCATGTAGAAAATATTTTGTGAAACCCATCAATTATCATATACTAGATGAAAAGTCTTATGGAATGTCCCAAATGGGAAGCTAAATAGTTGTAAGATATTGTTACAACTTGTTGCTAGAGTAAGTTTTACAATTATCGTATCCACATAGACTAGTGGATTTACATACAAACTAACATTGATTTATTATTTTAATAAAGAAAAGGGTTTTTTTTGTTTTTTCGTGGTGCGGAAAAAATAACTAACAAAAAGTAAAGTTTGATATGTTAGTGTTATCAGAGTGAGAATGCTCGTTTAGGGTATAGTTCATCATTGTGTATCTATCATGCATATTCATATAAGTTAGTGCTACCACCTATTAATATCATTCATATCTCCTTTCGGTCTCAACTATGTGAGATTAGTGCATTACCATATATAATGATATATATTATTAACCAACACAAAGCATTAAATCCCAACAATCGCAAAAGAGTGATTCTCCACACCTATCGTGCTGCAAAACGTTTGGGTATTAAGCTTATACATATGTTTAGCACTCAATAGGTGATTATCTTGGATCTAGTAATGACAAGCACATTTAGATGTCATGTCACAAAGGAGTCGTCAATATTACAACATGAGTAGATTTACATAGAATGTCATGACCTATTTAATACATGAATATAATAATTACATTTAACCTCAACAATAGAAATTTTAGTCACGCTTACAAATGGTTAGCGTAAGAATTGGTATTTTCAAAGACGTCGACTTCAAAAACAGGATCTGCCTTATCGCCTGAGCAACACCTCCACCTTCAGACTTCCTTTCTTATCCTTCTGTTGTAGACCAGAGTAAACCTACTCCAATTTTGTACTCCTCTGATCCACCAAATCTTTCTTTGCATTAAACTCAAAACTTTTATTTATAGGCAAACTTCTGAGCCTCGCACTGGGCATATCGTCCTCTTCCCCAACGCGTCTACCTTGTTCTGACACCTTGACCAACCTGTTATATTATTCACTATGTAATACTTGCATGTCTTCCACGTGTCCTTGACCGCCTTTGCTCATCCACCACATCACCCTCTCCACCATTATGTTAACCATTGTTTCACCATGAAGTACTTGCACCATGTGTTATCACTTAACCCTATAACACCTAGTGCACTGGATGAGGCCTAGCGAGCCTTGATCCTTTACTCACTGGATGAGGCCTAGCGAGCCTTGATCCTTTACTTTTGCCTATTTTCTTTTTCTGATTCGTGATTTTTCCAATCATTTTTACTTATTTTTTATAAATGCAATAAGAAAGGTCTAAAAAGGTGTTTCCTTACTTTTTAGAAATAAATCAAGGATTTTATGATGATTACTTGTAAAATAAACCGATACTCGTCGATGTAATTAATGTAAATCTTATACTTATCTACTATCCACAACTTACCCTTTTGTTTGTCCTCACTTAGAAAACACTTATCTATCATCCACAACTTACCCTTTTGTTTGTCCTCACTAAAAAAAAGTTTCATATTAGCATTGACCTTTAATACAACATTTTCCTTTTGTTTGTCCTCACTAAAAAAAAAGTTTCATATTAGCATTGACCTTTAATACAACATTTTCCTCTCTCGTTTCTAGTTTCCCTCAACTTCGAATTCTATCCGGGCACAAAGACAATGTCAGAATTTTAAGGGCATGGAAGAGATACTCGTCCAACTTTTTATAGAGCAACCTAAGATTTTAAGTATGTACCATCTAATATGCTGAACCATGTTACATTTTAGATCTATTAACATAAATTTTTGCATTTCTAACCCGTCATGCCCTCAATTTTTTTTTGCTAGCCGGACCAAGATTTTATACTTGTGAATCTTGCCTAACTGGGATGTACATGCCCTTTTGTCATCCATAGGTGTAAGTGTGGAGGGAAAAATTTCAGTATAAATAAATTAGCTAAAGTTGGATATGTAGCTGTGCATGTCCACCACGAACTATCCTTGTAAAAGCCATCTCGGCAGCTTTTGACATTAACACTTCATTTCGGTCTTAATAAATAGCTGCTGTATCATCGCACATAAAATGACAAATTTTCATAAGTGCTATCTCCAATAAATTTAATTAGGAACACACGCGGATCATAATATCAGTTCATTTATGCAGCAATGCCACAAGAAGTAATGTTATAAGTAACCAACATATAAACATTGTGTGAGCAATTGGGAAATATGCACTAAATTAGTGTCAAGGACCAGAATATATAGTGCATGTTTTTTTCTGTCATAGTCCTACATGAGCCCCAGAGCACCCGCATAAAGCACTAAGCAGCACTAGCCATGGACTCAATAAGGATCTGGTAACCTTCTGCTACAGCACTCTGTGTCAGTACACATTCTGTCAATGCAGGAACATCAGCATTCACGTCCAAAACCCTTGATAGTATGAGAAGAAGATGAAAATCTGAAATTCGCTTCACAAATGGAAGATTTTTAGTACGTTCAAGATGATTCTTCAGTGCCTTTGCGGTCACTTGAGTATTCCGGTTCTCGATGGGAAATGTTGATGAAAGAGGACCCTGCAATTTGGTAAAAGGACACTCATGAGTTTCACAATGCTTTTATAATTTACAAAGACTAAGGTTTCAAATAATATAAATCAACACTACAGTCAGCAATTTAATCACTAAATACATTTGCTAATCCAATTTAATGACACTTTCTTCTGGTACCTAAACACAGGCTACCAAGAAGGACAACTATTTTACAAATAGAGCCCCATAATAGCAACTGGCAGACTCAGTTCAAATCATCACTATAACCAACATATCTTAGAAGATCAAAATACTAAAAAAAAATTAATGGTGGCGTCTAGGGCTGTTCAAAAACACCATGAACAGAACCGAACCGTCAAACAAAAGTTAAAATAACTGAACCGTTATGTTTGGTTAGTGAACCAAACCATATTGCACAAAACAGTTATAGAACCATACCAAACTGAAACCGAACCGAACCGAAACTGTAATCGAACCGAACCGAAACTGAAAATTAAAAATACTAAAAACAAGTTTTAAATTTTTTTTTTTTTAAAATTGAAAAATAGTTTAATGGTTTGGTTCTTTAATAAATGGTTCGGTTTGGAAAATTTGTTTTCTAACGGTTTGCTACGGTTCGGAATTTTTAAACGGTATACCAAATCAATAATTTTGGTTCGGTTCAGTTCTAAATAAATTGAAATGGTTCAATTCAGTTCGAGTAGATTTTTATTATGGTTTGGTTCGGTTCGGTTCGATTTTCTCCATGAACTATACCATGAACAAGCCTAGTGGCATCAATATCCCACTAAACTTGGACAAAATAATAACAGTATGTCTCAACAATACAACTATAACAGAAATCTAGAAGCACGCAGAAAACACAAGCACACGCATACATGGCAAAACAAAATCAATATCATAGAACAAAACTTCCACATACTAAACCTTGAGTGGTAAATTAGCTAATGGAACTGCTTAGAATAAAACTATTGCACTCATTTCATTCGACACACATTTATGAAAAGCTTCTAAACTAACCGTAGATTATGTGAAGGATAGAATGAATAACATTGCAAGTAATATTAGTAATCATTCTTACATTCCAAGTATATTAGTAATCATTCTTACATTCCAAGTATATTAGTAATTATTCTTTCATGACAAGTATCAATTCCTATGCTTGTGAAAAATCTAAAGCTCACTTGTTATTTAATCATACACCAGTAATTTTAAACATTTAAATTCTTTTTCCCCTCATATTAAGATATATTAAATAACAATAGGCAGCCGACTCCTTAGTCCAAATATCTACTCTACATGCAAATCATGATCGGAAAGCAAACTGGGTTGTAGGAAAAATGATGTAATTTAAAACATTTCCAGATTTCACAGGAGGTTAAAGGTTTAAAGGATTCAATCACACTCTTAAGCATGAATGAAGGAAAAAATTTCTTGCGCTGTGTCAAACTTTTGAGATAAATCAGACACGATACAGGTACTCCATTTGTATTGTACCCGTGCATTAGAGGTTGTATTGCAACTACAATTGTGGCTGCATAATTTGGTTGTAGTTTGTCGTGGCATAATTACAATCACCACCGCAACTACAATTCCAAATTAAAACCATTAAAACCTTCGATAGAATGGTTACCCCCTACAGTTTTCATTCATTTTCATGTTTAAAGATAGAGAGTTTATGATAGAATCACATCTTTAACGCTTATTGAGGCATTCACAACAATAACAGGACCACAATAATTTGTTTGCAATTCTCAACATCGGTAATCAGAACTGTAATTTTAAAACCTACGATAAATTGTTTTCCTCACATTTATTCGCTCATTGTAAATTGTTTAAACCCAAACATGTGGAAGAACTATTATCTAACAATCCACTCCGAATCAAGAGAAACTATTCTTCTAGAGCTGATCAAAATAGCTTATACCTCTATGTGAAAGCAAATTGATGTAATTTTATCTTATAGACATAATTTATACAGAAGTGCTTATTATGCTATAGCTTAAACAGGTTGTTTATTCAAATTCCAAACAGGAATACAAGTAGGCCTCGTCATTTAGCTAATATGGTAAACAGTTGTAAAAGAGAATCAAAATGACAGTCACAATAACATGGAGCAAGCAAACAAAAGAGGAAAACAATAAAGAGCATAAAAAATACCTGATGATCAGCTATTTTGACAACCACCAAGAAAAAATCATTATCAACCTCTTTAGTATCCTTAACACCAACAACCACATCCTTCTTCATAATAGACAACTTAGGATCATGATCCTCCTTAACCTCAGTGTCAAACCAATCTTCCTTAAACAACCTAATACACACATCACTCATCTGAAAAGCTTCAAAATGAACATCAGCACCACCCGCCTCTTCATTCACCTCAAGCTTCACCACCGCAGTAACCCATTCCTTCAAACCACTCTCAGCATGATACTCAGCAGCCTGCAACACTTCCCTATAAGACAAAGTATAATCCTTTTTCGCCTGACTTACACTCTGAGTAAAAATAAACCCAACCCTCCTCATCCCTAACCCTGCCGCAATAGCTTCCACATATTTCTCCTCCTCAGGATCCCTAAAAAACATAAGATTCTCTTCCAAACCTTGTTGCGGCGGTTCATATATAAAATTCACCTCAACCTTCCCTTCCTCCGAAACAGTCCCATACATAAACCCACCTCTCTTAACCGCAAAAGCCAGCGTATCATTCACATAGTGCTGAAACGCGTTAGCGCAATCACGATCAAACGAAACAATTTCGCAATGCGGATTCTCCTGTCGACCAACACGCATCTGTTTCGCGATGAGATCATCCATAGTCATCTTCTTACCGAAAGAACCGGCGGGACTGAAAGCCGCTGGACCTTGAACCCTACGTTCGCCTTCATAGGCTAAAAACACAATTGAACCGTGGGAGAGGTTTAAAGCTGTTAAGGGAGTGTTAGGGTTTGACATATCGGTGAATCGGAGAAGATCTTCACGAGATTTGGCGAGTAAGAGATTTTGGTTAGTGGATAGGGTTTGATTGTGAGTGGGGATTCGCAATTGTTGTTCGATTATGGATTTGAGTTCGGAGACTTTTGTTCCGTTTGGGTTTTCTAGTTTTACTCTTTCAAGGCCGTCGCGGCTTCGAATTCGGAGCATCATGGTTGTTGTTTGGGTTTTGGTTGGTTTAGTGATGATGATGATGATGATGATTGATTGATTGATGAGAAGATGGAGAGGGAATTTAGGGTTTTTGATGATCGAATGGAATAAAAGAGCTGTGAGGAAAGGATTGCTTGGGTTGCTGTAATGGAAAAACTGGTGGGGAAGAAAAGAAGTTACTTCACCGTCGAGGGAGAAAGGGAAATTACTATACTGATGCACCTGTATAGAGATAGCAACCTACAGCACCGCTTGATTTTATGTTATCTCATCATATGGGCCCATGCCGAGTCTGAATTGTGATGGGCTCAGAGCCCGGACTCGTAATTAACTAATTATATTCTCCTTTTAAATAACACGAGTTAATAAACTACCTACCAATTAATATAATGGGTCACCAAAATTACTAATACACCATTTTCAAATAATCATAAAATGTCTAAGCAAATGACATTCCAGTAAATAACAAAATCAACATTCCTAAATATCTCATATCACTCATTTCTTCCAAATGTCATTACCTAATTGGCTAAATCACAATTCATTCACCAATCATATTTGCCCTTTCATCTAAGTGGCACCTCATATTTTCAAATTTTATTGGGTCATCTTTTTACCCGGTAAAGCTTCTGTTTCTCTCTTTCCACACTCAAACGTAACACTTTCCCCATTTCTCTCAATCCCTCTCTGTCTCTCCCATTTTATTTCTTATTTCTATCTTCTCCCCATCAAACCCTAACACCTTTGTCACCTTTTTTCCGTCATATATATGCTCATTTTCTACAACCTGGAGATTTTTGAGCTAACAATGATGTCGAAACGAGAAACGTACATACGAACTACGTTTGTGGAGCAGTGCGATTTTGGTAACGGCGAGCTAAAGCGTGGTGGTTGTGAATCCGGTCACTGGTGAACATCCGACAAATAGAAAACCCTTCTCATCTTTCATTTCAATATCTCAGCCACTCTTTCTCCTATTAACATGAAATCAAGTGATGTCATTGAAAAGTTTGTTTTATTTTCTTAGTTTGATTTTAGGGTTTATGTTACGAAGCAAGATGCATAACAATGACTGGAATATCACTGTTACTGAATCTAAGGTTTACAATAAGCTATGTAATAAGTTAATTTTTTGATTGATTAAATAATGTGCTTTTAGCGGTTGTTGATATGTTTCTTTTTGTTGTTGATTGTAGCTTGAGATCCAGCTTTTGCAAAGATCTGTGTTGATTCATGCTTTATCTTTATTTTAAAAGATTTTATATATTTTAATTTAGATCTGTGTTGATTTATGTTTTTGAATAAAAATTCCTTCCCACAACTATTTGGATGTTGGTTTTGGTGTATACTTCCATCAAGTAATTATTAATCTGATTTTGGTTTTTATTGATTTGTTTATTTGGTTTAGGTCCCACAAGGAGAAACGTTCCAATTATGCACCAAGAGTTGGCGTGAGATATGACGGGTTTATAGAATTGAGAAATGATGGCGTAAAGTTGGACAACAAATATATATGATTCATGTAAACCTATCTACATGTGATTTCTGATATTGTTTTAATTTTTTGAATATTGTTTGATTTACAAACATGAATGTTGTTTGATTTACAAACATTGTCGGCATTGCAGGGAAACTCCGTGACGACGGTGTTGCCGTTACCGTTGTTGTTGAGTTGTTGTTCCGCCATTGATGTCACTGAAAGTTCTCTTTGTTTTTGTGCCTCTATTTTCTTCCACTTTCTGATCTATCTTTTCCTTTTTGCTTTGGATTTGTGTTGGAAATAATTATTATCGAGTTGTTGGTATATGAATGATGGTGTTAATATTGTTGATGGTGAATAGTTGTTATTGTAATTGATGAATTTTATTGGTTATAAAGGAAGAAGAAGGTGAAATATTTGTTTCATTTATTATAGAAACCAAAACTAAAGTATTTATTTTCTAAACTAACTATTGTATCATACATATTTTCTAAACTAACTAATGATTTGTTTTCTAAACTAAACTATGTATATATTAACCAAAGCTACTAAATATGCACAAAGAGATACTAAGATATTAAACAAGTAAAAAACAATTATGTAAGGCATAGTAAGTAGCAGTGCATGTAAAAATTGAAAAAGCTCATAGCAGTAGGAAGTGAACCGTTTTAGTTTTTCTGTTATGGTTATTGAATAAACGTTATACTGGCGTGGTAGTAATATTGTGTATTGAAATTTGAAGAAGTTTCATTGTTCAAATGTTTAATATATTGAGATGCCATATCTCTAAAGGGTAAAATCAAGGATTTTTTTAATATATTTACAGAACATTGGATATATTATTAAGCCTTAAGCCTGAATTATTACTAACGACTGAATTTTTGATAATTCAAGCTGAAATTGAATATTATATTTTGTCCATGCTATGTTGCCACTCACTTTATCTCATAAAGAATATATTCTGAAAGTCTGAATTGGTCTCCATATCTCTAAATGTTTGAATTGTTGTCACTCATTTTATCAAGATATTAAAATAAGTTAACTAATCAAATAAATATCAGCATAAAGAATATGATTCAGGTAAAACATTCAATGGTGTCCTATATTTTGAGGGAGAGACATAAATAATGATCTATGATGTCTGTAGTTAACATCTTTTTGATACATGTGGTTTATAAATGAAATATGGGGGTTTAAGATAAAAATTAAATGTAAAAATTATGCCAATTGGAGGTTACTTTAATCATTGAGTTATTTAGAATTTAAGATGTATATTTTGAAATGAAGTGAACCCAATATGAACCATTGTTGTTTTGTTCTTTTATCATCATTATTATGGAAAAAAGATCTTGGACTAGGGAATAATGAAAAAATAATGGGGAAAGAATCATATTGAATTGGTATTGAATTACAAATAATTGGTAGTTTCTCTCTATTTATTTATTATCATAAAAAGATAAATCATTCATTTTTAAGTTTTAATAATATTAAAATTTTATTTATCTCACGGATCACTATCAAATATAATATCTATTTTAATTTATTCACACATCTTATATCATAAGTTGATAACTCACTATTTTCACCTATCACCATAATATCTCTTTTATTTATTTTAAGAAACCAAATATTTGTAAATATTTATAGTTATTAGTGATTATATAGTAATTTATTGTAGATGTTTAAGAATTGGCAGAATTTTTGACCAAACAAGAAATGTTAAATTCAGTTCAGAATGTCCTATCAGATGTTGGGACATTATCAAACAGAGTATATGAACTTATTTCAGGATGTCCTACCAGATGTTGGGACATTGTGTAAATGACTTAAGTTCAGTTTTTCAGGATGTCCCAACAGATGTTGAGACATCTCAAACCTGCTTCCAGAATTAATTATTGATTAACAGATCAGAGATTTTTAAGGAGAGTTATCTGGAATTAATTAATGATGGATAAAAACAGAACAAGGCGCATCTGTAGGGAGTTTTATATTGAAGTTTCAGTTTAAAACAGAAGACCTAAAAGCACCTAGAATCTAGGAGGTAACAAACCCTAATTCAAGGTGGAAGCTGCTGCGCATTAGGGCTGGATCATTCTACAGAAAGCCCAAAATTCAGATACCTATTTAATTAACAGAAACTCATAGAATTGAGTACGAATTTCAGAAGACCAAATAGGGTGTCTAGTGTTTTAATAGCAGGTTGTGTTTTATATGTACCACTTTATGAGCTTTTAAGCAAAAGTGCATTTGTGACTTGATTGAAACTGTGAAGTAAGATCAAGCTGTATTGTTTGAAGGATGTCTTCAATTTCTGTAAACTTGTAAACTTGATCACTGTGTGATTGAGGGGGAGTGAGTAGGGTACTCTTATCTAAGGTGTATCTTAGGTAGAAATTGCATTGGGTAGTTATTAAGTGATAGATTAAACAGGGTGGTTTAAGTCTAGAATTAATATTACTTATAGTGGATTTCCTCCTGGCTTGGTAGCCTCCAGATGTAAGTGTGGTTATACACTGAACTGGGTTAACAAACTTCTGTGTTGTTTACTTTTCTTGCTATTTAAGTTTTGGTTAAATTTGTCAAGTGTCCTATCAAGTGTTGGGACATCTCTTAGGACATCTCATACCTGATCACAGAATTTCAATTGGCATCAGAGCAGGCACCCTGCCTGTTTATACTGGGTGAGATCTAGGGAAAACAAATTCTGTAACATGGACAGAGATATAGGGTCAGTAAATAGACCACCTATACTGGATGGATCTAATTATGACTACTGGAAGCCAAGAATGATTGCATTCTTAAGATCACTTGACAACAGGGCATGGAGAGCAGTAAATGTTGGATGGGATCATCCTGTCCAAGACACCAAAGATGGATCAAAAATGCTGAAACCTGAAGAAGAATGGAGTAAGGAGGAAGAAGATTCAGCACTAGGCAACTCAAAAGCCTTAAATGCCTTATTCAATGGCATTGATAGGAACATTTTCAGACTTGTGCATCATTGTGAGCTGGCCAAAGATGTTTGGGACACTCTCAAAACAACTCATGAAGGAACATCAAAAGTAAAAATGTCAAGACTTCAACTTCTCACCACCAAGTTTGAAAACTTGAGGATGAAGGAAGATGAATCAATTCATGAGTTCTACATGAACATCTTGGATATAGCCAATACTTCTGGAGCTTTGGGAGAAAAGATGACTGATGAAAAGCTGGTAAGAAAGATTCTCAGATCTTTGCCAAAAAGATTTGACATGAAAGTCACAGCAATAGAAGAAGCTCAAGACATATGTTCCATGAAAGTTGAAGAACTCATTGGCTCCCTTCAAACTTTTGAGATGGGAATGAATGACACAAATGTTAAAAAGAATAAAAGCATAGCATTGGTGTCAAATACTGATGAAGAAGAAGATGATGAATCAGAAAATGGTAAAAGCTTATCAGAAAACCTAGCTATGCTTGGAAGACAATTCAAACAGATTCTCAGAGGAATGGATGGCAAATCCAAATCCAGTGGAAAATACACAAACTCTTCTGAGAACAGGAGACCTTATGATGCTAATAAAAAGTCAAATTTTGCTGAAAAGACCAGTCAAGAAGGAATCAAGTGCCATGGATGTGAAGGATATGGACACATCAAGAAGGAATGTCCTACCTTCTTAAAAAGACAAAAGAAGGGACTATCTGTAACCTGGTCTGATGAAGACTCAGGAGGAGATTCAGAAGAAGAATCAGCCAAGCATATTACTGCTTTAGCTGGACTGTGTGAATATGATAGTGATTCCAGTTGTGGAGAGCTTACTTATGAAGAACTTGAGCAAGCATTCAAAGATCTATACAAAAGAAGCTCTGAAATATGCAGTGAGGTTATAAAGCTAAAGAGGCAGAATGAGACATTAGAAGATGAAAAAGCAAATGATCAAGAAATCATTGACACCTTGAAAAGTGAAGTAAGTCTTCTCAACTCCAAGTTGGAACATATGTCCAAATCTGTTAGAATGTTGAACAGCAGCTCAAATACACTGGATGTGATTCTCAACAACAATAAGCACTCAGGGGATAAAAGTGGACTGGGATTTAACAGAGCAAATAAAGATGAAGCTAGCTCTAGCAAAACAGCTTCAAAATCCATACAGTCTAACAAGATGTCCCAACAGATGCTTCAACATCATGAAAGAAACACAAAGTCAAACATAATGTTCCAACAGATGTCTCAACATTCTGAAAAGAACAAAATGAAGAAGAAGTATCAAAGATGGAGATGCCATCACTGTGGAAGATTTGGACATATCAAACCTCATTGTTATAAGTTGCATGGATATCCAAATCAGATGTATCAGCAACCTTCCAAGAAGAAAATAGAAGTTACCAAGAAAGTGCTGCATAAACATCAAAGAAATCAGCAACCTCCTAAGCAGAAGACAGAAAACATCAAGAAGGTATGGAAACCAAAAGCTAGCACTGAAGCTGATCAAAGCTACAAGAACAAGGTCAACAATCAAGCTTGGAGTTCATCTGATAAACAACACACAGGGCAGAGACATCAAAAGAAATCTCAACTCATCTGGTCAAAGAAAAGTACTGCATACATAGCACATACATCACTGAGAGTATCAGCTAAAGAAGACTGGTACTTTGACAGTGGATGTTCAAGACACATGACTGGATTGAAGAATTTGCTAGTAAACTTAAAATCACATTCATCCAGGTATGTGACCTTTGGAGATGGAGCTAAAGGAGAAATCAAGGGAGTTGGAACCTTGGATTGTCAAGATGTTCCAAGACTAGATGATGTGCTGCTAGTTAAAGGTTTAACTGCTAACCTGATCAGCATAAGTCAATTATGTGATCAAGGATACAGTGTAAACTTTACCAAAACTGAATGCATAGTGACTAACAAAGAACAAGAGGTTGTCATGAAAGAAGCCAGATCTAAAGACAACTGTTACATGTGGGAATCCCAAAATCTCAGTCTCACTTCAACTTGCTCTTTAGCTAAAGAAGAAGAAGTGAAACTATGGCACCAAAGACTAGGTCATCTTCATTTCAGAGGCATAAAGAAGATAATATCCATGGATGCTGTAAGAGGTATTCATAAACTGAAGATTGATGATGGCAAAATATGTGGTGAATGTCAAATAGGCAAGCAAACCAAGATGTCCCATCCAAAGCTCCAACATCTGACAACTTCCAAAGTTTTGGAACTTTTGCATATGGATCTGATGGGACCTATGCAGGTTGAAAGTCTTGGTGGTAAGAGGTATGCCTATGTCATGGTTGATGACTTTTCAAGATATACATGGATAAATTTCATCAAAGAAAAGTCTGATGTATTTGATGTATTCAAAGAATTATGTCAAAGATTACAAAGGGAAAAATCCAGCTGTGTGATTAGAATTAGAAGTGATCATGGAAAAGAATTTGAGAATCAAAAGTTCTTAGATTTCTGCTCTTCAGAAGGAATCAATCATGAATATTCTTCACCAATCACTCCTCAACAGAATGGGATTGTTGAGAGGAAGAATAGAACTATTCAAGAATCTGCAAGAGCTATGATCCATGCTAAAAAGTTACCTCTGTATTTCTGGGCTGAAGCTATGAACACTGCCTGCTACATCCATAACAGAGTTACCTTGAGAAAAGGAACTTTGTCCACAATATATGAAGTCTGGAAGGGCAGAAAACCCACTGTTAAGTACTTTCATGTGTTTGGAAGTAAATGCTATATTCTGGCAGATAGGGAGCAAAGGAGAAAAATGGATCCTAAAAGTGATGAAGGGATTTTCCTTGGATACTCTATAAACAGCAGAGCATATAGAGTATTTAATTCTAGAACCAAGGTTATCATGGAGTCCATAAATGTGATAATTGATGATGATTCTACAGATGTCCCAGAAGATGTTGGAACATCTGCTGATATCAAGATTGAAGCTGAAGAAAAGAATGATCAATATAACTTCACTCAAACTGATACAAGGACAGAAGAATCAAGCAAACCTCCCTCCATCAGAATACAGAAGGATCATCCCAAAGATTTGATAATTGGTGATCCCAACAGAGGTGTGAGCACTAGATCAAGAGAAGTGATTTCAGGTTCTTGTTTTGTTTCCAAAATAGAACCTAAAAATATCAAGGAAGCTCTCACTGATGAATACTGGATTTGTGCTATGCAAGATGAATTAGGTCAATTCACAAGGAATGAAGTGTGGAATCTTGTTCCTAGACCTGATGACATAAATGTGATTGGAACAAAATGGGTGTATAAGAACAAGTCAAATGAACAAGGAGTTGTTACAAAGAACAAAGCCAGACTTGTAGCTCAAGGATACACTCAAATTGAAGGGGTAGACTTTGATGAAACCTTTGCACCAGTAGCAAGGCTTGAATCAATAAGACTACTGTTGGGAATTGCTTGTATCTTAAAGTTCAAGCTATTTCAAATGGATGTGAAAAGTGCCTTTTTAAATGGCTATCTTAATGAAGAAGTATATGTAGAACAGCCTAAAGGATTTGTTGATCCAAGCTGTCCAAATCATGTATACAAATTAAAGAAGGCACTTTATGGTTTGAAGCAAGCTCCAAGGGCATGGTATGAAAGACTGACCACATTTCTCATCAAGCAAGGGTATAGAAAAGGTGGAATTGACAAAACCTTGTTTGTTAAAGATGAAGAAGGAAATATCATAATTGCTCAAATATATGTTGATGATATTGTCTTTGGTGGGATGTCTGATAAGATGGTCAAACATTTTGTCAAGCAGATGGAATCTGAATTTGAAATGAGCCTAGTAGGTGAGTTAACCTACTTTCTTGGTCTGCAAATAAAGCAAATGGAAGACTCAATGTTTATCTCTCAAAGCAAGTATACCAAGAACATAGTCAAGAAATTTGGAATGGAAAATGCTACTCATAAGAGAACTCCTGCCCCCACACATTTGAAGCTGACTAAAGATGAAAAGGGTGAGAGTGTAGATCAAAGCTTATACAGAAGCATGATTGGAAGCTTGTTATACTTAACTGCTAGCAGACCAGACATAGCATTTGCAGTAGGTGTATGTGCAAGATATCAAGCTGATCCAAAAGTAAGTCATCTCAATCAAGTCAAGAGAATTCTTAAATATGTTAATGGTACTTGTGACTATGGCATAATGTACTTTCATGGCTGCAAACCAATTCTCACTGGCTTCTGTGATGCTGATTGGGCTGGAAGTGCAGATGACAGAAAAAGCACTTCAGGAGGGTGTTTCTTTCTAGGAAACAACTTGATTTCCTGGTTCAGTAAGAAACAAAATTGTGTATCCTTATCTACAACTGAAGCAGAATACATAGCAGCTGGAAGCAGTTGTTCTCAGTTGGTTTGGATGAAGCAAATGCTCACTGAGTACAATGTCCCACAGGATGTCATGACATTGTACTGTGACAACTTAAGTGCAATCAACATATCAAAGAATCATATCCAACATAGCAGGACCAAGCATATTGATATCAGACATCATTTCATCAGAGATCTTGTAGAAGAAAAGGTGATTTCATTGGAGCATGTAGCTACAGATCTGTAATTAGCTGATATCTTTACCAAAGCATTGGATGCTACACAATTTGAGAACTTAAGGGGCAAACTTGGAATCTGTTTATGTGATATTTAGCAGTTAATGAGATGTGCCAAAATGTCATATGACATTGTATGGCATAAGTTCCAGATGGCAAAACCAGTCTGGACAAGATAATTGGGAATTCCATTTCTAATCATTTGCACTGTAACGGCTACTTATTTAGTAACTATTTATAAGCAGCTATCAAGATTCTCATCATACTATCACAAGCGAATCACATTAACTAGCTATCCTTCTGAAATCATAAACCCTAAAGCTGTTCATCCATCTTCCTCAACAATGTCTCAAAACCCTAACACAACTGAGGAAGTTCTCAACCAGGAAGATGTAGTTCATGCCACTCCCATCTCTGTGGTACCAATGCAATCAACACCATTGGACGAACTCAGGGGAAGCATTTCTCTCACTAAAAAGGCAAGAACTCCAAAGAGAGCTAAAGATCAAGTACGCAGCAAAGCAAAAGGCATTCCCTCTCCTGCTAACAGGCCCCAAACTCTTCAAAATATGTTGATGATTCCATCAAGGAGATTGTCAACCAAATCCTCTTTGAACAAAGAGTGGTGAGTGGGATCTCTGTTCCTTTGAACACCATGCCTGCACCTCAAGAAGAACAAGCTCAAGCTGCAGAGGACACTCCTGCAGAACAAGATGTCCCAACAGATGTTGGAACATCTGAAGATAAGAAAAAGAACTCATCTGATGTTGACTTGGAACAAACTGAGGACCAGAATAAAGTATCAAATGAAAATGATGAAGAAGTCTCTGAGGATCAGACCAAAGCCTCAAATGAAGATCAAATCTCTGCTGATCAACCAGCTGAAGAGGAGGCTGCTCAATCTCCTCCAGTGGTCAACCTGGAGCAGGACTCTGATGCAGAAATCATAGCATCTGTTAAACCCAGCATAGCCAAAAGGCTCAGGTCCAGGAAAGGCAAGATGCAAGCTGAAGCAGCAATTCCTGAAAAGAAGAAAGCCTCTCCAAAGAAAGGCAAAGCTAAAGCCACTTTTGGGCCATCAAAACAATGGAGTAAAGTCCAAACTCAGAAAAGGAAAGCTGTCACCCCATTTGACTCAGATGTTGAATCAGATGTCCCAACATCTCCTCCCAAGAAGAGACCAGCCCCATCTAGGGCTTCAACAGCTGTTCCAGAAGCTCCATTAGACAACATATCTTTCCACCATGTCTCTAGTGTGAACAAGTGGAAGTTTGTGTACCAAAGAAGAGTTGCCCTAGAAAGAGAACTGAGCAGCAATGCACTTGAGTGCACTGAACTGATTGACCTCATCTCTGCTGCAGGACTATTCAAGACAGTCTCAGATTTCTCTCCCTGCTATGAACTTCTTGTCAAAGAGTTCATTGTGAATCTTCAGGAGGATTGCTCAAATGGTAAGTCCTCAGAGTTCAGAAAAGTGTTTGTGAGAGGTAAGTGTGTTGAGTTCTCTCCTCAAATCATAAATCAATACCTAGGAAGAGAAACAGATGGACCAAATGAGCTAGGTAAGACAGATAATCAAGTCTGTAAGGTGATCACAGCAAACCAGGTCAAGGCATGGCCTGTGAAGGGAAAGCTCTCAGTGAGCATGCTTACCAGAAAGTATGCCATGCTGAACAGGATTGGTACTGCTAACTGGGTGCCTACCAACCACACTTCTTCAATCTCAACTGGTCTGGCCAGATTCATCTATGTTGTGGGAACTCAAACCAAGATGGACTATGGAGCTTTAATCTTTGATCAAACAATGAAGCATGCCAGCTCCTCTGCAACAAAGCTACCAATAGCTTTTCCTTCATTGCTATGTGGTATAGTATTAAGCCAATATCCTGGGATTTTAACTGAGAAGGACATAGTCTGCAAGAGAGAAAGCCCCCTGGCTTTTCACTACAAGTTATTTCTCAGTCATCATGCTGCAGATGTTGAAGCTCCTTCTGGGACATCTGCAGGATCCTCCACTGCTAAGACTCCAATCTCCAAGAAGGCTTTAATTACTGAACTTAAAATCACATGCAAGGAACTTGAAGCAAGGAAGCTGAAACTTGAAGACATCATCAAAAGGCTGGAGAGTGAAGAAGATCAGAATGCTGCCTCTGATGAAGACAGTGCCTCTGATGAAGATAGTGAAGCTGATGAAGACAGTGAAGCTGATGAAGAAACAGAAGCTGATGAAGAAACTGAGAGTGATGAATCTGAGTGATCAATGTATGTGAGGCATATGTAATGACAGCAATGTATTTCTTGAATAGTGTCTTTGGCCCCTAATTTTGTGTCTACCAAGGGGGAGAACAACAAATTCAAATTGTATTGGTGTTTAATTGAATGAAAAATTCTGTTTGTTTGCTTCTGAACTGAATAAGTTTTTCTGTTGGAACAAGACTGGATAAGACTGGATACATATATGTTTGAGGGGGAGTAATCTCAAATAAGAATCAACAGAAAAGTAATGCTATACTCTGATAAAAGGAACTTCTGCTGCACTCTGATAACCAGAAAAGATGTTAGCCAAAAATTAGCCAAAGGGGGAGTTTGTAGATGTTTAAGAATTGGCAGAATTTTTGACCAAACAAGAAATGTTAAATTCAGTTCAGAATGTCCTATCAGATGTTGGGACATTATCAAACAGAGTATATGAACTTATTTCAGGATGTCCTACCAGATGTTGGGACATTGTGTAAATGACTTAAGTTCAGTTTTTCAGGATGTCCCAACAGATGTTGAGACATCTCAAACCTGCTTCCAGAATTAATTATTGATTAACAGATCAGAGATTTTTAAGGAGAGTTATCTGGAATTAATTAATGATGGATAAAAACAGAACAAGGCGCATCTGTAGGGAGTTTTATATTGAAGTTTCAGTTTAAAACAGAAGACCTAAAAGCACCTAGAATCTAGGAGGTAACAAACCCTAATTCAAGGTGGAAGCTGCTGCGCATTAGGGATGGATCATTCTACAAAAAGCCCAAAATTCAGATACCTATTTAATTAACAGAAACTCATAGAATTGAGTACGAATTTCAGAAGACCAAATAGGGTGTCTAGTGTTTTAATAGCAGGTTGTGTTTTATATGTACCACTTTATGAGCTTTTAAGCAAAAGTGCATTTGTGACTTGATTGAAACTGTGAAGTAAGATCAAGCTGTATTGTTTGAAGGATGTCTTCAATTTCTGTAAACTTGTAAACTTGATCACTGTGTGATTGAGGGGGAGTGAGTAGGGTACTCTTATCTAAGGTGTGTCTTAGGTAGAAATTGCATTGGGTAGTTATTAAGTGATAGATTAAACAGGGTGGTTTAAGTCTAGAATTAATATTACTTATAGTGGATTTCCTCCTGGCTTGGTAGCCTCCAGATGTAAGTGTGGTTATACACTGAACTGGGTTAACAAACTTCTGTGTTGTTTACTTTTCTTGCTATTTAAGTTTTGGTTAAATTTGTCAAGTGTCCTATCAAGTGTTGGGACATCTCTTAGGACATCTCATACCTGATCACAGAATTTCATTTATTATTTTATTATAAAGAAACAATGCAAGTAATATATATAAGTTTTATCAATTCCCTGTAAAAAAAATTAATTTTCAATCTCTGTAGAATTTATTTAACCGTAAACATTTTTTTGTTATACATATTTTTAACAAAATATCTACTTATTATTATCCTAATAGCAAGTGGTTTTTCTTTAATCAATTTCATATTCATAATTCATTTGTTCGGATTTATGTCAAATTTACTCTTTATACATATTTTTATTTTTAATCAACCACTTAAAAACAAAACTACTATTGTCCGTGCGGACACATGAGTCTTTTACTAGTAAATTATTCATAAAAATATTGTTTGAAATACGTGCATTTAATTTTTTAAACTTTAAATATAATTTTATTTTGCATTTTCAATTTTTTTTAAATTATAATATTCTTAATGTGTGCTACTTAGGGCACAAATTAATAAAATTTATTAATTGCGGTAAATATTTTAATATATAAGTGTTAAGATTAAAATTCCACTTTAGTGCAAAAGAAGTTTAAGTGGGTTGGATGAGTATAAAATTTAAGTAGGTTCACTCAGGTCTATAACAAGATAATAAGATAAGAGGTCTGAAGGCGAAAGTGTTGCTCAAGTGATAAAACATATCCCATTTCTAAAATATTATGGAGTTACCCGTTGTTATGCTAACCATTATTAAACATGGCTAAAATTTCTATTTTTGGGGTTAAATATAGTTATTATATTCATGTACTAAATAGGTCTTGGTGTTCTGTGTAAATATACTAATGTTGTAATGTTGGCGACTCTTTAATCTTAATGCTTGTTTTAACTTTGCAAGCAAAAACATTTTTTCATGGTGTGACCTGACATTAAAAGATGTTTGTCATTACTGGATCCATATTGAGTACTGAGTATAAATATATGTATAGACTCGATATCCACACGTATTGTAGCAAAATCAGTGTGGAGTCTCGCTACTTTACCAATGTTTGGACTTAATGCTCTGTGTTGGTTAGTAGTAACATATATCGTTATATTGGGTAATACATATCGAAACGATATAAGAATGAGGGCAATAGACAATAATATTTTACATTGAGTGGAGAAGCATGTTATTTACATATAAATGTGCATGAGATATAAGTAATGATGAAATTCACCCCCAAAAAACATTCTTACTATTAACACAGAAATCTCCAACTTTACTTTCTGTCATTTATTTTCAATTATTCACTTTTCTGCATCACAATAAACACAAAACTCTTTTCTTACTGAGAATAATAAATCATTGCTACTTTGTCTTTAAAACCACTGATCTTTGTGGATATAATAACTGTAAACTTACTTTTGCTGCTATTGAAACAATAATTCAAAACATATTACTGAACAAGCTAAAAGATCCTGGGAGTTTTTCAATTTCATATATATTCGGAGCCATGAGTTTTGAAAGGTTCATATGCAATCCAGGGGAAATGTGAACTTAATTCCCCTATCAATTTGTATGAAACTCAACCCGTGTGAGATAAAATCAATTAACATGTCCCTACAATTAACATATTGATCAATAAAATATTCAACAGAAAATCTTGCAAAATGTGCCCATAAGAATAAGATAATTGTTCGTCCACAATGACTTTATCATAATGGAAATGGAGGAAGATTCCCAAATTCCCATTTTTTTAATAAGACCTTTGCTCAACAATGTTTAGGTCATCATGGACATTAAGTGGGAGAAACATACCTTTTAAGTGGAATATGAAAATATCATATTCATTTTATCTAAACTTATGAAAAAGTATTCCTTTGAAGATTTTTATTTTGGGCTTTATATAATTGATCAATGTGTTAAGGAGTACCTCTTTGAACCAACTCCCCATAACATATAGGAAGTATTCTTGAAAAGGAGAACATATTAAGAAGATTCAAACAAAGAAGTTGAGTCATACGCCAATTTGCTGGATGAAAACCCTTCCTTTTGATACCAAAGATTTGGAGTGCAAATACAAGAAAATCCAAGGGTAGAACTAAACCCTAGTCATCAAATCTCGAGTATGAATTACTTGATAAAACTCTACCTCTTATGTCATAAAAATGTGGAATCAAAAGTCGATGGAACTGAATAATGATTAAAAAGTTTGAAGGATGCAAGTTTGAAGGAAACACTATTTTAATTAAATAAGAAAGAATGGTCAAGCTAATGACCTAAAAGAAGCTTCGTGTGAAAGGAAACCCACATATTTGTTTCTTCTGGTTTTATGCTTTTATTTCTATTTATTTTGTAGGACACAAAAAAAACTCACATGGAAGCAACAACAAAGAAAATTGGATTGCAGACTTTTTAATTTCCACATCTCATAGGGACATTTCCTTCTGCACTCATAAATTGCGAGTTTTCTCTTTTCCTTTCTTTGATTATTTGCATCGGGGATAATGTATTGTTTAAGCATGATTGTGATGGGTCATCATGAGGGGAAACATTCACATTGGATCAAACACTCACCTAAAGGTCAAAGACTCACCCAAACAAGTGAGAGAGACACCATATATTCACCTAAAACCTTAAGGTGATAGGTGTATGGGTCATCTTACTTATAAATTTCTAAACCTCCATTTTTATAAGCAACGTGGGACTTAGAACTCACCCTTGTTTATCGAAAATCTTCCCCTCAAGTTTGAGTCAATCGGTTATGCTTTCCCTCAGGTGAAAGCTCTTTTATCCACATGTTTGTACTGTTGTTGAGAGACACCATTATCTTGTCATGGGCACTTCAACAAGACACGTCACCTGACTACCTTGTCAGGAAGACTTTCGACACAAGGATTTGGTCTCTTACTCGAACCATCGATTCTGATACCACTAATAGGTCATCGAGAGGGGGAAGCATTCACGTTGGGTCAAACACTCACCTAAATGTCAAAGACTCGCCCAAACAAGTGAGAGAGACACCATATATTCACCCAAAACCTTAAGGTGATAAGTGTATAAGTCAGATTACTTATAAAGTTTTCAACCTCAAATTTTCTAAACAATGCGAGACATAGAACTCACACTTGTTTCTCAACAGATTAGGGGGATTTTTACGTTTTGTTTTTTTGTTTTTTTTACAATAGTGTAGTTTATGTGTGTGATATTTTGATTGGATAAAATGATCAAATTTCCCTATGTTTGAAATCATGTTGAAATTTATTGAATAAGGATTATGTGCACTTTTATGGTAAATATAAGATTTCCACAAGAAGGCAAAATCCAAGGTTAGATTGTTTTTTTAAATCGTTCTTATTCTAACAACCAGTATTCTTTAATTAGATATTATTTTAAACAAAACTTGACTAGTAACTCATTCTAACCAATTTTTTTATTAAAAAAATGAATGATGTATTTGGAATTATAAAATTAATGTTTTTGTTGTTTATCTGAATTTGCATGCTCTATCTTGAACTAAAAATAAAAAATATGAATAAAGGAAGTAAAAGGCAGCTTGACTCACCAAGTAAGGTAATCCTCACCCGAATATTCAACCCTAAAGTCAGTTGATCCACTACAACATTTAAATATCCAACAACAATCGAAAAATGTTGCCAAAACTCTGGAAAACGTTGCCTAAAAGAATAAGGGCCATTTTCTACCTGTCTCCTGTGCGAGTGTTGTCTATTGTCTAAGGGGACATTTTTTTTATGATCTTTGGGCACGATTTTTAAAAACGTTGCCTAAATAAAAGGAATAGGGGACAATTATTCGTAGCCTCAGAGGCGACGCATTTTAAGTGTTGCCACAAAAGGAACAGGGGACGATTATCCGTGGCCTCTAAGACAATGTTTTTTAAGTGTTGCCCCAAAAGGAATAAGGGACAATTATTCGTGGTCTCTAAGGCGACGCTTTTTAAGTGTTTCCAAATACGGTTACATTTATTAAGCATTGTCTTAAATCTAAATCAGGAGGATTGTTTATAAAGTGTCTCCATAAAATAAAGAGGATGGCTTAAACATTAACTCAAATACATACTTGTAAGTAAAATTCATATCATTATCTAATTTAGTTGAATACTTTAAAGTATTAGTCTATCTAGAAAAATGATAAAAGATATAACATTTTACAAGTTTAATGTTGAATACAAGCACAAAAAACTTATTCTAAACAAAAATTTGTATTCATCTACGCTATCTTTCTGAAATTTATTGCCAACATTAATCTTCTTCAAATTTATCATTTATGTTGTCCACTTGAAATAGTTAATCTTGTACCCCAGTGTTCAAAGAACAAATAAAAAATATTTAAGTTAAATCCTACACAAATAAAATCCAAGACAACAAAAAAATACTTAAAATTACACACATTAAAAATTGTACAATATTGTTCATGCATCTGATACCTGCATTGATTTTTCATAAAGAAATAATAAGGTTATTATCAAATTAGATACATTCACTTAGATGCATTCGTCTAAGTATATACATATCAAATGAGATGGTAATATCTTACTCATGAATCAATTCTTAAATTAATATATTTAAATCTAAACACTTAACTTACCTCAAAGTTCCTAGTGAACTCTTTGTCAAAGAATTTAAGGAGATATTTTTCTCCATAAATCTCAACATAAATTTCTATGATAAGCATCCTTTGACTAGCATTACGATGATTAATATAATCAATCTTTCATATATAGGTTCCCCAACCTACAATAAAAAACAAAATTGATCAATTGAAAACTAAACAAAGTCAATTTGAATGAACCAAAACATAATAACCCACATATCTTCAACAACAATCTCAACCAAATAATCTTTAAAAAAAATAATAATTTAATAAATTGAACTACAATATTTTGAGGGATGACAAATTTTAGTAGGAGTACCAGAATTTTGATTAATTTGATTCAATTCAAAGAAATCAAAATCAAAATTCCAAACCCCCCTCTCTTAGAATCCAAAAATTCCAATCTCATACACACAACAACATATCTTAAAGCAAACTAACAAAGCTTGCAGTGAGATTGAAAGTGAAATTAGGGCAGAAGAAATGAAGATGCACCAAAACATGAAATTCATAGTGAAAAACAAAAATTAGGGAATATGAAATTGAAATATGAAAACTGAAGAATAAATCAATAGAATAAAAAACATAAAGAAATATATACCTAACTAACCACATTTTTCGAGGTTTCAACAGAGAATTCAAACACATTCCAAAGAAGGGCTGAGTTTTCTTCATGATGTTGAACTTGAAAGATGAAATCTAACGTGATAAAATCGGTGATAGGGTTGGGATGGTTATAGTAAATTGACTTTTGTTGTGATAAGGTTTGGAGGTTACGTTTGACAATGAGTGGATGTTGCTTCTTTGTTTACCCTCATTATGAATTCCAAACTAACAAAAATATGCCCAACGAAAATATCAATTATTATTTGTCTTTTTTATTAAAATTATATTAAAAATAATATCATTTAATATATTGATAGAAGTTTGTTTTATATTAAAATTCATTCCTACAGGCCTAATATATATTGTATTTTATAATTTTTTTTATAACCTTTTTAATTGAATTTTTTGATAACATGTATTGGTAGAAATCTGTTTTATAAATTGAAAATTTTAATTACGTGAACAAACATTACAAAAATAACATCAAATATATATTATATACTATAATATTATTAAGTAAAAAAATTCATTTTTATAAATAAAATAACTAATTTTATAGGTTTTGAGAGAGGATTTTATCAAAGATAATGTTTGAATGGAAGATTTCGTCTAAGCTTTTAGTATTACAAGTTTTTATGCAATATTTGACCATTGTAAGAATTTGTTAAAAATATTGTAACAGTAAAAAAATGTCCCCAATGCTCTCTAAGGGGACAATTATCGAATATTGTAAAAATAATAACATGGGAACAGTTAGAAAGCATCCCCATAAAAGTGTAGGGAACATTTTTAAGTTGTTGTAAAAATATTGTTAGCATCAAACGTAAAACGTTGCCAGAAATACTTTTTTGGCAACAATTTTTACATGTTGCATAAAAATGTGTTGCTATAGACAACAAATGTTATAGTGATCTCTGATTCCTATTAAGTGGTGAAGCCAGGACCTTAGGACATGGGGTGCAGATTATTAACTTAATTAATACTATATATAATTGTTTCGGACTGGGCCTCTAAGACAGTGTCGGGCAGAGGCCCAACCCGGCGAGCAAAAGGCTCAAACCGTCGGGCACGCCTATGACCCACTAGCTGGCATTGGAGAGACTACGTCTCCCCCACGTACGCCATGTCATCCAACTGTCTATCATTATCTCCTAGAATATCAGGGCAGTTGGACCAAGTGCAAGACCACGTGTTAGGTCTTACACACTCATACGTGTTCCTTGGCAGTTCTTTCTTGGGCCTAGCTAACCTAGCCCAAGAGGGGGCACACACTATAAATACCCTTTTTTCATTAGAGGGTTAGGTATTCTGAACCTACTATTATATTCTACTTATGTACCTATACTCACTTAAGCATTAGAGTGCCTTGCAGGTACACCCCCACCTTCTCTCAATCAACCGTCATGTTCGTTGCTCAACACCTGGAAAACCCTTCTGATTAGGTAAGATCAGTGGTGCCGTTTGTGGGAACCAAGCTCTCTCCATCTTCTACAGCAGAGCATCAAAGCTTCAATTCACTATTCACCCTTCCAGCATGGCCGAGGAACACGGTGACAACCACACATTTAGCCTTGTTGACTACACCATGGAGGACAACCTGATTGTCACCCATGAATCCGATGTGCGTGACAGGCAACCTTCCACCCTGTCACTCGAGCCTGAGGATAATGGTGTTCCTCAACCTCAGCCAACAGCTCCCTTTCAGCCTATCCCGGTGCCAATCGAAGGGGACCCCACCATGATAGCCATGGTGAATGCACTCAACCAGACCAATCTCACGCTCTTTCAACAGCAGGAGAAGATCATGGCACTGGAGACAGAGCGCTAGGCTGATCCTCCTCGACATGGACGCGAATCTCAACCCGAAAAATGCCAGCCATATGCGACAAGAAGCGGGGACGCTCGCCTCCCCGCCGAGGGTGGCGTTCCCCCGAACCAAAAATGAATAAGTCCAAGGGGCGCCCCGAGCTAGTGAACGACCAGCCGAGGACTTCCCCTCGATATGATAAGAGTCCTCGGAACGAGGACTACTCCCTACTGAGGAGTGATGAGGATGACCCATTCCCCCCTTTCCCGGGCTATCATGGAGGCACCACTCCCTTCGGGCAAGGAGAAACCCCCGAACCTAACGACTTACGACGGGACAACTGACCTCGATGACCGCGTCGACAACATCAACGTTATGCTCGACTACCGCAACGACATTAGCGGGAACGTCAAATGCAAGTTATTCTCGATGACCCTCAGGAAAGGAGCAATAACGTGGTAGAAAAGCCTGGCCCACGAGTCTATCACATCCTGAAGGACCATGAGGTCAGTGTTCACGAGGCAATTCACAACCTCCCGAAGCCACCCTAAGACTGAAGCAATCCTTGAAGTCATCATACAAGGGAAGAACGAAACACTGCGCTCATACAATGAATGATTTAACCACGAGGCCGTCGAGGTAGATACAACCGATTACATGAAAAAGTATCTCCTCAAAAAGGGCTCATCCCCGAAAGTGAACTCAGCAGAGTAGTCGCGATAGAGCCTCCTCGTACCCTCGACGAGCTTCTCCACAAAGCTCAAGCATACATTAGGTACGAGGAAAAATAGGTCACTCATAGTGTCTAGAGAAACCACACTCATGACGACGCCAGAAGCTCCAAACACAAAGTCTACACTGCCCCCGCCGCACCAGGGAGAATATGAGAGACGACAAACCTCGCGAGGCCCGCGAAGGAAGAGGACCAGCGGGGCGATTCTCTCAATATACGTTGTTGACTTCTCCCCGCGAGCGCATCCTCGCCGAATGCATCAACTTTGAGTTCAAACAGGGCAGGGTAAGGTTCCCCAAACCTATAACACCCAAGCCCTACACTTACAAGTCCAAGTACTGCCACTTCCACAGAAGCCACGAGCATGTGACTAAAGATTGTGTCCATCTAAAAGACGCGATCGAAATTCTGATTAAAGAAGGCCACCTCAAATAGTACACCAAGAGAAACGCCCCCCGACAAGAGGACCAAATTACAAAGAGAACCCAAGAATACACCCCATCCGACGATTTCCCCTTCCAAGTGGCAATGTGCATATCACGACCTGAAGATTTCCACCTCCCCGATGTCAGCATGGGAGGGTGACTTGCTGCACACAATCTGAGGGAGAATTTCCCCGCGGCCTTGGTCATCTCTGGGGGAGGAGTAAAAAACGAGAACGCCGCCATTTCTATGAAGCGAAAGTTCGACGAGCTCCTCTTAACCGCACAACATTAACAAAATCTCGATGAAGGTCCAACCATATATCCTTTTTCCTCGAGGAACTTCCAGGCGGGTCACCTAATTCGAGCATCCCTTTACTGATAAGGGTCAAAATGGCACGCTTTGACGTTCGACGCATCTTGGTTGATCAAGGCAGCTTGGTGGACATTATGTACGCCCACATATTCAAGATTCTCAAGCCGGACAAAATGAACCTGTCCCCATATGTCGGGTCCGACCTCCAAGGGTTTAACGGGTCCACCACAAGACCATGGGGGTACCTGGAGCTCCTCGTTTTTTTCGGGGAGCAAGAGACCACTAGAGAAGTCAAAGTCCAATTCCTGGTGATCGGGTGCCCTTCGCTCTATAACTGTATCCTTGGCCGACCCACACTGGCCGAGTTAACAACAGTCTCATCCACCGTCCACTTGAAAATGAAATATTACACCAAGTTGGGTTGCGTAGTCACAATTCACGGCGACATTGAGGCTATCCGAAGGTGCCACGATGCGGCAGTTAAAGGACAAACCATCATCAACACTTCCAAGAACAACAAAATCCCAGAGTCGAAGAGCATCAACCTTCCCCGTGAGTTAACTCCATCAAGCTCGACAACCTCATCAACGAAGACGACGCTGAAGCTCAAGACTCAATCAACGGGAAGACACATACACACCCAGTTTTCCCAGTCCCCGATGGTGAGTTCGAACTTATTCCTCTAGGCGACAAGCATGACATAGTTGTGAAGATAGGTACTGAACTACCATCAGCAACAAGGGAACAACTCGTAACTTTCCTCAAGGAGAACACATAAATGTTCGCATGGAGTGCTGCCGAGATGCCCGGGCTCGATCCCGAGGTCGCCTGTCATTGATTAGCTTTAGACTCGGCCATTAGGCCCATAGCACATCGTAAGCGCAAGCAATCTCCTGAGAAAGCGGAGGCTGCCGAGCAGGCTGTAAAAGACCTCATAGAGGCAAATTTTGTTTCTGAAGCCCAGTACACAACCTGGCTCTCTAATGTAGTTCTTGTTCAGAAAAATAATGGAAAATGGTGAATGTGCGTTGATTATACTGATCTTAACCGAGCATGTCCCAAAGATGCTTTTCCTTTGCCTAACATAGATAAATTGGTAGACAACTCTGCAGGTTTTTAACTCTTGTCCTTCATGGACTCATATAATGGGTATAATCAAATCCCTATGTCAAACACAAACAAGAGATACACGGCCTTCATGACCCCGACATGCAACTATTACTACAACGTTATGCCCTTTCGAGGAGAAATCACGGATATTCTCGAGGTCTACATGGACGATATGATTGTAAAGTTGCACGAAGAGGTCGACCACGCCCAACACCTCCGGAAGGTCTTCGAGAAGGAGAGAAAATACAAAATAAGGTTCAACTCTGAAAAATGCATCTTCGGTGTCCGGGTAGGAAAATTCCTCGACTTCTACCTCATTAAATGAGGGTGATAACACTAAATTTTACCGTATTTCTGACTCCGATTTCACATGCATTCTTAGTTTTTATTGCTATTTTGTTATGTTATTACTTTTTTTTTCTTTTTTTTTCCCAGGTTTTTTATGTAATCGGGGCCTAAATCGAGAAAAGGAGCGAAAAAGGAGCTGAACGGACAAAAATCAAGAAATTCAGCTTTTTACACTTACGGCATCCACCATGGCATGACGTGACCACGTCCCAAGATCAATCCGCAACTGCCAAGAGCCCACGATCCCCACTTTACACCTATGGCGGACGCCACAAGGCAAAAGTGTTTCCCTCCACTTTTTAGTGGAGGGGGGCATCCTGGTCTTTTCTTGTTATTTGTTTTCCTATAAATAGGGCCTTAGATTTTCGTTTTCAATCATCCAAACTTAGAATCTCTTAGGCATATATCAATTTTAAAGTAGTAATCACTTCACATCGGGGTGTTACTACAATCGAGCGATCGAGTTTGTATACGTGTGTGTGATCGAGTTTTGGAGCACTTTGGGAGGAAGTTAATCCTGCCACCATTTTAATTCCAGTTCGTATTTTATTTTTCTGCACTCGCTTTATTTTATTTACTTTCCGCATTGCTTTCTAGGTTACTACTTTTTCCAGGGAAGCTTCGTTCGAGATGGACTGGCCCTTTCGAAGTATCTAAGATTCTAAGATCTGGTGCTATTGAAATAAAGAACCAAACATTTAAACCGTTCATCGTCAATGGGCAGAGGCTGAAGCCCTACGAAGGAGGTGACATCCCAACAACATACTCCATCCATACTCTAAGTGATCCACCAAATCCTTCTAATGATGTATAAAATCCGGTCGTCGAGCTAATGACGTTAAACAAGCGTTGCATGGGAGGCAACCCATGGTTTTCTTATCTTACTTACTTTTTTTATTTTTTCTTTATTTTAATTTGTTTACTTTACTATCCCGTCAGGACTAACGATTGAATGTTTTATGTGATTTCAGGACTCTTTTGCTAACCTTGTGCAGAATGCAGAACCCCAATGACATGCACGTGGCCTTCAGAGACGACGCACAGAGAGAGCGTTACTATGTCCACATGAGACGCCCTATGGCACCTACCAGGTACCCAGACCAAGATTGCATGGATGCCTTGGGAATAGAGCCAAGCGTTAGATTCTTATGCCACCAACTCCAGTGGGACCAGTTCGACGATATGAACAACACTTACATGAACTTGACTCTAGAGTTCCTCAGCTCGTTTGATTATGATCCTTGGGCTGGACCAGATGGACATGTTGTTTTCAGGTTGTTCGGGACTGACTACTCCTTCTCTCACAAAGAGTTTGGTGATTTACTAGGTTTTCAGACTACTCCTGATACTATTCCAGAGACACCGATGGGGTATTTTATGAGCAGAGAAGTGGTGAAGTTTTGGAGTAACATCTCAGGTGGAGGGATCCAAAATCCTTCCACTTTGTTTTCTCAGGTAATCCACAACCCTGCGTTAAGGTACTTCCAGATGATTCTAGCACACTCTTTTCTCGGTTTGCCAGATACAAAGACTTTGCTGAGTGAGGAGGAGATTTTCCTACTATTTTGTGCGACTCAGTCACGCCCAGTTGCTTGTGGCAACTTTCTGTTGAAGGGCCTTGCCAGTGTCGCCAGGTCATCTGTAGGCATTATACATGTCGGTGGGATTGTTACACAGATTGCTATTGCATTGGGGTTGTCTCGCAAATTATTGCATCTCAGGACCTTCTACTGCTACACCACCCTGGATGTTGACTTTTATCTTGACAGAGGATTGATGAGGAGGGCCTCTTTTGAGCCCAACACGTTTAGATTACTGATCGATGGCGAAGTGATACATTACTTTACATTACCTGACCCACTGATGACCAGTTTCCACGACCCTGCTAATTGGAATTATGCTTTAGAGGGTTATGGAGAGACTATCGAAGAGCCAAAATCACCTCCCGCTGCTGAGTACACTCTTACACCTCTTTCTCCCCGAATCACTATTATGTCTAACAATATGTCTTTGCAGCCGCCTGTTTTGTAGACCCAGATTTATGAGCTCCGCAAGGAGACTGCCCTGCTCAAGCAGGAAGTAGCGGACTTGGCATTACAGATCGAGATATCTGATCTCACCATGCCTCAGAGGCCGATGCTCTATATCAGGATATTGGAGAGCTTCGGAGGGAGATAGCTGAGATTCGTGGATTGAACCGGGAAGAGAAGCCTACCACATGATCGTTTTACACTGACATTATTACTCTAGTATTTAATTTTTCATGCCTTATTTTATTTCTCGCATCTCCAGACATATTTTATATTATCGCATATATTACATTTTCTATGTACTTTGATTTTTATCTTATATATTATTTCATGCACTAATCTCATTTTTTCTTTTTCTTTCATTTTATTTCATTTTATTTCATTTTATTTTATTTTATATCGAATAATGAAAAAAAAGGGAAGAACAAAAATATTTTTATTTTTGTCTTCATAAAAAAATATGCAAGCTTCATGCCTTAGAAGAAAGAAGAAAACGCTATCCGGACCCCCCGAAGACCAAAGGTACGCAAAGCCCAAAAGGGGAATTGAAGTTTTTAGGCCCATAAGGAAAATGGCCCTATGGCGCCCGCCATGACCCTATAGCACCCACCATGACCCTATGGCGCCCGCCACACCGTCCCCCTTATTTTCGGGGCAGATTCATCTCCCCCACCATTTTCACACCTTCAAACTTCCAGACCCCATTTTTCCAACTTCCAAAAACCCCATTGAACCCCATTAAAGCTCCCACCTTTCTCATACATTCACCATCTATAAAACCCATCCAAAATCCATTTTTATTTTCATCCACCACAAACCATAAAAATCCAACCTTTATCATTTCTTACATAAACCACTCTTCACCATTTTCAACTTCTCAAGGAGCAACAACAATGGAGTTCAACGGATATCTTCTTCGCGATGGAAGACCGAGAGATAGGCAAAGGAAAATTATTCAAAGGCTTCATAGTCGAGAAATTCTCTCGACTAGGTACGTAGATGTAACTATCTTTACTCTTTGGGTCTGTATCATAATGTTTTTCATTTATTAGATTTTCTAGGCTTGCATAATATTTTTGTTAATCAGGAACCTACCTATGAGAGGCTGACAGTTGAGTTTTTAAGTTCATTGATATACACTGTCAATCCTAACACTGCTAGCACAGTCGGTACTGTTAATTTTAGACTGTTTGGAATTGAATACGAATACAGTACCGGCGAACTAACAGGCTTGTTAGGAATCCCTCATAGGGAATGTGATATATGTGAGGCACCTTTGGATTCGGAATGGTCGGCCAAAGTATTTTCCTTTTGGCAGAGGCTGTCAAGTACTTCAATAAATTCTTTTGAAGGAATACTTGCGTCGACCATCCATAACCCGACCATAAGAGTTTTCAGATATCTTTTGGCATGTACTATTTTTGGCCGGGAGTCCAAATAAGGTAAACGCTAAAGAGCTCCTATTTTTGCAAGGATGCCTCACTAATACTCATATCAATCCGGTCCCGTTTATGCTTGCACACAGCACACATGGCTTTAATTGTTAATAAAACATGACCGATTGTTATCGGAGGACTTGTTACGTCTATTGCTCGGGCTCTTAACCTGAACAATGAGATAGCTACACTTGAACCCCTACCTCCTCACACAATTAATTTAAAATTTCTAAAAGACATGAAATTGTGCCGAACGAGGAAAACAAGTGGTTATGAGTTGATGGTTCATGGGGTAGCTATCCCATCTGTTGCTTTACCTTGCAGTAGACGTACCAATGTACATATTGAAAGGAATTAGACCTATGTTATGAATGCTCCACCTGTTTTGGGTCCACTTCCTCCTAATATTCCTGATGGGGAGGCACATGACACTGATGAAGAATATGATCGGAGTGAACATTCTCCCGTACCTCACGTGTCCCCCCATCATCCTTCACAGTCACACACCGCACCATCTTCCTCTAACCCTGTTGCAGGTGCTACTCCTGGATTCTATATCACTGAGGAGATGTGGCGTGATATGACGGCTAGAGAGGAAAGGCGAGACATCCTACTCTCTACCATTTCACAACAACTGACGGATAACATGAGCTACATGGAACAATCGCGATCGGTATCAGATCATGCCTACAGTAACGTTTGTTGCGCCTTGGCCTACATCACATAAGAGCAGGCCTGTCAGCGAGAAGTCAACCGCCAGCACCACCAGCTTATGGAGGCCACTCAGGGTTCCATCCTAGGTAACCCTCGAGAGTTCCGGGGTGCCTAGGTTGCCTTATCAGCACGACTTGACCGGAGGGACCAGCAGCACAGTAGATCCCATCGTTCCAGACCATCACAGCAGGACGGCGAGGACACCAATGCTCCTCCGCAGTAGTTTTCCAGGTTACTCTCCTTATCTTATTTCGAAACATTAGGGACAATGTTCGATTTAAGTGTGGGAGGGGATTTTATTGCTTTTTGTTATTTCCATTCTTATTTATTTATTTGCTTTCTGTTATTTTCCTTTTCAGTTAGTTATTTGGTTTAAGTTTTTTTTAGATAATACATGAGTCTGACGAGTCACCTGTATAATGTATCTTTAGTACACCCTCATTTTTCCCATTTCCTTAGCCTTACCAAATTTTTTTTAAAAGAAAACAATGTTGTTTCACAAGTTTTTTGGGCTTTGAGACAGGTTTGGATTAGGATGTGGTGACTTGGGTAAACTTTTTGAAACATCAGTATCATTTTAGAACCATAGACCTCTTGAATATAGGAATCACTCCTAAACCCCGCACACCATGGCCTTTATTATCATTCAAAAATTATCCTAAGTAGTTTATTCCAGCAGTCAGCTCCGGCCTAAGCATGCTCTATGTAGGGGGCCGATGAACATAAGTGAATGATCCAATGCTAATAAAAAAGAAAAAGGCAAACTCTGGGATAGGTGACCCTCGCAAAGTCATTTAAACCGAAAAAAAAGAGAAGAAATTTTTTTTTGCCACAAAAAGAAAAAAAAATTGCAGTCACCTATTGTTAGTTGGTTCAGAGGTATCTGGCACTGAACTTGGTAGGGCGGATTACAATATGATACCCCGCAGCTACATTTAGGTCAAATAAAACGGGTTTACACATGCTTATGTGCCAGAAACCCCATGTTTTGGATCAGAATCACTAACCGGTCACTCTACTATGAAGCATGTACGGATAACGGGCTTAATGTGATTGCGCCTGAATGAAAAGGACCCAAAAAGAGATGAGAAGATAGGCCTAGGTATTGCGGGATGACATGGGGTGGTTAATATAGGATTGAAGTCTATGTCTGTGTTATTATGGTACCATTGGTTCACTTAGTTAGTACCCGTCACTGCATCCTGACTTGAACTTAGAAGCCCTCTTAGCCCAAATCACGTGTTGACACCAATTTTCTTCATTTTTGAGCTTTAAATGTTTGCTTGAGGACAAGGAAAGGTCTAAGTGTGGGAGGATTTGATGACACTAAATTTCACCGTATTTCTGACTCCGATTTCGCATGCATTCTTAGTTTTTATTGCTATTTTGTTATGTTACTACTTTGTTTTTCTTTATTTTCAGGTTTTTTATGTAATCGGGGCCTAAATCGAGAAAAGGAGCGAAAAAGGAGCTGAAACGAACAAAAATCAAGAAATTCAGCTTTTTACACTTACGGCATCCACCATGGTTGGCGCCATGGGGTCAGCCATGACGTGGCCACGTCCCAAGATCACTCCACAACTGCCAAGAGCCCATGATCCCCACTTTACACCTATGGCGGGCGCCATAGCCTTGTGGCGGGCACCACAAGGCAAAAGTGTTTCCAAGTGGAGGGGGGCATCCTGGTCTTTTCTTGCTATTTGTTTTCATATAAATAGGGCCTTAGATTTTCGTTTTCAATCATCCAAACTTAGAATCTCTTAGGCATATATCAGTTTTAAAGTAGTAATCACTTCACATCGGGGTGTTACTACAATCGAGCGATCGAGTCTGTATACGTCCGTATGATCGAGTTTTGGAGCACTTTGGGAGGAAGTTAATCCTGCCGCCATTTTAATTCCAGTTCGTATTTTATTTTTCTGCACTCGCTTTATTTTATTTACTTTCCGCATTTCTTTACTTTATTTTATTTCCGCACTCGCTTTACTTTACTTTTATTTCTCGCACTCGCTTTAAATACCTTTATTTCTCGCACTCGCTTTACTTTTATTTATTTTCCGCACTCGCTTTACTTTTATTTACTTTCCGCACTCGCACTACTTTTATTTACTTTCCGCAGTTGCACTAATTACTTTTATGAAAATAATAAAAAAACTTTTACTTTACCATGTCTAACTAAATCCATAAAGGTTAGAATGTAAGGATCGTAATTGAACCAGTAATCCGTACAACTGTTCGTAGAAACACTTAAGGGCTATTTTAACTTTCAATATAAGTTTAATTGTTTTTAACTATTTCAAAAACAGCCAAAAGCGCTTTGTCTAGTTCATTAGGAGTTTTTAGATTAAAAAGAAAAGGGATTTTAAAACGATTTTCGGACGCGTTAAAAAGTTTAGAGTCTGGTTCGTGAGAACCTCCTTTTGCTAAGAAATCCAGGTTAAAGTACTTTTCAACTTAGTTAAGATACTATATTTCTTAAAAATAGGTTTACTACTTGTAAACACCCCAAATTTGCCCTCACCCATTCACACCATGGCTTGTGATCATTTCATATGCATAAACTCAATCATAGCATCTCATATCACAGTTTTGATTCACTACATTGTTTCAAAGTCATCTGCACCTAGGGTTTGTGATCTGAGCAATCCAAGAGCCTCTTGAGCCACTCCAAAGGCCACCAATCAATTTAAAGGGATCCATGTGTGTTCTTATATCATATTACATCCTCTCAAAGTCAAGAATGCAAAAGAATCACAAGAACTGGGATTGGAATGGATGCAGAGCCAAGTTTAACTGCACAGTTGACCTAAAATTAGGGTTTTGGTTTCAAAGGCCATAACTCCAAAATTTTTGGTCATTCTTGTTTCTATTGGTCTCTATATGGTATAGGGAGTATGCATATCAATTTTCATGAAGAAATTCCATGGGGAAGTCATCTGATCAAGGGTTGACTTTCTGGACAAGCCAGTGTAAAATCAGGGCATCTGAGGCCCCCAATGACCCAACCAATGGTTGATATTCATCATTTTGAGTGTATATGATCTTTATTTGATCATGGAAGAAGGTTGAAGTTCACAAAATTCAAGAATTTGAAGTTTTTGCAAAGTTGACTTTTTAGGGCATGGTTGACTTTTCAAGAATATGTCATTTTAGGTCATTTTTCAAGCCTTGATTTTTGATCAAAAAAAAGCTTCAAATGGAGAAACTTTGGTCATGAAAGTTGTAGAACACATTTTTCCCTTTTCAAAAAGTACAAGAACATGATCTAATTCTTCTTGGATCAAAAGTTATGATGTGACAAAGTTGCCAAAAATCACTTATTTTCAAGATGTGCACCAAATGAGAAATTTGCAAAATCATGAACCAAGGCTGTTTGTAACCTCTAATTGACATCAAACCATGACACAAACATTCTATGTGACCTAAAAGTCAGAATTGAACCAAGAATTCTCATGTTTCATGGCTTATGGAATGAGAAAATCACATGTGAACCAAAGTTGAAGCAACTTGCAAAACTCATGATCACTCCTCATACCACTTGCTACATTGGATGCTGAACCATGCTAGCCTCTCACCTCATCTTGCTGCGCAGCCCATGCCTCTTGTACCAAGCTATAGCTCAAGCCATGCCTTCCTTACACAAAGTGGACTTTTTTGCAAAAGTGAACTTACCAATCAATAAAGGCCAGGTCACATCATCTCACCTATGGGATTATTTTATACTATCCAAATGCAGGCCATTTCATATAGAAAGCAAGGCTGAAACACATCATAGCATCACATACACAAAAACCACCCATTTGCATTTCTCTTCGAAACTCTCTGCTCAGCTCACAAACACTCAAGCAAACTTCACTAATCATCTCACCTTGCCCCATTGAGTAGAAACCAACAAAGAACCAGGCCTGAAACAAGCCATAACATCACTTCACCATTTTCACCCCAAACTGCAGTTTCCTTCGAAACACCTTCCACAGCTCACAAACATCCAAACAAACTCCACAAACCTTCTCCACTCATCATCTGGACCACAAAGAACCACTCACATTGGCCTGAAACTGCTTGCATCACCATTGCTATTTTCAACTGAGCTTGAGCAGAAGCTGTCCAAACTCATCAACCAGCCAATATAAATTTCTCTCAAGCATTCAAGCATCATCAGGAGGTCATAAGGAGTGGATTTCACAAGGAGATGAGGTCTGAAAGTTGCTGGAGTGAAAGCTTCGAATCTCAGGTAGCTCAAGAACTTTTTTTCCAGAAATGGATTTTTAAGTTCTAAACTTGTTCTCCATGTCTTACTGATTATCCTGATGCTTTTAGTTTTGAAAATGGTGATGAAATGAGAATTTAATTGCTTCCTGAAACTTTTTTGCCCTAGTTCTTGTTTGCTTCGATTCAGCCATTCCAGGAAGAATAAATTTGTTTTGATTGGGGGTTTTGGTTCGTGAGTGAGTGGGAATCATTTCCATGTTCTTAGATTTCGTTTTAGTTAGGTTTTGAGAGAGTTTGGGGATTTTCAGGTGGGGTTCCCACCGGAGAAGACGACCGGAGGTCTTCTCCGGCCACCTGAAAATGATTAGGGCATAATCCCAGTCATTAAGTGCATTTGAATCTGGGACGTTGGATGCGTTGAAAAAGTTGACTTCGCGCGCGTGTGAATGGCTGAGATGCAGTCATTAAACCCTAATCAGCATTATTTATTTAATTAATTGAGATTAAATCAGTTTGAATATGGGCCATCAGATGACGCGCGCAATCAACGTTTTCAAACCCAGACTCAATCCTGGCCCTCCATCCTGCATACTTCATTTTAAATTCATTTTTATTTCATTTCTTTTTATTTTATTTGTCCAATTTATTTAAAATAGCAAAACTTGTTTAAAAATTATGAAATTTTTTATCCTGAGTTTCATTAATTTTTCAAACACAAAAATATTTTTATTTTCATGTTTTGCATTAAAAATGTATTTTTAAATATTTAAAAGATTATTTTTAATTGATTAATGGAAATTAATTTATTAAAAATACTTTTAGGTATTTAAAAATCACCAAAAAATTCATGAAATGTTCTAAGACATTTAGAAACATTGTCCAACCTTCAAACCAAATTTCTTTTTTGATCTTGATGCATTTTGATAATTTTTCATTGAATTAAAATCATTTTTATGCATTAATTTGATCCAAAGTTCAAAAAATCATTTCTGCCTATCCATGAAGAGTTGGACATTGATTCTTTTTGCATTGCATTGTGTTTAGCATGTAGTTTTTGAGATTAAATTGCCATGATTTGATCTTGCATTTTCAAATTGTTTGACATTTCTTTTGTTTAGGAACCCTAAAAACCCTAGAAACTTGTGAAAATCATAACTTAAGATTGGTTAAGAGTTGAGACCTCTCCTTTGGGCAGTGGTTTAGTATGGGATTAGGGGTCTTTTGTGTGGCATTTTCCATTTTTTATCTAAGGGTTTGCTTCTGGTTTTGGTTTGTGTTTGATGTTTGATTCATAAACCCTAATTTGGGCTTCCATATGCATCCATCTTGCATTCTCTTGCATAACATGACTTGCCATGACATTTCATGCTTCCATGTGATTCATTTGACATCATAAGACATATAGAAAGCATGTTTGATCATTGCATCATGTATTTGCCATGATTGTATGCCATGTGCACTTCATAACTTTTCATGTATGTTCATGTTTCTTAACTTGTTTCATTTGCATTCATGAACTTGTTTGATCATTTCCATGTGCTGCCTCATGTTTGTAGCATCACATAGCATCATTAGCATCATGTAAATGCTTCTGGTTTTGTTTCTCATCATGTCATTCCATCCCATTTTGCATTGCATTGCATTTCTTTTCTAACCTTTCAGGTGGTAAGTGAACTTGAGAAGTGAATTTGCCTTCACTTCTCATAACTTTTCTTTTTCATCTCTCTTGCATCCATTGCTGCATTTTTATATGTGTTTGAGTTTAAGTTTGCTCATTTTTTCCTCTTCCCACTTTCTTTCTTCAAGTGACTTGACTTCTTGAATGAAGCAAGTTGCTTTGCTTCTCCTGATCCTTTCATCTGTTTCCTGGTGGTTCCATTGAAGTTTTTTTCTTGATAAACCTCATAAACCTTAGGAACAACCAAGCATGACAATGATTAGGGTTTTGATTAGTCTCCCCACTTAGTTTTACCTTTGTGTCTCTCTTTGAGTCTTCTCTTCTCATCTCATAATCAGGGACTAAACCTTAAAGGCTTTAAGGCTTTGTGATTAAGCTTATGCCTGCATCCTTCTCTTAGGATGGAGTGTATAACTTTAATCCTAAGTGTTAAACCCTTAATGTGTTTAAATCTCTTAATCAATTCACTTAATAAGTATCAAGACATTATACTTGTAACTTGGGCCTTGCATTAGGGTTCTAATTCTTCCTTAAGTGGTTAAGAAGGACTAACCCTAGTGTTAATGGACAAGTCCCCCTCAAGTTGTCTTACAAACCCTAAAAATCACTTCATCATCATATCATTAACTAAAATCCATCTAATAAAGGCTTTGTTTTGTCATGAGTTTAATCCCTAATCATGGATTAAGTTGAGGAGTTTTCCTCAGCTTAAACATTCTCATCTATTATCCTTCTATTAGGATGGTGTAATGAGTCTGTTTAATCTTTGATTATGGCTTAACCTCATTACTTAACACTAAACAAAAACACCAAAAAAAATCACAAATAGGTTAATGATCTTAATCCTACACCATGGTGATTAAGTGTGAGATGTTGACTTCACACTTAAGGTATTCTCATTACCCCTAATCAGAGGGAAGATGTGATGAGTTTACTAAATCCATTGGTTTAGGCTTAAGCTCATTAACCTATGACAAATTTTCAAAAGCAATAAAAGACTGAAAACTCAAAAACAAACAATAATCGTCTCCTCCGGGATTCTTTTCTCATCTCATTCACTCACAAACGAGAACTTGCTTCTTCCGTCTAATGCAAGACAGTTTGCACCTGAGCCAGACAGGTCATACACTTGAGCATAGACAAGTAAGCAGTTCATCAGTCAATTCATTCTTTCAGTCTCTTTGGGTCGAACTACGGTGTTCTGACTTCCTCATTGCACGAGAGGATACGTAGGCATAACTTAACAGTTATCGAACAAAAGTCTCTGTATATTCCCCCTCCTTCCAGCATTATTCTTTAAGCCTCATGATCTTGAGCATCTTATTCTTGTTCTTACACTGGCACTGTACATTTATACACTTCACACTTCTCATACACTGACACCTGTACATCCTTTTCCAGCTCTTCTGTACACAAATTGCACTGACACTACCCCTTTAAAGCACAAATCTTTTAAGCGTGGATCCCGTCGAGTACGACGGACAATCTGGGTGCTAATACCTTCCCAGGTTGTAACCAACCCCCTTTCTCAGTCTCTCTGGTTCGCAACCGTCTTATCCATATCTTTCTAGGTCTATGCAGCATTACCTTTCCTCCGGGATAAAAATGCCTAGCTGGCGACTCTATTCATCTCCAGTGAGTTCACTGCTGTGTGTTCTCATTGTCCCTTTCGCCGACCGTTCGCGTCTGTACCTTTATCTGGGCCCTTTCCCATTTATCGGGGAGCGACAGCTTGGCGACTCTGCTGGGGACCCTTATATTGCAACCAGGGCTTCTGGTTCTTTTTGTGGGTTCCTCCTAGCGCTTGATTGATTTGTGTTTACTGGGGTGTTATGTGCTTATTTGTGTTTATATTTTTGTATCTGTTTTTTGCTTTATGTACAGTTGCTTTACTGCTTTCTTTACTGCTTTACATATATCATACTGTCATGCTGTCTGGCTGGATCTGGTTTTGTTTTGGTGGGTGGTTGTTTCACTGAGAGTTAAGGTCCTATACCTGGGATCTGAGTGACACATAGGCTAGAGTGAATCATATTCTTTCCCATTCCATCTCGGTCTGGTGCGGGAATATGAAACACGGTTCAGATATGGGTTTCTTCTTGAGAACTCTGTGTTGCAGATTTCCTGCAATGCTAGGGCTATCTGGGAAGCCTGCTAAGTCTGGATGACCTTTTAGTATTGACCTTCAGAGACTGAGGTGAATTAGAGGAGGAACTTTTATGGTTATTGTAAACACTGTACCTCCGGGTTAGAAGTGTTTACACTTCTCATAACTGATCCAAGTCTGAGGATCCTTGTTTTAGAACACCACCTGTGGGGGGGTTGGGCTGTTTACAGGTTTGCAGGTACCTTGACCTCAGAATATCTTGTTACTTTGTTTGTTTAAGAGTACTTCAATTTGGGACAGTTCTTGTGATTCTGAAACCCTGGACATGTGGCTCTTTTTTTGAGTCCCCCACCTTGGTTACTGGATTTATAGACCTCCATCTGGAATTCTTGAACATACTTGGACCTATATCAGAACAGTTGATCAGATCCAGCTCAGTCACAGACCCTTGCATATCATTTGCATACATAATCATTGCATCATATTGACATTTGCTTATTTGTGTTTCAGGGTATCCATCTTCATTTGGTTTTGGTTTTGACCCCATCTTCAGTATTGACCTATCTTCATCAGCACCTGCATCAGTTATCAGCTATCTACTTCAGCTGTCACCTGCATCAGCCAATCAGTGGCCCTTTCTTCAGTGTCATCATCAGCACTTGTCTCTGCTCAGTCTCAGCATCATGGCTCCTAAAAAGAGCAACATCACCTATCACTTCTTCCAGCCAGAGTTATCAGACATCAGGAGGATTCAAACCCTGATCACTCCAGATCACATACCATTGTTCAGGGAACACTATGGGGATATACTTGATATGGTTATGGATCTGGACCCTTCACAGAGAAGCCTGATCCACACTTGCATTCAGTTCTATGATCCCCCACTAAGATGCTTCACTTTTCAGAACTTTCAGCTAGGCCCTCTATTAGAAGAATACTCATCATTGGTTGGTTTGCCTATCAGGGGTGGAATCCCTTTCAACCCTGAGATGGTCTTTCCTGGTAATAGAGAAGTAGCAAAGGCTCTGCATTTGGAACCTGTCCTGATTGAGCAGCATATGACTTCTAAAGCTGGAATCCCTGGCTTCCATCTGGATTTCCTGATTTCTCAAGCTACCCTAAAAGCTTCTTTAGGAGAGTGGAAGGCTGTTTGTGCCTTGTTGGCTTTGAGCATATATGGAATTGTGTTGTTTGCAGATGAGCCTCGATTCATTAGCAAGAATGCAATCCATCTGTTCATCTTGAAGAACCCAGTGCCCACTTTATTGGGGGATCTCTACTATTCAGTGCATCAGAGGAATGAAAAGCAGAGGGGAAGATTAGTGAGGTGTTGTGCTCCATTGTTCCATACTTGGCTTCTCAGGCATCTACCCAGGACAGATGCATTTCTGAACCCCCATCAGCAGAGCAACTGGGCTAAGAGACTCACTGCTCTAACTTCAGCCGATATCAGATGGTGCACTCAAAGCACCAAGGGTAGGGATATCATCACCAGCTGTGGGCATTTCCCCAATGTGCCCCTAATAGGAGTTAAGGGTAGTATCAATTACAACCCTCTGCTGTTTAGAAGACAACTGGGCTACGCCCTGGTCCACACCCCTAAGGCACAGGACTTGGTTGAAACTCTTTATTGTGAGAACAAGATTAATCTGGCTATTGTTAGGCAGGCAGCCTGGGCCTGGGATAATGTTCAAACCAAGGGAATAACCATTTTGGGGAAGTGCAACAATGTGGCATCAGCACAATATTATGAATGGTCCCGTGCCAGGGCCCAATTCTCCGGGATGCCCTTTACTATAGAAGATATGCCCGAATCGTCTTCAGCACCACCTGCCACTGTCAGTTTGGAGGAGTTTGAGAGTTTGAAAGAAAGAAATGAGAAGTTAACTCAAGCTTTGCAGAAGACCCTCCGGGAAAGGAGTGATGGTATGAGGGAGGTTGAGAGATTGGAGAAGTTGAGAGTGGAGCATCTGGTTAAGATTGAGAAGTCTGGGGATTATATCAAAAAGTCTAAAGCTGGAGAACAAATCCTGAAGAATGCTTGCAAAGAAGCCCAGTTCCAGAGAGCAAGGACAGACTTGTATTTGAAGGAGAGTCAAGCTAGGTGGGTCCGGATCACCGAAGCTCGTACTCTGGAGGACAAGAGGGTCCAAGACAAGATAGAGCAACTGGAAGCTAGTGCAAAAGAGCAGCAAGAAGCCCTGGCAGCAGCCCAGAGGGAGATATCAGAGCTGAAGATCAGAGCTGGAGTGAAGAGGTCAAAAGACCAAAGTCAGCACAAGAAGCTAACTGCAGCTGTTACCACCCGGAATCTCCTCATCAGGAATCTCATGGAGCGTCCAGCTGATCCTGTGACCGAAGCACTTCTCAAGGAAGTTCGGGAGGATGAGTTTGGTCTTGGTGTTTGACCATTTGCTTGTTGTTGCTTTCATTCCATGTACTTTTACTTTCTTGTAATGTATTTTGACCCCTCAGAGGGCTTGTATTCGTAAACAAACTATGTACCATTTTCCTTTTGTAATATATGTATTAGTTTGTTCCACTTCAAAAGCAACATCAACAGCATCTTCAAGGGTCTGGAAGGGTCAAAACTGAACGCCAAACCGGATACCTTGAGGACAAATAAGCATAATTGCATTGCATGCTAACCCTTTTGTTTGTTTTGTAGGTTTTTGTTTTATTGCCACTAACTCTGTTGTGATGTTCAGGAACTATTGCTCGGCGCCGAGTATTTCCCCTCAACCGCCCGCACCGTTATCCGACCCGTAACAAACTTCCGGGCATTCAAATGGATCAGATGCAGCAGGACCTTACTGAGGTCAGAAATCAAATGGCAAATGAAAGGCTAGAGATGAGGAATCAGATGACGCAGTTCATGGAAGTGATGAACAACATGGCTCAGAGCCAGGAAAGATTGAGGGCCATGGTGGAAAGGCAAAATCAAGAAGATCCACATATAGGGACTGCCGGCACCAGTAACAATGAAAGGGTGCAACCTCATGTTAACCCCCCTGTATTTGGCCCCCATCTTCATCCAGAGGTCAATATTCCTGCAAATGTTCAAGGGACAGCCACTGCAGCCAGGGTACTTCAAGAAGACCCCCAAGAGGATCAATTCACAGTAATGGGTGCTGGGGAGGAAGCTTATGATAGAAGGTTGGAAGAGATAGCTGAGAAATTGAGGTCCTTAGAGTCTCAAAACTCTCTAGGTTTTGACGTCATGGACATGGGCTTGGTAGACGGGGTCAGGATTCCCCATAAGTTTAAGCCTCCATGTTTTGAAAAATACAACGGGACTTCATGCCCCCGGACTCATTTACAATCATTTATGGGAAGGCTGAAGGCCTATACTATGGATGAGAAGCTCTGGATGTTCTATTTCGAAGACAGCTTGACTGGGGCCTCAAGAGAATGGTACTCTCACCTGACAAGGGCAACTATCAGGTGCTGGAAGGATTTGGCAGAAGCCTTTATCAGACAGTATCAGTACAACTTAGACATGGCACCCAACAGGACCCTCCTAATGGGAATGTCACAGTCTTCAAGGGAGAGTTTCCGAGAATATGCCCAGAGATGGAGGCAATTGGCTGCTGCTGTTCAGCCACCTATGTCTGAGAGGGAAATGGCAGACATGTTTATGAACACCCTTCAGGGAACCTATATTGACAGGCTGGCCGCTTTCTCTTCCACTAGCTTCGCAGATGTTGTCATAGCTGGGGAGAGAATTGAGAGCCTGTTAAAAATGGGCAAGATTTCTGACAATGGTGCCAGCTCGTCCAGTAGTACAAGAAAGCCTTTTGCAGGCCCAAGAAGAACTGGCGAGACCAATGCCATCCACTCCAATAGGGGCAGGCCCCATTTTGTTCACAGGTCAGTGGCAGCAGTCACCATTCCTGCTCCAGCTCATCCTCAGCCAGTCTATCAACCGCCGCAGCAAAACTATCAACAGCAACCTCAGTACCATCAACAAAATCAGTATCCTCCGAGAAATTACAACAACAGCAACACCAACAACAACAGTCAACAAAGGCCATTCCAGCAGAGGCCATCTCAAGCCAATAGGGTGATCGATCTGATCCCTATGCCATATGCTACCCTGCTGCCACAACTCCTGAAACTCAACCTAGTTGAGCTAAGGACGCTGGCACCTCCGGATCCCAACAGTCTACCCAGAAACTACGATGTCAACGCCAGATGTGCCTTTCATTCAAATGCACCTGGCCACAGTACAGAAAAGTGCAGAGCTCTGCACATGAAGGTACAAGACCTGGTAGACTCAAAAGCTCTGAATTTCGCACCCCCACCTAATGTCAATAAGAACCCCATGCCAAATCACGGTGGTCCCAGAATTAACGCTATTGAAGAAGACAAGCCGTCTTATTTAATAACCAGTGTGGGTCAGATCCGGACGCCGTTGGCAGAAATCAAGGCTCAACTCCTGGAATGTCAAATGTTCCCGGGGTGCGAGTTGGGGTGTGCCTACTGCAATATCTCAGTAAATGGGTGCGATAATTTGAGGAATGGCATAGATGACCTCATTCGGAGTGGCCAACTTCAGATCACCACATCATTTCCTACAAACCCAGCAATCTCATCCGCAACAATTCCAGAACCTCCTACAACTGCAACAACTATTGTTCCTGACAATTCTTCGGCTTCATCAACAAGTACTTCATCTGTCATCTCAACTGATCAGATATCAACAAATTTTTCTTCTACAACTTCAGCATCACTCCATTGTGAAACTCCTACAACAACAACATCCATACTCCCGACAATGCCTCCTACAACACCAGGAACAAGTCATGAAGATGTCTCTACTGTCACGATATTCTACGATCCTGAAAACAACTCTGCCTACAACTCAGAAGGTGCTGCTCCCATCAGAGCACCAGTCACAATTTATTACGAACCACAGACTATCACAATTCCTTCCGCAGCTGCAGTCAGTCCAGTCACTATCACGGTGCCTGGACCAGTACCCTATGAAAGCAGTAATGCTATCCCCTGGCATTACGGCTCTGACCTGTACTGCGAAGGACAAAGAATCACTTTTGAATCATCAACCCCTGCACCACAAATTGACAATGTGGGAGGAGGCGGAGGCTTCACTCGAAGCGGACGTCTTTTCGCTCCACAAATTCAGAAACCCACTGCCGAAGCAGAAGCTGCTGCCAAGGCAAAAGGGAAAAGCCCTGTGCAGGAAGATCAAGCTGTTAAAGAAGCTTTGAAAACCCCATTCGATCAAGAGGTTGATGAGTTCATGCGAATCATCAAAAAGAGTGATTATAAAGTAGTGGATCAGCTTCATCAGACGCCTTCCAAGATCTCAATCCTATCATTGCTTATGTGCTCCGAAGCCCATCGGAATGCACTACTCAAAGTCTTGCACGCAGCTTACGTGCCTGAGGAGATCACTGTCAATCAGCTGGAAGCTGTAGTTGGAAATGTTAATGCTAGTCACGGACTAGGGTTCACCAATACTGATTTGACAACGGAAGGCCACAACCATAACAAAGCCTTGCACATAACCATGGAATGCAAAGGTGCTGTCCTTTCCCATGTGCTGGTAGACACGGGGTCATCCCTCAATGTCTTACCTAAAAAGGCCTTGGTGAAGCTAGAATACGATGGATTGGCATTGAGACCCAGCAACCTGGTGGTGAGAGCCTTTGATGGTTCAAAGAGATCGGTTCTGGGAGAGATTAAATTGCCCATAACGATTGGCCCACAGACCTTCAAAACTACCTTCTACGTGATGGATATACAGCCTGCCTACAGCTGTCTATTGGGTAGGCCATGGATTCACGCCGCTGGCGCCGTGACCTCTACCCTTCACCAGAAGTTAAAATACGAGTGGGAGGGTCAAATCGTTACAATCTGTGGAGAAGAGGATATTTTTGTCAGCCACCTGGCCACCTATAAGTACATTGAGATGGATGGGGAGATCCATGAAACAATGAGCCAGGGGTTCGAAGCTTTGAATGTCAATGAAACATCTGCTGTGCCTGGTACTTCAATATCATCATACCAACAAGCCCGGAAGGTTGTTGAGGGAGGAAACGCCCAAGGCTGGGGCAAACTGCTACCGGTGGAGAAGAAAGAAGACAGATTTGGGTTGGGTTACAAACCAACTCAACAAGATCAAGCAGCGGCTGCGAAAGAGCCCAATTTTGTGAGTGGGGGGATGCTTACCCCTGATGCTGTCAACTGTCTGGAAGACGAGCTGGAGGAAGAACGCAACCTGGAAAGCTGGATTCGTCCAAAGATCCCGGGGAGCAGTATCCCAAACTGGTCTTCCCAGGAAATTATAAGAGTTACTCATGCAGAGTAATTATTATTTCCTGTATTTTTATAGCATGCATCAAAGTCTTGCATCTTGCCCAAGATGACAAGACTCATTTTGTAATCGGGCCATCTGTACTTTTTGTGCAAATAAGATTAATCAATGAAATATCAGACATCTTTTTGCAAACGAGTCTTTTTTTCTTTTTTCGCTCACTGTTTTTCCATTTTTTCTTTTTTGTACAAAAAAATAAATGGCAGTGTTTTCAAAATGACAACTCTATTTCACTTTTCTAAAACAAGATTAAAATCAAATCACTAAAATGAACAAACTGAACCTTTGCAGAGAATACCTTCCTGACAGCACCGACAACGACACGGCTATGACTTCGTATGACTTTGACTATCCAATCAATCAAGCTGATGAAGGGGTTGAAGAAGAATATGAGCTTCCTGAAGAGCTAGCCAGATTGTTGAGACAAGAGGAAAAGGTTATTACTCCTCACCGGGAGGAGGTTGAAGTGATTAATCTTGGTACAGATGAAGACGTGAAAGAGGTTAAAATCGGGGCCTGCCTGCAAGACTCAGTGAAGAGACAACTGATTGACCTACTTCAAGAATATGTGGACGTGTTTGCTTGGTCCTATCAAGACATGCCAGGGTTGGATACCGATATTGTCGTGCACAAGCTGCCTTTGAGAGAAGAATGCCCGCCAGTTAAGCAGAAACTGCGCCGTACTCGCCCAGACATGGCTATGAAAATCAAGGAGGAGGTACAAAAGCAATGGGACGCCGGGTTCCTTGCTGTGACTAGCTATCCACCGTGGGTTGCTAACATAGTACCTGTGCCTAAGAAAGACGGCAAAGTGAGAATGTGTGTTGACTACCGGGATCTGAACAGAGCCAGCCCAAAAGATGACTTCCCATTACCTCACATTGACGTATTGGTGGATAACACAGCTCAGTTCTCGGTATTCTCCTTCATGGACGGATTTTCAGGATACAATCAGATTAAAATGTCACCTGAAGACATGGAGAAGACAACCTTCATCACACCCTGGGGCACGTTTTGCTACAAGGTAATGCCATTTGGGCTCAAGAATGCCGGCGCAACATATCAACGGGCTATGGTGACATTATTCCACGATATGATCCATAAGGAAATCGAGTGTTATGTGGATGACATGATTGCCAAGTCCCTTACAGAGGAAGACCACCTGGTAAATCTGCTAAAGCTATTCAAGCGTCTGAGGAAGTACCAACTAAAGTTGAACCCCAACAAGTGCACATTCGGGGTGCGATCTGGTAAGCTGCTGGGTTTTATTGTGAGCGAGAAAGGGATTGAAGTTGACCCTGATAAAGTCAAAGCCATTCAAGAGATGCCTGCACCGAAAACAGAGAAAGAAGTTCGAGGGTTCTTAGGACGATTGAACTACATTTCACGGTTCATATCTCACCTTACAACAACCTGTGAACCCTTGTTCAAGCTGTTGAGAAAAGAGCAAACGGTCAGGTGGAATGAAGACTGCCAAAGGGCTTTTGACAAGATCAAAGAATACTTACAAGAACCTCCAATCCTTATGCCTCCAGTTGAAGGAAGACCTCTGATAATGTACTTGACAGTATTAGAAGAGTCGATGGGGTGTGTGTTGGGCCAGCATGACGAGTCTGGTCGAAAAGAGTATGCAATTTACTACCTAAGCAAAAAGTTTACCGACTGTGAACAACGTTATTCACTGCTCGAGAAAACTTGCTGTGCTTTAGCGTGGGCTGCTCGCCGACTAAGGCAGTATATGTTGACCCACACTACCTTGTTGATATCCAAAATGGACCCAGTTAAGTACATATTTGAGAAGCCATCTCTTACCGGACGGGTTGCAAGATGGCAGATGATTCTCACAGAATACGACATCCAGTACACCTCTCAGAAAGCCATCAAAGGCAGTGTACTATCTGAATATCTTGCTGAGCAACCCATTGATGATTACCAGCCTATGAGGTTTGACTTCCCTGATGAAGACATCATGTTCATAAAAGCAAAAGATCATGAAGAGCCTGTTCACACTGAAGGGCCCGACCCAGAAGAAGAATGGACTATGATGTTTGATGGGGCTGTTAACATGAATGGTCGTGGTGTTGGTGCAGTACTCATTACACCCAAAGGAGTTCACATGCCATTCTCGGCGAAACTCACTTTCAACTGCACTAACAACGAAGCTGAATACGAAGCTTGCATTATGGGTCTTGAGGAAGCCATCGACCTCAGGATCAAGACATTGACTATATTCGGAGATTCAGCTCTGGTAGTTAATCAAACCAACGGAAAATGGTACACCCACCAGGATCATCTGATACCTTACAGGGGTTATACAAGGAGGTTATTGACTTTCTTTACAACAGTCAAGCTTGAGTATATCCCTCGGGACGAGAATCAGTTCGCAGATGCTCTTGCTACCATTTCATCCATGATCAAAGTTCAGACTGCCAACTTTGTACCTCAGATTTCGGTGTCCAGACTTGATAGACCAGCATATGTATTTGTAGCAGATGTTGTTAAAGATGATAAGCCTTAGTTTCATGACATTAAATGCTTCTTGGAGGATCAAACATACCCACCTGGGGCATCATCCAATGATAAGAAGACATTAAGAAGGCTTGCTGGTAGTTTCTTCCTGAACACTGATGGGTCTTTATACAAAAGGAACTTCGATATGGTACTCCTCAGATGTGTTGATAAGACAGAAGCAGACTTGTTGATGCATGAAGTGCACAAAGGATCCTTTGGTACCCATGCGGGAGGGCATGCCATGGCTAAGAAATTGCTAAGATCAGGTTATTACTGGATCGCGATGGATGCTGACTGTTGTGCCTACGCCAGAAAATGCCATAAATGCCAGATTTATGCAGATAAGGTGCATGTGCCTCCCAATCCCTTGAACATCATGTCTTCACCATGGCCCTTTGACATGTGGGGCATTGATATGATTGGCAAGATTGAGCCAACTGCTTCTAATGGCCACAGATTCATCCTGGTCGCCATTGATTATTTCACCAAATGGGTCGAAGTAGCCTCATATGCAAACGTCACAAGACAAGTGGTAGCCAGATTTCTGAAAAGAGATATCATCTGTCGATATGGAGTTCCCGAGCGAATCATTACTGATAATGGTTCCAACTTGAACAACAAAATGATGGCAGAGCTGTGCCGGGACTTCAAGATCCAACATCACAATTCTTCTCCTTACAGGCCAAAGATGAATGGCGCTGTTGAGGCAGCTAATAAGAATATCAAGAAGATTGTGCAGAAGATGGTAGTCACCTACAAAGACTGGCATGAAATGCTACCGTTTGCCTTGCATGGGTACCGCACGTCAATCAGAACATCCACTGGGGCAACACCGTATCAGCTTGTGTACGGTATGGAGGCAGTCCTACCGGTTGAAGTTGAAATACCCTCTCTACGGGTACTAATGGATGTTAAACTGAGTGAAGCAGAGTGGGTTAGGTCCCGATACGAACAACTGAGTCTGATCGAAGAGAAGAGATTGGCTGCAATCTGTCATGGGCAGTTGTATCAGAAGAGAATGAAGAAAGCCTTCGATCAGAAAGTCAGGCACCGAGAGTACCAAGTGGGAGATCTTGTGCTGAAAAGAATCCTCCCTCCTCATACAGACCACAGGGGCAAATGGACTCCAAACTATGAAGGACCATTCGTGGTAAAGAAAGTTTTCTCTGGTGGAGCACTGATGCTCAGCACCATGGATGGTGAAGATTTCCCGTCCCCTGTGAATTCAGATGCAGTTAAAAAATACTTCGCATAGAAATGACCCGCTGGACGTAAAAACAGAATGTAAGTCCAGGCAAAAATAGGGCATCCCGGCGAGTCAAAAACAGAATAAAAGGCTCGGGCAAAAATAAGGGAAATAAGCAAAAAAATGTACACCCGCTGAGTTGAAAAGCCGCATTGGACAGCTCAGGCAAAAATGGGTATCCCGATGGATTGAAAACCCGAAAGGGCGATCCATGCAAAATAAGGGAATAAGCGAATAACTGCATTCTGAATTCGTCTATATCACCTGAAACTTGGTAAGCTTCGAAAGGATCAAGCCTCATCCAGAATCAACATTCTTCAGAAAGCAAGATGAGAAGAACGTCAAAAGTCATACGAGTCATAGTGAAGAGGAAGCTCCTTAAAGCGTCATCAACACTGCCAGCATTTTGTTTTCTCAATTTGTAACAATCTCCTCATTTCAGGGGATATGTTCCTTTGACTGTATCTCGCCAATTCAGGGCATATGAATTAATAAAACCAGATTTTCAGTCATGTCTCGTTTTGTACATTTTACTTGCAAAAAAATGTCTGATGTCTTAAAAGAAAAACTGATTGCATAAGAATACAGATGTTTATCTTCAAATAAAAAAAACATGCTTGCAGGAAATATGCTTACTCTCAGAAGTACCTAAACTCCTATGACGGAATCCAGTAAGGGATACCTCGGGTTTGTTTTGTGTGTTTCTCTATCTCTTTTCAGGGTTGTAGGTATCCAGAGTGCAACTTGGGGCATGAAAGCCTCATCCCAGCAAGCTGGCAAATCAACACTCAATTTTAACACCCGAAGTGCTCTCTCCCCAGCTGAGTTGCTTCATGACTCCTCCCAGCTGAGTTGGCCACTTATTGCTTATCCCCATCAGAGTTGCTAGGCATCACAAAAGGCACCTATATCCCCGGCTGAGTCTAGGATCCTCTTCAACAGAATCCCCAGGGAGGTCTCTCAATGATCTCTCTTCCTCCCCAGCCGAGTTGCCATCTCGCTCTCAGCCGAGCACAAAAGTCAGGGAACCACCACAGAGCTTCAGCCTTTATCCAGAAAAGCAACGCATGAAGAACTCGCAACAGAGTGAAGAAAGCTTCTACGAACCCCAGCTGGGTCCTATGTTTATTAGGATAGGTCTATCAATGACCTATATCCCCAAGCAGATACATCTCATCGGATCTACTAATGATTTCATCCCCCAGCTGGGATGCCTACAAACGGATCGATCGAAGATCTTCACAGCGACGGGACCCGGATCCCGGTTTGGTACCTTTGCACAATCATAGCACTCGCATCATATTTACCCACAAAGCGTAGCATTCCGTTTTAACACGGAGCATTACGGCAAGAATCGAACATATAGCATAATCACAAGCCATGTTTTAAACTAACACTTGTGAATAATGACAGTTCATCAATGTACAGAAAAATCCCCACCGGAGTCCCCAGCAAAAGCAGCTGCCTCACAAATCACAAACACCAGTACATACTCATTTTGACACCCGTCCGTGCCATCTTCCCCCAGTAAAGTCACCTGAACACTCCTTACAAACAACACACCCGTATTGCAAGTACGTCCTGACACCCGTCCGTGTCATACCCTAGCAGAAAGCCAAAGACATCCTCTTTGCACTCACATATACCTATATACACTTTCTCGACACCCGTCCGTGTCATATCCCCAGCGCAGTCGCCTACACTTTTACAACCCGTATACTTGTTGATATTATTATACTTTTCTCTCTTGACACTCGTCCGTGTCACCCCCCAGCAGATAAACACTCATCTATGCAATACTCATACTCATTACTCATGTTACAACCATACAGATACTCGTCCGTATCTTGTATATACCACTTATATCCCCACAGATTCGACATTGGTCTATGTTCTTTGTTAACCAGTTGGTACTCGTCCGTACCATCATCTCAGAACATGCGTCAAGCGTTTGTTTCTATCATGATACTCGTCCGTATCATAGTCTTAAGGATGCTCGTCCGCATCTTTAATCCATACACCGTGTCAAACACTCATGTCTTCTTGAATTTAGACACTCGCCTGTGTCTACTTTTCCCCAGAAGAATCCTTTCAGATCCAACGCTCGTCCGTGTTCTTTAACCAGTTGATGCCCGTCCGTATCATCATCTCTGAACACGTGTCAGTATTTGTTTCTACCCGATACTCATCCGTATCGTAGTCTTAGGGATGCTCGTCCGCATCTTTAATCTATACACAATATCTAAACACTTATACCTCTTGTTTCTTGGATGTGAACACTCGTCCGTGTTTACCATTCCCCAGTAGATCACCAACAGACAAATTTCTTTCATCCGACACTCGTCCTGTGTTGTGGTAAACCTTGAGAGCAGCCGTACCCTGCTAGGTGGTCGTCCTCCACCTCTTGATGGTCGTCTTCCATCATGCTCATCCGATGGCCGTCCCCATTGTTGATTTCAGCAGCCGTCCCCTGCTAGGTGGTCGTCCTCCACCCGTTGATGATCGTCCTTCATCATTTTATCCAATGGCCGTCCCCATTGTTGGTTTTGGTTATCTGGCATTCGTCCTATGTCATGATAAACCTTGAGAGCAGCCGTCCCCTGCTAGGTGGTCGTCCTCCACCTCTTGATGGTCGTCCTCCATCATGCTCATCCGATGGCCGTCCCCATCGTTGACCTTTTATCCGGCATTCGTCCTATGTCGCGATATTTTCGGCAGCCGTACCCTGCCTGGTGGTCGTCCTCCACCTTAGATGACCGTCCCTCATCTTATCCCCAACAGAGCAGCCGTCCCCTGCTAGGTGATCGTCCTTCACCTTTGATGACCGTACCTCATCATCTGTTTATTTCATTTATTCTTTAACCCGATGGCCGTCCCCGTCCTGGTCCCTTTTTCTTTTTCCTGATGATCGTCCTTCATCAGTTTAGCCCGATGGCCGTCCCCATCGTTGGTTACTTTACTTTATGAACTTGATGGCCGTCCCCGTCATGTTTCATTAATCCCCAGAGAATTTTACAGCTTTATCTTGATGGCCGTCCCCATCATAATTCTTTTATCCCCAGCATGTCGGCCGTCCCCGTCATTGCTTTATTTTCCGCACTTTTCCCAGCATGTCGGCCGTCCCCGTCATTGCTCTTTACCCAGCAGTCGTCCTCTGCTCGACGGTCGTCCTCCGTCGCCCACACTTTACAATATACTTTATTTTCCTTTACAATCTATATCCCTTTTCTTCTTCATTCTGTGAGTGCAAATTTTGGACTGTCTTTGGTATTCAACCACAAGTTATCTCGCTTGCCTGTTAAGCCGTTGCTTACATCCTGCACAGCTAACTCATGTTTGAATAGGGGCAGCTGTAAACACCCCAAATTTGCCCTCACCCATTCACACCATGGCTTGTGATCATTTCATATGCATAAACTCAATCATAGCATCTCATATCACAGTTTTGATTCACTACATTGTTTCAAAGTCATCTGCACCTAGGGTTTGTGATCTGAGCAATCCAAGAGCCTCTTGAGCCACTCCAAAGGCCACCAATCAATTTAAATGGATCCATGTGTGTTCTTATATCATATTACATCCTCTCAAAGTCAAGAATGCAAAAGAATCACAAGAACTGGGATTGGAATGGATGCAGAGCCAGGTTTAACTACACAGTTGACCTAAAATTAGGGTTTTGGTTTCAAAGGCCATAACTCCAAATTTTTTGGTCATTCTTGTTTCTATTGGTCTCTATATGGTATAGGGAGTATGCATATCAATTTTCATGAAGAAATTCCATGGGGAAGTCATCTGATCAAGGGTTGACTTTCTGGACAAGCCAGTGTAAAATCAGGGCATCTGAGGCCCCCAATGACCCAACCAATGGTTGATCTTCATCATTTTGAGTTTATATGATCTTTATTTGATCATGGAAGAAGGTTGAAGTTCACAAAATTCAAGAATTTGAAGTTTTTGCAAAGTTGACTTTTTAGGGCATGGTTGACTTTTCAAGAATATGTCATTTTAGGTCATTTTTCAAGCCTTGATTTTTGATCAAAAAAAAGCTTCAAATGGAGAAACTTTGGTCATGAAAGTTGTAGAACACATTTTTCCCTTTTCAAAAAGTACAAGAACATGATCTAATTCTTCTTGGATCAAAAGTTATGGTGTGACAAAGTTGCCAAAAATCACTTATTTTCAAGATGTGCACCAAATGAGAAATTTGCAAAATCATGAACCAAGGCTGTTTGTAACCTCTAATTGACATCAAACCATGACACAAACATTCTATGTGACCTAAAAGTCAGAATTTAACCAAGAATTCTCATGTTTCATGGCTTATGGAATGAGAAAATCACATGTGAACCAAAGTTGAAGCAACTTGCAAAACTCATGATCACTCCTCATACCACTTGCTACATTGGATGCTGAACCATGCTAGCCTCTCACCTCATCTTGCTGCGCAGCCCATGCCTCTTGTACCAAGCTATAGCTCAAGCCATGCCTTCCTTACACAAAGTGGACTTTTTTGCAAAAGTGAACTTACCAATCAATAAAGGCCAGGTCACATCATCTCACCTATGGGATTATTTTATACTATCCAAATGCAGGCCATTTCATATAGAAAGCAAGGCTGAAACACATCATAGCATCACATACACAAAAACCACCCATTTGCATTTCTCTTCGAAACTCTCTGCTCAGCTCACAAACACTCAAGCAAACTTCACTAATCATCTCACCTTGCCCCATTGAGTAGAAACCAACAAAGAACCAGGCCTGAAACAAGCCATAACATCACTTCACCATTTTCACCCCAAACTGCAGTTTCCTTCGAAACACCTTCCACAGCTCACAAACATCCAAACAAACTCCACAAACCTTCTCCACTCATCATCTGGACCACAAAGAACCACTCACATTGGCCTGAAACTGCTTGCATCACCATTGCTATTTTCAACTGAGCTTGAGCAGAAGCTGTCCAAACTCATCAACCAGCCAATATAAATTTCTCTCAAGCATTCAAGCATCATCAGGAGGTCATAAGGAGTGGATTTCACAAGGAGATGAGGTCTGAAAGTTGCTGGAGTGAAAGCTTCGAATCTCAGGTAGCTCAAGAACTTTTTTTCCAGAAATGGATTTTTAAGTTCTAAACTTGTTCTCCATGTCTTACTGATTATCCTGATGCTTTTAGTTTTGAAAATGGTGATGAAATGAGAATTTAATTGCTTCCTGAAACTTTTTTGCCCTAGTTCTTGTTTGCTTCGATTCAGCCATTCCAGGAAGAATAAATTTGTTTTGATTGGGGGTTTTGGTTCGTGAGTGAGTGGGAATCATTTCCATGTTCTTAGATTTCGTTTTAGTTAGGTTTTGAGAGAGTTTGGGGATTTTTAGGTGGGGTTCCCACCGGAGAAGACGACCGGAGGTCTTCTCCGGCCACCTGAAAATGATTAGGGCATAATCCCAGTCATTAAGTGCATTTGAATCTGGGACGTTGGATGCGTTGAAAAAGTTGACTTCGCGCGCGTGTGAATGGCTGAGATGCAGTCATTAAACCCTAATCAGCATTATTTATTTAATTAATTGAGATTAAATCAGTTTGAATATGGGCCATCAGATGACGCGCGCAATCAACGTTTTCAAACCCAGACTCAATCCTGGCCCTCCATCCTGCATACTTCATTTTAAATTCATTTTTATTTCATTTCTTTTTATTTTATTTGTCCAATTTATTTAAAATAGCAAAACTTGTTTAAAAATTATGAAATTTTTTATCCTGAGTTTCATTAATTTTTCAAACACAAAAATATTTTTATTTTCATTTTTTGCATTAAAAATGTATTTTTAAATATTTAAAAGATTATTTTTAATTGATTAATGGAAATTAATTTATTAAAAATACTTTTAGGTATTTAAAAATCACCAAAAAATTCATGAAATGTTCTAAGACATTTAGAAACATTGTCCAACCTTCAAACCAAATTTCTTTTTTGATCTTGATGCATTTTGATAATTTTTCATTGAATTAAAATCATTTTTATGCATTAATTTGATCCAAAGTTCAAAAAATCATTTCTGCCTATCCATGAAGAGTTGGACATTGATTCTTTTTGCATTGCATTGTGTTTAGCATGTAGTTTTTGAGATTAAATTGCCATGATTTGATCTTGCATTTTCAAATTGTTTGACATTTCTTTTGTTTAGGAACCCTAAAAACCCTAGAAACTTGTGAAAATCATAACTTAAGATTGGTTAAGAGTTGAGACCTCTCCTTTGGGCAGTGGTTTAGTATGGGATTAGGGGTCTTTTGTGTGGCATTTTCCATTTTTTATCTAAGGGTTTGCTTCTGGTTTTGGTTTGTGTTTGATGTTTGATTCATAAACCCTAATTTGGGCTTCCATATGCATCCATCTTGCATTCTCTTGCATAACATGACTTGCCATGACATTCCATGCTTCCATGTGATTCATTTGACATCATAAGACATATAGAAAGCATGTTTGATCATTGCATCATGTATTTGCCATGATTGTATGCCATGTGCACTTCATAACTTTTCATGTATGTTCATGTTTCTTAACTTGTTTCATTTGCATTCATGAACTTGTTTGATCATTTCCATGTGCTGCCTCATGTTTGTAGCATCACATAGCATCATTAGCATCATGTAAATGCTTCTGGTTTTGTTTCTCATCATGTCATTCCATCCCATTTTGCATTGCATTGCATTTCTTTTCTAACCTTTCAGGTGGTAAGTGAACTTGAGAAGTGAATTTGCCTTCACTTCTCATAACTTTTCTTTTTCATCTCTCTTGCATCCATTGCTGCATTTTTATATGTGTTTGAGTTTGAGCTTGCTCATTTTTTCCTCTTCCCACTTTCTTTCTTCAAGTGACTTGACTTCTTGAATGAAGCAAGTTGCTTTGCTTCTCCTGATCCTTTCATCTGTTTCCTGGTGGTTCCATTGAAGTTTTTTTCTTGATAAACCTCATAAACCTTAGGAACAACCAAGCATGACAATGATTAGGGTTTTGATTAGTCTCCCCACTTAGTTTTACCTTTGTGTCTCTCTTTGAGTCTTCTCTTCTCATCTCATAATCAGGGACTAAACCTTAAAGGCTTTAAGGCTTTGTGATTAAGCTTATGCCTGCATCCTTCTCTTAGGATGGAGTGTATAACTTTAATCCTAAGTGTTAAACTTTGATTATGGCTTAACCTCATTACTTAACACTAAACAAAAACACCAAAAAAAATCACAAATAGGTTAATGATCTTAATCCTACACCATGGTGATTAAGTGTGAGATGTTGACTTCACACTTAAGGTATTCTCATTACCCCTAATCAGAGGGAAGATGTGATGAGTTTACTAAATCCATTGGTTTAGGCTTAAGCTCATTAACCTATGACAAATTTTCAAAAGCAATAAAAGACTAAAAACTCAAAAACAAACAATAATCGTCTCCTCCGGGATTCTTTTCTCATCTCATTCACTCACAAACGAGAACTTGCTTCTTCCGTCTAATGCAAGACAGTTTGCACCTGAGCCAGACAGGTCATACACTTGAGCATAGACAAGTAAGCAGTTCATCAGTCAATTCATTCTTTCAGTCTCTTTGGGTCGAACTACGGTGTTCTGACTTCCTCATTGCACGAGAGGATACGTAGGCATAACTTAACAGTTATCGAACAAAAGTCTCTGTATATTCCCCCTCCTTCCAGCATTATTCTTTAAGCCTCATGATCTTGAGCATCTTATTCTTGTTCTTACACTGGCACTGTACATTTATACACTTCACACTTCTCATACACTGACACCTGTACATCCTTTTCCAGCTCTTCTGTACACAAATTGCACTGACACTACCCCTTTAAAGCACAAATCTTTTAAGCGTGGATCTCGTCGAGTACGACGGACAATCTGGGTGCTAATACCTTCCCAGGTTGTAACCAACCCCCTTTCTCAGTCTCTCTGGTTCGCAACCGTCTTATCCATATCTTTCTAGGTCTATGCAGCATTACCTTTCCTCCGGGATAAAAATGCCTAGCTGGCGACTCTATTCATCTCCAGTGAGTTCACTGCTGTGTGTTCTCATTGTCCCTTTCGCCGACCGTTCGCGTCTGTACCTTTATCTGGGCCCTTTCTCATTTATCGGGGAGCGACACTACTCTAACGCAGTACGCACCTTTTTATCCGTGACAATATGAGGGGTTGATTAGAGAGTACAACTCGGTTCTGAATACGCGAAAACGACAGTTCCTTTTAAATTAGTTCTTTTCAAAGTAGAAAACATTGCCCATAAGTAGTTCTATTAACAAGTACCGGATTATCAATTGATTATGTGAATTACATTCGAGCCTGTCTTTATTAATTATTTAAAATTATTATTTTATTTACCATTGCGTATTCCTTAAAACCATTATATTCAATTGCCTTAGATACACACCATACAACAGGTACGATAGATTGACACTTGGTCTCTGTGGATTCGACAATCTTTTATATTACTCTGACGTGTTCGTACACTTGCGAAAAACACGCATCAGAGGGATCGAATCCAACCCCGACAAATGTCGAGCATTTTCGGTGTTCCCTACCCCGAACTCAAAGAATTATATCCAATCCCTCAATGGCATGCTCGTCTCCCTATCCCGTTTTATCGCCAAATCCGTGCAACATGCCCTTCCTTTCTTCAAACTACTACGGAAAGAAGCCACCTTTGAATGGACCCAAGAGTGCGAATAAGCGCTGCTCCATCTAAAAAGGGCGCTCTCCGAATCACCAATGCTATCACGACCGCTGGAAAAGGAAACTTTGTACCTATACCTGTCCGTAGCCACTGAGGCGGTCAGCGCTGTCCTCATATGTGAAACTGATGACGAGCAAAAACCTACCTATTTCCGAAGCAAACCCTTCAAGGCCCCAAGCTCAAATACAACAGATCGAGAAGGTCGCCCTAGCCCTGATAAATGCGGCAAGACGATTACGACATTACTTCCTTGCCCATACAATAAAGGTCTGAACAGACCAACTAGTGAAACAACTACTTGGACGACCAGATATGGCCGACAGAATGCTAAAATGATCGTTAGAACTATCATAATTTGACATCCAGTATGAAATCAGGAAAGCTTTAAAGGCATAGGTGTTAGTCGACTTCGTCGCCGAGATGACACATAGCCCAACCCCGGGCAACAGTGCCCACAATTGGACGATCTTCATAGACAATGCATCCATATCGACTGGGAGTGGCGCATGTATCATCCTTGATAACAAAGATGTCATCTTGATTGAAGTGTCACTGGCACTGGCCTTCCCGACTTCAGACAACCAAGCCGAATACGAAGCATTCCTGGCGGGCTTGCGACTGGTCGAAGACCTAGGGGAAAAAAGTGATGATATCCACTGACTCTCAGCTCGTAGCGTCCAAGGTACGAGGAGAGTATCAGGAAAAAAACGACAATCTCATCGAGTACCCGGCTCTCGTGAAAGATAAACTAGAGAAGTTTGACTCCTGGGAGGTCCAACACGTTCCCCGCGAACACAATACACGAGCGGATATCCTATCTAAGCTGGCGAGCACATGAAATAAAGGCGGGAACAAATCCGTGATCCAGGAGATCGTCCCACGACCAAGCATTGTGAAACCTTCCCCTTCACTCGAATTAAATGTTATTAGCGACACCCATTGCTGGATGAATCCCATCCACAATTACCTCACGAAGGAAGAACTGCCAACTGATCCTAAAGAGGCATCTGCAACTAAAAGAAGGGCATGTTCTTACGTCCTCCTTGAAGGTAAACTCTACCGGAGAGGTTTCTCTATCCCGTTACTTAAATGTTTCGAAGAGGAAAAAGTCCCTGACATCTTAGGAGAAATACACAGGGGGACTAACACTCAACACCTCGGCGGAATGTCGCTGGCACGCAAAGCATTGCGAGTAGGATACTACTGGCCGACGATGCAACACGACACAAAAGAGCACGTCAAGAGATGCAACAAGTGTGAAAGACACACGAACATGTACCTGGCTCCTCCTAACGAGTTGAAGACACTCTCCTCCCCGTGGTCTTTCACTTGGTGGGGAATGGACATCCTCGGTCCATTCGTGATCGGCTCCTACCAAAATAAATACCTTATCGTCGGTGTTGACTATTTTACAAAGTGGATCAAAGCTGAAGCCCTTGCCAAGATCACTGCAAAGAACATACTCTGTTTCTTCAAGAGAAATATCCTCGTCCGCTTCGGAATACCCCAAGTCCTCATCACCGACAACGGGACACAATTCACGGACAGGAGGTTCCAAGATTTCATCGCCAACCTAGGTATAAAGCAATATTTCACGTCCGTCAAGCATCCCCAAACTAACGGTCAAGTAGAGGCGGCTAATAGAGTAATCTTAAGAGGGCTAAAATGAAAATTGGGTGAAGCAACGAAGGCGTGGGTTGAGGAACTAAACAACGTACTCTGGGCCTACCGCACGACCCCACACTCTATGACCGGGGAAATCCCATTCCGACTAACCTACGGGACTGAGGAAGTCATCCCGGTGGAAATACAGGAACCCTCAAGACGAACAGAAGCGCCCCTCGAGCTTAACGACGAAGCCTTACGAGTAGAGTTAGACCTCTTCGAGGAAATTTGTTCTGAGGCAGCCCTACAGGAAGCTTCACTGAAACAAAAGGTAGCTCTGCGCCACGACGCAAAATTCATAGGAAGAGAATTCCAAGTGGGCAGCCTCTTCCTCCAACGAAAGCAAAAGAACCCAAGAGAGGGCAAGTTGGTTGCGAACTGGGAAGGCCCGTACCGCGTCCGAGACTAAACGGACCATGGGGTTTATTACCTCGAAAATATACAAGGAGAAGAACTTGCTCGACCATGGAATGCTGAAAAACTGAAGCAATACTACAGCTAGACAACAACGCACTCACGAAAGCATGGAAGGTATGACCATGACACTTAACCGCCGATCGAAAGGAAGAACAACGTTCCCAGGCGACGGGAATGCCTTCCTCGACTTTGGACACTTCGAACGAAATCCAGCGTCGCAGTACCACGCCAACAGGGCGCCTAGCTTGCGATGGGAGGCCCAAGCCACGAGATCAAGGCCTCGACCGAGACTCTTGTCCCGTTTAGCAGCGGGCATAATACCCGCCACCTCGTGGTTCCCTAAACCAAAAAGCATAGTTAGTCGAGCTTACAAGTTCATACCTCATAAATAAACAAGACAAAAATTTAGCTAAATAAACATTGCATTATAAAAACGACCAAAACTGGCTGATAAAAAGTACAAATAAAGGGTCAATCCCAAAGTACATGTGGCACGCATGCCATAAAAACAAAAAAAGAAACTGGCACGCTTTCCAAAAGAAAATGGCACGCAGGACAAAAAGAACTAAGGCACGCGGGCTAGACCTACTCATTAGCATCCTCATCTTCTCCTTCATCTCCCGAACCAGCGGAAGGGCAGGTAATTTCCCCATCAACCACTCCGTAGTTAAAGGTCGTTCCATCAGACACGAGCCCAGGGTTGACAATTTTGAGTTGGTCGGTGGCATTATCAAAACCTTCTTTGAAGACCCCCACGACGTCCTTCTCAAATTCCCTGATCCGAGAATCAGGTCACCCCGACTTTGCAAGGCCCGCTTCTTCTCACTTTCATCCTCAACAGAGAGGGCCAACTTCTCCAGTACCTCGGGCCTCGAGTGGAAACATCCATTCTTCGTTCAGCTTCAGCAAACTCGACCTTTCGCTCCTTCAACTTCTTATTTTCCTTAGCCAAGTGTAACACCCTAATTTTTGCCCTAAGACTGTTTCGCATATCATTTGCATTTTGCATATCAAACAAGATCGCACTGGTTCCGAGTTTCTCCTCAGATCGGGTCTATGCTTCGCAGGGGATCACCATTATTTTTACTGTTTTATATTTGTTCATATTTACTAATTATTAACCAAAATACAAAAAAAAATATGTTGCAGTGTTCTTCTTCTCTGTGTGCAGGTTTGCGAGGATGAGACAGTAATTCCATTCAGATGCGTTTGTTCAGTCACAATTTGATTTCAAGTGGATGTTTGACCTAATCTGGTCAAACTATTAAAAGATTGTTTCGACTGCAAGTTGTGTGTGCTAGTGGTTTGTTTCTCAGACTGTGTGCATTCAAAAGTTCAAGATTGTGTGCTGGAAATTGTCAGTTTATCAGACAGTGTTTTGTGTGAAATTTGGTTCGAATATTCAATGTTCATCAGTTCATCAGTGATTCGTTTGTGGATTTATTTTCCACATCATGGTTTCAAATAATCGAGGCAGATTTCAGATGATGGTTGTGGTATTTGAGTTGTGGATTGTTCAGTGGTTTAGTGATGGATGTGTTCATTGTGCAAGAAATAATCAAGATTTGGTTGTGGGACTAAAAAATCATCACTTCATTCATTATCCATTTCCAACTAGACCTTTATTTTCTTATAACCATTATTTCTATTTTTTTTTTGTTCATTTTTTCTAATCACTTTCATATCCATCGTCCATTTTTTCGATTAAATTTGTCATCCATTGTATCCAATAACCATTTTTCTTCTTTTTTTTTTGTATTATCCGATTCTTTTTAGTTCAATCATCCAAGTTATCATTTTAACGAATTATCCATTCAAATTTCGACTTTCTAAACCATCCATTTTTTCATTATATCCATTATGTCCAGATAATTCTCGATTATCCACCCATGTTCATAAACAATATTTCTTTTGTCCATCACAAAAATTTATTTAGTACATATTCACCATTTTTCTTTTATTAATCCATTTCAAAAGATTGTTATCCTTAAGCCCATTTTTTTAACAAAAAACAATTTGATATAAAAAAAATATACAGCTTAGGCCCATTGATCCATTTCAGTTTCTAAAAGAAATTGATTAAAAAAATTACAAAAGAATATCCCAGCCACAGATACAGCCAATTTCACATCATGCCAAGCACTCCAAGCTTCCATAGTACCAGCACACTCCAAGGCCCCACACATCAGCATTTCCCGTAAGCTATTACATCCGTACCAAGCCAAGGCATTTTCCCAGCCAGTTCCCAAAAGTCACGCGCATACAGCTTCAAGCTCAAAGCCATCAGCACAAGTCAGCTTCACAACTTACGTATCCAAGCCATCACACTTTTCTCGCTAGCAAGCCGCAAACATACGCATTCAAGCCAAGCTATCATACGCCTTGCATAGTGAATCAAATGTACAGCCAACACTGCACGAGAAACACATGCGAACTTCACGTCACAGCCAAATCCTCACCAGTTTCCGCAGACCCGCACGTGAATAAAACGCATTGAACCTGAACCATCCCAAAACGCAAAACAAGCGAGCATTAAACGCAGAAAAAGAATGAAAAGGGGACACGAGATTCTCATGAACCAAAACGCACCAAATCACTCAAAACGGTAGCATTGCTTTTGAAACTCTAAAACGAAATCAGCCCTCATTCTACACGGCTCTCCCTCTATAAAAACAGAATATCTCTCAATCTAAACTCAAGCTTTAGAAAGCCATAAAACCCCTGTAGAAATTTCTCATCGATCTTACAAGTTATATCTCCATTCACCTTCAAACACAGGAAACACGCCAGTTCAAATCAAGAGAGAGTGAGAGACTGATTTGAATTCTGATCGAAATAAGTGTAATGAAATTGGAAAAATCAATGTGAGAAAGAGTTTGAGATTGGCGAAAGTGAAAGAAGAAGAAAACCTAAATTGAGAGGAGAGTTGCGATTAGAGTTTTCGGATGCAGAGTTGACTTTTTAATTTGAGGAGACCACCGTCGGATTTTACAGTGAAGGTGAGGATGAAGTCCCTCCCTGTTCGTCGCCGCCCTTGTGTTAACGGAGAAGAAGAGTTGTTCTTCTGTGTTGTTTGTTTCTTTTTCGTTTTTTTTTTATATATAATTGGTTTGGCTTTTGTTTTAAGAAGAACTAGTATTGGGCTCATCTTGGAGCATCCATTTCTATCCACACCCGCGGGTTCTCATTCCCCCTCCCACTATATTTTTTTCTTTGTGTTAATTGCTTTAAGTTCTTTTCCTTTCTTTCTTTTTTTTATTTCTATTTTTGTTATGAAGTGTTGTATAAAAAAATGATATAGAAAATAATGTTTAGAAAAAGAAGTCTAGAAGAATTTTATGAAAAGATTTTATAAGAAAATTTAGAAAAAATATTTTAGAGAAACAATTTGGAAAAGATTTTTTTTTTTAGAAAAAGATTTAAAAATATTATTCTATTTCTTTTTGGATCTATTTTTAGATTCATTTTCTTCATCTCTTTTTCTTTAATTTTGGTCGATGACAAATCTTCCGATTCGGGATTGTTGATTTCCGATTAAGCTTAATCTTCATTATTTCAAATCTATGGATGAATGATCATTTGGATCATTCTCCATACTTTGAGATCGTGATAGGTTGCTAATCGAGAAATTCAACGATAATCTCGATTAAGATTAGACCTCCCTCTTTCTTTTAGTGTGGCATGTTTTCGGAGAACGATCCATTATATCGTTTCTCTAACATGTATTAACACGAATATTTTCCACTTTAATTAGTGGTGGCCGGCCTCATTTGTAGGGTAATTACTTCGTAAATTACTCGGCGATTGCTTAACATAGACCTAAAGTTGTCCCGATTCGATTAAAGATCCACTTGGATCCGGTTGCCTCGGTTTTATTTTCATTGTTGTGGTTGTGCTTGATTAAGTTCATCATACCACCTTATATTGTATATAATATAATAATGTGAATATAATTGTTTAAATTTAATCTCTTGCACCTTATCCTTTTATTTTAAATCTCTCGCTCCCTTATCTCCTTATTACATTTTGCCATATTATATCATATATCATTGTTTATATTCATATTGTGCTTGTATATATTCATATTGTGCTTGTTTTCTATTTTGTTCATTGGGACATTAAAATACTTAATAAAGGATTAAACTCTTAAAAAACTTGTGACTTCTAACATTGGACTTATGGTTACTATCCCGAACTTTTGGAGATTGGACTTAGACTTCTAGGATTCCCTTTGCTCAAGTTGGAGTGGTTAGAAACCTTGGCCTCAAATGATGTCATTAACTTTTGAAGATGAAATTCCGATCTTTGAAGATTTGTACATATGGGTTTGGTAACTTCTTTCCTTAGCTTTTAATTCAAGCATTAGGACTAGTCTCTTCATCTCCTCCCCATTCTTTAATTTTCAAAACTTCTTCCTATTTCAAAACCTTCTTGTTTTCTAAACTTCAAACATTTTCATAAACAAACCTTGACTTCGGTCAAGCGATTTTTTAACCTTTTCCTTTTATTTTCTTAACCAAATATTAATTCATGTAAATATATTAAAACCATTTTTGTACATACTTTAAAAAATACAAATCCATTCAATTGTTTTTGTGCCTTGTGCACCTTTCTTCTTTTCCACATGTTTAGATATGATTCATCCCTTTTAGCGGAATTATTCGCTAAGGGATGACGACTTATCTCTACATCTTAAAATCAATTCAACCCACTTATTCTTTTCAAACTTTGTACCACGAACTACGAGGTTTTGATCTCGCATTGCACTTTGTGGGTACGTAGGCATAAGGCTTTAAAACCTTATCAAACACAAAATCATTAAAAAATATTCTTCTCCTCATCTCTTCCATCATTTTAAACAAACCAATTTCAGACCAAAAAGCAATAAGTATTTCAAAGGGCTCCCGTGGAGTACCACGGATGAGTCGGGTGCCTAAAACCTTCCCGGTTCATAACCAATCCCCTTACCCAATCTCTGTTTATTTCTTTTAGCCTTTGCTTTTAGAATCCTAGGTTTTTATTCATTCTTTTACCTTTTTCCATTCGGAAATAAAGAAAAGCGCGGTGGCGACTCTGTGTTAATCGAGTTAAGTTAATCAATAGCTTACACTCACGATTTTACCGCTACAGAAAAGTGGCGACTCTGCTGGGGAGTAATCTCTAAGCGGATTTATCCTACTTTGATTTATTTATCGCTTTGGTTTGAATTGTTTGTTATTTGTTTGTTCCGTTTTGGTTTGGTGATCCTCTGTGTGAGATAGATTCTAACCCGGATCTGAGTGACACTTATGATAGGACGGCGATATTCGAAGCGATATGCGATGGAGTAGTCCAAAGCAATATCAATTTGATAATCTCCACTCGGTTAGGCTCTCTTGGACTATCAATGTCATGACGAGTAATCGTACGTGGCATTATTTTCCGACCTTGAGCTGATCATACTGAGGACCTTAGAACCCTTAACCCATCTAAGCCAATTTAGGAACGTAGTGCGGAAGCTGTCTGGATGTAAATCTAAGGCGGTTGTCACGCGATACTACACTCGGACGAGGTCTATTTTAAGAATGTTATCGGTTGGGGAGTAATCCAACGTACCGATAAAATTCTAAAGATGGCTGTTAACTCCGGGCACCTCTGTTAGCACCCTTTTGGTTTCTTGCAGGTACAATGAAGACAAAACCTTAGTACTTACCTGTGGGGTTGGTGTTCTGATACCTTGACTTCATGCTCGTGACTCGGAACCTAAGCCCGTGTGCTTTGTGTGATCTTGTTTGTGGTTGTTGCATCTACATATTCATCATGATCATCATCACAACCATTTTTCAAGGAAGACAATTCTGATTATTGCAAATATTGGAAAGAATAAATATTCCTTTTTGTCAAGATTTTTTTTTTATGATAATATTCTCGATGTTGACCATGTTTGCAATAATCGAGTTTGGTTTTTCTTAAAATGGAAGTGAATTTTGCATATCATTGCATCCTCGCATATCTTGTGTTCATCCGAGTTGTGTGGGAACTTATCCCGGTTGTTTTCTTTCCTCAGTTGTCTGTTGATCCGTCAAGCTTACTCCTCACCACAGATATGGTACTAGAGCTGCTAACAGATTGAGAGTTATTAGATTGAGAATGGAAAATCAAGTCCAACATAACAAGAAAGTTAGGGAAGAACTTGATGAGTTGAAAAGCAATGTGAGTCAGATCATGGAGATGCTACAGGCTTTGATCATCAGGGAAACTCAACCTCAGAGGATTGTCATGCCTCAAGTCAATGTTTCTGCTGGTGAAACAAGTGTTGTTGGGATGACTCGTCGCAGACAACAACACCATGAACAATCATACCCTACTGCAGTCGCTCTGATGATCAATGGTCCATCTATTCAAAGGAATGTTGGCCAGAACCAGAATCGTAATGCTAGGAGTAAGCCAAGCTTTGATCCTATTCATGTGCCGTATGCAGACTTGCTTCCATCTTTAATTGCAGAGAATCTTGTGCAGACTCGTCCACCACCTCCGGTTCCAGAGACTATTCCATGGTGGTATAAGCCAGAAGCTCGTTGTGCTTTTCATCAAGGTGCCCCGGGGCATGATGTTGAGAACTGTTACCCGATGAAGTTTGAAGTACAGAAATTGATGAGGAACAATGTTCTGTATTTCAATGATGTTAATCTTAATGTGCAGAAGAATCCGTTGCCGAAGCATGGTAATGTGTCTGTGAACATGGTTGATGGTTGTCTTGGTAATGCGTCGGATGAAGATGAAGAAATGTTTGATTTCGTTACGCATGGAAAGATTTACCAGAACCAGAATCGTAATGCTAGGAGTAAACCAAACTTTGATCCTATTCCGATGACTTATGCTGAGTTGTATCCTTACTTGGTCCAGAATGATTGGATTACTACTAGGCCTGGGCCTCCTGTTCCAAATCCTCTTCCGGTTGGTTATAGAGCAGATCTTCGCTGTGAGTTTCATCAAGGTGGAAATGGTCATGACCTAGAACACTGTTTTGCATTGAAGGCTAAAGTAAGAGAGCTTGTTAGAAATGGGATGATCACTTTTAAGGACACTAACCCTTTTCCGAATCATGCGAAATGAATCTTCTAGAGGAATTCAACTGTCAGATTTTCTTCAAGGCCAGAATCTCAGACGGGACAACTCATCCTTTGTTGCTGATGGATTACTAGGCCATTATTTCTTTATGTTTGCGATTTTTCTTCAATCATATTAAGTTGTTTGCTTTTAAGCTTGTTTGTACTTTCATGTTGATTTTAATGAAATGAGCATTGCTTTGTTTTGATTTCATTTACTATTTGCATCTTTATGCTTTACATTTCAAGTTCATTTATCTTGTCTCAAGCTTTTATAATGATTGGAGGGAGGATGATGAAAATGGGATACCCATAATTGTTGTTGGTATGCTTTCAATTGAGACTTGGTTGATGATATACAAGCATTGTTTCAAATCCTAAACACTGGAGAAATAAGGAAGTTAATCCTTTGTTAACCCCTTTGAACCTTGAAGTTGGAGTTTCTTTCTATTCGAAAAAAAACCCTGCAATTTTAACCTGGGGATGGGTAGTTCTCAATTAATTCGAATGTGCATTCAAGTACAAGAGAATCATTCAAGACACCTTTCAACAAAGGTTGCAATATCAAGTTTCCTTCACACATATCAAAGAGGTGTTGAAGATGTTTCTCATTTCAAAAGCCAATGATGATTCGTCGTAATCATTAGGCCATGCAGTCATTATCTTTCAAAAAAAAATAATAGTGAAAAATTATTGAAGAAAAAAATCAAAGCCCGCTAAGTCAAAACCTATGAAGGAGACTTAGGCAAAAACTGGGGCATCTCGCTGGTTGTAAGTTGAAATGACGCAGTTCAGGCAAAAATTAGGGATCATAAAAAAAAGATTTACCCAGAGGTCATCAAAATCCTCAGCAAAAATAAGTTGAGTTGACCAAAGTCCTCACTAGAAATAACAAAAGGAAAGATGTGACTGTTATCTCAAAAATCTCAAAATCCTTTGGCTTATGAACCATTTTCATCTGTGCAATCCTAAATGTCCGGGAACTTGAATGCATAGGCTGAATTAATTGAATGTAGGACTGGAGTTCATCACGAAGAGGGATTGGGTATAAATAAACTTTGAGCCTATATCCTTTGTTTCATAAACCGTGAACCAGACCACGTTACAACCTTCAAAAGTCCTAATTGAATTCAGGTTTCTTTTGAAAAGCATACTACAACGAGGTTGCGTAAACTGACTCCCAAGTTCTTTACCAATCATTTGTTTTCTTACCTTTGATTTATCTTTAATGTTGTCTCAACCGCCGTGATTTGACAATGTTTTTAATTACTTTACATCAATAAATTTCATTCCAAAAATGATTCTTGATTTCAAACGTTGCATTGAACTTTGCATTAAAATCACCAGGTTTGTACAAACTTTTTTTTTTATTTGCAAATAAACTTTTCTCATCAAGGAATTTTCAAACAGTTGAGAAACTTGGTCGGTGATCTTATCAGGGGCAATTTCTCCTCAGGTCCTATGGTTCAAGAGTTGTTGATCAGTGCAAGTTATTCTCAGATATGGTTAGTCAGAAGATTCTCTGCAAGATTCACTTCTGGGTTATTTTCTTAACAATCATTTCAAGAACTGAAACCATGATCAGTTTATTCTCTCAACAGTTATTCCAAAGATCTGACTATTTTCTCCGGAAGAAATCAAGAATTGAATCCATTATCAGTTTACTTTTATCAGTCATTGAACTTGGGGCAACTTTCTTCAAGAATTTCCAAGCAGCTTTGCATGATTTCTCTCAAAAGATTTTCAACTTGATGCAATTTACTGGTGGGACAGAGATTTGTTCAACAGTAGCATTTCTAATTTCCGAGCAGATTGGCATGAGATGTTCCCTTTTGCTTTGCATGGGTATCGTACATCTGTCCGCACTTCAACAGGGGCAACCCCTTTCTCACTTGTTTATGGTACAGAAGCAGTGCTCCCTGTCGAAGATGAGATCCCATCAATGAGAGTTCTGATGGAAGCCAAGATGATTGAGGCTGAATGGTGTCAGAGTAGATTTGATCAATTGAATTTGATTGAAGAAAAGAGAATAACAGCTTTGTGTCATGGTCGGTTGTACCAGCAAAGAATGAAGAAAGCTTTTGATAAGAAGGTCAAACCTCGTGTATTCAGAGAAGGCGACCTCGTACTCAAAAAGATTCAGTCTTTCCTTAAAGATTCTCAGGGCAAGTGGACTCCGAACTATGATGGACCATATGTTGTTAAGAAAGCCTTCTCTGGCGGTTCATTAATTCTTGCAACTATGGATGGTGAGGAGATCACTCGTCCTGTGAATGCGGATGCAGTCAAGAAATACTTCGCCTAAAAAAAAAAAAGAACAGCTCGCTAAGTTGAAAACCCGAAAGGGCGGCTTAGGCAAAAATGAGCGTCTCGGTGGATTGAAAACCCGAAAGGGCGGTCCAGGCAAAAATTAGAGACAAAAACAGAAATAATTATCCCGCTAGATTGAAAACCCGAAAGGGCAATCTAGGCAAAAGTTAGGGATCATGGCAAGTAACTGCGTCGACAGACTGAATCGCTTGTAGTAACCGAGGATTTCAGATTCTTGTTCCTCAGAAGAATTATTCATCAAAGATTCTTATTCACTCATCCTTGACTGAAGTTTCGGACACAGTGGAGTTCAAAGTTTATAGGGAGAATAATGATCATTGTATCTCAATATAGCCCTTTTCCATGTCTTTACCATTTTTTAAACTTGTAATGATCCATGGAGTCACGCCATTTGCTGTAAATTTAATCTTTGAAGATTTCAAAAACATTTTTCTTTTGATATTTGAACAAATAAAGGATGTCAGCAGTGATTCTAGGAATGGTAAAGTTTGGATGTGTGTAACTCGTCTCTCCCAAAGCAGGGTTTGATTCGGTTGTTCCTGGATAGTCTTGACAGATTGATGTTAATGATGTTTTGTTCCCCAACCATGATGTTGAATGGAGATTGTATGTATTCCCCAGAAGAGTTGTTGGAAGGGATGTTCTTATGAATCCCTAGCTGAGTGTTTATCTTTTCCTCAGCCAGTTATCTTTAAATTGAGAAGTATTGGGAATCCCCAGCTGAGCTCATGTTCCTCAGCTTGACTATTTGCATCTTTGAATATAGAAGTATTGATATAGCAGTCAGTTTAGAGGTTTTATGTTACCTGATGTTGGGTATAGATTTAAAATCCCTCATAACTGTGCTTTGGCTATGATGTTAACTTCTGATATCCCCATATGGATCCCCAGTAGGACTGCATGTGTTGATTTCCAGCAGGTTCCTATGTGATTTTTAGCAAGTTTGGCACTCTATCCCCAAGCGGAGCAGGAGTTGTATGACGGTTATTCCTCGTGAAGTTTGATTTTTATCAAGAATATTTCCATCACCAGCATATTATTACCTTTCCTCAGCAGGATGATATTCCTAGCAGATGCTGTTTTATCATGATCTAAGCCTTGTAGTAGGATTGTATTCCTTTGATGGCTTGTGATATTCCCCTGCAGATTTCAAGTTGAATCTCCAGCATGTTTGCCTGCTTTGGTGCCTTGGGATTAGCCGAGTATCCGGTTGTTGTGGTGTTCATGTCACCCGTTATTTATCTTTATGTCTGTTTTGTCAGCATATTCATAAGCATATTCATACGCATAAACATAGCATTGTTTGCTTGCATTCTTGTGTTTATCATTGTTATTTGCTCTTTGGTGTGGATTTTCCCCACAGAGTGTGTGTGTTGTATTCCTCTCAAGTTTAGAGTGTCGACCATTAAGCAGAAAGAGTTAATCCTTTCTAATTCCCCACTGAGTTTGTTTCTCGTGGATGATGTTGATTCAGTTTCCTCCCAGTTTATTATCTGGATGGATTTTCCCCAGTTGAGATATTTCCTCCTTGGGATGAGTCTTGTTTGACCGTTTCTCTCCAATTTGTTCTTGGATTGAACTTCGGTCCTCTATATTGCTTTGGAATTAAGCTATCGCTGTTTGATAGTGGGCAATATTTTCTCCAGCTTGCGTATATTGCTCTGGAATTTAGCTATCAGTAATCGATAGTGGGTGATATTACCAGATTTGATCAAGTTCTTTTACTTGTGCTCCTACCCAGTAAATCAGGTAGTTGAGATGTTATCCTCTTACCCAGTAAAAAGGTAATAGAGTTTGTTATTCTTTGATTCAGCTCCTACCCAGTAAATCAGGTAGTCGAGAAATTGTTCTACCCAGTAAATCCGGTAGTCAAGCTATTTTTCTTACCCAGTAAAAAGGTAATGTAATCAGATTTTTTCCTCTTACCCAGTAAAAAGGTAATTTGATTGAGTTCCTACCCAGTAAATCAGGTAGTTGAGAATTGTTCTACCCAGTAAATCCGGTAGTCAAATTATTTTCTTACCCAGTAAAAAGGTAATAGAATCAGATATTTTCATTTACCCAGTAAAAAGGTAATCTGATTGAGTTTCTACCCAGTAAATCCGGTAGCCGATATTTCTTCTTCTTACCCAGTAAAAAGGTAACAGAAACTATTTCCATGTGATTGAGTTCTCTACCCAGTAAATCAGGTAGTTTGAAAATTTCTTACCTAGTAAAAAGGTAATAGAAGTTGTTTCTCTTTGATTGATTTCCTACCCAGTAAATCAGGTAGTGGATCATACTCCTATCCAGTAAATTGATAGTCGAGTATGTTGTATTTCCTACCCAGTAAATCAGGTAGTCGAGAATTTTTTTTTCTTACCCAGTAAAAAGGTAATTGAGGTTATCCCTCCGGATTTTACTCCTATCCAGTAAATTGATAGTCGAGTATGTTGTATTTCCTACCCAGTAAATCAGGTAGTCGAGAATTTTTTTTTTCTTACCCAGTAAAAAGGTAATTGAGGTTATCCCTCCGGATTTTACTCCTATCCAGTAAATTGATAGTCGAGTCCATTGTTTTCTCTACCCAGTAAATCAGGTAGTTAAGAACATTTCTTACCCAGTAAAAAGGTAATTGAGGTCATTCCTCCATATTTTACTCCTATCCAGTAAATTGATAGTCGAGTCCATTGTTTTCTCTACCCAGTAAATCAGGTAGTTAAGAACATTTCTTACCCAGTAAAAAGGTAATTGAGGTCATTCCTCCATATTTTACTCCTATCCAGTAAATTGATAGTCGAGTCCATTATTTTCTCTACCCAGTAAATCAGGTAGTTAAGAACATTTCTTACCCAGTAAAAAGGTAATTGAGGTCATTCCTCCGGATTTTGCTCATATCCAGTAAATTGATAGTCGAGTATGTTGTATTTCCTACCCAGTAAACCAGGTAGTTGATGATTTCTTTTCCATTTCTTGGATTTAAATATTTGTTTGGTTGATATTCCTGGCAGGGTGTTTATTTTTTTTTCCTGGTTGAATTTTGTTCCTGATTATATCATATCTTTTCCCAAGTGGAGTCTGTTATCCAGTGATTTATTTTCCTGGTAACTCTGTTGTTGTCTGTCTGTTGTTTCCCCAGCGGGATTTTCTTCTGTGTCCCCAAGTTGTACTTTTCTCTGGTTGTCATTATTTTCCCCACAGAGATCTTGGGTTTGCATATCATACTCATATCATATCATTTGTTCTCTTAGGACAAAAATTGGGTATTCTGTATTTAAGTCTCTCCCATCTTGTAGAGACGAAGATGTCAATCTTCATATCTCCGGATTGAAGAAACTTAAATAGGGGCAGCTGTAACACCCTAATTTTTGCCCTAAGACTGTTTCGCATATCATTTGCATTTTGCATATCAAACAAGATCGCACTGGTTCCGAGTTTCTCCTCAGATCGGGTCTATGCTTCGCAGGGGATCACCATTATTTTTACTGTTTTATATTTGTTCATATTTACTAATTATTAACCAAAATACAAAAAAAAAATATGTTGCAGTGTTCTTCTTCTCTGTGTGCAGGTTTGCGAGGATGAGACAGTAATTCCATTCAGATGCGTTTGTTCAGTCACAATTTGATTTCAAGTGGATGTTTGACCTAATCTGGTCAAACTATTAAAAGATTGTTTCGACTGCAAGTTGTGTGTGCTAGTGGTTTGTTTCTCAGACTGTGTGCATTCAAAAGTTCAAGATTGTGTGCTGGAAATTGTCAGTTTATCAGACAGTGTTTTGTGTGAAATTTGGTTCGAATATTCAATGTTCATCAGTTCATCAGTGATTCGTTTGTGGATTTATTTTCCACATCATGGTTTCAAATAATCGAGGCAGATTTCAGATGATGGTTGTGGTATTTGAGTTGTGGATTGTTCAGTGGTTTAGTGATGGATGTGTTCATTGTGCAAGAAATAATCAAGATTTGGTTGTGGGACTAAAAAATCATCACTTCATTCATTATCCATTTCCAACTAGACCTTTATTTTCTTATAACCATTATTTCTATTTTTTTTTTGTTCATTTTTTCTAATCACTTTCATATCCATCGTCCATTTTTTCGATTAAATTTGTCATCCATTGTATCCAATAACCATTTTTCTTCTTCTTTTTTTTGTATTATCCGATTCTTTTTAGTTCAATCATCCAAGTTATCATTTTAACGAATTATCCATTCAAATTTCGACTTTCTAAACCATCCATTTTTTCATTATATCCATTATGTCCAGATAATTCTCGATTATCCACCCATGTTCATAAACAATATTTCTTTTGTCCATCACAAAAATTTATTTAGTACATATTCACCATTTTTCTTTTATTAATCCATTTCAAAAGATTGTTATCCTTAAGCCCATTTTTTTAACAAAAAACAATTTGATATAAAAAAAATATACAGCTTAGGCCCATTGATCCATTTCAGTTTCTAAAAGAAATTGATTAAAAAAATTACAAAAGAATATCCCAGCCACAGATACAGCCAATTTCACATCATGCCAAGCACTCCAAGCTTCCATAGTACCAGCACACTCCAAGGCCCCACACATCAGCATTTCCCGTAAGCTATTACATCCGTACCAAGCCAAGGCATTTTCCCAGCCAGTTCCCAAAAGTCACGCGCATACAGCTTCAAGCTCAAAGCCATCAGCACAAGTTAGCTTCACAACTTACGTATCCAAGCCATCACACTTTTCTCGCTAGCAAGCCGCAAACATACGCATTCAAGCCAAGCTATCATACGCCTTGCATAGTGAATCAAATGTACAGCCAACACTGCACGAGAAACACATGCGAACTTCACGTCACACCCAAATCCTCACCAGTTTCCGCAGACCCGCACGTGAATAAAACGCATTGAACCTGAACCATCCCAAAACGCAAAACAAGCGAGCATTAAACGCAGAAAAAGAATGAAAAGGGGACACGAGATTCTCATGAACCAAAACGCACCAAATCACTCAAAACGGTAGCATTGCTTTTGAAACTCTAAAACGAAATCAGCCCTCATTCTACACGGCTCTCCCTCTATAAAAACATAATATCTCTCAATCTAAACTCAAGCTTTAGAAAGCCATAAAACCCCTGTAGAAATTTCTCATCAATCTTACAAGTTATATCTCCATTCACCTTCAAACACAGGAAACACGCCAGTTCAAATCAAGAGAGAGTGAGAGACTGATTTGAATTCTGATCGAAATAAGTGTAATGAAATTGGAAAAATCAATGTGAGAAAGAGTTTGAGATTGGCGAAAGTGAAAGAAGAAGAAAACCTAAATTGAGAGGAGAGTTGCGATTAGAGTTTTCGGATGCAGAGTTGACTTTTTAATTTGAGGAGACCACCGTCGGATTTTACAGTGAAGGTGAGGATGAAGTCCCTCCCTGTTCGTCGCCGCCCTTGTGTTAACGGAGAAGAAGAGTTGTTCTTCTGTGTTGTTTGTTTCTTTTTCGTTTTTTTTTATATATAATTGGTTTGGCTTTTGTTTTAAGAAGAACTAGTATTGGGCTCATCTTGGAGCATCCATTTCTATCCACACCCGCGGGTTCTCATTCCCCCTCCCACTATATTTTTTTCTTTGTGTTAATTGCTTTAAGTTCTTTTCCTTTCTTTCTTTTTTTATTTCTATTTTTGTTATGAAGTGTTGTATAAAAAAATGATATAGAAAATAATGTTTAGAAAAAGAAGTCTAGAAGAATTTTATGAAAAGATTTTATAAGAAAATTTAGAAAAAATATTTTAGAGAAACAATTTGGAAAAGATTTTTTTTTTTAGAAAAAGATTTAAAAATATTATTCTATTTCTTTTTGGATCTATTTTTAGATTCATTTTCTTCATCTCTTTTTCTTTAATTTTGGTCGATGACAAATCTTCCGATTCGGGATTGTTGATTTCCGATTAAGCTTAATCTTCATTATTTCAAATCTATGGATGAATGATCATTTGGATCATTCTCCATACTTTGAGATCGTGATAGGTTGATAATCGAGAAATTCAACGATAATCTCGATTAAGATTAGACCTCCCTCTTTCTTTTAGTGTGGCATGTTTTCGGAGAACGATCCATTATATCGTTTCTCTAACATGTATTAACACGAATATTTTCCACTTTAATTAGTGGTGGCCGGCCTCATTTGTAGGGTAATTACTTCGTAAATTACTCGGCGATTGCTTAACATAGACCTAAAGTTGTCCCGATTCGATTAAAGATCCACTTGGATCCGGTTGCCTCGGTTTTATTTTCATTGTTGTGGTTGTGCTTGATTAAGTTCATCATACCACCTTATATTGTATATAATATAATAATGTGAATATAATTGTTTAAATTTAATCTCTTGCACCTTATCCTTTTATTTTAAATCTCTCGCTCCCTTATCTCCTTATTACATTTTGCCATATTATATCATATATCATTGTTTATATTCATATTGTGCTTGTATATATTCATATTGTGCTTGTTTTCTATTTTGTTCATTGGGACATTAAAATACTTAATAAAGGATTAAACTCTTAAAAAACTTGTGACTTCTAACATTGGACTTATGGTTACTATCCCGAACTTTTGGAGATTGGACTTAGACTTCTAGGATTCCCTTTGCTCAAGTTGGAGTGGTTAGAAACCTTGGCCTCAAATGATGTCATTAACTTTTGAAGATGAAATTCCGATCTTTGAAGATTTGTACATATGGGTTTGGTAACTTCTTTCCTTAGCTTTTAATTCAAGCATTAGGACTAGTCTCTTCATCTCCTCCCCATTCTTTAATTTTCAAAACTTCTTCCTATTTCAAAACCTTCTTGTTTTCTAAACTTCAAACATTTTCATAAACAAACCTTGACTTCGGTCAAGCGATTTTTTAACCTTTTCCTTTTATTTTCTTAACCAAATATTAATTCATGTAAATATATTAAAACCATTTTTGTACATACTTTAAAAAATACAAATCCATTCAATTGTTTTTGTGCCTTGTGCACCTTTCTTCTTTTCCACATGTTTAGATATGATTCATCCCTTTTAGCGGAATTATTCGCTAAGGGATGACGACTTATCTCTACATCTTAAAATCAATTCAACCCACTTATTCTTTTCAAACTTTGTACCACGAACTACGAGGTTTTGATCTCGCATTGCACTTTGTGGGTACGTAGGCATAAGGCTTTAAAACCTTATCAAACACAAAATCATTAAAAAATATTCTTCTCCTCATCTCTTCCATCATTTTAAACAAACCAATTTCAGACCAAAAAGCAATAAGTATTTCAAAGGGCTCCCGTGGAGTACCACGGATGAGTCGGGTGCCTAAAACCTTCCCGGTTCATAACCAATCCCCTTACCCAATCTCTGTTTATTTCTTTTAGCCTTTGATTTTAGAATCCTAGGTTTTTATTCATTCTTTTACCTTTTTCCATTCGGAAATAAAGAAAAGCGCGGTGGCGACTCTGTGTTAATCGAGTTAAGTTAATCAATAGCTTACACTCACGATTTTACCGCTACACCAAGGTCTCTCGTTCGCGCTTAACCTCGTATAGCTCAGATTTCAGCCTTTCCTGGAGTTTGTATTCTTCTTTGTAACTGGACAAGTCCTGGGATAGCTGGTCCTTTTCAGTCCTGACAGCTCAGAGCGCCTCCTCCGCGACCTTTAACTCAGACAACGAGCAGGCATTATCGGACAGGACCATGGCAATTTCCATGACCCTGATCACCGCAGCGACATCCTGAGATAGATTGGCACGTCTGCTCGCCGTTTCCTGGTTGAGTATAGCTTTAGCCTCCATAGGCTCCACCCCAACATAACCTTTTGTGCTGAAAACTTTACGCTCTAGGTAGCAGGGAGGAAGAAGATAGGTTCCTTAGTTCTCAGACGGACCTCCTTGCACAACAGTTGATCGACCTGACGAACCATCAGAACAGGGACACTTGTGGCGAGGTGAATCATCCACCAGGATGGGACTGTCCGACATCGTTGTCACAGGCAGAGAGTTCTGGTGTGGAGAGATTGGAGTGGGACTGGAGGTCCCAGAGCCACCGGTCACGTTCTCGGTAGCTAGCTGTTGGACGTGGCCCTTGCTCTTTTTCTTAGACTGCTTAGTCGGGCCCCCAGCCTTGTTAGCCAATTTTAGTGTGCGTTCCCTGAGTCTGGGCATTTCACCTGCAAAATGAACAAGTCAGCAAGGCAAGTTAAAAATAAAAAGCAAGAGAGAGTCGAGAATAAACTACCTAAAAGTAGGATAGCCTCCTCATCTGACTTATACTTAAGCACAACCCTAATGTTAATTAGTCGGGGCTCTAAGATAGGCAGCCCATCATCGCCCAGTAACTGATTGTCTAGTCGGTCTATGCACGTTGCAGGGTTGAAACTTCGGACATAGGCCACCAAATTTTTGTAGTCCAACCTATCCTTGGTCCCCATATGCTCAGGCTTTACCCTATAATGATTGGTCGACAGACTGAAATGATTCGGCCTCCACTCAAGGGAGATCTTTGACACCAGGCGCTCCCTGCCGTTGGCCTTCCGGTTCAAAAATATATATGTTGTCAAAGGTGTGTTGGGTGATGGGTTTCATCGTGTACCACCTGTCTTTGAAATTTCAGACAAAGTCGTGGTTGGTTTAGAAAAACCTTGAAGACTGCTTGAAAGAAACCCAACTATGTCGTCCATCACTTCCCAACCGTTGCAGGTGGAAGACGCGAAAGAAAAGAGGCAGGATGCAACTAATTTCGAGATACTGGCATACCGGTTCAAACCCCCGAATGAATGATATGGCGTTGGGATAGACTTGCGAGGGCGCCAGCTTGAGCCACCTGAAAACCCCCATCTGAAAGTCATTGAAGGGGAGTCGTATCCCCGCTTCCCGAAAGGCAAGCTCGTACATAGCGAATTGTTCTCCCCGAAAATACGAGCATATCCGTTGCTCGGGAAGAGGAGCGTAACACTGCCAATTAAAAGGCTCTTCGGGGCCCACATCCTTGACTACCGTGTGAGCGTTGGTGTGGCCGTCAGTAAAGCGAGACTCTATCTCCATTGGTTCGTCTATCTCCCGAATGAAGATGGAACGCTCCCTTCTGCGAGACGTCCTTGGTTCGCGTTACCTGAAAAGTAGAGGAAACAAGTGAATTCGACGTCGCATCAAATTCACTCTTCCACCGCAGTTCAAGTGAAAGGGAGAGGGGGAAAGTACCCTACATACTTATACTAAATTTCCCGAGACATTCAAAGAGTGCCCGAGATACCCAAGGAATTTATGAAGGTTTTGCCCAGGACATTCGAAGAATGCCCAAGACATTCAAAGAATTCATGAAAATTTCGCCCGGGGCATTCAAAAGACGCCTGCGATATTCAAATGAAACTCCTATGTTTTCCCGACATATCCATACAGTGCCCGGGGCGTTTACCCAAATTTCCTATGTTTTCCCGGCACATTCACAGTATGTCCGGGACATTCATCTCAAAAACCCTAGAAACAACCTAAGAAAAGGGCATTTCTACCTACTCCGGCAAATAAATCACCATTCTAACCAGAATATCAAACTTAAACTACCAAGAAAAAGGAACTGAAACGTTACCCGACATGATTTTGGTTGTGGTGACAACGACGATGGTTATTCTGACGGAAGAAGAGATGCAGGTATGGTGAATCGTTAGGGGAGAGTAGAAAGGGGAAAAAATGAAATGGTCCCTTCACCCTTTTTTATAGGCGTTGCGTGAAAGGACGCGCCTAGGTAATCATTACCTAGATTCCCTAAGGCGGCCAACATTTAATGCGCCATAACACGGGAAACGAAGTGTCACATATTAAAATCATTGAAGACACGTCATCATGGAGAATCCAAAAAGACGGTGATCATGTGCTACATCCTCGACGTCCAAAGATGCCATGCACCAGGAAGTTTTCCCCGACAAAAATAGATGCTCACAGATTCCCCGACGCTAGCTTAAGCATATTTCAACTTCATTCATCCATATCCTTCGAGTAGCGTCATAAGCTCAACAAGGTGAGATTCTCGTCATCCCCGACATATCATTCTGAGGGTTGTCAAAAACATTCCACCCGACATCGTGCTTCTCGCCACACATGAGCTCGCGACTGTCTATGACTCTGAAGGTTATGCCCTACAAGCTTCTTCTTAAGTCCTCACTCCGTACCGGAGTTTCGACTTAGGGGGCTCTTGTTCCGGACTGGGCCTCTAAGACAGTGTCGGGCAAAAGGCCAATCAGTCGGGCAGAGGCCCAACCTAGCGAGCAAAAGGCTCAAACCGTCGGGCACGCCACGACCCACTAGCTGACATTGGGGAGACTACGTCTCCCCCACGTACGCCACGTCATCCAACTGCCCACTATTATCTCCTAGAATATAGGGGAAGTTGGACCAAAGGCCAAACCACGTGTTAGGTCTTACATGCTCCTACGCGTTCCATGACAGTTCTTCCTTGAGCCTAGCTGACCCAACCCAATAAATAACATTGGCCAAATGTTGGGGGAACACTATAAATACCCTCTTTCACTAGAGGGTCAAGTATTTTGGACATACTATTATATTCTACTTCTGTACCTATACTCACTTAAGCATCGAAGTGTCTTGCAGGTACACCCGTCACCTTCTCTCAATCAACCGTCACGTTTGTTGCTCAGCACCTGGAACGCCTTTCTGATCAGGTAAGATCAATAATGAAGGGAGTAATATATTTTTAATATTTTTTATTTTTATTTTCTATCAAACTAATTTTAATATAAATGTATAAAAAATTGTAGTATTTTTTTTAATGATTTTATAGGTCAAAATTAATTATTTTTAGATGAAAGTTCATCAATTTAAAATTTAAAATTTTAATTTGAATCAAAATTACTTATAATTTATGAAATTAGAGAATAAATATCTTAATTTTAAAATTGTTAAAATAATTTGAATTTTAAAATATCTAAGGCCAAATATATAAGTAGTCAATTAACATAAAAAATTGAATATGATTATAAGGAATTATATGATACTTATAATATGTGTCATAAATTTTGTGCAACTCTACTCCATCTATCACAGTGGTGGAGAAGCCTCTTTCTGAACATGAATTAATAATAATAATAATAATAATAATAATAATAATAATAAAATATAAATAGGTTGACAAGTTAATAAAGAAAAATGGAGATGGGTTCACAGTTGGTCCCACATAGCAATATTGATCAGGAAAAACAGTAATTATTTTGAGTTGGGTGCAAATTGATAACTTGAGAGGGTGCAAAATAAAATAATATAGATTTATTATGGGTGATTTGAAAAAGTGAGGGGGTGCAGTTGCATCCCCTAGGCTAGGCGTAGGTCCGCCCCTGTTCCTATAAATTATAAAGGGAGATCAAATAGATTAAGTAAGGTAACTCTCACCTAATTATGTGTCTCAATAGTTGATTTGGTCCCTAAATAAAATAAAAGAAATACATGTGTAAAACACTCAAGAAGATACTACAAAGTTAGAACTTTGGTGTAATATCATAAAGGAAATGCCTTTTAAATCATGATTGTATTCATAAGGATAACTTGTAAGAATAAGAGGTTTATGGTCCAGCTTATGGCGGGAACTAAACCTATGAAGGAGAAATTAGTAAAATGTTTTTGTAAGGACTTTTGAGCTAAGTGAATCCTAAAAATGACTTAAAACATAAGTTAGTCCTATGGATTTTGAATGAGTCTCTCTCCGTACATACATATATATAAATTTTTATAAAAAATGATTTGTCCTTATACTTATACTTCCTATGTGAGCTATTTGTTTGAGGGAAAACAATAATCCAATCGGGGGGGGGGGGGGGGGGGGGGGATTGATAATTCATGTTTTTATCATTTTTATCTATTTAAATATATCATTTATTTTCTACTTTTGTTTCGTTTTGTTTCCATTTTACTTCAGTTTTCTAGTTTCTCTTATGTTTCAAGAATTTGAAGAGGATCAAGGATTAATGCATGGCACATACAAGTCTATAATGCCCATTACAAGTTGGCTATAATGTTTCATGTATGGTGCTGAAATCTTTTCTTTCTTGCTCATATTTCCCAAGTCGCCCAAGCAACATTATGGTTGAGCTTTTATTTCACTTGGTATAACATTTTATTTAAGGGTTAATACTATGGGTGATTTTTTAAAACCCCATGTAAAAGAAAGTTTGAATTCCCTGCATGCCTTATGAAGATTCCCATGTTTTGCCCTTTCAAGAAACTCATTTATAACAAATAATGATGTGACAATTTTTTATTTTATTTTTAACAACGTGGATTGTTAAGTTGACATTTTATATTTTTTTATTATTTTTTATTAAATCTAAGTGGCTTTTATTTTTGATTTTTTACAGATTGATAATAGATTCATAAATTTGTATAATGTGGATTTATTTTTGATTGATTTGGAATGAAGCATGACATTTTATTTATACAAGACGAATTGAAGATTCGAGTTCTACATTTATGGATGAACTTTCTTATTCTATTAAATTGAGATTGACCTTGCTTATTCTAAGATAGTGCAAACCTTCTATATCCTAAGATATAACTGGAAATTAAGTCCAGACTATTAATGTGAAATAGGAGTAAGACTCATCATATTCTCTATTAATCCCCCACAAACTCAGTGGTGTTTAACACTCTTAGTTTGTCTAAGGAAACAAAACTAAGGATGATCCAAATATTTTGTGAGAATATCTGCAATTTTGAAACTGTGCAGGAACATGTTCAACTATCAGCAATTTGTTGAGTACTTTTTCATTGACAAAGAATATGTCTAACTCCATATGATTTGTCCTTGAATGCAACACAGAGTTATGGCTAAAAGCAATTGTACTTTGGTCATCACAATAAATGACAAGAGTAGGAATATGCAAACACAATTCTTGAAGCAACAATTTAACCCACATAATTTCAGAGGCAACAAAAGCAAGGCTGCGATATTCTACTTCAGCAGAAGACTTGGAAACAAGAGTTTGCTTTTTAGACCACCAAGAGATGAGGTTAGATCCCAAAAATATACAAGCACCAGAAGTTGAGCGTATGTCATCAATATTTGATGCCCAATCAACATCACAGTACGCCCTAAGATGAACATTGTCGGACTCTAAGTTTTGACCAAGGGTTTTTGTCGGTCTAAAAATAAATTAAAAAGGGACTTTTTGACCTTTTAGACTGACATTTGAAATTTTTCGGGTTTTATTCTTAAATCTAATAATTATTAAAAGAGTCCTAAATTATAAATGTTTATCATAATTTTAGAGGGTTATATTTTTAAAACAAAACGGGTTATATTATGTTAATTAATAAATATTATTATTAATTATTGAATATATAATTTTTGGGTTTAATAATATTATTACTAATATTATTTAGTTTTTTTAAAAGTATTATTTTGAATTTTTTAAATACCATTACGGGTAAGGATTTTTGGGTTTTTCTTTTAAAACAAAAATATTATTATTATTGTTATATTAATATTTGGGTTTATTAATAATAATAGTATTACTAATATTATTATTTAGTTTCTAAAAATTATTATCAATTATTGTTAATAGTAGATATTTTGGATTTAATAATAATAATATTATTATTAATATTAGGGATAAATATACAAAACCCCCCTGTCATTAGGGCGGTGGAAGTCTGTTGAACATGGTAATGAGGTGTGGATAAGTCTGTTGAAGAATCACCAGTTGTTGAGAAAGCTGATGTTGTTCATGAAATGGGTGGTGGAAGTGAGGATGGTGGCGTTGATAAAGCATCAAAGTTGCAAGTTTAATAAAAAAAACCTCATCAAATCAAAAATCAGATTTTACCGCCCCCTATTACCCTCAATGAAGTACAGTCAGCAACCCAGTCATCATTGAGGGTAACAGGGGGCAGTAAAATCTGATTTTTGATTTTATGAGGGGGTCTCTATTAAAAAAAAACTTAAAGGGGGAAAACCAAATCACGCCCTAATGACAGAGGGGTTTTGTATATTTATCCCTTAATATTATTATATTTATTATTAGTTTTTATTAAAAATATTATGTTAGTTTTTAATTAAATAAAATTGGGGTTTTATAAAAAAGTGGTGTACTTAGTCTAGAAAATTATTTGAAAATCTAATAATTACTTATTAGATTAATAAAATAATTTTTTCTTTATTTTTTTTTAGTTTTAGGGTGGGAGAAGTTTTTTGTATTATTTATTTTTATCTTTATTGTTTTATTTGAAATATATTTAAAAATAAAGGAATTTTATTCTTTATATTTTTTGATTTGAAAATATTTAAAAGAAGAGTAGGATTATATTTTAGATTTTAATCTTATTTAAGATCTTATTTTAAAAAAAGTTGGGAGGGGATTTTTTTTATATATATTTTGTCAAATCTTATTATTATATTATTAATAATTATATTAATATTATTATGATTTTATTTTTGGGCCAGATTAACTTTGTTGATTCTAACTCCTAATCCTAATTTTGTTCTATAAATAGAACTTTTGTCTCTCATATTTTCGTCACCCACTATTCACATATTCAAACCCTAAAGGTTGTTGTTCTTCACATTGAAGAGCAACAAAAATTAAACCCTAAAACTTTTTACCAACAACTATTCTATCAAGGGTAAAGGGAAAATATCGGGTCAAAGACAAAAGGAGAGAACACATTAAGAATACTAGTTTTATTCTACTAATATTTCTACATCTTAATCCACTTAATTTAATTCAACTAACCAAAACACAACTTAAATCAACTTAATCAACTTAACCAAACAACATAATACAAAAATATTTAATTAAATAATTAATTAAATAAACAGGGCATTACACTTTCTATTAGAATATCATCCACATAGAGCAACAAAATAACAAATGAATTACCAAGATGAAATCTGAAGTAAACACAGTGGTCAAACTAACTTATGATGAAACTTATGCGTGCCATGAACTTGTCGAATCTCCTATTTCACTGTCGAGGATATTGTTTCAACCCATATAAAGATATCTCCAGTTTGCACACATACTTTTTCTTCCCTTTTTCGACATACCCTTTAGGTTGCCTCATAAGGATAGTTTCATCTAGATCACCATACAAGAACGCAATCTTCACATCCATCTGTTACAGTTGAAGGTCGAACTGTGCCACCATGACAAACAACATTTGAATGGACCTTTGTTTTACAACAGGAGAGAACACATCTTTGAAGTCGACACCTTCTTTTTGAGTGAAACCCCTAATGACCAATCTTGCCTTGTATCTCTTCGATGGAACTCATTTGATTCCTTCCTTAACTTTGAAAATCCACTTACAACTGACTAACTTGGCTCCAACAAGTTTCTTGATCAATTCCCATGTGTTGTTACCATGAAAAGATTTCAACTCATCATCTATGGACTTCAGCCATTCAGTCTTATTTTGACTCCTCATAACTTCCTTATAGTATATATATTCTTCATCTAGAGACTCACTTGTAGAGATTAAGGCATAAGCTATAAGATCTGCACAACCAAGTCTGTGAGGTGGCTTGATGACTCTTCTTGACCTATCTCTTGCCAGTAGGTAGTCATAGACCGTTTCCTCATTTTCTTCATCATCTTGCTCTTCTCCTTCGACTTCATCTGGGTTATGCACTTCAACATCACTGAAAGCTCCAGTGGTTTGACTAAATTTTGGTAAAACACATTAATGATAAAGATGAAGAAATTTGGGAATGAGCCAACTTGAAGAAATCTGATCATGATCAAATATGTCGAAGAATATGGCACAATGTGAAGATTCGACATCATGGACTGATGTAACAGATTGGTTTAAACCTGTTTTGAATCTATTTGAGGATTTGATGTGCGTTTAGGAGTGGATCAAGGATCAAAGATACTAAGCCCATGGAACAACTAAAGGTTATTTAAGGAGACTTAGACTTAGGGTTTAATATATCTTTTATAAGATTTTGTAATATCTTTTGTAGCCTAGTTCTTAGGAAGAAAATAAAGATTAGGGTTTTGAGAGTCGCAAACTCTTTAGGATTTGTAAGTCTCCCTTTGTATCAGTTTGATACATTGTGGTAGGCATATGTATGATACATGTTCAGAAGTCATTAGGTAATGGAATGTATATTGTTCTTGGATGAAGCTTTGAAGCAAATCTGAGTTAGCGTGTTGGTCAAGAATGCTTGAAAGTATTCTGTATTGACAAAAGAAAGATGAAGATGTCACAGATTATGATAGAGGGAGATAGAGGGGGTTCTCGTATCAAATCTAGAGTTCTTTGATAAAGACATTTATTGGATAGTGATTAGGAGATAAAGTTGTAAATGAGGGAGTTTAGCTTTATGGTAATACTACAAATATTGAAGTTTTCTTCATGGATTGGTATCCCCATAGAGTAAGTGAATTACACTGAACTAGGTTAACATATTCTATGTTATTTTTATCTTTTTGCAGATTTACCTATTCTGTTTTTATTCATGATTAACATGTCGAACCAAATGTTAAGACACCTGACATGTTCATACATTGATATTGTTGAATATCAGTCCTTGCGCATGAGCCTTATTTAACGCATAACAGAGATCAATGTCTCGACAAGTGGTTAAAACATATGTGATTTTTGTAGAAGAATTCCAATAGCTATGCTCCACCTCAACAAGAATATATCCATGTTCTAGCTCTTCATCAGCATCATCATTTTTCTTGAAATCCATCCCAGCTTCATTGAAAATTACATCTCGACAGGTGATACACCGTCTGTGACCTGGCTCTAGGCACCATAGCCTATAAGCTTGGACTTCTTCAAGGTATTTCATGAACATGCATTTCAGATATCTAGGTTCAACCTTGTCTTGCTTAATGTGAGCATAGGCCATGCAACCAAATACTCTTAGTTCGTTGAGATCTGGTGGATGTCCCGACCAAACTTTTTCACGTGTCTTCATATCTAACATAGTCGAAGGATATCTATTTATCAGATATGTTGCTGTCAAAATAGCCTTAGCCCAAAACACCTTCTTTAATCCAACACTAGTCAACATGCATCTAACTCTTTCTAAAATAGTTCGATTAAACCTTTCTGCCAAACCATTTTATTGTGGAGTACCTGTAGTAGTTATATGCCTTGAAATACCCAAGGCAACACAAAAACTTTCGAATTCCTCATTGCAAAGTTCAAGGCCATTGTCGATTCTCAACCTCTTGACCTTTCTTCTAGTATGATTTTTGACTATAGTCTTCCAACTTTTGAAGTTCTCAAAAGTTTCATCCTTAGTTTTCTGGATGAATACCCTTAACTTTCTGGAATAATCATTAACTATGGTTAGGAAATACCTTACTCCTGAATGTGATGGACACCTTGAAGACCCCAAAGATCATCATGGATATAATCAAGGGATCCATGTGTTTTTTGTTTCCCTTTGTTGAGCTTCACTCTTCAAGATTTTCCAAGTACACATGGTTCATTTAACACCCAAAATTATCCCACGAAATATTAATAAAAATCAAAGTAAAATTTAAACTAAATATTTGAGAGTTGCATTTCAACTTCAAAACCAACATAAAGCTCATGATACATTTATAATAAAATTCGTTTAACATGCAGCGAAATTCAAAATAACATAAAATATTTTCTTTACGAAATGTTTTTCACAAAATAAAACAACTAAAATGAAACGTCGTCCCGACACCCAAAGCAACGTATCAGAGCCACTATCCTAAGACGAGAAGTACACCGACATCACTGACCACCACTCGACTTATCCTGCTCACCTGCATGTTACCCACGGGAGGGCATCATTCAAAAAGAAGGGGTGAGATACTTACATTATAAAGATTGTATAAGAAGAATTAAGCAAGTATCCTAAAGTACACCGCTTCTCAACAAATACTATTCAACAACATCTACATATAGCCACACACCATATACAACGACTACAACAATCATGCATCATATACAATAACTACAACAATCATGCAATGAGACTCGACTTGACTCTATGCATGCGGTACCATAATCCGATCTCTATTTCAAGATTCAGTTTCCGTCGGAACTCTCGACCCCTCTTTCATGGTCCAGTATGATCCCTATTTCATGATCACACCCTTGACCCCTATTTCATGGCCACGTACGATCCCCATTTCACGATCGTACCAACATCACAACAACGACATACCCCCACCTTGGTATGTTATTCAACTATGCATCATGTAATGCAACATCAGTGACATACACGCGTACTTATTATGACAACATCATAAAACATCAACAACAACAACTTATATTCAACTATTCATCACAACATCATTCCTCATATAATAATTCATCAACACGTATATCATCATTATCATCATGCATTTCTAGCATACACTCATTAAAATCAACTCCAACTATCACCAACAGAGCGACATCATATATCACAATAATTATATATATACCACCAATAAACCTATGTAACTCATCACCCCAACAACAAATCCACCAAACATATCAATTGTATTTAAATTCAAATTACACTAATTATCCTTACAATTAAGTGCATAACTCCCCTTTCAATACCTTTAACTACACCACGATGATCCCTATGCATTACTAATTCATTTAAGTAATTTTAAGTAATTTTTCGGAATTTAAAAATTTATTTTTCATGCTACAGGGCTCACTAAGCGAGGGTCATAGCCCGCTCAACGCCGAACTCCCTGACTCTTTTCTCTTAGCGAGCTTTGCAATTTTACAAATCGCTCTTCTGCGCTCTGCATACATTCTGCTACGAAAATCATTTCACCAACACACCAATACCAGCCAAAATTCATAGTGTTTACCAATTTTACTACTGATCGTACCTGGAGATCAGGATCCGATATGGCTGGCGTCGAGCGATGTTGAAGGACGGTTGATAAGGAGAAGAAGGGGGTGTACCTGCAAGGCACTCCGATGCTAAAGTAAGATACTGAGCAAAGAGCGTGCAAGTACGAGAATTAAGGTGAGAGAATTGAATATCCGACCCTCTCCCTGAGAGGGTTTATATATTGTCGTTAGTGGATGGTTATTGGTTCAAACCGTTTGGCGCGGATCGCGGAATCCACACGAATAGGTAACAGTCAAAACTAGCCGTTGGGGGGATTTCATTCTGGTCGGTACAGCCTTGGTCGACAAGGACTGTTATCCTCGGCACAAGCTCGACGACAAGCGTGTCAGCTTGTCACTTTGCCTGGCCAAACTCAGGGAGTTGGGCTTGCCCAGAACAACTACCTAATTCATATAATTATCAACTAATAATAACAAATTACTCATTAATCAACACCATTCCTCCTCAATCTACCACAACATCAATCCCTAACCTCAACCTACCCAATTCCCATTATAAAACCCTTAGAATGGAAGAATCCCACCCTTACCTTAAATCTCGTTGAGGAATTCTTCTCTTTCGCGAAATCTTCTTCCCGATTAAGCCTTTTACTATTCTTCTCCTCCTCCTTTCACGGTCGTTCTTGCTCTCTCTCAAAATACGATTATGTCTTCCCCTTTTCCTTATTTCCAACATAACCCCTAAGACCAAACTTATGATCTTCCCCTTTTACCCTTATTACTTTCACCAATTGACCACCTTGTCCTTATCTCCTATTTATTCCATTTATTTAATTTAACCTCTAATAATATAATTATCCGCCAAAAATACAATTTAATATCACAATTATATTCGATAATATATATTATTCTTCATACACCACTATACAACATTCTCAATAAAATATTTAAAAAAATTTGGGGCGTTATAACTCTCCCCAACTTAAAAGGTTTTCGTCCTCGAAAACTCACCTCATGCAAAAAGATTCGGATACGACTCTTGCATCCTGATTTCCAATTCCCAAGTCATGTACCCACCGGCAGCTCCTCCCCAAATCACCTTCACAAGGATGATTTCCTTGCCTCTCAACTGCTTTACCTCTCAATCATCAATTCGTTCTGGTAATGCTTCAACGGTAATATTACCCCGTACTTCTACTTCATACATCAGTATCACATGTGACAGATTCAGAACATACTTCCAAAGTTATGACACATGAAATACATCATGCAAATTGGAAAATTTCGGCGACAACACTACTCTATAATCAACTGGTCCAACCCTTGCCGAAATCTGGTACGGTCCAATAAACTTAGGAGTGAGCTTCCTCGACTTCAAAGCTCTTCCTACACCGGTCACTGGAGTAACCCTAAAAAATACATGATCTGCTTCCTGAAATTCAAGATCCATTCTCCTCTTATCATGGTAGCTCTTCTGCCTACTCTATGAAGTCTTCATCTTATCTCGAATTAACTTCACCATTTCCGTAATCTATTGCACAATATCAGGTCCAAGTACTACACTCTCACCTGATTCATGCCAGCACAAAGGTGTCTGACATCTTCGGCCATACAAAGCTTCAAACGGTGTCATTCCGTTACTGGAATGATAACTATTGTTATACGTAAACTCAATCAACGACAAATGACTATCCTAAGCACCTCCTTGTTCAAGCACACAAGCCCTCAACAAATCCTCCAAGGATTGCATCGTCCACTCTATCTGTCCATCAATCTGAGAAGGATAAGTTGAACTCAATTCTAGTTTCGAACCCAATGCCTCTTGCAAACTCTCCCAAAACCTCGAAGTAAAACGTGAATCTCTATCCGATACAATATTCAAAGGTGCTCCATGCAACTTCACAATTTCGCCAACATATATTTCTGCCAACTTCTGCAAAGAATATGTAATACCAATCGGTATAAAATACGCTGTCTTAGTCAACCTGTCAACTATCACCTAAATGGAATCATGCCCTCTTGGAGTAGTAGGCAACCCCATAACAAAACTCATCGAAATACTATCCTATTTCCACTCGGGTATATCCAACGGTTGCATCAAACCAGCAGGTTTCTGATGTTCCACTTTCAACTTTTGACAAGTCAAACACGCATACACAAACTGAGCCACATCTCGTTTCATGCTAGGCCACAAAAATATCTTCTTTAAATCCTGATACATTTTCTTTGCTCCTGGATGAATACTCAGTCCACTCCTATTCCCTTCTTCAAGAATCATTCTCTTCAAATCAATATCATTAGAAATACATATACGATCCCAAAATCTAAGTACTCCATGTTCTTCAACTCGAAAATCATTATTTCCAACTTTTTCATCATTAACCATCAAGTCCACCAGTTTCACATCCGATTTCTGACTCTCACTAATAAGATCCAAAAAATCATTATTAACCTTCAACATACCCAACATCACGCTATGAGGTGTTTGTTCACAAACCAAACTCATATCTCTAAATTGCTCAATCAACTCCAACTCCCTAGCCATCATAGTCGACATATGCAATGTCTTCCGACTCAGAGCATCGACCACAACATTAATCTTACCCGGATGATAATTCCGACTAAATTCATAATCTTTCAGAAATTTTAACCAACGACTTTGCCTCATATTCAACTCTTTCTGATCAAACATGTACTTTAAACTTTTATGGTCACTATAAACTTCAAACTTCGAACCATATAAGTAATGTCTCCAAATCTTTAAGACAAAGACAACAGCCGCTAACTCTAGATCATGAGTAGGATAATTCCTCTCATGAATTCTCAACTTACGCGAAGCATACACAACAGCCTTATCATCTTACATCAATACTCCACCTAAACCCATCAAGGAAACATCACAATAGACCACAAACGATTCGTCTACTTTCGGTAAAATCAAAACTGGTGCAATAGTCAATTTCTTCTTTAGCTCAATAAAACTCTTCTCACACTGAGAATTCCACACAAACACTTTATTCTTACAAGTCAATTGGGTTAACGCAAGTTCCAACTTTGAAAATCCTTCAATAAATCTTCGATAGTAACCAGCTAATCCCAATAAACTTCTAATCTCTATCACTGACTTCGGAGTCTCCCATTGTAGTACTGCATCTACTTTGGACGGATCTACAACAATTCCCTGTTCCGAAATCACATGACCCATAAAACTCACCTCCTTCAACCAGAATTCACACTTCGACAATTTTGCATACAACTTCTTCTCTCTTAACACTTACAACACAATTCACAAATGTTCGACATGCTCTTCTTCCGATTTACAGTAAATAAGAATATCATCTATAAACACAACAATAAATTAGTCCAAATACTCATGGAAAATCCTATTCATATACTCCATAAATACACCAGGCACATTAGTAACTTAAAATGGCATCACTATATATTCATAGTGTCCATACCGAGTCCTAAAAGAAGTTTTCTGAATATCTTCATCTTTTACTCTTATCTGATGATAACCCGATCGCAAATCGATCTTACTGAATACGCGAGCACCATCCAACTGATCCATAAGATCATCTATCCTTGGAAGCGGATACTTGTTCTGGATTGTCACCTTATTCAGTTGCCTGTAGACAATACACAATCTCATACTACCATCATTCTTCTTTACTAAAAATACCGGTGCTCCCCAAGGAGATACACTCGATCTCACAAATTTATTTTCTAACAGTTCTTCTAACTGTTTCTTCAGATCAGATAACTCGGACGCTGACATTCGATACGGTGCCATCGAAATAGGTCTCGTTCCTGGCACAAGATCAATACTGAATTCCACATCTTTTTCTGGAGGCACATCTATAACATCATCTGCAAACACTTCTGGAAAGTCCCTCACTACTTGCATTTCACTAATTGACATATCATTCTCCAATGACAACGAAGCAAACAGTGCCAAAACTTGCGCCTCGTCATCCATAAGCTCTTTCAACTCTCGAGCAGACAAATAACTAGATTATTTTTCCTCTTCACCAGGAGTAAGAAACCAAACCGACTTACTGAAGCAATTAATATGAACATGGTTGTACAACCAAATCCATACAATATTCCTTATCATAAATCGATAATGGACAATTCAGACATACAAGAGATGCAGTTAGCGACCCATCAATAGGAGTCTCGATAACCATCTCTCCTTTCATTGGAGAAACAACCAGTCCTAATCTCCTCACACAATCAATTGAAATAAAACAGTGCGTCGCACCAGTGTCAATCATAGCAATTAAAGGAACACTATTAATATGACAAATACCTCTTATCAAACAATCCTTGCTGGAAGTCTGTGTCCCTGTCAAGGCGAATACCTTTCCTCCAGTTGCAGCTTACTTGGGCTTCTGACAGTGTGTACTAATATGACCTTGCTCCCCGCAGTTGTAGTAAGTAACCTGGATTGTCTTGCACTCAACAATAAAGTGTCTCGACTGACCACACTTGAAACATTTCTTCACATTAATCGTGCACTCACTGACACAATGACCCATCTCATCACATCTATAACACTTCAGCGAAGCAGGAGCACCTCCCTCACTTGGCCTTTTACCTTCATTTTTTTTCCTGCTTACCCTTATCAGCAGGAGCTGCATAAGGTTTTCCATGATGCATTTGATGTTTCCCTCTTTTCTAGCTAAACCTCTGAAATGCTCAGATCGAGCCTTACTGTCTTCCTCGAAGATCCTGCAGCAATCTCCCAAATCCGGAAACCTTCAGATCCTTTGATAGACAATCGCCTTCTTAATCTCAGGCCTCAACCCATTATCGAACTTGACACATTTTAAGAACTCAGCAGTCACCTCGCTATAATGAGGATAAAACTTCGCCAGATTAGTAAACTTAGCAGCATACTCAATCACTGACATACTGCCTTGTTTCAGTTCTAGAAACTCGATTTCCTTCTTTCCCCGAACATCTTCGGGAAAAACTTTCTCAGAAATTCATTCTTAAACACATCCCAGGTGGCTGCTTCCCCATCCGCATCCAATCGTTGGCGAGTGCCAACCCACCAATCATCAGCTTCCTCTACCAGTCTGTGCGCACCCAACCGCACCTTGTTTCCCTCTGAACACTCCATGACTCTGAAGATTCTCTCAATCTCCTTGAGCCAATCATGTGCCCCATCAGGATCATACTTTCCCTTGAACATTGGCGAATCATTCTTTCTGAACTTTTCTCTTTCACGATCCCCAACATTCCTCGGATTTTGCACAGCCTGTGCCATCGCTTACATAGCAGCGGCAAGTGCAACATCGTTCCTCCCAGCCATTCTAAATCTGTCACATAACACAACACAATCATACAATGCTTTAGAATAAAAAACAACAACACAACTACAACGCGTCAACGACGCTTAACACTCAACAATAACACAACGACTCAAGAACTCTACGACTCGATGACTCGACTACTTGGTTGAACGGACGGACCTGCTCTGATACCACTTTGTAACACCCAAAATTACCCCATGAAATATTAATAAAAATCAGAGTAAAATTTCCAACTAAATATTTGAGAGTTACATTTCAACTTCAAAACCAACATAAAGCTCATGATACGTTTTTCATAAAATAAAACAACTAAAATGAAACATCGTCTCGACACCCAAAGCAACGTGTCAGAGCCACCATCCTAAGACGAGAAGTACACCAACTTCACTCACCACCACTCGACTTATCCTGCTCACCTTCAGTTTACCCATGGGAGGATAACATTAAAACAGAAGGGGTGAGATACTTACATTATAAAGATTGTATAATAAGAATTAAGCAAGTATCCTAAAGTACACCGCTTCTCAACAAATACTATTCAACAACATCTTATACAACAACTACATATAGCCACACATCATATACAACAACTACAATAATCATGCATCATATACAATAACTACAATAATCATGCAATGAGACTTGACTTGACTCTATGCATGCGGTGCCATAATCCTATCTCTATTTCAAGATCCAGTTCCCGTCGGAACTCTTGACCCCTCTTTCATGGTCCAGTATGATCCTTATTTCATGATCACACTCTCGACCCCTATTTCATGGCCACGTGTGATCCCTATTTCATGATCGCACCAACATCACAATAACAACATACCCCACTTTGTTATGTTATTCAACTATGTATCATGTCATGCAACATCAGTGACATACATGCGTACTTACTATGACTACATCATACAACATCAACAACAACAACAACTTATATTTAACTATTCATCACAACATCATTCCTCATATAACAATTCATCAACACGTAAATTATCATTATCATCATGCATTTCTAGCATACACTCATTAAAATCAACTCCAACTATCACCAGCGGAGCGACATCATATATCACATCAATTATATATATATATATGTATATATATATATATATATATATATATATATATATATATATATATACCACCAATAAACCTATGTAACTATCACCCCAACAAAAAATCCACCAAACATATCAATTGTATTTAAATTCAAATTACATTAATTATCCTAACAATTAAGTGCACAACTCCCCTTTCACTACCTTTAACTACACCACAATGATTCCTATGCATTACTAATTCATTTAAGTAATTTTAAGGAATTTTTCGGAATTAAAAAATTTATTTTTCACGCTACAAGGCTCGCTAACGCCGAACTCCCTGACTCTTTTCGCTTAGCGAGCTTTGCGATTTTGCAAATCGCTCTTCTGCGCTCTGCATACATTCTTCTACGAAAATCATTTCATCAACACGCCAATACCAGCCAGAATTCATAGTATTTACCAATTTTACTACCTAATTCATATAATTATCAACTAATAATAACGAATTACTCATTAATCAACACCATTCCTCCTCAATCTACCACAACATCAATCCCTAACCTCAACCTACCCAATTCCCATTATAAAACCCTTAGAATGGAAGAATACCACCCTTACCTTAAATCTCGTTGATGAATTCTTCTCTTTCGCGAACTCTTCTTCCCGATTAAGCCTTTACCTCTTCTTCTCCTCCTCCTTTCACGATCATTCTTGCTCTCTCTCAAAATATGATTATGTTTTCCCCTTTTTCTTATTTCCAACATAACCCCTAAGACCCAACTTACAATCTTCCCCTTTTACCCTTATTACTTTCACCAATTAACCACCTTGTCCTTATCTCCTATTTATTCCATTTATTTAATTTAACCTCTAATAATACGATTATCCGCCAAAAATACAATTTAATATCACAATTATATTCGATAATATATATTATTCTTCACACACCACTATACAACATCCTCAATAAAATATTTAAATAAATTCGGGGCGTTACAGTTCACAAAATTCCAGCTTTTCAACTTTGTCTCCACCAATCAGATTTTGTTTCCCTAATTCGACCAGACCCCTTTCACTGACATGACCCAATATCATGTGCCAAATTTATGTCTTTTACAATAGTTTCGTGGATGCAAGATTTGTCTAACCACCTACAACTTCAGCCTCAAGGGTATATAAGCCTTGTTTCTTCACGCCTTTCAAGACTTCCTCCGACCCCTTCATGACTCTTAAGATACTTTTCTCTCCTTGAAATATATATCCCTTCTTGTCGAATTCACCAAGAGAAATCATATTTCTCTTCAAATCAGGTACATACCTGACTTCAGTCTATAACCTTATTGACTCATCATGGAGGTTGAATCTCATAGATCCAATACCTGCAATTTTGCAAGCTTTGTTGTTTCCTAGCAACATCGATCTACCATATTGATCACATAGCTCCTCGAACAAATCTTTGTTTAGAGTCATGTGTTAAGTGAAACCTATATCTATAATCCACTCCTTTCTTGAGACATCACTTGAAACCACAAGAACATCAGATGCGTTGAAATCATCTTGAATAATGGTTGTGTTTCCACCATCCTTACTTCCATGATCTTTCACGCGTTCAGGGCACACCTTTCTTGTGTGACCCTCCTTCTTACAACAATAACATCGAATACCAGATGTCTCACCACTATAAGACTTTTGTTGAATTTTACCCTTCTTCTAGTCTAACTTACCATTCTTTCACAAGAATTTCCTCTTAACAGCCAAACCTTCACCAACCGTTGAATGTTTATGCTCCTTTTGTTTGTTTAAGTCCTTAATGTACAAGGAAAATTGAACATCTTCAAAGGTCAATGTTTCCCTTCCATACAAGAGAGTTTCTTTGAAGTGAGCATGTGATCTGGGAAAAACGTGCAATAACAACAGAGATTGATCTTCATCATCGATCTTTACATCAATATTTTCAAGATCAAGAATCAACTTGTTGAACATATCCAACTGCTCAGCCAACACTTTGTCTTCACTCATCTTGAATGAATACAAAGCTTTCTTCAGGTAGAGTCAATTCACCGACGATTTGGTCATGTATAAAATTTCAAGTTTTAACCATAACCCCGACGTAGTCGTCTCCTTTGATACATGTCGAATAACCTTATCACTAAGTCTCAACAATATTGCGCTGTTGGCTTTCTCCATCATGAGCGCCTTTTTAGTTTTTGTCAATGTAACATTCATGGCTGCCGCTCCCTTCAACGCTTCCAAACAACCATGTTGAACCAGTAGGGCTTTCATCTTCAAGAGCCACAGACCAAGATCGTTTACTCCTGTGAATTTTTCAATCTCATACTTTGTTGAAGGAAACTTCTTCCACACTCATTGCATCAAATTTTTTGTGAAATCGGATGCCCTGGAAACACAATATAATTGGTTCCTTGATCAGCAAGAAACCCACAAGGGTTAAGGTTTATGAAAAACACAAGGATAACAACAAGTATTTAGTGATAACCTGCTATTCTTTCATTTCTCTTAAAATAAGATTACAAGTGTAACACGGTGGGAGAACTGACTTTTAGTTTTTTGTCGCAAGATATGTTGCGGTAAGCAAGAGTCGCCACCGACTTTTATTTCATCCAATTTAGGAAAGGTATAAAAAAACATGAAAGACCTTTAAAAGATTTTGAGTTCGGGGGGGGGGGGTAAGTTATAACTAAGGAAGGTGTTAGCACCATCTGTATCCATGGTTATCCATGGGCTCTTAATTGCTTAGCTCACTTTATTTGTTTTGTTTGAAAAGTGTAGTGTGTGATTAAAATATTTTCATAAAGATTTAACTTTGTAATGATTCTCGTATGAATGTATACAAAGTGTTTACTTGTTTGAAAGTATTTTGAAAAAAAGAGTGTAGGGTGTAAAAAGTATTTGTTTTGAAAGTTGTGAGCAAGCTTTTAAGAGTTACTTACCCTAAGTTGTAAGGTATTTCTTGTCATTTTCGTTTCCTTAGGGATATATTTGTCTTTACTATTAGTTAGTAAGTAGTCGTATCCTTGGATTTGGAGGGACAAACGTAGGGTCATCGTTATGGTCATAGAAGGAAACATGTAAGGATACCTTAGAAATTCGAAGGGACTATCATCATTTTTCCGTAGGGATAAGATCATTTATTCGAAGGCAACTTTGAAGGGACAACGAGGGACTATGATCTTTTTTCATATGCAACTATGATGATTTATTCGTAAGCATCTTTTGCTCAGACACCCCTACGTTCGCGGGACATGACCCTTTATCGTAAGGCAACAAAGAGAGATTACCCTAAAGGTGTAAGTGTGCAAGTGTGTTCAGTTCAGTTATTTTAATCTTGGAAATTAAGGTTATCTAACGGTTGATTTTAGTCTTTCCATACAATCCTATTAAACATGCATCTAACAATTTATAATGCGAAAAATAAAACCCTAATTTAAACTATTACATGGCTTTTGGAGAGATACATTAAAAAAACCTAACAGAAAATGTAAAGTGCGGAAAATAAACCTAAAACTATTACAAGGCTTTAGCAGTTACATTATTCGAAAAAAGAAAATCGTGCGAGAAAAATAAATTATTTACAAGTTTGGCGCATCCTATACAATTATTCTAAAAATAAAATTGATAAGAAAAATATGAAAGAAATAAAAGTTTCCGATTTTGATTAATTGATTTTTTATTAAAAAATGTTTGATTAAAAAGAATTAATTTGATGAAATAAATTTAATTTGAATTAATTATGTATAACAAATATTTTTTTGGTATTTTATAATTCTTATGAAAATATTAATAAATTAACTATTTTTTTATTGGTTATAAAAAATTAATTTGAATTAAAAGATTATTTTAAAATAAAAGAAAAGAAAATAAATTGAAATATATAAATAAAAGGAAAAAGGTCCAAAAATAGAGAGGGGGACGCTGGGATCGAACCCAGGTCCTCTTGGTTACCAGCAAGCATTCCAACCACCAGGCCACGCTCCTTTAACTGTTATAAAATAGAAAAGAATTATTATATGTTAAAAATGAATTCAAAAATAAAAAACACGCACACATGCCTGTCTTCTTCCTCCAGCTGTCCAGACTTTTACCTACATCTTAAATTTGTCACTGGAACCTATAGTGACGGTTTTATCCGTCACTACAACACCTGCACATTTCAAAAATTCAAACCACACAATATTAATGCAATCTAAAAGCCTGGATCAATTAGAAATCATCCTCTGAGTTCATCGGTTCATTCAATTTGGTTTGAAATTGCTTCTAGCTAGGATTCCCCAAAGTCACGACCTTGAACCATAACAATGGCAAATCACGATTCTTGCACCTAAGAAACCCTAATTTAGCAACTTTTGCCTTGTGATGAATTTGAGATTTTCTTGATGAATCATGATCAACCCTTGATCAAATGATGAATCTTACTTCATAACCTTGATGTTGACCAAATATCTCGAAGTTTGACTGTATGTTGACCATAATTGACGTTTTACCCAAGTTAATTGATTATTGATCATCTGAGCATATGACTGACCAAACTTGTAGGGCAAGTCTTGAAACTTGACATGAGGATCCCCTGAAGTATATGGGATATCATGAAGTCCACTGGAGGCTTTGGAAGTCCAATTTACCTTGGGAAACACAAAACCCTAATTTGAAATCTATTGCTTAGGAGGAGGTTTTGTCTGATGAAACCTTGAGTCCTTTTGAGCAATTGAGAAACTTATGACCATTAGGAGACCTCTTGAGACATATTATCTTAAAGATATAAGGGAAAATTTTGGGGTACAACGACTGCCCCTGTTCAATTTTCTGAAACCTGAGGAGTTAGACTGTCATGCACGCCATTCGTGACCTGAAGGTGGAGGAGGATTAAAAGTAACACTGTTGGTTAATTGTATTGCTTGAATGGGATTAAAGATGCCATTCAGAGTATTTGGAGATGGGCTTATAGATTCCATCCAAAGTGTCTGTTGATAGGAGTATCAGAATGTGTCTATGTTTGATTATATCTGAATGTTGTTCCAGAATAAGTATCAAAACTAGATCTTTGTCTTGATCGTCTCTTAATTGTCTCTAGAAAATATCCTGAACTAATTATCAGAACTAGATCTTTGTCTTGATCATCTCTGAACTGTCTCTGGAAAACATCCTGAACTAAGTATGAGAACTAGATCTTTGTTTTAATTGTCTCTGAATTGTCTTTGGAAAATATTTTGAACTAAGTATCCGAACTAGATATTTGTTTTGATCGTATCTGAACTGTCACTTGGAAAACATCATGAACTAAGTATCAGAACTAGATCTTTGTTTTGAACATCTCTGAACTATCTCTAGAAAATATCATGAACTAAGTATCAGAACTAGATCTTTGTTTTGATCGTCTCTGAATTGTATCTAGAAAGTATCAGAACTAGATCTTTGTCTCGATCATCTCTGAACTGTCTCTAGGAGACGACAATGTTCATCTGATAGCGGATTATCTTGAAAAGGCAAATTTAGTTTTATGCAAGGTCATTTGATGTATGTAATGCATTTCAAGATGATGTTCTTAACATAAATTATAATGTTGTATACATCGTGGATGCGTATGTCATGATATGTTGTAGATGATGTATGGACACATTATGTAGTTGAAGCACATTAGTAGCTTCCTGTAACAACTGTAACAACTGCTAGCTGGGGAAAATAAATCCATGTTCATTGCTGGGGATGATGAAGACATTACTCCATATTAACATGCCCATGGCATCGTGAACTCGGTAATGTTACTTATGGCAATTCAAATGAGGAGATCTGCCTCTGGATATTAAGCATCATTGAATCTTGACCTGATTGCCCCAGATGAATTGGAAATAACATGGCATGCCCCTTGATTGGAAGATAGTGACCATGCCCCTTGCATACATTGGCCTTGATCCAACTGAGTCAGGCCCATGAATCAACTTTGTTTTTCGGGAGAACTTTGGTTTATTGAATGTTCATCATGTAAGCTTCTATGTTTTCAAACACTTAGTTATATGCAAACAATGATATTCAAAATGAAACGCTTATGTATGTCTTGAAGTTTTGAAAAAGAATTATTTTAGCAAAACAATGTTTGTAAAAACTGTGATATTAACTAAAGATTTATAATAAGCCCTAAAGGAGTCAGGATACCTTTTTGTAGCAGTGCTCTTTCGAACTAACCATGCTTCAGTTAGGACTTTTAAAGGGTTGTAACGTGGCCTGGTTCACGGTTTAAGAAACAAAGGATAAAGGCTCAAATTTTATTTGTACCCAACCCATCCTTCGTGATGTTCTTCAATCCTATGTTCGGTTAACTTATGCATTGAGGTTCCAAAGGAGTTTGGAATTGTAACACTGGCATTTGCGATGGTTCAAAAACCATAAGTTTATTTGAGAAAAAACAGTCATCCTTTTTTGTGTGGAGGATTTGTAGTGACCTCTTTTTCTTTTGACTTTGTTATCCCTTCCTTTTGCCTGAACTATTTGTTTCAAGATTACAGTCAGCGAGATGTCTCAATTTTTACTAAGTCTCCTTCATAGGTTTTGACTTAGTGAAATTTTCTTTTGCTAGATATTGACTGTGGGACTTAGTTATTACAGGGAACCATCATTAGTTGTGTACAAAAGGGTCAACTGGCATAATTGAGTTAACCGATGAACTACCCTGCCCCAGGTTATGATTAAGGGTTTTAATTTGCGTGAGAATGAAAACTCCTACTTCACAGGATCAAAATGGTTGACTAGGGATTAACTTCCTTATATCTCCAATGTTTAGGAATTAAAACAATGCATGCACATCGTCAACATAATCTGTTCAAAAGCATAGTATATGAAATTATGGTATAGTCTTCGTCATTCTCCCTATAAAGGCTTACAAGTTTAACAAGATTTAAATATCACAAAAGAGAAGTAAGAAGCATAATTTAAATATAGTGAGACGAATGGATTAATTCAAAATAAACACATGCAATGAATTATCGTGAAAACAAAAGTTTGACATAATAGTAAGTGCTTAGACCAACAAAAGAAATTACAAATGAAAACTCAAATGTTCTTAAAGCTTTCTCCTCTAAAATTATCACTCTGGATATCTGGAAGCTTCGATGTTTGATGGACGATAGAAGAACTCAATTTGGTCTTCTGGCGTAACCTCGAGGACTCCTTCGTCAATCAGGTCTTGAATCTTATCCTTTAATTCTCAACAGTTATTAGTGTCATGTCCAGGACTATTAGAATGATATTCACACCTTGCATTGGGGTTATAGCAAGAAGAGGAAGTATTGGGATTATGAGGAGGGTCTCTTAACACAACCAGATTCATCTCCAACAAGTATTGCAAAGTCTGTGACATTGGTGTGTTGGTTTTGATAAAATGTCTTTTATGTTCCTTGTGTTGAGACGAATTAACCCTATAAGACATTCTTCCTTTAATTGAAAGACTATCAATAGTAACCTGTCTTTTTCCTTCTCTTATCCTCTTATTCTTTTCGACCAAGTCAGCTTGTTTCACTGGAGATTGACCGATGATTAGAGTCCCGACTCCGTTGTCTTGAAGTTTATTTACGAAGAATCTCAAATCTTCTTGCCCCTGGGCTAAGTTTTGGATAAGAGCCACCTTCCCATTCATTTGGATTCTTATCTCCGCCATCTCAGCTTGTAGTTGTTCCAACTGATCATCCTTGTTGTCTTCAGGATTCTTCTTTTTCATGTCCTTAGTGATGAGGGCTTTCAAATCTTCTTGCCCCTTGGACAAATTTAGGATCACTTCTTTAAATTGAGCATTCTGGGTTTGGAGATCTTTGACAGACTGTTCGAGAGCCATTTCAACCGAAATAAACAACAGGAAGATAAGAGAACTGTCATGGAAACCTGTTATGCAATTGTATGGCATGTAAATACATATGCAATGTTTTCAAGGACCTCGTAGGATTTAAATTTGTTAAAGAAAAACAGAAACAAAAATTTTATTAGTAAGTTCAAAATATAACTTCCCCTTGGGCTTACAATGAAGGAAAAACAAGAAAAGTTACGAAGAAAATAAAAACATTTGAGACTCAAGTCTCCCATGGACGTTTCCTCTTTGTATTGAGATATGTATTGAGGTTTCGCTCTTCGTGAAATTTCCTTGTTAGCTCCAACACTTTCTCTTTGCTAACATAGAACTGAGCCTCAAAGGTATCCCTTTCCTCCTTCAGTTGGATCCAAGATTTCTGTAGCTCTTCCATGTCAGTAGGCATGTCTGAATGAATAATGGTGTAAGGAACATCTCCTTCAATAATAGGCTCAACAATCACCGGTAGAACAACAGGATTTGGCATCATAAAATTTTGAGCACGAGACCACACCCATCTGAGGTAAGGCTCCATAGGGATGAAGTACTTTGGTTCCAGAGTGTTGTTATTAATCTTAATCACCATGCCCCGAGCATGTATAAACCTTTGACAATAACCTTGAGGATCATTGTCATAATCGAACACAATACCTTGAATAATCATATCATGAAGACTGATGCATGTTTTTCGCAAGTGTACGAACACGTCAGAGTAATATAAAAGATTGTCGAATCCACAGAGACCAAGTGTCAATCTATCATACCTGTTGTTATGGTGTGTGTCGCTCCCGATAAGTGACACCAGGGTCAAATAAAGGTACAGGCGCGAACGGTCGGCGAGAGGGACAATGAGAACACACAGCCGTGAACTCACTGGAGATGAATAGAGTCGCCAGCTAGGCATTTTTATCCCGGGGGAAAGGTAATGCTGCATAGACCTAGAAAAAGATGGATAAGACGGTTGCGAACCAGAGAGACTGAGAAAGGGGGTTGGTTACAACCTGGGAAGGTATTAGCACCCAGATTGTCCGTCGTACTCGACGGGATCCACGCTTAAAAGATTTGTGTTTCAAAGGGGTAGTGTCAGTGCAATCTGTGTATAAAATAGCTGGAAAGAATGTACAGGTGCCAGTGTATAGTGTATAAGTGATGTGAAGTATGAAAGTGTCAGTGTAGGAACAGAATGAAATGCTCATGATAATGAGGCTAAAGAATGAAGCCGGAAAGAGGGGGAATGTGCAGAGACTTTTGTTCGATAACTGTTAAGTTATGCCTACGTATCCTCTCGTGCAATGAGGAAGTCAGAACACCGTAGTTCGACCCAAAGAGACTGAAAGGATGAATTGACTGATGAACTGCTTACTTGTCTATGCTCAAGTGTATGATCTGTCTGGCACAAATGCAAACTGTCTTGCATTAGACGGAAGAAGCAAGTTCTCGTTTGTGAGTGAAGGTGATGAGAAAAGAATCCCGGAGGAGACGATTATTGTTTGTTTTTGAGTTTCAGTCTTTTATTGCTTTTGAGAGTTTGTCATAAGTTAATGAGCTTAAGCCTAAACCAATGAATTTAGTAAACTCATCACATCTTCCCTCTGATTAGGGGTAATGAGAATACCTTAAGTGTGAAGTCAGATTCTCACACTTAATCACCTTTGGTGTAGGATTAAGATCATTAACCTACTTGTGATTATTTAGATGTTTTTGGTGTTTTTGTTTAGTGTTGAGTAATGAGGTTAAGCCATGATCAAGGATTAAACAGACTCATTACACCATCCTAATAGAAGGATAATAGATGAGAATGTTTAAGCTGAGGAAAGCTCCTCAACTTAATCCATGATTAGGGATTAAACCCATGACAAAACAAGCCTTTGATTAAGTGGATTTTATTTAATGGTATGGTGATGAAGTGAATTTTATTGTTTGTAAGACAACTTGAGGGGGACTTGTCCATTAACACTAGGGTTAGTCCTTCTTAACCACTTAAGGAAGAATTAGAACCCTAATGCAAGGCCCAAGTTACAAGTGTGATGTCTTGATGATTATTAAGTGAATTGATTAAAGGAGTTAAACACATTAAGGGTTTAACACTTAGGATTAAAGTTATACACTCCATCCTAAGAGAAGGATGCAGGCATAAGCTTAATCACAAAGCCTTAAAGCCTTTAGGGTTTAGTCCCTGATTATGAGATGAGAAGAGAAAACTCAAAGAGAGACACAAAGGTAAAACTATGAGGGGAACTAATCAAAACCCTAATTCATTGTCATGCTTGGTTGATCCTAAGGTTTGTGAGGTTTTCAGGAACAATCTTCAAAGGCCACCAGGAGGCAGATGAACAGGATTAAGAGAAGCAAAGTGACTTGCTTCATTCAAGAAGTCAAGTCACTTGAAGAAAGAAAGTGGGAGAAACAAGAATGAGCAAGCTCAATCTCAAACACAAATAGAAATGCAGCAATGGATGCAAGAGAGATGAAAAGAAAAGTTATGAGAAGTGAAGGCAAATTCACTTCTCAAGTTTACTTACCACCTGAAATGTTAGAAAGAAATGCAATGCAATGCTAAATGAAATGAAATGACATGATGCTAAACAAAACCAGAAGCATATTGATGATGATAATGATGCTATGAGGTGCTGCAAACATGAGGCAAGACATGGAGATGTTCATACAAGATTATGAATGCAAATGATGCAAGTTAAGGAGCATGAATGAACATGAAAAGTTATGAAGCACACAAAGCAAATGACATGGCAAATATGAGATGCAATGATCAAAGATGCTTCCTCCATGTCTTAAGATGTCAAATGAATCACAAGAATGCACAAAATGCAAAGACAAGTCATGTTATGCAAGAGAATGCAAGAAGGATGCAAGTGAAAGCCCCAAATTAGGGTTTATGAAACAAACATCAAACAAAAACCAAAAACAGAAGTAAACCTTAAGATAAAAAATGGAAAATGCTACCCAAAGAAACCCTAAACCTATAATGAACCACTGCCCAAAGGGGAACTCCCAACTCTTAACCAATCTCAAGATATGAATTTTATAAGTTATTAGGGTTTTTTAGGGTTCTTAACAAAAGAAATGTCAAACAAATAGAAAATTCAAAATCAAATCATGGCCATTTTACCCTAGAAACTACATGCCAAACACAAAACAATGCAAGAAGAATCAATGTCTCAACCTTCTCCAATAGGCAGAAATGAATTTTTGAACCCATGATCAAAATAATGCATAAAAAATGATTTAATTCAATGAAAAATTCTTAAAATGCATCAAGATCAAAAAAGAAATTTGGTTTGAAGTTTGGACAATGTTTCTAAATGTCTTAGAACATTTCATGAATTTTTTTGTAATTTTTAAGTACCTAAAAGTATTTTTAATTAATTAATTCCCATTAATCAATTAAAAATAATCTCTTAAATATTTAAAAATACTTTTTTGATGATAAAAATAAAATAAAAATATTTTTGTGTCATAAAAATTATTTAAACTCTTAGGAAAAAGTTTCATAATTTTTATGTATTTTTTGCTATTTTAAAATAATTGTACAAGTTAATTGAAATAAAATGAAATTAAAAATAAGGAAAAAGAAAAGTCAAAGGAACGAAGGGATGAGATGCAGTCTGGTTTTAAATTGGTTGACTGGCGCCAGATCTTGTGGCCAGGATTGATTCTGAGTTAATTACAATTAATTAAAACTAAAACAAGAATTAGGGCTAATCAAAGTGATCTGAGCCCTTCCCTCACGCGCGAAGTCAACAAGTCAATGGCAATCAACGCTCAGAATTCAAACTAACATTAATGACCTGAGATTAGGGTTTAATGACTCAGGCTGCCGGAGAAGACCTCCGGTCGTCTTCTCCGGCCAGCTCCCTCCCTGAGAAACTTCAAACTCCCTTAAAACGTATCAAAAATGAAAACTAAAAACTGGGAAATGATCTCCATCCTCTCACGAATCAAACCCCTCTCTCAAAACACATTTCTTCTTCCTAAACAAACTGAATCGAAAGAAATAAAAACTAGGGCACGCAAGCTTCAGAGACAAATTAAATGCTCAAATCAAAGCCGTTTCAAAAACTAAGGACATCAGGATAATCAGTGAATCACATAGAACAAATTTGTAACAAGAAAAATGATTTCTGGAAAAATAATTTCCAAGCTACCTGAGATTTGGAGCTTTCAACTTGAGGACTTTCTGGCCACTTCCTTCAGTGCAAACTACTCCACTTGATCCCCAGAAGGTGTTTGGATGCTCAATGAGAGTTTAAGTTGGCTGGATAGTGAGATTCGACAGCTTCTGCTCAAGCTTGATCAGAAATGGCAATGGTGTTTTAGGCACTTTCAGGTCATGGTGAGGGGTTGTTTGTGATCCTGAGGGTGAATGGAGAAGCTTTGCAAGGTTTGTTTAGATGTTTGCAAGCTGTGGTGAGAGTTTCGAAGAGAAATGCAGGCTGAGGTGAGAAATGGCTATGGAGTATTCTGGTTGTTTCAGGCTTTGGTTCTTGGTGCTTTGTGGTCTATGGAGCAAGGTGAGTTGAATGGTGAAGTTGGCTTGAGTGTTTGGTGGCTGGGCAGAGAGATTCGAAGGCTTATGCAATGTGGGGTGATTTTGTGAATGTGGTGATATGCTTTGTTTCAGCCTTGCCTTGTGTTATGTCTAGCTTGCAAATTGTCCACAAAAACCTCTCTCATTGGTCAGAGGATGTGACTTGTGCTTTATGGATAGGTGTAGCCACTTTTGCAAATATGTCAACTTCTTGTAAGATAGGGCATGGGCAACTTCTAGCCAAGTACAAAGGGCATGGTCTGCGCAGCAAAGTGAAGGGAAAGGCTAGGCTTGGTCCAACATTCAAGGCAGCAAGTTGGTGAAATGTTATGAGTGCTTTTGCAAGTTGTTGTAACTTTGGTTCACATGTGGAAATCTTGTTCCAAAAGTCATGAAACATGAGCAATGCCTAGTTCATTCTGAATTTTAGGACTTACATGATGTTTGCATACTGGTTTGGAATGAATTAGAGGTCACAATATGCATTGGTTCATGACTTTGCAAAATTCCCATTTGGAGCATGCCTTGAAAATTAATGATTTTAGCCAACTTTGCCTTGCCATAACTTTTGATTCAAGAAGAGTTTGATCATGTTCTTGTACTTTTTGAAAAGGGAAAAATGAGATCTACAACTTTCATGACCAAAGTTTTTCCATTTGAAGCATTTTTGGATCAAGAATCATGGCTTGAAAAATGACCCAAAATGATGCATTCTTGAAAAGTCAACTATGCCCAAAAAGTCAACACTTGCAAAAACCCTAAATTCTTGATTTCTATGAACTTCAACCTTCTTCCATGATCAAATAAAGATCATATACACTCAGAATGATGAAGATCACCCATTGGTTGGGTCATTGGGGGCCTCAGATGCCCTGATTTTGCACTGACTTGTCTGAAAAGTCAACCCTTGATCAGATGACTTCCCCATGGAATTTCTTCATGAAAATTGATATGCATACTCCCTATGACATATAAAGAACAATGGAAACAAGAATGACCAAAAAATTTGGAGTTATGGCCTCTGAAACCAAAACCCTAATTTTCAGTCAACTGTGCAGTTTGACCTGGCTCTGCATCCACTCAAACCCTAGCCCTTGTGATTCCTTTGCATTTTTGACTTTGAAGAGATGGAAGATGACATATGAACACACATGGACCCCTTTGAGATGATTGGTGGCCTTTGGAATGGCTCAAGATGCCTTGGGATTGCTCAGATCACAAACCCTAGGTGCAGATGCCTTAGAATCTATGCAGTGAATCAAAAATGAGATGTGAGATGATATGATTGTGTTTATGCATATGAGGATGATCACAAGACATGGTGTGAATGGGTGAGGGCAAATTTGGGGTGTTTACAGCTGCCCCTATTCAAACATGAGTTAGCTGTGCAGGTTGTAAGCGACGGCTTAACAGGCAAACAAGATAACTTGTGGTTGAATACCAAAGACAGTCCAAAATTTGCACTCACAGAATGAAGAAGAAAAGGGATATAGATTGTAAAAGCAAATAAAGTATATTGTAAAGTGTAGGCGACGGAGGACGACCGTCGAGCAGAGGACGACTGCTGGGTGAAGAGCAATGACGGGGACGGCCGACATGCTGGGAAAAGTGCGGAAAATTAAAGCAATGACGGGGACGGCCGACATGCTGGGGATAAAGGGTAAAGCAAAGACGGGGACGGCCGACTAGCTGGGAAAAATAAAATCGTGATGGGGACGGCCATCAAGATAAAGCTGTAAAATTCTCTGGAAATTAATGAAACATGACGGGGACGGCCATCAAGTTCATAAAGGTAAAGTAACCAACGATGGGGACGGCCATCAGGCTAAAAGGAAAAGGGACCACGACGGGGACGACCATCGGGTTAAAGAATAAATGAAATAAACAGATGATGGGGTACGGCCATCAAAGGTGAAGGACGATCACCTAGCAGGGGACGGCTGCTCTGTTGGGGATAAAAGGAGTATGATGGGGACGGCCATCAAAGGTGGAGGACGACCACCTGGCAGGGTACGGCTGCCGAAAATATCAACGATGGGGTCGGCCATCGGATAAAAGGTCAACGATGGGGACGACCATCGGACGAGCATGATGGAGGACGACCATCAAGAAGTGGAGGACGACCACTCAGCAGGGTACGGCTGCTCTCGAGGTTTCTCATGACATAGGACGAATGCCAGATAACCAAAATCAACAATGGGGACGGCCATTGGATAAAATGATGAAGGACGATCATCAAGAGGTGGAGGACGACCACCTAGCAGGGGACGGCTGCTAAAATATCAACGATGGGGACGGCCATCGGATGAGCATGATGGAGGACGACCATCAAGAAGTGGAGGACGACCACTCAGCAGGGTACGGCTGCTCTCAGGGTTATCATGACACAGGACGAGTGTCAGATAAAAGAAAATGCTTTGTTGGTGATCTACTGGGGATATAGTGAACACGGACGAGCGTTCACAACCAAGAAAAGAAAGTATAAGCGTTTGGTATTGTATAGATTAAAGATGCAGACGAGCATCCTTAAGGCTATGATACGGACGGGTATCATGTAGAAACAAACTGACACATGTTCAGAGATGATGATACGGACGAGTATCAACGGGTTAACAAGGAACACGGACGAGTGTTGAATCTGAAGGGACTCTTCTGGGGAATAGTAGACACAGACGAGTATCTATGTTCAAGAAGACACAAGTGTTTGACACGATGTATGGATTAAAGATGCGGACGAGCATCCTTAAGACCTATGATACGGACGAGTATCATGTAGAAACAAACACTAGACGCAATGTTCTGAGATGATGGTACGGACGAGTACCAACGGGTTAACAAAGAACAAGGACTACTGTCGAATCTGTGGGGATATGAGTGATGTATACAAGATACGGACGAGTATCTGTATAAGTGTACCATGAGTAGTAAGTATATATATGAGTATTTAACTGCTGGGGAGACTGACACGGACGGGTGCCAAGAGAGAAAAGTGTAATATGAACAAGTATCTGCTATACAAAGTCTAAGCGACTGCGCTGGGGATATGACACGGACGGGTGTCAGGAAAGTGTATATATAGATATGCGTGGGTGCAAAGAGGATGTCTTTGGCTTTCTGCTGGTAATATGACACGGACGGGTGTCATGAAGTATCTGTAATACGGGTGATTTTGTTTGTAGAGAGTGTTCAGGCGACTTTACTGGGGAGTGATGATACGGACGGGTATCAAAAGGAAATATACTGGTGTTTGTGATTTGTGAGGCAACTGCTTTTGCTGGGACTCTGGTGAGGATTTCTGTATAATGATGATGAACGGTTATTATTCACAAGCATTAATTCATAACATGGCTTATGATTATGCTATGCGTTTGACTTTTGCCGTAATGCTCCGTATTAGACAGAATGCTACGCTCTGAGGGGATAGTATGATGCGAATGCTATGATTATGCAAGGATATCAAACCGGGATTCGGATCCCGTTGCTGCGAAGATCTCTGGTCGATCTGTTTGAAAAGGACCTCCCAGCTGGGGATGAGATCATTGGTAGATCTGGTGAGATGTATTCATTTGGGGGTATAGGTCACTGGTTGACATATCCTTGTAATACGGGACCCAGCTGGGGTTTGTAGAAGCTTTCTTCACTCTGTTGTGACTTCTTCAGGCGTTGCTCTTCTGAGTAACGGCTGAGGATTCTGTGGGGAGATGATTCCCTGACTCCTGTACTCAACCGAGGGTGAAATGGCAACTCGGCTGGGGAATTGTGAGAGGCAACTCAGCTGGGGAGAGCAACAAGAGGCAACTCAGCTGGGGATATAGCATTTCGGATGCCGAGACTGAGTGTACGTTGATTTGGCAACTTTGCTGGGGAAGTGGGCACCTTCCAGTGCCACGTGGAAGATAGACCGAGTTGATAATGATTCGCCAGCTTGCTGAGACGTAACTTGCATGCCCCAGGTTGCGTTCTGGATACCTGCAATCCTGCAAAGATAAGGAGACGCACAAAAGGTCCCGAGGTATCCTTCACTGAATTCCGTCAAAGGAGTTAAGTACTTTCGAGAGTAATTATATTCCCTGTAAGCATGTGTTTTATTATTATTATTATTTTTGGGAGAAAAGCATCTGTACTTATGCAATTGATTTTTTTGAGACATCAGACATCCTTTGCAAATAAGAATATACAAAACGAAACATGACTGAAAAAAAATCTGATTTTATTAATTCATGTGCCCTGAATTGGCAAGATACAGTCAAAGAAACATATCTCCTGAAATGAGGAGACTGTCACAAATTGAGAAACAAAAGTGCTGGCAGTGTTGGCGACGCTTTGAGGAGCTTCCTCTCCTGCTATGACTCGTATGACAATGACGTTCTTCTCGTCTTGCTTTCTGAAGAAAGTTGATTCTGATTGAAGCTTGATTCCGTCGAAACCTTCTAAATTGTAAGCGATACAGACGAATTCAGAATGCAGTTGTTCGCTTATTCCCTGATTTTGCATGGATCGCCCTTTCGGGTTTTCAATCCATCAGGATACCCATTTTTGCCTGAGTTGTCCAATGCGGCTTTTCAACTCAGCGGGTGTACATTTTTCATTTATTTCCCTTATTTTTGCCCGAGTCTTTTATTCTGTTTTTGACTCGCCGGGATGCCCTATTTTTGCCTGGACTTACATTCTGTTTTTATGTCCAGCGGGTCATTTTATGCGAAGTATTTTTTAACTGCATCTGAATTCACAGGGGACGGGAAATCTTCACCATCCATGGTGCTGAGCATCAGCGCTCCACCAGAGAAAACTTTCTTTACAACGAATGGTCCTTCATAATTTGGAGTCCATTTGCCCCTGTGGTCTGTATGAGGAGGGAGGATTCTTTTCAACACAAGATCCCCTACTTGGTACTCTCGATGCCTGACTTTCTGATCAAAGGCTTTCTTCATTCTTTTCTGATACAACTGCCCATGACAGATTGCAGCTAATCTCTTCTCTTCGATCAGACTCAATTGTTCGAATCGGGACCGAACCCATTCTGCTTCACTCAGTTTGACATCCATCAAGACTCGCAAGGAGGGCAATTCAACTTCAACTGGTAGGACTGCTTCCATACCATACACAAGCTGGTACGGTGTTGCCCCAGTGGATGTTCTGATTGACGTGCGGTACCCATGCAAGGCAAACGGTAGCATTTCATGCCAGTCTTTGTATGTGATTACCATCTTCTGCACAATCTTCTTGATGTTTTTGTTAGCCGCCTCAACAGCGCCATTCATCTTTGGCCTGTAAGGAGAAGAATTGTGATGTTGGATCTTGAAGTCCCGGCACAGCTCTGCCATCATTTTGTTGTTTAAGTTGGAACCATTATCGGTAATGATTCGCTCGGGCACTCCGTACCGACAGATGATATCTCTCTTCAGAAATCGGGCTACTACCTGTCTTGTAACGTTTGCATATGAGGCTGCTTCAACCCACTTGGTAAAATAGTCAATGGCGACCAAGATGAATCTGTGGCCGTTTGAAGCAGTTGGCTCAATCTTGCCAATCATATCAATGCCCCACATGGCAAAGGGCCATGGTGAAGACATGATGTTCAAAGGATTGGGAGGCACATGCACCTTATCTGCATAGATCTGGCATTTGTGGCATTTTCTGGCGTAAGCACAACAGTCTGCATCCATCGTGATCCAGTAATAGCCTGATCTTAACAATTTCTTAGCCATGGCATGCCCTCCGGCATGGGTACCAAAGGATCCTTCGTGCACTTCATGCATCAACAAATCCGCTTCTGTCTTATCAACGCACCTGAGGAGTACCATATCAAAGTTCCTTTTGTATAAAGACCCATCAGTATTCAGAAAGAAACTACCAGCAAGCCTTCTCAAAGTCTTCCTATCATTGGAAGATGCCCCAGGTGGGTATGTTTGATCCTCCAAGAAGCACTTAATGTCATGGAACCAAGGCTTATCATCTTTAATAACATCTGCTGCGAACACATATGCTGGTCTATCAAGTCTGGACACTGAAATCTGAGGTACAAAGTTAGCAGCCTGAACTTTGATCATGGACGAAATGGTAGCAAGAGCATCTGCAAACTGGTTCTCATCCCGAGGGATATACTCAAGTTTGACTGTTGTGAAGAAAGTCAATAACCTTCTTGTATAATCCCTGTAAGGTATCAGATGATCCTGATGTGTATACCATTTCCCATTGGTCTGATTGATTACCAAAGCTGAATCTCCGAATACGGTCAGTGTTTTGATCCTGAGGTCAATGGCTTCCTCAAGACCCATAATGCAAGCTTCGTATTCAGCTTCATTGTTAGTGCAGTTGAAAGTGAGTTTTGCCGAGAAAGGCATGTGAACTCCTTTAGGTGTAATGAGTACTGCACCAACACCACGACCATTCATGTTAACGGCCCCATCAAACATCATAGTCCATTCTTCCTCAGGGTCAGGCCCTTCAGTGTGAATAGGCTCTTCATGATCTTTTGCTTTAATGAACATGATGTCTTCATCAGGGAAGTCAAATCTCATAGGCTGGTAGTCATCAATGGGTTGCTCAGCAAGATATTCAGATAGTACACTGCCCTTGATGGCTTTCTGAGATGTGTACTGTATGTCGTATTCTGTAAGAATCATCTGCCATCTTGCAACCCGTCCGGTAAGAGCTGGCTTCTCGAAAATGTACTTAACTGGGTCCATTTTTGAGATTAATAAGGTAGTGTGGGTCAACATATACTGTCTCAGTCGGCGAGCAGCCCACGCTAAAGCACAGCAAGTTTTCTCGAGCAATGAATATCGTTGTTCACAGTCGGTAAACTTTTTGCTTAGGTAGTATATTGCATACTCTTTTCGACCAGACTCGTCATGCTGGCCCAACACACACCCCATTGACTCTTCTAACACTGTCAAGTACATTATCAGAGGCCTTCCTTCAACTGGCGGCATGAGGATAGGAGGTTCTTGCAGATATTCCTTGATCTTGTCAAAAGCCTTCTGGCAATCTTCGTTCCACCTGACCGTTTGTTCTTTTCTTAACAGCTTGAACAAGGGTTCACAGGTTGCTGTAAGGTGAGATATGAACCTTGAAATGTAGTTCAATCGACCTAAGAACCCTCGAACTTCTTTCTCAGTTTTCGGTGCAGGCATTTCTTGAATAGCTTTGACTTTATCAGGGTCAACTTCAATCCCTTTCTCGCTTACAATAAAGCCCAGCAGCTTACCGGATCGCACCCCGAATGTGCATTTGTTGGGGTTCAACTTTAGTTGGTACTTCCTCAGTCGCTTGAACAACTTCAGCAGATTCACCAGGTGATCTTCCTCTGTAAGGGACTTGGCAATCATGTCATCCACATAACATTCTATTTCCTTGTGGATCATATCGTGGAACAATGTCACCATAGCCCGTTGATATGTGGCACCAGCATTCTTCAGTCCGAATGGCATCACCTTGTAACAGAACGTGCCCCAAGGTGTGATGAATGTTGTCTTCTCCATGTCTTCAGGTGACATTTTGATCTGATTATATCCTGAAAATCCATCCATGAAGGAGAATACCAAGAACTGAGCCGTGTTATCCACCAATACATCAATGTGAGGTAATGGGAAGTCATCTTTTGGGCTAGCTCTGTTCAGATCCCGGTAGTCAACACACATTCTTACTTTGCCGTCTTTCTTAGGCACAGGTACTATGTTAGCAACCCACGGCGGATAGCTAGTTACAGCAAGGAACCCGGCGTCCCATTGCTTTTGTACCTCTTCCTTGATTTTCATAGCCATGTCTGGACGAGTACGGCGCAGCTTCTGTTTGACCGGAGGGCATTCTTCTCTCAAAGGCAGCTTGTGCACAACAATGTCGGTATCCAACCCTGGCATGTCTTGATACGACCAAGCAAACACATCAACATACTCTTGAAGCAGATCTATCAGTTGTCTCTTCACTGAGTCTTGCAGGCAGGCCCCGATTTTAACTTCCTTCACGTCTTCCTCCGTACCAAGATTAATCACTTCAATCTCCTCCTGGTGAGGAGTAATGACCTTCTCCTCCTGTCTCAACAACCTAGCTAGCTCTTCAGGAAGCTCATATTCTTCTTCAACCCCTTCATCAGCTTGATTGATCGGATTGTCAAAGTCATACGATGTCATAGCCGTGCTGTTGTCGGTGCTGTCTGGAAGGCACACTCTGCAAGGGTTAAGTTTGTTCATTTTAGTGATTGATTTTAATCTTGCCTTAGAAAAAAGTGAAATGAAGTTATCATCTTGAAAACACCGCCATTTATTTTTGTACAAAAAGAAAAATGGAAAAACAGTGAGCAGAAAAGAAAAGACTCGTTTGCAAAAAAAATGTCTGATATTTCATTAATTTAATCTTGTTTGCACAAAAGTACAGATGGCCCTGATTACAAAATGAGTCTTGTCATCTTGGGCAAGATGCAAGACTTTGATGCATGCTATAAAAATACAGGAAATAATAATTACTCTGCATGAGTAACTCTTATAATTTCCTGGGAAGACCAGTTCGAGACACTGCTCCCCGGGATCTTTGGACGAATCCAATTCTCCAGATTGCGCTCCTCTTCCAGCTCGTCTTCCAGACAGTTGATAGCATCGGGGGTAAGCATCCCCCCACTGACAAAACCTGGCTCTGCAGCAGCCTTTGCTTGATGTCGAGTTGGTTTGTAACCCAACCCAAATTTGTCCTTCTTCTCCTCCACAGCTAAGACCTTGCCCCAGCCTAGGGCAGTTCCTTCCTCAACAACCTTCCGGGCTTGTTGATAAGACGACATGGAGATACCTGACACGGCAGATGCTTCATTGACGTTTAAGGCTTCAAAACCTTGGCTCATTGTTTCATGGATCTCCCCATCCATCTCAATGTATTTGTAAGTAGCCAGATGGCTAACGAAAATATCCTCCTCTCCGCAGATTGTGACAACTTGACCTTCCCACTCAAATTTTAACTTTTGGTGAAGGGTAGACGTTATTGCGCCGGCGGCGTGAATCCAGGGTCTACCCAACAAACAGCTGTAGGCGGGCTGAATGTCCATCACATAAAAGATAGTTTTAAAGGTCTGCGGGCCAATTGTCACGGGCAGCTCAATCTCTCCCAGAACCGATCTCTTCGAACCATCAAAGGCTCTTACCACCAGGTTGCTGGGTCTCAATGTCAATCCGTCATATTCTAACTTCACCAGAGCCTTCTTTGGTAAGACATTCAGGGAAGAACCTGTGTCCACCAGCACATGAGAAAGGACAGCTCCTTTGCATTCCAGGGTTATGTGCAAGGCTTTGTTGTGATTGCGGCCATCCGCTGTCAAGTCAGAATTGGTAAACCCTAGCCCATTGCCAGCAGTAACATTTCCAACCACGGTTTCCAATTGGTTGACAGTAATCTCCTCAGGCACGTAAGCTGCGTGCAAGACCTTGAGTAGTGCATTCCGATGGGCTTCGGAGCACATAAGCAGTGAGAGGATAGAGATTTTGGATGGTGTCTGGTGAAGCTGATCCACAATTTTATAATCACTCTTTTTGATGATCCGCATAAACTCATCAACTTCCTGATCGAATGGAGTCTTCAGGGCTTCTTTGGCAGCTTGGTCTTCCTGCACCGGGCCTTTTCCTTTTGCCTTGGCAGCAGCTTCTGCTTCGGCAGTAGGTCTTTGGACTTGTGAAGCAAAGAGACGTCCGCTTCGAGTGAAGCCTCCGCCTCCCCCCACATTATCTACTTGTGGTGCAGGTGCTGATGTTTCAAGAGTGATTCTTTTTCCTTCGCAATACAAGTCAGAGCCATAGTGCCAAGGGATGGCCCTGTTGCTTTCAAATGGTACTGGTCCAGGCACCGTGACAGTGACCGGACTGATTGCCGCTGCTGAAGGGACTGTTATTGTTTGTGGATCATAAAAGATTGTAACTGGTGCTCTGGCGGGAGCAGCACCTTCTGAATGGTAGGCGGAATTATTTTCAGGATCGTAGAAAATGGTAACAGTGGAGACATCTTCATGATTGATTGCTGGTGTTGTAGGAGGTATTGTTGGAAGGACTGTTGTTGTTGTTGATGGAGATTCGAAATGGAATGAAGCTGAAGTTGTAGCAGGAGAAACTGTTGAAAACTGATCATTTGGGAGGACAGACGAAGTACTTGTTGATGTTGCTGGTGAATTGTCGGGAACAATAGTTGCTGCATTTGTAGGAGGTTCTGGAACCGTTGCTGATGAAGTTGCCGGATTTGTCGGGAATGATGTAGTGATCTGTAGCAGGCCACTCTGAATAAGGCTGTCAATGCCATTCCTCAGGTCCTCACACCCATTCCATGAAATATTGCAATAGGGACACCCTAGTTCACACCCTGGAAATATTTGGTTCTCGCGAAGTTGAGCCTTGATTTCCACCAATGGTGTCCTGATCTGATCCACACTGGTTATTAAATAAGACGGTTGGTCTTCTTCAATAGCGTTAATTCGGGGACCACCATGGTTTGGCATAGGGTTTTTATTGACATTGGGCGGAGGTGCAAAATTCAGAGCCTTGGAGTGTACCAAGTCTTGTACCTTCATATGCAGAGCCCTGCATTTTTCTGTACTGTGACCAGGTGCGTTTGAATGAAAAGCACACCTAGCATTGGAGTCATAGTTTCTTGGTAGGCTATTGGGATCCGGGGGTGCCAACGTTCTTAGCTCAACTAGGTTGAGTTTCAGAAGCTGTGGCAACAAGGCAGCATACGGCATTGGGATCGGGTCGATCACTCGGTTAGCTTGGGATGGCCTCTGTTGGAATGGCCTCTGTTGGAATGGCCTCTGTTGATTGTTGTTGTTGCTGTTGTAGTTTCTTGGAGGATATTGATTCTGCTGATACTGAGGTTGTTGTTGGAAGTTTTGTTGCGGAGGTTGATAGACGGGCTGAGGATGAGCTGGAGCAGGGATGGTGACTGCTGCTATTGACCTTTGAACGTACTGGGGTCTACCCCTGTTGGTGTGAATGGCATTGGTCTCGCCAGTTCTTCTCGGGCCTGCAAAAGGCTTTCTTGTACTACTGGACGAGCTGGCACCATTGTCAGAGATCTTACCCATTTTTAACAGGCTTTCAATTCTCTCCCCAGCTATGACAACATCTGCGAAGCTAGTGGAGGAGAAAGCAGCCAACCTGTCAATATACGTTCCCTGGAGAGTGTTCATAAACATGTCTGCCATTTCTCTCTCAGACATTGGTGGTTGAACGGCAGCAGCCAATTGCCTCCATCTCTGGGCATATTCTCGGAAACTTTCCCTTGACGACTGTGACATGCCCATTAGGAGAGTCCTATTGGGTGCCATGTCTAGATTATACTGATACTGTCTGATGAAGGCCTCTGCCAGGTCCTTCCAGCATCTAATTGTTGCTCTTGTCAGATGGGAATACCACTCCCTCGAAGCTCCAGTCAAGCTATCTTCAAAATAGAACATCCACAATTTCTCATCCATTGTATAGGCCTTCAGCCTCCCCAGAAATGATTGCAAATGAGTCCGGGGGCATGAAGTCCCATTATACTTTTCGAAACAAGGAGGCTTGAACTTATGGGGAATCCTGACCCCGTCTACCAAACCCATGTCCATGACGTCGAAACCCAAAGAATTTTGAGATTCTAAGGACCTCAACTTCTCAGCTATTTCTTCCAACCGTCTATCATAAGTTTCCTCTCCAGCACCCATTACTGTAAATTGGTCCTCCTGAGGGTCTTCTTGAAGTACCCTGGCTGCAGCGGCTGTCCCTTGAACATTTGCAGGAATGTTAATCTCAGGATGTAGATGTGGGCCAAACACAGGAGGGTTAACATGGGGTTGCACCCGTTCATTGTTACTTGTGCCGGCAGTTCCCACATGGGGTTCCTCTTGATTCCTCCCTTCCACCAAAGCTCTGAGCCTTTCCTGGCTTTGAGCCAAGTTGTTCATTACTTCCATGAACTGTGTTATCTGCGTTCTCATCTCCAACCTTTCGTTGGCCATCTGGTTTCTGACCTCCGTAAGGTCCTGCTGCATCTGATCCATCTGAATTCCCGGAAGGTTATTTCTAGTTGGGTACCTGTGTGGCCTGTTGAGGGGAAATACCCGGCGGCGAGCAATAATTCCTGAGATTCACAACAGAGGTTAGTAACAACAAAACAAAAACCTACAAAACAAACAAAAGGGTTAGTATGCAATGCAGTTATGCTTATTTGCTCTCAAGGTATCCGGTTTGGTCTTCAGTTTTGACCCTTCCAGACCCTTGAAGATGTTGCTGTTGAAGTTGCTCTTGAAGTGAACTCAGGTGGAACAAACCAACACAAATATATTACATAAGATGAAATAATACAACTTGTTCTTTTTACAACACCAGCCCTTAAAGGGGTCAACATACATCACAAAAAGCAAAAGTACATGGAATAGGAAGAACAACAAGCAAATGATCAAACTCCAAGGCCAAACTCATCCTCACGAACTTCCTTAAGAAGTGCTTCGGTCACAGGATCAGCCGGACGCTCCGTGAGATTTCTGATGAGAAGGTTTCTTGTTGCAACAGCTGCAGTCAACTTCTTGTTCTGACTTTGGTCCTTAGACCTCTTCACTCCAGCTCTGACTTCTAGCTCTGATATTTCCTTCTGGGCTGCTGCCAGGGCTTTTTCCATCTGCTCCATCTTGTCCTGAACTCTCTTGTCTTCTAGAGTACGGGCCTCAGTGATCCGGACCCACCTGGCCTGACTCTCTTTCAAATACAAGTCTGTTCTTGCTCTCTGGAACTGGGCTTCTTTACAAGCATTCTTCAGAATCTGCTCACCAGCTTTAGACTTGTTGATATAATCTCCAGACTTCTCAATTTTAGTCAAGTGTTCCACCCTCAACTTCTCCAATCTTTCAATCTCCCTCACACCTTCACTCCTCTCCCGGAGGGTCTTCTGCAAAGCCTGGGTTAACTTCTCATTTCTTTCCTTCAAGCTTTCAAACTCCTCCAGACTGATAGTGGCAGGGGGTGGTGCTGAAGATGACTCAGGCATGTCTTCTATGGTGAAGGGCATTCCAGAGAATTGGGCCCTGGCATGGGACCACTCATAATATTGGACTGATGCCACATTATTGCACTTCCCCAGAGTGGTGATTCCCTTGGTTTGAACATGATCCCAGGCCCAGGCAGCCTGCCTAACAATTGCCAGACTAATCTTGTTCTCACAGTAGAGGGTCTCAACCAAGTCTTGCTCCCTGGGAGTATGGACCAGTGCATAGCCTAATTGCCTCCTGAACAGCAGAGGGTTGTAATTGATACTTCCCTTGACTCCTATTAAGGGCACATTGGGAAAGTGCCCACAGCTAGTGAGGATATCTCTGCCCTTGGTGCTTTGAGTACACCATCTGATATCTGCTGAAGTTAGAACAGTGAGTCTCTTAGCCCAGTTGCTTTGCTGACGAGGATTTAGAAATGCATCTGTCCTGGGTAGATGCTTGAGAAGCCAAGCATGGAATAATGGAGCACAACACCTTACTAACCTTCCCCTCTGCTTCTCATTCTTCTGATGTACTGAGTAATAGAGATCTCCTAGCAAAGTTGGCACTGGGTTCTTCAGGATGAACAAATGGATTGCACTCTTGCTAATGAAACGAGGCTCATCTGCAAACAACACAATTCCATGTACACTTAAGGCCAACAGAGCACAAACAGCTTCCCACTCCCCCAGGGAGGCCTTCAGACTAGCTTGAGAAGTCAGGAAGTCAAGATGAAAACCAGGGATCCCAGCTTTAGAGGTCATATGTTGCTCAATCAAAGTAGGTTCCAAGTGCAAAGCTTTTGCTATCTCTCCATTGCTGGGAAAGACCATTTCAGGGTTGAAGGGGATTTCCCTCTTGATAGGCAAACCAATCAAAGATGAGTACTCTTCTAATAGAGGCCCCAACTGAAAGTCTTGAAAGGTGAAACACCTCAATGGGGGGTCATAAAACTGAATGCAGGTATGGATCAAACTCCTCTGAGATGGGTCCAGATCCATGACCAAGTCAAGTATATCCCCATAATGCTCCCTGAACAAAGGTATGTGATCTGGAGTGATCAGGGTTTGGATTCTCCTGATGTCTGATAAGTCTGGTTGGAAGAAATGATAGGTGATGTTGCTTTTCTTTGGAGCCATGATGCTGAAGACTGAGTAGAGTGCTGATGAAGATGTTGAGAAGTGGGCCACTGGCTGGCTAGTGCAAGTATTTGAAGTATATGGCTGACAAGCTGAAGCAAGTACTGGTGTAGATAGGTCAGTAATGCAGATGGGGTCAAAACCAAAACCAGATGAAAATGGATACCCTGAAACACAAATAAGCAAATGTTAATATGATGCAATGGTTATGTATGCAAATGATATGCAAGGGTTTGTGACTGAGCTGGATCTGATTAACTGCCTTGGTATAGATCCATGTGTGTTCAAGAATTCCAGATGGAGGTCTATAAATCCAGTAACCAAGGTGGGGGACTCAAATAAAGAGCCACATGTCCAGGGTTTTAGAATCACAAGAACTATCCAACATGGAGTACTCTTAAACAAAATCAAAGTAACAGGGTATTCTGAGGTCAAGGTACCTGCAAACCTGTAAACAGCCCAACCCCCTCACAGGTGATGATCTAGAACAAGGATCCTCAGACTTGGATCAGTTATGAGAAGTGTAAACACTTCTAACCCGGAGGTACAGTGTTTACAATAACCATAGCAATTCCTCCTCTAATTCACCTCAGTTTCTGAAGGTCAATACTAAAAGGTCATCCAGACTTAGCAGGCTTCCCAGATAGCCCTAGCATTGCAGGAAATCTGCAACACAGAGTTCTCAAGAAGAAACCCATATCTGAACCGTGTTTCATATTCCCGCACCAGACCGAAATGGAATGGGAAAGAATATGATTCACTCTAGCCTAGGTGTCACTCAGGTCCCAGGTATAGGACCTTAACTCTCAATGAATCACCCACCCACCAAGGCAAACAACCAGATCCAGCCAGCAGCAATGACAGTATGATATAAATAAATGCAATAAAGAAAGCAGCAAAGTAACTGTACATAAAGCAATAAACAAAAATAAATACAAGCACAAACAAGCACATAACACCCCAGTAAACACAAATCAATCAAGCGCTAGGAGGAACCCACAAAAAGAACCAGAAGCCCTGGTTGCAATATAAGGCATCCCCAGCAGAGTCGCCAAGCTGTCGCTCCCGATAAGTGACACCAGGGTCAAATAAAGGTACAGGCGCGAACGGTCGGCGAGAGGGACAATGAGAACACACAGCCGTGAACTCACTGGAGATGAATAGAGTCGCCAGCTAGGCATTTTTATCCCGGGGGAAAGGTAATGCTGCATAGACCTAGAAAAAGATGGATAAGACGGTTGCGAACCAGAGAGACTGAGAAAGGGGGTTGGTTACAACCTGGGAAGGTATTAGCACCCAGATTGTCCGTCGTACTCGACGGGATCCACGCTTAAAAGATTTGTGTTTCAAAGGGGTAGTGTCAGTGCAATCTGTGTATAAAATAGCTGGAAAGAATGTACAGGTGCCAGTGTATAGTGTATAAGTGATGTGAAGTATGAAAGTGTCAGTGTAGGAACAGAATGAAATGCTCATGATAATGAGGCTAAAGAATGAAGCCGGAAAGAGGGGGAATGTGCAGAGACTTTTGTTCGATAACTGTTAAGTTATGCCTACGTATCCTCTCGTGCAATGAGGAAGTCAGAACACCGTAGTTCGACCCAAAGAGACTGAAAGGATGAATTGACTGATGAACTGCTTACTTGTCTATGCTCAAGTGTATGATCTGTCTGGCACAGATGCAAACTGTCTTGCATTAGACGGAAGAAGCAAGTTCTCGTTTGTGAGTGAAGGTGATGAGAAAAGAATCCCGGAGGAGACGATTATTGTTTGTTTTTGAGTTTCAGTCTTTTATTGCTTTTGAGAGTTTGTCATAAGTTAATGAGCTTAAGCCTAAACCAATGAATTTAGTAAACTCATCACATCTTCCCTCTGATTAGGGGTAATGAGAATACCTTAAGTGTGAAGTCAGATTCTCACACTTAATCACCTTTGGTGTAGGATTAAGATCATTAACCTACTTGTGATTATTTAGATGTTTTTGGTGTTTTTGTTTAGTGTTGAGTAATGAGGTTAAGCCATGATCAAGGATTAAACAGACTCATTACACCATCCTAATAAAAGGATAATAGATGAGAATGTTTAAGCTGAGGAAAGCTCCTCAACTTAATCCATGATTAGGGATTAAACCCATGACAAAACAAGCCTTTGATTAAGTGGATTTTATTTAATGGTATGGTGATGAAGTGAATTTTATTGTTTGTAAGACAACTTGAGGGGGACTTGTCCATTAACACTAGGGTTAGTCCTTCTTAACCACTTAAGGAAGAATTAGAACCCTAATGCAAGGCCCAAGTTACAAGTGTGATGTCTTGATGATTATTAAGTGAATTGATTAAAGGAGTTAAACACATTAAGGGTTTAACACTTAGGATTAAAGTTATACACTCCATCCTAAGAGAAGGATGCAGGCATAAGCTTAATCACAAAGCCTTAAAGCCTTTAGGGTTTAGTCCCTGATTATGAGATGAGAAGAGAAAACTCAAAGAGAGACACAAAGGTAAAACTATGAGGGGAACTAATCAAAACCCTAATTCATTGTCATGCTTGGTTGATCCTAAGGTTTGTGAGGTTTTCAGGAACAATCTTCAAAGGCCACCAGGAGGCAGATGAACAGGATTAAGAGAAGCAAAGTGACTTGCTTCATTCAAGAAGTCAAGTCACTTGAAGAAAGAAAGTGGGAGAAACAAGAATGAGCAAGCTCAATCTCAAACACAAATAGAAATGCAGCAATGGATGCAAGAGAGATGAAAAGAAAAGTTATGAGAAGTGAAGGCAAATTCACTTCTCAAGTTTACTTACCACCTGAAATGTTAGAAAGAAATGCAATGCAATGCTAAATGAAATGAAATGACATGATGCTAAACAAAACCAGAAGCATATTGATGATGATAATGATGCTATGAGGTGCTGCAAACATGAGGCAAGACATGGAGATGTTCATACAAGATTATGAATGCAAATGATGCAAGTTAAGGAGCATGAATGAACATGAAAAGTTATGAAGCACACAAAGCAAATGACATGGCAAATATGATATGCAATGATCAAAGATGCTTCCTCCATGTCTTAAGATGTCAAATGAATCACAAGAATGCACAAAATGCAAAGACAAGTCATGTTATGCAAGAGAATGCAAGAAGGATGCAAGTGAAAGCCCCAAATTAGGGTTTATGAAACAAACATCAAACAAAAACCAAAAACAGAAGTAAACCTTAAGATAAAAAATGGAAAATGCTACCCAAAGAAACCCTAAACCTATAATGAACCACTGCCCAAAGGGGAACTCCCAACTCTTAACCAATCTCAAGATATGAATTTTATAAGTTATTAGGGTTTTTTAGGGTTCTTAACAAAAGAAATGTCAAACAAATAGAAAATGCAAAATCAAATCATGGCCATTTTACCCTAGAAACTACATGCCAAACACAAAACAATGCAAGAAGAATCAATGTCTCAACCTTCTCCAATAGGCAGAAATGAATTTTTGAACCCATGATCAAAATAATGCATAAAAAATGATTTAATTCAATGAAAAATTCTTAAAATGCATCAAGATCAAAAAAGAAATTTGGTTTGAAGTTTGGACAATGTTTCTAAATGTCTTAGAACATTTCATGAATTTTTTTGTAATTTTTAAATACCTAAAAGTATTTTTAATTAATTAATTCCCATTAATCAATTAAAAATAATCTCTTAAATATTTAAAAATACTTTTTTGATGATAAAAATAAAATAAAAATATTTTTGTGTCATAAAAATTATTTAAACTCTTAGGAAAAAGTTTCATAATTTTTATGTATTTTTTGCTATTTTAAAATAATTGTACAAGTTAATTGAAATAAAATGAAATTAAAAATAAGGAAAAAGAAAAGTCAAAGGAACGAAGGGATGAGATGCAGTCTGGTTTTAAATTGGTTGACTGGCGCCAGATCTTGTGGCCAGGATTGATTCTGAGTTAATTACAATTAATTAAAACTAAAACAAGAATTAGGGCTAATCAAAGTGATCTGAGCCCTTCCCTCACGCGCGAAGTCAACAAGTCAATGGCAATCAACGCTCAGAATTCAAACTAACATTAATGACCTGAGATTAGGGTTTAATGACTCAGGCTGTCGGAGAAGACCTCCGGTCGTCTTCTCCGGCCAGCTCCCTCCCTGAGAAACTTCAAACTCCCTTAAAACGTATCAAAAATGAAAACTAAAAACTGGGAAATGATCTCCATCCTCTCACGAATCAAACCCCTCTCTCAAAACACATTTCTTCTTCCTAAACAAACTGAATCGAAAGAAATAAAAACTAGGGCACGCAAGCTTCAGAGACAAATTAAATGCTCAAATCAAAGCCGTTTCAAAAACTAAGGACATCAGGATAATCAGTGAATCACATAGAACAAATTTGTAACAAGAAAAATGATTTCTGGAAAAATAATTTCCAAGCTACCTGAGATTTGGAGCTTTCAACTTGAGGACTTTCTGGCCACTTCCTTCAGTGCAAACTACTCCACTTGATCCCCAGAAGGTGTTTGGATGCTCAATGAGAGTTTAAGTTGGCTGGATAGTGAGATTCGACAGCTTCTGCTCAAGCTTGATCAGAAATGGCAATGGTGTTTTAGGCACTTTCAGGTCATGGTGAGGGGTTGTTTGTGATCCTGAGGGTGAATGGAGAAGCTTTGCAAGGTTTGTTTAGATGTTTGCAAGCTGTGGTGAGAGTTTCGAAGAGAAATGCAGGCTGAGGTGAGAAATGGCTATGGAGTATTCTGGTTGTTTCAGGCTTTGGTTCTTGGTGCTTTGTGGTCTATGGAGCAAGGTGAGTTGAATGGTGAAGTTGGCTTGAGTGTTTGGTGGCTGGGCAGAGAGATTCGAAGGCTTATGCAATGTGGGGTGATTTTGTGAATGTGGTGGTATGCTTTGTTTCAGCCTTGCCTTGTGTTATGTCTAGCTTGCAAATTGTCCACAAAAACCTCTCTCATTGGTCAGAGGATGTGACTTGTGCTTTATGGATAGGTGTAGCCACTTTTGCAAATATGTCAACTTCTTGTAAGATAGGGCATGGGCAACTTCTAGCCAAGTACAAAGGGCATGGTCTGCGCAGCAAAGTGAAGGGAAAGGCTAGGCTTGGTCCAACATTCAAGGCAGCAAGTTGGTGAAATGTTATGAGTGCTTTTGCAAGTTGTTGTAACTTTGGTTCACATGTGGAAATCTTGTTCCAAAAGTCATGAAACATGAGCAATGCCTAGTTCATTCTGAATTTTAGGACTTACATGATGTTTGCATACTGGTTTGGAATGAATTAGAGGTCACAATATGCATTGGTTCATGACTTTGCAAAATTCCCATTTGGAGCATGCCTTGAAAATTAATGATTTTAGCCAACTTTGCCTTGCCATAACTTTTGATTCAAGAAGAGTTTGATCATGTTCTTGTACTTTTTGAAAAGGGAAAAATGAGATCTACAACTTTCATGACCAAAGTTTTTCCATTTGAAGCATTTTTGGATCAAGAATCATGGCTTGAAAAATGACCCAAAATGATGCATTCTTGAAAAGTCAACTATGCCCAAAAAGTCAACACTTGCAAAAACCCTAAATTCTTGATTTCTATGAACTTAAACCTTCTTCCATGATCAAATAAAGATCATATACACTCAGAATGATGAAGATCACCCATTGGTTGGGTCATTGGGGGCCTCAGATGCCCTGATTTTGCACTGACTTGTCTGAAAAGTCAACCCTTGATCAGATGACTTCCCCATGGAATTTCTTCATGAAAATTGATATGCATACTCCCTATGCCATATAAAGAACAATGGAAACAAGAATGACCAAAAAATTTGGAGTTATGGCCTCTGAAACCAAAACCCTAATTTTCAGTCAACTGTGCAGTTTGACCTGGCTCTGCATCCACTCAAACCCTAGCCCTTGTGATTCCTTTGCATTTTTGACTTTGAAGAGATGGAAGATGACATATGAACACACATGGACCCCTTTGAGATGATTGGTGGCCTTTGGAATGGCTCAAGATGCCTTGGGATTGCTCAGATCACAAACCCTAGGTGCAGATGCCTTAGAATCTATGCAGTGAATCAAAAATGAGATGTGAGATGATATGATTGTGTTTATGCATATGAGGATGATCACAAGCCATGGTGTGAATGGGTGAGGGCAAATTTGGGGTGTTTACAGTGTGTATCTAAGGCAATTGAATATAATGGTTTTAAAGAGTGCGCAATGGTAAATAGAATAATAATTTTAAACAATTAATAAAGACAGGCTCGAATGTAATTCACATAATCAATTGATAATCCGGTACTTGTTAATAGAACTACTTATGAGCAATGTTTTCCACTTTGAAAAGAACTAATTTGACAGGAACTGTCGCTTTCGTGTATTCAGAACTGAGTTGTACTCTCTAATCAACCCCTCCTATTGTCACAGATAAAAAGGTGCGTACTGCGTTAGAGTAGTAAACCTATTTTTAAGAAATAGAGTATCTTAACTAAGTTGAAAAGTATTTTGACCTGAATTTCTTAGCAAAAAGAGGTTCTCACGAACCAGACTCTAAACTTCTTAACGCATCCGAAAATGGTTTTAAAATATCTTTTCTTTTTAATCTAAAAACTCCTAATGAACTAGACAAAGCGCTTTTGCCTATTTTTGAAATAGTTAAAAACAATTAAACTTAAATTGAAAGTTAAAATAACCCTTAAGTGTTTCTACGAACAGTTGTACGGATTACTGGTTCAATTACGATCCTTACATTCTAACCTTTATGGATTTAGTTAGACATGGTAAAGTAAAAGTTCTTTTTATTATTTTTCATAAAAGTAATTAGTGCGAGTGCGGAAAGTAAATAAAAGTAGTGCGAGTGCGGATAATAAAGAAAGTAAAGCGAGTGCGAGAAATAAAAGTATTTAAAGCGAGTGCGGAAATAAAAGTATTTAAAGCGAGTGCGGAAATAAAAGAAAGTAAAGTGCGAGTGCGGATAATAAATAAAGTAAGGCAATGCGAAAAGTAAATAAAATAAAGCGAATGCGGAAAAATAAAATACGAACTGGAATTAAAATGGCGGCAGGATTAACTTCCTCCCAGAGTGCTCCAAAACTCGATCACACAGACGTATACAGACTCGATCACTCGATTGTAGTAACACCCCGATGTTAAGTGATTACTACTTTAAAACTGATATATGCCTAAGAGATACTAAGTTTGGATGATTGAAAATGAAAATCTAAGGCCCTATGTATAGGAAAACAAATAATAAGAAAATATCAGGATGCCCCCTCCACTAAAAAGTGGAGGGAAAACGTTTTGCCTTGTGGCACCCGCCACAGGCCTATGGCGCCCGCCACAGGCCTATGGCGCCCGCCATGGGTGTAATTTGGTGGAGAAAGTGGGATCGTGGGCTCTTGGCAGTTGTGGAGAGGTCTTGAGACGTGGCCACGTCATGGCTGACCCCATGGCGCCAGCCATGGTGGATGCCGTAAGTGTAAAAAGCTGAATTTCTTGATTTTTGTCCGTTTCAGCTCCTTTTTCGCTCCTTTTCTCGATTCAGGCCCCGATTACATAAAAAACCTGAAAATAAAGTTAAAAAATGTAATAACATAACAAAATAACAATAAAAACCTAAAATGCATGCGAAATCAGAGTCATAAATACGGTGAAATTTAGTGTTATCAAAGACCGTCACTCTGAGCATAACCAAATTGACATAGTGCTAAAGAAGGATTATAAGTAATGCCTCCCCTTATTCCAAGGAGTGGCACATTAAGGAAATCCCCACAATGATCAATGATAGTGATGTTTTCCATGGACCGGGAACACCAATGGATATCTGAATGAGAGAGTGACATTATCCTTCTAGACCACCTCAAACCTTGTTCATTCTTCATCACAGATCGAGGAAGGTGTGAAATAAACCACCTTGATAGTAGAGGTATGCAACACATCAGAGTCCCTCGCGCCTTCGTAGTACGAGTGTGAAGAGAGTGCAAAATATCTCCAAGCAAAGTAGGCACATTATTATGAGTAAGAAATATTTTAATTGCGTGCACATCTATGAATTGGTCCGGATTAGGGAACAACACCAAACCATACATCAACAGGGCCAAGATATCCTCAAAAGCGTAGTAACTCATAGCATCTAAAAACAACAGAGCTTTCTCTATCAAGATTTTAGCAAGAAGACCTTTAACTCCACTTCTTGTTTCCCAATTGGATACAATATCTAACTTTTTTAGATGCAAAACTACTGCAATAACTTCATGTTTAGGTTCCTTCTCTAGACTGGTGAAAGGTTTTTGATCAAGAATAGGTACACCAAGTAGTTTGGAGAATTCTTCCATTGTGGGCACCAACTGATAATCGAGAAATGTGAAACAATGATTTTTAGGGTCAAAGAACTGGAACAAAACACTCATCATGTCTTCATTAAACCCTGAAGTAACCAAACCAAGCAGACAACCATGCCTTTTGATGAATTGAGTGTTCTCAGGAACTTTTGAGACTAATTCCTTAAGCTTGGAAGGTATCCTTACAAATTTGATTCGAATAGTGTTTCTGCGAGCGGAAGCCATAACCTACAACAAAGAACAAAGATAAATCCTTTGGTCCTTGAAATGGTTAGTGAAAATGCTATGATATGATGTCATGATTTTATGTTTATGTTTAAAGCAAGCAAACAACAAACATAAACAAGTCACACAAGAGCCTTAGGTTTAAAGGCTTGCATGAAGTTCATAGGTAAGTACCCTCCCCAATGGAGTTTAGTTGGTTCAACCTGTCCTAGCAATAGTAACCGAGTTCTAAGGAATCTCAATATCACTGATTCTTCTCAAAGGTTGTAGTTCAGTATGGAAAGTGTCTTGCCAACCAAAACATCCCAAGATTGTAGCATCGAGTATCAATCAACATTAGACTGCACCAAAGCCAGCTATCTCACTACTTTCGTCTGGCCAAGATGGGTCGATTAGGATTCTAAAGGGAAGTTAGTGTAAATGACACCATGTGGCAGCCTGATATTATCCTCAACTGACTTGAAGAATATTAGTACTAACTGTAACACCCCAAATTTGCCCTCTTCTTGTTTAGCATCGTTATCATATCATAATCATCATGAGCATACCATATCCTTATCATTTAGCATAGAAAAATGAGGCATAACACTCGCATGTTCCAGCATAAGGCATATGATCGGTCATCTGGGAAAATCTGAATCTGCAAGTCAAAATCAAGAGCATGTTGATCTGGCAAGAATCTCACAGGATCATTTTGCACAAGCCTGGTATCATGTTCAGAGCCCTAGAAAGAGAAGATGGATCAAAATTTGCTTGAAACGGTTGGTGCAGGTCTATTTTTGAAGGTTCCCACCAAAGGGAGGGAAATTCAAATTTTCCATGCGTTAACCGGTTAACGCATATGGTTAACCGGTTAACAGCTGCGAAATTTGAATTTCCAGCAGCAATCTCAGCATGTGTGTTTTGGCCCCATTTTCCAATTTTCTGATTTTTATTCATTTGAATTAAATTTGAATTTGAGAGAAGGATCTAGAGCATTTATCCAAGCCTCATTCCAACCCTAAATCCAAATCACTTTCTAAGCTAATCCCAAACCATAATTTTGGATCCCAAACCAAAATTTTGGGCCCCAAACCTAAACCATATTTATTCCATTTTCCTCCAAACCAAGGGGGCTCACACTCATTTTTCACTCTCATTTCTGAATTTTCATTCCTCTCACTCACAATTCTCTCACTTTTCTCTCCCAATTTTCCAAATCACTCAAAGTTCCTCTTTGAAGATCACACAACCTTGCCTTGAGGTGTGTAGATCTTGGAACTAAACCTCCATTTATAGCTTCTTTGCATCTTTTTGCTGGTTTTATTGGGGATTCAGATCTGGTTTGAGATCTAGAAGTGCTTTTGGATCCAAAATTCTGCATCAAGAGCTTGTTCTTGCATTTATTTTGCATGGAGTGTGGAGCTTAGCATCGGATCTTCAAAGTTTTGCGCGAGATCTACTGTTTTCAGCTCAATCAACAATTACCAAAGCATACCTCAGCTTTGTAGGTTGGTTAATTTCAGATCTAGCTCTGTTTTCAGCTTATTTGCATGCTTGTGCTTTAGATCCACCATGTGTTTGTGTATTTGATTGTGTTGCATGAATTGATTGTTTGATTTGTATCCGGATCCGAATGTTATTTGTTCATGAGCTTAATGATATGGATTAATGTGAATTGATCTAATTTTCCATGTGTAATTGATTGCTGGTCTGGTGCAAGCTTATTTGAATAAGCTGTTTTGAGTTGCTGTTTTCTGCAGGATTTGTTGCTGTTTTATCAGTGTTAACCGGTTAACGTATATGGTTAACCGGTTAACGCCCCTGTTTCATGCGTATTTTGTGCAGGTTTGAGCTGGTTAACCGGTTAACGCATTTGGTTAACCGGTTAACACTGAAGCAGATTGGCTTTTTAGTGTCGTTTTGAGCTTGTTTGATCCCTTTGCTTGTTCTAATTGCCTTGGATCATTGCATGATCATTAAGCATGATATTTTAGGGTGATTTGCTTGCTGGTCGATGTATGCTTTCATGTTTTCGACGCGTAAGTCGTGTATTTGCAATGCTTGGCATGTTGTTTGTTTCTTGTTTACAAGAACCTTTGAGCATGATTAATTCCATGATTGTGTTGGTCAATTTGCTGGATTTTTGCTAACATTTCAGGGGCTCATGGTAAGAGAAGTGTGGATGTTTATCCACATTTCAACTTTTCATCTTTCCTCTTTTGCTTTGTTTTTTCTTTGTGGTGTTTGATGTGCTTTGTGCCATCATGTGGTTCTCTTTCCCCTTTCTAGTTTCCTCTTCTCTTTTTCTATCTTCTTCCTTCTTCATTAGGGTAGAAGCCTCACTAACTCTTAGGACTTCCATGCATGTGAATACTTAGGATTATTTTAGTCCCCCTTTAGATTTTTTTCCTTTGAGATCTTTTGGTTCTTCTTCTCTTCTCATCTCATAACTCTTAAAAAGAAAACACTTTAATAAATGTGAAGTGATGCATTGATCCATAGCCTTATTCCATGAGGTATGCTTGTAGTCTTCCCATCTTGGGATAGTACACGTTTACCTTGTGATGCACGAGTCTGATCAAGGTATCTTCTTCATAAAGAAAAGCATAAAAAACACTTCTTCATGTAAATAACCAAAAAAACACTTAATAATTAAGCAAGTTAGTGAGCCTAAGCCCTAATCTTTGGGTTCAAGTTTTGGGGATCTTCTCCTTACTTGAGTGTGCTTGTTCTATTATTCCATCTTGGAATGTAGTGACAAGTGCACATTCCATTGGTGAGAGTTTGAGTTCACTTCCTTGTGACACACTCATAAAAGCTTCTAAAAAAACACAAAACAAACAATAAGCGTCTTTCCTTCGGGAATTCTTTTCTCATCTCCTTCGCTCCGTACGCGAACTTGCTCCTACTTGTCATTTTGCAAGACGGTTACGCACTCGTCGTCCGAGTCTGCAACACCTGAGCAATGGCATAGGCAGTTCAAGCCTTAATTCACAAGCAATTTCCTTTTAGTACCCCTAGTTAGGGGAACTACGACGTCTCTGATCCTCATTTTCCCGATGAGGTACGTAGGCAGCGGGGTAGGGCCCGTTCGAGCACAATCTTTATTTTCCCTACATTTTTCCTTTTCTTTTCTTATTCATTTCCTTTCTCATTTTTCTTTTCCAGTTCATTTTCTTTTCTTTGCTGCATTTTTCATACCCTCACCCTTTGAAACAGTTTCTTTTGCAAGCGTGGATCCCGTCGGGTACGGCGGACGATCTGGGTGCTAATACCTTCCCAGGTCGTAACCGACTCCCGAACTCAGTCTCTTTGGTTCGCAGGACCTGTGTCCTTCCTCTTTCTTTCTTCTGGTTTGTGCAGCATTACCATTCCCGTTTCTTCGGGATAAAAATGCCTGGCTGGCGACTCTAACCTTTCCGCGCCACTTTCGCGTTTGCACCAGGATGGAAATCCCCGGGAGCGACAGCTGGCGACTCTGCTGGGGATGGAACCCAGAGTCTCTGGTTCCCCTGTGAGTCTCTCCTAGCGCTTGTGTGTTGCTGTTTCATTGGGTGATGTTTGTTTGATGTGGCTTGTTGTATTATATTGCTGTTTGTTTATTGCTTTATTTACAGCTTTATTTACAGCTTTATTTACAGTTTTCAGTATTTATTTTCTGCATCATGTATCATACTGGACTGTCTGGACTGGTTTCCTTTGGTGGGATGGGAGTTACTGGTTCTTGAGAGATATGAGCCAAGTACCCGGCTCGAGTGCACCATAGGACTTAGAGTGGTTCCACTTTGGCCTCATGAGATCTTGTCATGGGGGTAGTAGTGAGTTCCACACCCAGGTTGCGATTGTCTTGGAAATGTCTTGATTTGGGGATCTTCCTCTCTCATTACATAACCCTGACAGTTATGTGCAGCTGGGGACCGATCATTGAGAACCTTTGTGGAAACAACCTTCTCCAGTGGTGACAGTGGCAGACCACATTTTGTGGCAAACCCATTCGCACCCGAAGGTCCACTGGGAACTCGCATAGGATGGCCTGGTTCTCTTATAAGAACTCAGTTAAAGCATCTGGTCATATGACATTAGTACTGTATCCTACGGGCTGAATGTACTATTGTTTCTTGATTTCAGCGCTTGAAGCTAGGGACTTATAAGGGATGCTTGTTTTTCCCGGATTCAGCTGAGGCCTCCCTGCATAGTACATAATGCCTAACCGATTCCCTGATTTGGTCATGAGCCATTTCTCGGAGATGGTGACAGTATTATTGCTATGTGGCTTTGAGAGTCCGTGATGTCTGACCCGGAGCCTTTTACCCGTGAGATTGGGGGGTGTGTACAGGTGTGCAGGAACCCATGACCTCAACATACACTCATCTGTTCAGTTATGATCTTTGGTCCTGTGAACATGACCGGTGGTTCTATTGATTCTATGGTTCCGAGGTTATGATCCTGGAATTCTGGATTTCTTGATACTGTGGGTCTGAGATCTTCTATCAGAGGGTTGTGATTACCAGAGGGGGTGACTCAGTGAACTGTTGAGTTTGCCAGTTGTTCCGAGGGGCCCTTGTCAGTGTGCCAGTTCAGATGGTCCCCGTTGATCATATGCTTGCATTGCATTACATTTGCATCATTCTTTGCATTAACTGTTTATGTTTTCCATTTTTTTCAGGTCATTACTCACATCTGTTCCCGGTTCTGGTATTCTTATCTCCATGGCAGAAATTAAAAGCGATCCGAGAAAAAAGAATGTGCATTACACCTTTCTTCAGCCGGAAGTCAAAAGTGTTCAGAGGTTAGCAGGTCTGATGAATGATCAAGTCTTAGGAAATTTCAAGAAAAGATATGGCCAGATACTGAAATTTGTGGACAAGCCTACTACAGACCAAAAGGACAGCTTGCATACCTTGTTGCAATTTTATGATCCCCTGCTGCGTTGTTTTATTCTTCCAGGTTACATCTTAGCTCCGACATTGGAAGAGATCTCCAGCATGCTGAGTGTTCCGATCAGAGAGACATTGCCGTTCTACGGGTCAGAGGTTGTGCTCAGAGATGAAGATATAGCCAAGGTTTGTAGGTTGCCAGTTGCTTCAGTCAGAAAAGCTTTGCAAGAGAGTAAAGGCAGAGGTCTACCATGGAGTGTGCTTATCCCAGAAGCTGAGAAGTATGCTACAGAAGCTAAGTGGAATGACTTGGGAGCTTTGCTTGCATTGATGGTATATGGGTCTAGCTTGTTTCCCGGAGAGAAAGAGTTTGTCAGCTTAGAAGTGATCTCAATCTTCGCAAAAGGCAATCCGGTGCCTACTTTATTGGGTGACTTTTATTTTAGTGTCCATTACAGAAACGAGAAAGGTAGAGGTGGTCCAGTGGTCTGCTGTGCTCCTTTGTTTGCTGAATGGTTCGCTAGACAGTTGCCTAAATCAGGTGCCTTCAAGGATATACGAGACGAATGGAGATGGTCCAGAAGACTGATGGGACTGACTGAAGAAGACATTGCTTGGGGTTATGACAGGGATTTGCTAGGAAAAGAGGTGATGGTTAGCTGCGGAAGGTTTGCCGGAGTACCTTTGCTGGGAAGGAAAGGTGTCATCAGTTACTACCCGACATTAGCCAGAAGGCAGTTTGGCTACCCTTTGAAGGATCCTCCTCAGATGGAAATGTTTGCTGAATCTTTGTATTTTCCTGTTGATGGAAACAGAGAGCTAGTCCAACAAGCAGTTCAATCCTGGGATCACAGGAAAAGGAAAGGGAAGAAGGACTTCGGCCGAGTTGATCCCAAAGCATATCCACCATACGTTGAATGGTTGCAAAGGCATATCGAGTCAGTTCTCATGCCTTTTTCAGTCGAAGCTCCACTTTATCCTCGAGAGGTACCAGGTCCGAGCAGTACGGTTTCCTTGGAGGAGTACAAGAAGCTAGAAGCTCAGCTGCATGCGGTCAGAGTAGAGAATGTTGAGATGGTAAGCTTATACCACCAGGCCAATGGAGCCAAGAAGGAAGCTGAAGATAAATTGCAAAAGCTCCAGTCCTCCTTGGAAAACAAAGAGAAGGATTTTGCCGGAAGAGAAGCCCATTTCCACCGATTGGGTATGATGGAAGCGCAAAGAGAAGCCAAGCACAAGGAGACTTTAAGGACTCTCAGGAGTGCTCGACAGTCCATTGTTTGGCTGAAAGGCCAAAGGGAGGAAGAGCAAAAGAAATTCAAAGAGAAGGAAGAGTTCTTTGAAGTTCAGATGGCTTTTAAGAAGGAGGAAGTGGAGCAAGCCCACGCCATCCGGAGGGAGAGGACCCAACAGCTAGTCCAAAGCCAATTAGCTCTGGAGGAAGCCAGGAAAGAGATTGAAGAGCTCAAGCTGAGAGCAGGCGTCAAGAAGAGCAGGGCAGAGGTGGCAGAGTCGGGGTCCTTAGCTTAGTTTATTTTTCAGACTACCTACAGGCTTGTTGTAGGGGTTTTGCTTTCGTTTCCTTTGTCTTTATGTACTGATTTGTAACCCTTCGGGGAATATTCTTGGATGTATTCTGACTTTTAGCCTATAGTGGTTTGTCCATATTCAGTATTAATGTGCAAGTTATCGTTTTGAATGTGCAAGACTCGTTTGTCTGGATACTACTAACGTCTGAACACTTATCAAAGAGAAAGTTTGAAAGCTAAACACTGAAAGTGATTGCCGAGATAGATGCCAGAACTGGGGCATGCCAAATGCTTAAAATTGGGAACATGAACAGTTACATTGCATTGCATATAACCTGTTTGTCTGTTTTGCAGGTGTTGCATCAATTACTAACGGGTTTTGTGTTGTAGGCACTATAGCTCCTCGAAAAGTTCGAGAACAACCGGCAGTGCACAGATACCCAACCAAGATTAACAGAGAGCGGGCCATGGATCAAATGCAGGCAGATTTGGCAGACCTAAGGCAGAGAATGGATAACTTCATGACGTTAATGACCGGCATGGGGCAGAATCAAGAACGGCTGCGAGAGTTGGTTGAAAATCAGAACAGAAACGCTGCTGCTGCTGCTAATGCTGATAATCATACCGGTGCGGGCGCACGTCAGGGTGGACCTCATGTTATACAACCAGGGGCGACCGTAGTCAATGACGGGATGCATAACATTCATGTGGATCACCAGGAGGACCAGTTCACTTTACTTGATGAGACCGAGGGTCAAGGGGTCGAAATGAACAAGAGGTTTGAAGAGATGGCTGAGCAAATTAAGGCTATTCAGTCCCAGAGTTCTTTGGGGTTCGATATAACAGACTTGGGTTTGGTTCCGGGAGTCAGGATCCCGTATAAGTTCAAAGTTCCTACTTTCGAGAAGTATAACGGCACTGCTTGCCCAAGGACCCATCTGCAATCGTATGTCGGGAGAATTGCCGCGCATACAGACGATGAAAAGCTATGGATGTATTACTTTCAGGACAGCTTGGTGGGAGCTTCCCTTGAGTGGTACATGAAGCTCAGCAGGGTCAATGTTAAGAGCTGGAAGGATCTCGCTGAGGCCTTCGTGAAGCAGTACCAGTACAACATGGATATGGCTCCGAATCGCACCCAGTTGCAACATATGGCTCAGACAGCAAAAGAAGGCTTTAAAGAATACGCCCAGAGGTGGCGTCAGCTAGCTGCCAGGGTGCAACCCCCCTTGTTAGAGAATGAAATGGCCGATATGTTTATGGGTACCCTCCAGGGAGTATTTCTTGAAAGATTGGCGTCAAGTTCTGCCACAAAGTTCAACGATATTGTCATTGCGGGAGAAAGGGTCGAAACGCTGTTGAAAATGGGGAAGATACAAGACCCCGGTGCTAGTAGTTCAAATGGGGCGAGGAAAGCTTTTAGCGGACCTCCAAGAAGACGAGAAGGAGAGACCAATGCTGTATTCGGCCGAAGCCAGGGTCGTGGTTACAGAAGACCTTATGAACATGTGGCTGCTGTCACCATTCCTGCAGCTCCCGTACAACAGATGCTACCTCCACCACAACAACATCAGCAACAACAACCCAGAGCCAACTACCAGCAAAGGCCTTATCAGCCGAGGCAGACTCGTCCTGCTAACAGGGTGATTGAAGCTATTCCGATGACATATGCTGCCTTGTTGCCGAGACTACTAGACTTGAACCTTATTCAATTAAGGACTTTGGCACCACCACCTCCTGGAGAGCTTCCAGCTGGTTACGACGTCAACGCGCGATGCGCTTTTCATTCAGGGGCACCCGGGCACTCAACCGAGAAGTGCAGGGCGCTACATCACAAAGTTCAAGATCTCGTGGATTCAAAGGCAATCAACTTTGCGCCACCACCGAATATCAACTCGAACCCTATACCTAATCATGGAGGGGCAAGAGTTAACGCTGTTGAGAGTGATGACAAGTTGAGTTTGGTACTGAGAATTGATGAAGTCAAGACGCCGTTGAAGGTGGTGAAAGAGAGACTGTTGAAAGGTCAAGTATTTCCTGGTTGTTCTCTCGATTGTGAAGACTGTATAAGTGTTGTGAATGGCTGCGAGAAATTGAAGACGGGTTTGCAAGAGTTGATTGATGTTGGGTCCCTACAATTTAGCAAGATTAGTAATGAAAGGGCTGATGATGTGTCAACCATTACTATCTTCTACAATGAAGCTGACATGCCCGTTCTACAAGAGCCTGTTACCGTTTACGCTCCTCAGATTAGTCCTGTGACTATAACTGTACCTGGGCCAATGCCGTATAATGATGATAGAGCCATTCCGTGGCATTATGGTTCCGATGTCTATGTGGCGGGACAGAAGATGGAAAGTAGACCTGTTGCTGACTTGACCATTGAAAATGTGGGAGGTGTTGGGGGATTTACTCGAAGTGGCCGTTTATTTGCTCCCCCTGCATTGAGAAAGGATCCCGAGGCCGAAGCTTCGTCCAAAAACAAAGGGAAGCAGATTGCGAATGACGAGTCAACTACTCCTGTGGCTGGGCAGAGGACGTTTGAAAAGGAGGTAGAGGAGTTTATGAAGATCATCAAAAGGAGTGACTACAAGGTGGTTGACCAACTGAATCAAACGCCTTCAAAGATTTCTATTTTGTCACTGTTGATGTGCTCTCCCGCGCACCGAGAAGCCTTGCTGAAAGTACTTCAAATGGCCTATGTTCCTCAAGAAATCACTGTTAATCAACTCGAAGCTGTTGTTGGAAGTGTTAATGCCAGCCATGGTTTAGGCTTCACTGACCGAGACCTTACTTCGGAGGGAAGGAATCACAATAAAGCACTGCATATCACGATGGAATGCAAGGGCGCTGTGTTGTCTCATGTCCTTGTAGACACAGGCTCTTCTTTGAATGTGCTCCCGAAGAAGGCGCTGATGAAGCTTAACATTGATGGGGTTATTCTGACGCCGAGTGATTTGGTGGTTAAAGCTTTCGATGGTTCAAGAAGATCCGTTTTCGGAGAGGTTGAGTTGCCTGTCAAGATAGGCTCTCAAGTCTTCAAGAGTGTCTTCTATGTCATGGACATCCAGCCTGCGTATAGTTGCTTGTTGGGCAGACCGTGGATACACGCAGCTGGAGCCGTCACTTCAACCCTGCACCAAAAGCTTAAATATGTGGTGGATGGCCAGGTCATCACAGTTTGCGGGGAAGAAGATATTTTCGTCAGCCACCTGTCGACGTTTAAATATGTGGAAATGGACGGAGAAATTCACGAGACTTTGTGCCAAGCTTTTGAGGCAGATGTCAGTATCCTGACTCCGGTGAAGAAAAACAACGAAGGCACGTCAATCCATTCCTACCGGGAAGCAAAAGAGGCCGTCCAATCAGGCAATGCCCAGGGCTGGGGCAAGTTACTGGAAGTGGAAAAGAAGGGTGATAAATTCGGCTTAGGGTATCAACCTGGGGGGTCTATTCAGAGTGGTAAAGCTATCTCATTCACAAGTGCTGGGTCGCTCGACCGCGATCAAGTCTGTACGGCAAGCCAAGACGGGGATAGTGACAGAGACTGGGACAACAATTGGATCCGCCCGTGTGCACCCGGCGAGGAGCTAGGAAATTGGTCTGCTGAGGACATTGTTCAAGTCACCTGGCTCTCAAAGTAATTGTTTTGTTTCCTTTTATTAGCATACTGCATTGTCAAATCCAGCATTCTGCCCAAGATGTTTGGATCCATTGTACTGGGCCACCATGTTTTGTATTGCATCGTTATTTTTGCCATGAAATAAAAGGACATTTTCAGACAAATTGTGCTCTCTTTCTTTGTTTTTAAACTTTTTCACAAAAAACAATATAAAAATGGCAATGTGTTTTTTCATTTTTTGCTTTGTGTTAGCGTCTCTTTTCAAAATAAGCAGATTCTGAATAAGCACACCATTTGTGCAGTATTGATCATCCAGATTCCACGGATAACGTTCCTGCTATGACTATGCATGACTTTGATAATCCAGTCTACCAAGCTGATGAAGGGGTTGAGGAAGATTGTGACCTACCTGAAGAGTTGGTCAGATTGTTAAAACAAGAGGAACGAGTTATTCAGCCTCATCAAGAGGAGATTGAGACCATCAACATTGGCAGTGAAGATGCAAAGAAAGAAATCAAGATAGGAGCCAATCTGCAGGCCGACGTCAAACAAGAGCTGATCAGTATGCTGAGAGAGTATGTAGATATCTTTGCTTGGTCATATCAAGATATGCCAGGGTTGGATACCGACATCGTGATGCATAAGCTACCTCTGAGAGAAGACTGTCCTCCTGTGAAGCAAAAGTTGAGAAGAACTCGCCCGGATATGGCGATGAAGATTAAAGAGGAGGTGCAGAAACAGTGGGATGCCGGGTTCCTTGCCGTGACTAGTTACCCACCTTGGGTAGCTAACATCGTACCAGTGCCTAAAAAGGACGGCAAGGTCCGGATGTGCGTTGACTATAGAGATTTGAACAGAGCAAGCCCAAAGGATGATTTTCCGTTGCCACACATTGACGTGTTGGTCGACAGTACTGCTCAATTCTCAGTGTTCTCCTTCATGGATGGATTCTCCGGTTATAATCAGATAAAAATGGCGCCGGAAGACATGGAGAAGACAACGTTCATTACCCCGTGGGGAACATTCTGCTACAAGGTCATGCCCTTCGGTTTGAAGAACGCTGGGGCAACTTATCAACGGGCAATGGTCACGTTGTTCCATGACATGATCCACAAGGAGATCGAATGTTATGTGGACGATATGATTGCAAAGTCCAAAGACGAAGAGGAGCATTTGGTTAACCTAAAGAAGTTGTTTGACAGATTGATCAAGTACAAGTTGAGGTTGAATCCGAACAAGTGCACTTTCGGAGTGCGTTCCGGAAAATTGCTGGGTTTCATTGTAAGTCAAAGAGGAATTGAGGTAGATCCTGCTAAAGTGAAAGCTGTTCAAGATATGCCTGCACCAAAGACAGAAAAAGAAGTGCGCGGGTTCTTAGGTAGATTGAACTACATTTCTCGGTTCATATCTCACCTAACTGCCACGTGCGAACCGATATTCAAACTGCTAAGAAAAGAGCAGACAGTCAGGTGGAATGATGATTGCCAAAGGGCTTTCGACAAAATAAAGGAATATTTGCAGGAGCCTCCAATTCTGATGCCTCCAGTGGAGGGGAGACCGTTAATCATGTACTTGACCGTGCTTGAAGGGTCGATGGGGTGTGTGCTCGGCCAACATGACGAGTCTGGTCGAAAAGAGTACGCCATTTATTACCTTAGCAAAAAGTTTACCGACTGTGAATCCCGATACTCACTGCTCGAGAAAACTTGCTGCGCTTTGGTATGGGCTGCTCGCCGACTGAGGCAGTACATGTTGACCCATACTACACTTCTCATTTCCAAGATGGATCCTGTCAAGTACATCTTTGAGAAACCAGCATTGACCGGAAGGGTTGCTAGATGGCAGATGATTTTAACTGAATACGACATCCAGTACACTTCTCAGAGAGCCATCAAAGGAAGTGTATTGTCGGAATACCTTGCTCAGCAACCTCTTGAGGATGACTATCAGCCGATGAGATTTGATTTCCCTGATGAGGACATCATGTGTCTCAAAACAAACGATAATGAGGAACCACTTCCGGAGGAGGGGCCTGACCCTGAATCCAAATGGAAGTTGATGTTTGATGGGGCTGTCAATATCAATGGTCGTGGAGTTGGTGCCGTACTTATTACTCCTGAAGGTGGTCACTTACCCTTCGCTGCCAGAATTACTTTCGGCTGCACCAACAATGAAGCGGAATACGAGGCGTGTATAATGGGAATAGAGGAGGCAATTGATCTTCGGATTAAGAACCTCGACATATTCGGAGATTCAGCCCTCGTCATTAACCAAATTACCGGCAAGTGGTATACACATCAAGGGCATCTAGTTCCGTACAGGGATTATGCTAGAAAACTGTTGACATTCTTCACGACAGTTGAGCTCAAATACATACCACGGGACGAAAATCAATTTGCCGATGCTTTGGCCACTCTCTCTTCGTCAATTAAAGTCATATGTTGGAACTTTGTGCCCAGAATTGACATCTCCAGGCTTGACTCTCCAGCTTATGCTTTCTCTGTAGACGCCGTGTCTGACGAGAAACCTTGGTATTTTGATATCAAGTTGTTCCTGGAGAAGCAAGAATACCCAACAGGGGCATCTTCCAAAGACAAGAAGACCTTGAGACGACTTGCTGCTAGTTTCTTCTTGAACACAGACGGGGTTTTGTACAAGAGGAATTTCGACATGGTCTTGCTCAGATGCGTGGATAGACACGAAGCAAGCCTGTTGATGCAGGAAGTCCATGAAGGATCTTTTGGTACCCATGCAGGAGGGCATGTTATGGCAAAGAAACTGTTGAGATCAGGGTATTACTGGATGACAATGGATGCAGATTGTTGTTCGTTCGCTCGTAAATGCCACAAGTGCCAAATATATGCAGATAAAGTGCATGTTCCTCCAAATCCGCTCAACGTCATGTCATCTCCTTGGCCTTTCTCTATGTGGGGCATTGACATGATCGGGAAGATTGAACCGACTGCTTCGAATGGTCATCGCTTCATCCTGGTCGCGATTGATTACTTTACCAAGTGGGTAGAAGCAGCGTCTTATGCCAATGTCACTCGTCAAGTGGTGGCAAGATTTCTGAAAAGAGATATCATATGCAGATATGGAGTGCCCGAAAGGATCATTACTGATAATGGTTCTAATCTCAACAACAAGATGATGGCAGACTTATGTCGGGACTTCAAAATACAGCATCACAATTCTTCTCCTTACCGACCAAAGATGAATGGTGCGGTAGAGGCAGCTAACAAGAATATCAAGAAGATTGTGCAGAAAATGGTTGTCACCTACAAGGATTGGCATGAGATGTTACCGTTTGCTTTGCATGGGTACCGAACGTCGGTCAGGACGTCAACAGGGGCAACTCCCTTCTCTCTAGTGTATGGCATGGAAGCAGTCCTGCCTGTTGAAGTAGAGATTCCTTCACTGCGTGTGATGATGGATGTCAAACTGGATGAGGCTGAATGGGTGCGTGCTCGTTACCATCAGCTATGTCTAATTGAGGAAAAGAGATTAGCGGCTATCTGTCATGGTCAGCTTTATCAGAGGAGAATGAAGCGGGCATTCGACCAACGAGTACGTACTCGAGAGTATCAAGTGGGAGAGCTTGTATTGAAGAGGATCGTTCCTCCAGGTTCAGATAACAGGGGCAAGTGGACCCCAAACTACGAAGGACCATTCATAGTGAAGAAAGTATTCTCAGGAGGGGCACTGATGCTCACCACTATGGATGGAGAAGACTTCCCATCCCCTGTTAACTCGGACGCAGTTAAAAAATACTTCGCATAAAGAGACCCGCTGGACACAAAAACAGAATGTAAGTCCAGGCAAGAAAAGGGCATCCCGGCGAGCTAAAAACAGAATAAAAAGCTCGGGCAAAAATTAGGGAAAATAAACAAAAAAAAATGTACACCCGCTGAGTTGAAAAGCCACATTGGACAGCTCAGGCAAAAAAGGGTATCCCGGTGGATTGAAAACCCGAGAGGGCGATCCACGCAAAATAAGGGAATAAGCGAACAACTGTGATCCAAGTTATCTGAACCACGTCATCGTTTCGTACGGTTTGACAATATCGGAAAGATAGGAAACAGTCCCCTTGTCTTCTCAGAAAGCCAAAGCATGATGGAGAGTCTTGAAGACATGCAGGTCATAGCAGAAATGGAACTCCTTGGAATGCCGTGTACATTGCCATTAGGATAGTTTCTTTTCTCATTTTTTATAGTGGCTACCTCTTTCCAGGTGGTTGCTTCCTGATGTAAATCTTTGCCTATTTAGAGGCCATTCAATAAAAATAATATTCAGTCAAAAAGCTGTGTGTGTTTATTTTTGTTTGCAAAATGTCCTGAATTTTTGGCAAAAATAGCATTGCATCTAAACATGGTGATAATCTTGAAAAGAAAACTGACATGCAGGGAAACTGTAACCCTCTTTGAGTGTCGGGTGATAATGGATGAACAGATCACGCCATGCAGACCCCCGGGACACACGTGTGTTTTCTGTTGTTGCAGGTTGCAGGATGGCGTCACATTCTCTCAAGCAAGGTACTCTTCCCCAGTAGAGTATTTCCCCAAGCAGAGATTTCTTCTCCAACAGGTATCTGAAGCCTGGCACCTCTGACAGAGATTCTATCCAGCTAAGTATGGGCGGCGGCCCAAGCAGTTTCTTCTTCTCCAGTGAAGTATAGCCAGCAGGTGCTCGAAAGCCTGACGTCATCAGAGATGAAATTAACCGTATTCTGTTCCCAGTAAGAGTCCTTGCCTATCAGGTACCCGAAGGCCTGATATCCCCTCAGAGTCTTGAATCATCGGATGCTCTCCCCAGTCAGAGTATTCGCCCAGGAAGCTTCCCCAGCTAAGTCTGAAGATGATTGGTTCCCACAGAGTTCATATTTGATTTTCACCTCCGTCCGTGAAATATTCCCCAGCAGATTTGCCCTATTGTTGGTTTATTTGATGATGCAGCCAGGTATTCATCACCTCAGTCGGAGTGGGTATCCAGACCTCTTGACTTTTTCTCCCCTGCAGAGTTGTATCTCTTGTTGCCGATCAGGCATTCGTTTATTGCTCGTCTGCAATCTTCAACACTCGTATGTGTTATCCCTAAGCAAGTTTCCCCAGCGAGGACATATCACTGCTTTATGGCTGCTCGACTGCATCTTTCAACACTCGTCTGTGTTAGCTCTGTGTTGCTGTTTGCTCGTCTGCAATTTTCGGCATTCGTCTGTGTTTTGAAGTGATTACCTTATTATTGCTCGTCTGCAATTTCCAACACTCGTCTGTGTCATGATGCCTCCGTTGTTGCTCGTCCGCAACTCCTCAACACTCGTCTGTGTTCTGAGATGATATTTGCTGTTGCTCGTCTGCAACCTTCCAACACTCGTCTGTGTTTGGTATTGGATCCTTCGCTGCACTCGTCTGTGCCTTGATATGTATTCTCTGTTGTTGCTCGTCTGCAACTGTCCAGCACTCGTCTGTGTGTGTTTGAAGCTCGTCTGCTTTTATCCCCCAGAAGTCGTTTGTGTTCTGAAGCTCGTCTGCTTTGCCTGGATACTCGTCTGTATCATCCTCAGCACTCGTCTGTGCTAGCTTGCACCTGAATGTGAAGATTTGCTGTTTACCCTGATATCTCTGTGACTACTTCAAATGCTCGTCTGTGTTTGAATTTCTGGTATTCGTCTATACCAGTGGCTGATACTCGTCTGTATCATCGCCTGAAGCACTCGTCTGTGTTTCTCAGATCATCGTCCGATACTCGTCTGTATCTTTGACTATTGGCACTCGTCTGTGTTCTCTTGATGATCATCCAATACTCGTCTGTATTGAAGAGGTTTAAAATCCTGACAGTGGGAATTAAATGTCGAAATGGTTACCGGTCCTGGCGTAACAGGTAAATCCGAAGGAGGCTCGTCTGTCTCGAGCACCAATTATGGTTGCTGCACCTGGCGTAACAGGTTTGCTCAGAAGACTCGTCTGTCTTATACCATATATCCGCGGATAATATATGAAGAAGGTTCGTCTACCTTGATTGCATGTCTATCCCACAGACTTATATGCATTCCCGGAGCCTGCGTAAGGGTTATCCGAAGAAGACTCGTCCGTCTTATTCCACTTATTTGCGTAAGGATTAGTGAAGGAGATTCGTCCATCTCAGGTCACTTTGAAGATCCTTAAGGGCTCGTCCGCTCTCTGCACCTGGCGTCACAGGTCATGCGAAGACTCGTCTGTCAGCAAGATAGTATTCCAGATATCAGTTTCAACTTGGAAGAAGCTCGTCTGCTTTTTCTCTCCTTCTTATCCCCAGAGCGTCATCTGGTTGGGTTTATTTCCCAGTGTTGCATTCTTCGTCAGAGTGCAAATTTCAGGTCTTCTTGGTATTCAATCACAGTTTATCTCGAATGTCTGATAGCCGTTGCTCTCATCCTTTTCAGATTAACAGTCGATTGAATAGGGGAAGCTGTAACACCCCAAATTTGCCCTCTTCTTGTTTAGCATCGTTATCATATCATAATCATCATGAGCATACCATATCCTTATCATTTAGCATAGAAAAATGAGGCATAACACTCGCATGTTCCAGCATAAGGCATATGATCGGTCATCTGGGAAAATCTGAATCTGCAAGTCAAAATCAAGAGCATGTTGATCTGGCAAGAATCTCACAGGATCATTTTGCACAAGCCTGGTATCATGTTCAGAGCCCTAGAAAGAGAAGATGGATCAAAATTTGCTTGAAACGGTTGGTGCAGGTCTATTTTTGAAGGTTCCCACCAAAGGGAGGGAAATTCAAATTTTCCATGCGTTAACCGGTTAACGCATATGGTTAACCGGTTAACAGCTGCGAAATTTGAATTTCCAGCAGCAATCTCAGCATGTGTGTTTTGGCCCCATTTTCCAATTTTCTGATTTTTATTCATTTGAATTAAATTTGAATTTGAGAGAAGGATCTAGAGCATTTATCCAAGCCTCATTCCAACCCTAAATCCAAATCACTTTCTAAGCTAATCCCAAACCATAATTTTGGATCCCAAACCAAAATTTTGGGCCCCAAACCTAAACCATATTTATTCCATTTTCCTCCAAACCAAGGGGGCTCACACTCATTTTTCACTCTCATTTCTGAATTTTCATTCCTCTCACTCACAATTCTCTCACTTTTCTCTCCCAATTTTCCAAATCACTCAAAGTTCCTCTTTGAAGATCACACAACCTTGCCTTGAGGTGTGTAGATCTTGGAACTAAACCTCCATTTATAGCTTCTTTGCATCTTTTTGCTGGTTTTATTGGGGATTCAGATCTGGTTTGAGATCTAGAAGTGCTTTTGGATCCAAAATTCTGCATCAAGAGCTTGTTCTTGCATTTATTTTGCATGGAGTGTGGAGCTTAGCATCGGATCTTCAAAGTTTTGCGCGAGATCTACTGTTTTCAGCTCAATCAACAATTACCAAAGCATACCTCAGCTTTGTAGGTTGGTTAATTTCAGATCTAGCTCTGTTTTCAGCTTATTTGCATGCTTGTGCTTTAGATCCACCATGTGTTTGTGTATTTGATTGTGTTGCATGAATTGATTGTTTGATTTGTATCCGGATCCGAATGTTATTTGTTCATGAGCTTAATGATATGGATTAATGTGAATTGATCTAATTTTCCATGTGTAATTGATTGCTGGTCTGGTGCAAGCTTATTTGAATAAGCTGTTTTGAGTTGCTGTTTTCTGCAGGATTTGTTGCTGTTTTATCAGTGTTAACCGGTTAACGTATATGGTTAACCGGTTAACGCCCCTGTTTCATGCGTATTTTGTGCAGGTTTGAGCTGGTTAACCGGTTAACGCATTTGGTTAACCGGTTAACACTGAAGCAGATTGGCTTTTTAGTGTCGTTTTGAGCTTGTTTGATCCCTTTGCTTGTTCTAATTGCCTTGGATCATTGCATGATCATTAAGCATGATATTTTAGGGTGATTTGCTTGCTGGTCGATGTATGCTTTCATGTTTTCGACGCGTAAGTCGTGTATTTGCAATGCTTGGCATGTTGTTTGTTTCTTGTTTACAAGAACCTTTGAGCATGATTAATTCCATGATTGTGTTGGTCAATTTGCTGGATTTTTGCTAACATTTCAGGGGCTCATGGTAAGAGAAGTGTGGATGTTTATCCACATTTCAACTTTTCATCTTTCCTCTTTTGCTTTGTTTTTTCTTTGTGGTGTTTGATGTGCTTTGTGCCATCATGTGGTTCTCTTTCCCCTTTCTAGTTTCCTCTTCTCTTTTTCTATCTTCTTCCTTCTTCATTAGGGTAGAAGCCTCACTAACTCTTAGGACTTCCATGCATGTGAATACTTAGGATTATTTTAGTCCCCCTTTAGATTTTTTTCCTTTGAGATCTTTTGGTTCTTCTTCTCTTCTCATCTCATAACTCTTAAAAAGAAAACACTTTAATAAATGTGAAGTGATGCATTGATCCATAGCCTTATTCCATGAGGTATGCTTGTAGTCTTCCCATCTTGGGATAGTACACGTTTACCTTGTGATGCACGAGTCTGATCAAGGTATCTTCTTCATAAAGAAAAGCATAAAAAACACTTCTTCATGTAAATAACCAAAAAAACACTTAATAATTAAGCAAGTTAGTGAGCCTAAGCCCTAATCTTTGGGTTCAAGTTTTGGGGATCTTCTCCTTACTTGAGTGTGCTTGTTCTATTATTCCATCTTGGAATGTAGTGACAAGTGCACATTCCATTGGTGAGAGTTTGAGTTCACTTCCTTGTGACACACTCATAAAAGCTTCTAAAAAAACACAAAACAAACAATAAGCGTCTTTCCTTCGGGAATTCTTTTCTCATCTCCTTCGCTCCGTACGCGAACTTGCTCCTACTTGTCATTTTGCAAGACGGTTACGCACTCGTCGTCCGAGTCTGCAACACCTGAGCAATGGCATAGGCAGTTCAAGCCTTAATTCACAAGCAATTTCCTTTTAGTACCCCTAGTTAGGGGAACTACGGCGTCTCTGATCCTCATTTTCCCGATGAGGTACGTAGGCAGCGGGGTAGGGCCCGTTCGAGCACAATCTTTATTTTCCCTACATTTTTCCTTTTCTTTTCTTATTCATTTCCTTTCTCATTTTTCTTTTCCAGTTCATTTTCTTTTCTTTGCTGCATTTTTCATACCCTCACCCTTTGAAACAGTTTCTTTTGCAAGCGTGGATCCCGTCGGGTACGGCGGACGATCTGGGTGCTAATACCTTCCCAGGTCGTAACCGACTCCCGAACTCAGTCTCTTTGGTTCGCAGGACCTGTGTCCTTCCTCTTTCTTTCTTCTGGTTTGTGCAGCATTACCATTCCCGTTTCTTCGGGATAAAAATGCCTGGCTGGCGACTCTAACCTTTCCGCGCCACTTTCGCGTTTGCACCAGGATGGAAATCCCCGGGAGCGACACTAACTTAAGTGTCACACTAACTGTGGATACCATATCAACCATAACGATATACGCCGTACAATTTCCTTGGTCTATTGCCACTTACCTAAGGTATCACCAGATCCGGGTTAGGATCTTTCTCACAGTAGCCCTAAGACAAAACCCTTAAAAGTAAAGCTTACAAGTCAAACAGATTATAAAGTGAACTAATACTCTAAGGTAACCCATCTTTAAATAAAAACCCCAACAGAGTCGCCAGTTCTGTAATACGGTGGGAGAACTTACTTTTAGTTTTTTATCGCAAGATATGTTGCGGTAAGCAAGAGTAGCCACCGACTTTTATTTCATCCAATTTAGGAAAGGTATAAAAAAACAAGAAAGACCTTTAAAAGATTGAGTTCGAGGGGTAAGTTATACAAAAGGAAGGTGTTAGCACCCTTTGTATCCATGGTTATCCATGAGCTCTTAATTACTTAGCTCACTTTATTTGTTTTGTTTGAAAAATGTAGTGTGTGATTAAAATATTTTCGTAAATATTTAACTTTGTAATGATTTTCGTATGAATGTATACAAAGTGTTTACTTGTTTGAAAGTATTTTGAAAAAAAGAGTGTAGGGTGTAAAAAGTATTTGTTTTGAAAGTTGTAAACAAACTTTTAAGAGTTACTTACCCTAAGTTGTAAGGTCTTTCTTGTCATTTTCGTTTTCTTAGGGATAGAACTATCCTTACTATTAGTTAGTAAGTAGTCTTATCCTTGGATTTGGAGGGACAAGCGTAGGGTCATCGTTATGGTCATAGAAGGCAACATGTAAGGATACCTTAGTAATTCGAAGGGACTATCATCATTTTTCCGTAAGGATAAAATCATTTATTCGAAGGCAACTTTGAAAGGACAACGAGGGACTATAATCTTTTTTCGTAGGCAACTATGATGATTTATTCGTAAGCGTCTTTTGCTAAGATATCCCTAAGTTCGAGGGACATGACCATTTATCATAAGGCAACAAAGAGAGATTACCCTAAAGGTGTAAGTGTGCAAGTGTGTTCAGTTCAGTTATTTTAATCTTGGAAATTAAGGTTATATAACAACTGATTTTAGTCTTGCCATACAATCCTATTAAGCATGCATCTAACAATTTATAATGCGGAAAATAAAACCCTAATTTAAACTATTACATGACTTTGGGAGAGATAAATAAAAAAAATCTGACAAAAAATGTAAAGTGCGGAAAATAAACCTAAAACTATTACAAGGATTTAGCAGTTACATTATTCGAAAAAAGAAAATCGTGCGAGAAAAATAAATTATTTACAAGTTTTGCGCATCCTATACAATTATTCTAAAAATAAAATTGATAAGAAAAATATGAAAGAAATAAAAGTTTCTGATTTTGATTAATTGATTTTTTATTAAAAAATGTTTGATTAAAAAGAATTAATTTGATGAAATAAATTTAATTTGAATTAATTATGTAAATTTTTTTTTTTGGTATTTTATAATTCTTATGAAAATATTAATAAATTAACTATTTTTTTATTGGTTAGAAAAAATTAATTTGAATTAAAAGATTATTTTAAAATAAAAGAAAAGAAAATAAATTGAAAAATATAAATAAGAGTAAAAAGGAATAAAGGTCCAAAAATAGAGAGGGGGGACGCTGGGATCGAACCCAGGTCTTATTGGTTACCAGCAAGCATTCCAACCACCAAGCCACACGCCTTTAACTGTTATGAAACCTATAATTTACCTATAATTTAAATTTGTCACTGGAACCTATAGTGACAGTTTTATCTGTCACTACAACACCTGCACATTTCAAAAATTCAAACCACACAATATTAATGTAATCTAAAAGCATGGATCAATTAGAAATCATCCCTTGAGTTCATTGGTCCATTCAATTTAGTCTGAAATTGCTTCTAGCTAGGGTTCCCCAAAGTCACGACCTTGAACCCTAACAATGGCAAATCACGATTCTTGCACCTAAATTTTAATTGGATTGCCCAGGCAGTTTGCAAACATCATAAGAAACATAAATATGCAAACAAATTAGATGTATCATGTGTAAAACTATGAAATAGAAAATTGAAAAATAAAGTAAAAAAAAAACAAATTCGGTTATGGCATTTTATGAATCTTTGGAGGAAGATGATGATTGGGAAACATTCAGAGGGACCTCAATAATGTTTTTGGACCTTCAAATCTCCTTGAGAATGACTGCAACCCTAAAACCGAATCCTACTTACTCTTGAATTTTTTTGAAGTTTTTTATGCTCTCTTTGATCCAAATTTCTGTCCTCTTGACATTTTCACTTGTTATGTATATATAGAAGACCGAATCAGGTTAATTTGTGGGCTTGGATTCAAGTTATTTTGGGATGATGAGATTTTGAAATTTGATTTGAAAACTTTCTATTTTGGCCATTATTGTGCTATCATGACTTTCCTCTTGTTGTGAACGAATTTTAATCATATATTATGTCAATAAACTTCATAATCTGATCCCAAAATAAACCAAAGATCAAATATTTGATTTTTCAATATTTATTTTAATTAAAATTGAATTTAAATGAATTAAATCCAATAAAATATAAAATAAACAAAGAAAATCAAAATATATGACATATAGGCCGTAGATCATCTTAAGATTATGTTTGGATTGTGAAAAGATAGGCCATTTGGCAAAAACTCAAGTTTGGTCATTGTTTGCCTTATACACCTCCTCAAATTTGCTCAACTTTAACAATGCACAACTTCCTCAATTTTTATCATATGAATGTGCTCTTGGACGTTTTAGAAAGCTTAAAGTGTCATTTAATCACTCCTTTTAGTATCATGTCCATTTGATCTTCCATGTTCAAGTTATGATCTTTTGAAAAAGTTGACTTTTTGTTGACTTTTTAGAGGACCTGTAATGTCTTGGCCCATATCTCTCAAATAAAGCATTTCTGGCCTTGGCTTGTGAGACAAAAAGTTGTAGGGAATTGAATTTCCTTCACAATGAGCTTTGGATGGAAAATTTCTGATGAAGTATGTGAAAGTTAGAGCTGGTCAAAGTACAATTGACTTTCTCCTTAAGAAACCCTAATTTAGCAACTTTTGCCTTGTGATGAATTTGAGATTTTTGATGAATCATGATCAACCCTTGATCAAATGAAGAATCTTACTTCATAATCTTTATGTTGACCAAAAATCTTGAAGTTTGACTGCATGTTGACCACAATTGACTTTTTACCCAAGTTAACTGATTATTGATCATCTGAGCATCTGACTGACCAAACTTGTAGGGCAAGTCTTGAAACTTGACATGAGGATCCTCTGAAGTATATGGGATATCATGAAGTCCACTTGAGGCTTTGTAAGTCCAATTTACCTTAGGAAACACAAAACCCTAATTTGAAATCTATTGCTTAGGAGGAGGTTTTGTCTGATGAAACCTTGAGTCCTTTTGAGCAATTGAGAAACTTATGACCATTAGGAAACCTCTTGAGACATATTGTCTTGAAGATATGAGGGAAAATTTTGGGGTACAACAACTAGTATACAAGAATAACAAATAACCCTCTCACTTTTGAATTAAGATTTTATCTTCCTACTTTTCCTTATTCAAGATGAAAGACTAGTATGTTATTTATAATAAAACTAATACACTAACCTAATGGGCTTTTTAACAATTAGTTATTACGGGGTAACTTAAACAGTTGGCTTTACAAGCAAGACCCAATTTAACATGCTAACAAACCTATCAATATTGACTAATGCATGTTAGAATAAAATTCGACTACAACACGCATTACTTCAACATCAGCATGTGAGAAAACTTTGATGACATGCTAAAACTAGAGTTCGATCCAATATCTCATAGGACATGACCAAATCCTTGGTCAATTGTCTCTACCTAAAGCAAGCTTTACATTCATTTAAGATGAGTGAAGATAAAGTATTGGTTGAGTAGCTGGATATGTTTAATAAGTTGATTTTTTACCTTGAAAATATTGATGTTAAGATTGATGGTAAAGATCAAGCGTTGTTGTTGTTGTTATTGATGTTGTTGTTATTGTTGTTGTTGTGTGCTTTACCAAGATATCATGACCATTTCAAAGAAATTCTCTTGTATGGAAGAGATTCATTTAAATTTGAAGAAGTTCAATCAACCTCGGACTCTAAGGATTTGAACAAACTAAAGGATGAGGGACATACAAGAAATATGTGCCATGATTAACTAAATAATCATGGTGGGGAAGGAAATGGCAATGTAACCATTATGCAAGATGATTATGAATTATCTGATGTCCTGGTGGTTTCAAGCAATGACTCTAGCAATTAATGAATTGTGGATTCGGGGTGTACTTGGCACAAGACTCCAAACAAAGACATGTTTGAGGAATTATGTGATCAAGATGGTTGATTAATGCTTTTTGGAAACAATAAAGCCTGCAAGATTGCAGGAATTAGATCTATTAGATTCAAGCTCCATGATGAGTCAATAAGCCTATTGACTGATATCAGGTATGTACTTGATCTTAAGAGGAATTTGATTTCTCTTGGTGAATTCGAAAAGAAAAGATATTTTTTCAAAGGAGAGCGAAGTATCCTAAGGGTAATGAAGGAGTCGGAGAAAGTCTTGAGAGGGGTAAAGAAACAAGGCTTTATACCCTTGAGGATGAGGTTGTAAGTGGTTCAACAGATGTAAAACCTACAAAACTTTGTTCAAAGACTGAGATATGGAACAAGCAACTTTGCCATGTCAGTGGAAGAGGTCTGGTTGAATTGTCGAAACAAAATATGCTATGTGGTGACAAGGTCGAAAAACTAGAGTTTTGTGAACCTTCTATGTTTGGTAAATCATATAGGGTGAAGTTTAACAAAGTTGATCAAAGAACACATGGATCCCTTGATTACATTCATGTTGATATTTTGGGGCCTACAGGGAATCCTTCACACTCAGGTGCAAAGTATTTCCTATCCAAAGTTGATGATTATTCCAGAAAGTTATGAGTATTCATACAAAAGACTAAGGATGAAAATTTTGAAATTTTCAAAAGTTGGAAGACTCTGGTCGAAAACCAAACTGGTAAAGCTCAAGAGGTTAAAGACTGTTAATGGTCTTGAATTTTGTAATGAGGCTTTCATATGCTATTGTGTTGTGTCTGATATTGCAAGGCACATAATTATTATAGGTACTCCCCAACAAAATAGTTTGACTGAAAGGTTTAATATAACCATTATAGAAAGGGTTAGAGGCATGTTGGTTAGTGTATGATTGAAGAAGGTATTTTAGACATAAGTTGTTGTTACTGCAACATACCTGATAAATAGGTGTCCCTCGACTTCCTTAGGGATGAAAACACCTAAAGAAGACTGGTCAGACATCCATCTAATCTCAATAGACTTAGAGTATTTGGGTGTTTAGTCAATGCTCTTATTAGGCAAGACAATGTTGAACCTAGAGTCATGAGATGTATGTTTCTTGGATACCCTGGAGGAGTCAAAGTTTATCAGTTGTGGTGACTAGATCTAGGTCATAAGAGGTGTATCATAAGTCGAGATGTAATTTTCAATGAAGCTGAGATGAGTTTTAATAAAACTGATGACATTGGTTGAAGTACTAAGATCTCTGGAGTAAAGTTGAAACAAGAAAGATTCCTGCTGAGGTGGAGCATAGTGATGATGAATTGCATAACCTAGATGAAGTCGAAGATGAAGCTCACGTTGCCGATGAAGATAAGGAGATTGATAATGACTACTTGCTGGCAAAAGACATGTCAAAAAGAGTCATTAAGCCACCTCAGAGACTTGGTTATGCAGATGTCATAGCTTATGCCTTGGTGTCTACAAGTGAGATTTTAGATGAAGAACCTAGAGACTATAAGGAAGTTACGAGGAGTCAAGGAAAAACTGAATGACTTAAATACATGGATGATGAGATGAAATATCTTCATGATAATAACACTTGGGAGTTGATCGAGAAACCTGCAAGGGCCAAGTCAGTCAGTTGTAGGTGGATTTTCAAGGTTAAGGATGAAATCGAAGGAGTAATGCCAAAGCAATTTAAGGCAAGGTTGGTTGCTAGGAGGTTCACTCAGAAAGAAGGTGTCAATTTCAATGATGTGTTTTCACCTATTGAAAAGAACATATCCATTAGAATGTTGTTAGCCATGGCGGCGAAGTTCGAACTAGAACTTGAGCAAATGGATGTAAAGACAACCTTCATGTATGGTGATCTAGATGAAACTATGTTGATGAGGCAACCTGAAGGGTATGTAGAAAATGGCAAGGAGGATCATGCGTGCAAGATGAATAAGTCTTTGTACGTTTTGAAACAATCTTCTCCACAATGGAATAAAAGATTTGACAAGTTCATGACACATATAAGTTTCACTCGGATTCAGTTCGACCATTGTGTTTACTTCAAATTTTGACATGAAAATTCACTTGTTATTTTGTTTCTTTATATGTGTGACTTCCTCATAGCAAGAAACAATGCCGAAGATATTATGAAGGTGGAGATGAACTCGATAACCAGTTCAAAATGAAGGATTTGAGAGTTGCCTTCAGAACTCTTGAGATTGACATCCAGAGAGATAGAAATCAGTCGATATTATGCTTATCTCAAGAGACATACCTGAATAAGATTCTCGATTTTTTTTATGTCAGATTCAAAGCCTGTTGTAACATCGGCTAATCCTCAACTCATGCTAAGTACAACTCAAAGTCCTAGTACTGAAGTCAAAATAGCCTATATGAATAACATTTTATATGCTAGTATAGTATGTTCTCTGATGTATGCTATAGTCTATACGAGGCCAAACATAACGTACAAAGTAAGCATTGTAAGCAGGTATGTGGCCAATCCTGGGGAGGCGCACTAGCAAACATTAAAGTGGATTTTAAGGTACATAAATGGGTCTTTGAGCAGAGTCCTAATTTTTGGTGGAGCCTGTGGTGATGATACAAAATTCAAAATCAAAGTATTTGTTGACTATGATTATAGAAGTTGTATGAATTCAAGAAAATATATTTCTGGATATGTGTTCACCATGTTTGGCTAAACAATCAGTTGGAAAGCAACATTTCAGAAGGTTGTTGCCTTATCAACCACTGAATGAGAGTATATAACCCTCACTAAAGCTGTGAAAGAAGCACCGTGGCTTGAAGGTTTTGCTAAGGAGTTGGAACTTCAAGGTCGAGTTATCCTGTTAAATGTGATAGTCAAAGTACAATACACCTGTCGAAAATTCAGCCTATCATGAGCGAACTAGGCACATTAATGTGATGCTACATTTTTCAGAGAGATAATCGGGTGTAGAGAAGTACAAATGCTAAAGTTTCTACTGATGACAATGTTGTTGATATGATCACCAAGCAATGCCAAGTTTCAAGTTTTTCTACTATATCAAACTGATAGAACTGCTTGATGATAACTAGTTGGTTTGTGGTTCAAAGTTTGTTCTAAGGCGGAGATTTGTAGCTTATGGGTTATAAGCCAGTGTTGTAGCAAACCCTGCCGAAGTCGAAGATATGCATGCCATAGTCAAAGTCTGTTCTTGCATGCAAATTTAATGTCTTAGTTAGCTTGTCGAAATATGTTAACTTGTTGTTTAAGTTAGCATGTTGAATTGGGTGAACCTGTTAGACCAATTGTTTAGTATGTTAGTTGAATGTGTTGGGTGAAAGTGTGAGTGATTAAAGTCCCACATTGCTTATGAATTGGTGGAATGTTGGATTTATGAGAGAGATAACCCATTTATCTAACATCGTAAGGTTTTGGGTTGAGATGTGGTGTCTCCCTCTCTTGTGGTCATAGAACATTGGTTTCATTGGTGCTCCTGACTCTCCCGGACTCCCCAACAGAAAACTAGGGTTTAAGTTTTCTATAAATAATATACTAGTCACCACTTCTCAATCAATCTCTAATAATCCTAATTAGAGGGAAAAAGTGATGTGGTTGAGATTTAACTGTAAATATTATTTTCTAATGTGTAACTGAATTAAAAATTCAAATTTTTAACTACTTTAATTGTTCGTTCTCTTATCTTCTCTTTTTTTATTTTTTTTTATTTTGTGATTTTCTTGTTGATTAAGAAAATAATACCCTATTTTCTGAAGTATCATTTCATTAAGATTGCTAGATCAGTCAAGTAACAAGTTGAAAGAAGATCTTTCGGTGATACTTTTCGTAATGCAAAAGACTCAGTGCAACAATTAAATTTGGCATGTAACCAAATCATAGGCAGAGTATCTGACATGTCAATGTTCCCATATTTAAATTTTTTATTCCAATCTAAATATTTTATTACATGTACTAATACTAAAAAATTCAACATTTCCCATCATTTAGAGAGTCTATACTTGTATTTTAAGAATTTGGAAGGTTTGATCACCGACTCTTATTTTTGAAACATGGCCATGACAACTCCTTATCTCTCATAATCCGTGAAAACAAAGTGCTACCACAGGTTTAGGCTCATGCATGTTAGGGCCTAGTTTTCCAAACTGGTTGTAGAGTCAAAAACATCTTGAAGAATTGGACATTTCTAATGCTAAAATTTCAGATGTAGTTCCCGTGTGGTTTTGGACTCAAACAAAAATTTAAACTTCATGAATATTTCATACAATAATATTCCAAATTTGCTCATAACATTTGAATTCATTGGTATTTCTAGATTTGAGTGACGATATCTTCTCAACTGAAGTTCCATCATCAATGGGATCATTTCTTGAACTTCACTGGGGAGTTTCCTAATCATGCTAGATGCTGGAAATATAAATTCTCAATGCCAATACCGTATTGGTTAGGACAACAATTGCAAAATGTTAAGCTTACGAAGGAATCAATTCTATGGAACTCTTCCTACTTGTAATTTACAAAGGCAACTTGCATCATAAACCAGATCTTAATTTATTATTATTTGAATTTGAATACTTATAAGAATCTCAAACATCACAAGTCCAAAACAATTGACGACAAAAGAATAGAAAATTGTAACTAAATTAAAATACAGAAAAGTGAAATTAGCAACTGTTAATTAAACCATAAGTTATTTAATTAACAATAGAGCATTCCCTCCTAATCTCTCCATCAGAGCCAGAGAGGACACCAATGGCTCCCATCCTCTTCATTGACTGAGCAAACTCAGTGAAGAATTTGTTTTGTGAAACCAATTCTTTAACAATGTTTCTTGACTGTTTGGAAGTCAGAAGAGCAGCATCTGATGTGAATAGACCCTTCTTCTGTAAAAGGATTGGATAATAGTCACTGTTGAAGTTTGTTGAACTATTAGGATCCATCTCCACCGTTGTGGTGGTGTCACTTAAACCTTGGCATTTGGTCTTCAAGAATTTGGCATAAGTTGAATCCAGAGAAGGATCTTGATCACCTTTTCCAGTGAAGTTGAAAAGCCTGTTGCTGAATAAGTTGCAATGTCCTACTCCAATTGTGTGTGCTCCTATACATACAAAATACAAAAGTTAATCAATGTGGCACAAGCCGCAATGCATCTGATACGACACTGACAAATGTAGTTACATTTATGTACACTTCAAAATATATGTGTTGACGCGACACCAACACATGTGATTAAGCGTACCTGATAATACGACCAAGTCATGGAGAGTAAGCTTTTTACTAGAAAAGATTTGTCTGAGTGTTGAGATGTTATGGAAAGGTGCTGGGATATTGATGAGTGCTTCAAAGCTTTTGGAGACAGTACCATCTCTTCTACCGGTAAGCACTTCCCACTTTTGTTTATTATTAAACTGTAACAACAATATGAATGAATCAATCATGATGCTACGTACATGCATAAACACAAACATGGAAGAATATGTTTAATTACTTGGACAGAAACGGCATCTCTAGCAGCCAGTGTAAGTATATCAGCGCATGAAACAATTCCAGGACATTTTGCTTCCACAGCATCTTTGATATCCTTTACAACATCAAAGCCTGATAATGATAAATTCGGAATAGCATCCTTCTCTGCAGTGTTATTTGCAGTAGACTCTATCAAAACAGAAGCATCACAACCCTGAAATGCAACCATAATAGGTCCAAAACAAGTTAACTAATGAAACCCTAATAGAGTATTGGTTAATATAAAGATAAAAAGATATGAATGTTTATATATGTACCCTAACAAAACAGTCATGAAAATGCAATCTTAGCAACTTGGCTGGAAGCTCAGGCCTTGAAGAAACATGCTGTTGGGTTATGTTCTTCACAATCTCCTCAGCTTGAGGACATGATTTCTTATAGAAATTCTTCCTGAGACTTCCTCCTTCAGTAATCTCAAGGAAGCTGAGAAGCATCATAGAAGCTACAAGGAAGAATCTCATCTTCATGTTTAAGATAATTAACCTTTTGTGTGTTTATATTCTCTATTACTGTCTTAGTTAGCTAGAGAGTTGATGATTTAACTTCAATGTAGTTGCTTTCTTTTATAGGCATTGCATGCCATTTTTCTATAAAAAAAAAGCAGCTAAGCATAACTTTAATTAATTTGAAAAATGACACAAAAATATAAAACGTGTTTAAAACATTACCACAACTGATCATGATTGTGATGAGAAGTATAATTAGAAGGGTTGTTTGTTAATTAATATATATATGTTTCTTGCAGCAAAGTACAAGGAATTTGATATTTTGAATGTTTGAATATATTGGTATCTATCTATCTATCCAGAGAATTAATGTTAATATGTTAATTTGGTGGTTGTGCTAATAATTCTGGTTGTTATCGTGATTAAAAGTCAATCACTAAAGTATTGCAACCAAGCTTAAGAAATAATTTTTTTTATTTTTTTAATAATGAAGTCAACAACATCTTAACATTCTATTTTTCTATCACAATTACACTTCCAAGTTTCAAGAGGCGCGCGCATATATATATATATATATATATATATATATATATATATATATATATATATATATATATATATATATATATATATATATATATATATATATATATATATATATATATATATATATATATATATATATATATATATATATATTTTAAGAATATTATTAGGTTTTCAATAAAATTATCTTTAATTTGATTTTATATTTTGTTTATTTAAGTTAAACATTATTTATTAAATTATTGTATTTGATTTCATCAATTTATTTTGATTTATAATAAAGACATTTTAAGAAAAAAATATTTGTTGAGATAATATATTTTTTTTAATAAGCAAAATTCATCCAAAAATGATACAAAGGGGTATCCTAATCCGTATACAACGCGAGATCACTAACTGCTGTGAAACCTACAAAAATTCACAGGGACTTCTATACCAATCATAATAATTACAAGTGTACGTGTTTTTGCGACTCTTTCCAATCCACCACCACAAAGCTAAAGTAATACAACTATCTATTACCGAATCGGTATCCCAGAAATCATCATTAAACATAATATTGTTTCTATTGTACCATATACACCAGCTAAAAGTAATCCATAAAGCCACCTTGTTATTGATTCCAATCTTGATCAAAATAAGCTTATGAATCCAATTCTGTTAAACAAATTGTTCTCGCTTATCACTTGAACTTCCGCTCCGCTCCATTCCGCTCCGTTATGTTCCACTCCACTCCGCTCCGTTATGTTCCATCAATCCAAACATAGTCCAAGATTTTAGAGCTTCTTTGAAAGGATGAAAGATACATTGCATTCTACCTTAAATGATTCTTAAACCTGTTTGACAAATCTCATAAAACCAGGGTGATCCATCCAACATCGAAGTACCTTAAATGATTTTTGACCCCAATTGATATTCCTAGCCGATAACCAAACTGGATGATGGTCAGAAATGTCCCTAATTCCCACCTTCTGAGTGACTAAGTTCCAATCATTAAGAAGACCAGGAGAAACGAGAAATTTGTCTAGTCTGCTACGCGACTACCCCGAAGCGTTGAACCAAGTGAATTTGTTACCACTGATCGGTAAATCCATGCATCCCGAAAGATTAATAAAGTCATTAAATTCTATAGTGACCCTTCTGTTGAAAGAGGTACTTCGATATCTCTCATTCCTATCCTTGACTGCATTAAAGTCTCCACCTATCACCCATTCACCATAATCTAAAGTATCTTTTAGATGGAGAATCTTACTTCAAAGCTGCCTCTTCTCCTCGTTCAAGTAAGAGGTGTAAATGTTAATGAAATAGCAATATACACATTTCCATTTAGAAAACAATCCTAAGTATCCATCACCCTTAAAGTTAGTGACTGGAATTAAACAACCATTCCTCCAAACAGTCAGAATTCCTCCATATTCTCCCTAACCTCCCCTTCTAAGTCATATTTAGGGGTGGACAAAATTTTATAACCCGACCCAAACCGACCTACCCAAACATTAATACAACAATCGGGTCGGGTTATACGGGTTAACGGGTTTACTGTTTTCAAATAAATGGATTCAGATGGACATTACCGGTCGGTTTAGGATGCTGAAATTGGACCCAAGGATGTCCAAAACCGACCGGCCCAAGGCCAAGAAGGATAACAAAAAATAATTAAATTAATAATGGGCCCATGAACATTTTACCCGGCCCAGATTTTTAACATAGTTAGTACTTACTAGGGTTTCCAACTTATCTCACATAATCTCATTCTCAATCACTCACTCAGATATCTCAATTCCACTACAACCAAGTTAGGGTTTCAACTTCATCAGCTCATCTTGTGCTCAACAACCACCAAGTTACGATCCGGTCTACGTCACCACCAAGTTACGATCCTCTAAACAAATGTAAGTTCTTCTTCTATCCGGTCTTCCCTCTCTCCTTTTCTATTTCTCATTCTATCTCTTCTTCGTTTTCTTTGCAAACTTTGTCTCTATTTTTGAAAACTTGTTCTTCTTTGTTATCTTCTTCGTCTCTCTCTGATTTCTACGTTATTGTTTGAAAATTTGTTGAAAATTTAATTGAAATCTTAATAGAAACTTTTAGTTCTTTTATTTTTGTTTTAATACTCATTGTTTGACAATGTTTTGATTATTGGAAGATGGAATATGGAGAAGGAAGCTTGCAAGGAGCTGGAGAAAGGAGCTTGCAAGGAGATGGAGAAAGGAGCTTGCAAGTTGCTGAAAATACTAGTTTGCAAGGACTGAGTCAAGGTATGTGTTTGTGTTTAGAAGTACTACTTATTTCTGTGTTTGTGTTTAGAAGTTTTAATGACCTGCTTGTTTGTGTGTTTGAGTTTGGTTTTAGAAGTCCTACTTATTTGTATGTTTGTGTTTGTGTTTAGTGAAAAGGGATATACTGTAAAATATATTTATCAAGTTTTGATGAATTTGTTGTGCTTTGAAATTCATTCTGGTTGTGCTTTGACAGTTAACATATAAGAGTAATTATAGAGAACAAATTAATGTTGCAACTTCTTATAGATAATAATCAATTCTAAACTTCTAAAATTTTAAAATTGTTTTTAATTCTTCCAAGGAAACCAAACATATCTTAGATTTTTGTTTTAATTCAAAATTAAAGAAATTAATAATTTAAGTTAAAACCGTATTTATGTATTATTAGGTATGGTGTTGGTGCAGTCCATATAACTTTTCTGTTACATTATTTGAAACAGAACTTATAGTAATTTATCTAGCTTATATCACCAACAGATGACAGCAAATTGATTTCAAATTGGGTGTTTGGAATTAAATTCCTGATGGAAACAAACAAAAGTTACTTATCTTATTTACATAATTACGTATCAAAAGAAAGAAGACTTTACCCTACACCCCCACACTTAATCCCATACCCCCACAGCAAATTTTTTTGGACCAAATTGCCCTCATATAAATAGTTAATAAATCAAATTTACTTTCCATTTTTACCATTCGTCCGAAGTTACAGAGAGAAAAAATTTTTCGCATTTCAGACTTGTTTACCGGAAGACTATAAGTAAGTCTTCCGGTATTGAAATTTGTTTACCGAAAGAGTTTGTAAACAACACAATACCGGAAGACTTACATAAAGTCTTCCGGTATGTTAATTAACGTACCGTAACTCATCTACAAAGTCTTCCGAAACGTGTATTTTGGGACCAATTTTTACTATGATCTGACGGTCTGACACAAATGGTAAAAAAAAAATAAAAATAAAATAATAATATAATAAAATATAATAAGGTTAAAATGGGCATTTTGAAAAAATTGTGGGGGTAAAGGTATGGGTGTGGGGGTGTATGGTAAAGCCTTCCAAAAGGAATTATAATAATAGCATTACATAATTACTTATCTTATTTAAACTGTAGATTTCATTTTTCCTTTAAAAAAAAGTACAAATTTCATTCTATTTGTTAATTTAATTAAAATATAAAGAATATTCTAATTAAAATTAAACTGTTAGAATATTTTACCATTATTGTAAAATAGTTAGTATTTAATGAAAGATCCTTTTTCAAAGCATAATTTTTACCATCCTGCGATTATTCATAAATAATAAATACTAAATATTTTGTTTTAATTTTAATTTAACTATAAATACTAACTATTTATAAAATATTTAAAATTTAATGATGTGCAGTGTATGTTGTGTAGTATATTTAAAAGTGTGTACTAATTGTGTATATTGGCAATTGTGGTAATCTTAAGTAATTAAAGAGAAAAATGTGTAGTGAAAATTGTGTACTGATTGTGTATATGACTAATTGTGTATTGGACTGATTCTTTTAGTTTACAAAAATATTGTCAGTGTCGGAACATCATGTTCCCCATGCTGAACCTATACAAGCAGAATCTGCACTTCCTCCCCTTCCCCCTGCTAGGAAAAAAAGACAAGTTAATGCTAGTGGAACTAGGAAAACCTCCTCTGTTTGGTTAGACTTTAACATTTTACCTGATGAACCTGAACCAATAGTCGCGTGTAAACATTGTCACAAAAGATACCGATGCGACCCTAAAACACATGGAACATCCAACATGTTAGCTCACTCAAAAGTGTGTCACAAAAACCCTAACCTTTTAAGGAAAGATCCATCACAAAGAAACCTTGTAAGTGGTGAGGATGGTTTTTTAGGTTCAACAAGTCAAAGGTTCAATGCTCAAGCATGTAGGAAGGCTATTACTTCCTTTGTTATTCTTGATGAGCATTCCTTTAGAGTGGTAGAGGGTGAGGGTTTTAAGAAACTATGCAAACAACTACAACCACAAATGACTATCCCTTCAAGGAGGACCGTTGCTAGGGATTATTTTCAGCTTTACCTAGCCGAAAAGTTAAAACTTAAAGCCTTTTTTAAATCTGATTGTGCTAGGGTTGCACTAACCACAGACTGCTGGACTTCAATTCAAAATCTTAGTTACATGGCCATAACTGCACACTTCATTGACAATGTATGGAATTATCATAAAAAGATTATCAGTTTTAGTTTAGTTCCAAATCACAAGGGTGACACCATTGGTAAAAAAGTGGAGGATGTTTTGAAGGAATGGGGGCTTAGGAAAATGTCAACAATCACCCTTGACAATGCAACATCTAATGATGTGGCTGTTTCTTACTTGGGAAAAAGACTTAAGAGCAAGAATGCTTTAATTGGTGTCGGGAGTTTTTTACATATGAGGTGTGCTGCCCATATCTTAAACTTGGTGGTGAGAGATGGACAAAAAGATCATGAGTTAGCTATTGAAAGTGTTCGTGATGCTGTTAGGTTTGTTAGGTCCTCACCACAAAGAGCCTTGAAGTTTAATGAGTGTATAGAAATTGTAGGGATAACATGTAAGAGAAAACTTGGCCTTGATGTTTCCACACGGTGGAATTCGACATACTTGATGTTGGATGCTGCTGAGAAGTTCCAAGCAGCATTTGAAAAGTTAGAGGATGAAGATCCTAGCTACATGGAGTTTTTTGACCTTTCCGGTCCACCATGTTCTACGGATTGGGAAAAAGCTAGGGCTTTTGTGATTTTTTTGAAAACATTCTATGAAGCAACCAAATTGTTTTCATCTTCACAAGAAGTTTCGCTACATATAGCCTTTCATAACTTGTCTGGCATTTTGTGTAAGCTTCAAGAAGCATCCTTGAACATGAATACCTATGTGGCTCTAATGGTTTCAAATATGAGGATCAAATATGATAAATATTGGGGGGATGTTGAAAAAGTGAATCATTTTCTCTATTTTGGAGTGATCTTTGACCCTAGGTTCAAGTTCGGTTATGTTGAGTGGTCTTTCAATGACATTCATGGGGTTGGTAGTGAACTTGCAAAGAAAAATGTTGAGTGTGTCAAAAAAAGTCTATTTAAACTGTACAACTGGTATAAATCTGAGTATGACAAGAATGTTGGGGCTGCCATCACAAATACACCATCTATGAGCTCTTCCCATGGAGAAACATGTACCCAAACTAGAAAATCATCCCTTTTTACAAGGGCTGATGCTTTTAAACAACACTTGAAGGAGAAAGACACAATTGATAATCAAAATGAACTAGAAAGGTACTTAGGTGACCCATGTTGGGGAGATGCTGAAAGTTTTAATATTCTTAAATGGTGGAAGGAGAATTCCACATGTTATCCCATATTAGCTACTTTGGTTAGGGATGTTTTGGCAACACCTGTTTCAAGCGTAGCATCCGAAAGTGTGTTTAGCACCGGGGGGAGGATTTTAGACACGTATAGGAGTTCTTTGAGTCCGGCAATGGCCGAGGCGCTTATTTGTTCTCAAAACTGGTTGATGCCTTCTGAAGAGAACGGATCAAAACTTCTTGATCTGCTTGAAGAATATGACATAACTGATTCAATAGTTTCAGGTACTTATGAAATCAAACTTTGTTTTTTTAACATTATTTTAATAACTTTATCCTCATTATATTTTCTGGTATCTTGCAGAGTTTCAAGTAGGTGTTACCCTTGGAGCAACTGCTCCTGAACAGGTTGGACCTGTTTAAATCACCTTGAGGTATATTCTAAATTATTTCCATTCTATATGTAGCCACTATTTTAACATACTAAACTATTTTTTCTCTTTTACTTGCAGACACATTTTGAAATTTTTGGAGTCTTTGAATGACTCATAATATTTAAGATATTATAATTAGTAAGTTTGTTTTGAAGCCATGAACTCATAACATTTTGGGCTGCCACTACTGGTTTCATAGTAATTCAGTGTCAAAGTTTGTTTTGGGTAAGGAATCAATGTTACAATTGCACACTGTTATGTTTCTTGTTCATAGTAATTCAGTGTCATAGTAATTAGTAAGTTTGCTTTAAAACTTATAACAATTCTGTTTCTTTTTTAAAGTTAACAGAAGAGAAACTGTTATGTTTGACCGTGCTCGAAATGAACATGAATGGGTTGTGCTGGTATTTTCACAGCTCACAGGAGTAAATAGGCCAGTCGCATTTGCACACGCAAATGCTTTTCTAAATCGAATTGATCTCTTATCTGAGGTATTTTTGTATATAGTTGCTCTAAGTTAATTAGCTTGCTTATATATTTCTCAAAAAAGTTGTTTTCAGATTGATGGAGCATTGTTGTTTGGAATCCTTCTTTCCAAATTTCATCATGTAACCTATTTAAAATTTGCTTCTGGCTTAATGATTGGGTTACTGCCTGTTACAGTAAGTTATCGACTTTTCTTGTTCTATAACTCCCTTTAGTCAGGAGATGAATTCATTATAATTTTAACTCATAATTCTTAATTTGCAGACTATAACTCTCAAGCCATCACAAACTTGTGGTAGATTATTCAATGAATATTTTGTACCAGATGTTGAGAGTATAAATACTATTTAAACTTCTCTTTCTTTAGAGATTTTCATTTTCTTGGATATGATAAATATGCTTACATCTATATACTGGAATTTTTGTGGTTAAAGGCCTGGAAGCCATCAAGTTGGGCTGGAAGAAGTATTTGGGTCAGCCAGTCCTCCCTGCTAGTATTGTGTGGGTATGATAAATATGCTTACATTAATCTGCTGAAATTCTTAATTTATCAAATCTTTCAGATAAATTAGCCAAGGCATGTTCAATTCCCCTTTTTTTATGTTGCTTACTCTTGTCACTAATGTTGGAATGTATTATTTTTTTGTCTATAGAATTTAGAGCAGATGAAGAAAACCAGTACACATACAATTTGACTATTTTATATGGACTAGCAGTGCGTGGCATGTAGATATGACATGGCTTGAGTTATGTTTAATAGCTTGTAGATATGACATGGATTATGTTAATTTTTATATGAAGGATGAATGTAATTTAAGTATTAACAATGTATTTAAGCTTCAACAACTAGAATTTAAGCTTCAACAAAAACTACTCTGACCTGTAGAATGCTTATAATTTATGAATTTTTCTGCTATATCATTTATGCTATATAATTTTTTTGAATTTTTGTCAAAGAATGCAATGTTTTTTAATGTCAAGTAATCCGATCTAACCGAACCGTACAAACCGGTAATCCGACAAAACCGTAACCCGATCAAACCGATTTTTGTACGGTCAAAATTGGATTTTGGTATGCTACCCGAGGTTTGGGTCGGTTCGAGCTTTTGGGCCCGAATCCAACCTTACCCGACCGCTTGTCCAGCCCTAGTCATATTCATCCACTTCTGTATCAGACGACATTATCTCAGAACTATTTGTACATGAACTATCACCATGAGAATTTGGTTCCTTGCACACCATCGATGCTTCTATCACTTTAATGCAGTAACAATGATTATTAACTTCTATGTTTACCACCTCATTCAAGTTTAAGGCAAACTTAATTCTAAATAACACCCTTGCAACATCCAATCTAATATGGTTCTTTGTATCCTCATCTGCTTTCACAAAATCTCCTACTTTCGCAGCCAGTAACTTATAAAACTTTCCATTCCAAGTATGACATGGTAACCCATAGATGTTTACCCAGGTTAATCTATCATTGTTAACGTCCACCGGAGGCCACATATGTATATCCAAGAACCATTTTGATACTTACTCCTCATCTTCTTTAATCATCTTGCTAATAACACCTTCAATCTCTTTTTTTAGTAGGCAAATATTATCCCCTATAGGTGTGGCTTTGATTTGAAAATAGCCATCAACATGTAAAGCATTCTGAATGTTATACGTAGTACCTGGTTCCTCCATAACAACAATAAAGGCTTTCTCAAATCTCACCAATTCAAATTATCCACGTTACACACCAGGCGCGCAAAGTTGGGCTTGTCTCCCATGAAATTTTGTTTCTGTATACTCCTATAAGGCCTAAACATTCTATCATTATTAGTTTGATTTCCTTTGGTAACATGAGCATAAGAGAACCTGTTTAGTTCAGTAGTCTGATTGTTGCCATGACCAAACAATAAACCCTTTCAACCATTTTAGACATGTTGGACATTATGAGGGCCCAAATTTCCCCAACCTTTATGATTCCATCTCTTTGGAAACGAGACGTGTTTGCGAATATCTTTTTTTTTTTCCATTAATGACAATATTGTCAAGTTTAATGGCCATAAAATGTTCATCCACCACCTTTTTAAATCTCACAAAGCCAAACCTTCTGCCTCTTTTATCTAACCTAGATGAAATATACACTTCAAGAACAACCCATAATCCTTAAACACTTCGAACATTTGTTTTGCATCATAAGAATTTGGAAACCGAGAGAAGAAGAAGGAAGACACATCGATAAAGTCTTGTTCGATTTCTTTACCTCCATGTGCTTTCCAAATAGATCTTCTTGCAATTGTATGATTCTCTTGAAATTGTTTTTTCCTATTGATGTTCACCCATCCTTCCTTGTCCTTGTTGTTATCTGTCACCGACCTTGTCTCTCCAAATAGACTAAGATATCCGATAATAATCAGTAGCTAAAAAGAACCACACTTCAACGCTTACGATTTGGCATTCCAAAAATAGATGAACACCTAAGTAAACCGTAAGGGAGGAAGGTCTCTAATCCTAAGACTAAGACTTTAAACCAAACCCTTGAAAGCTTACAATGTCTAGATACCCCTCAAACTCCAAAATCAAAAGAAGTGTATAAGAGCTGCTAGATCATCAGATGTTAGTGTACCCGATACATGGTTTCCTTTGAGAAGATGAATTCTCTTCCTCGTCTCAAGTCTGAAGAAATTAGACTAGGACTTGTTTGCCAACAAGTTGATCATGCCTCTGCAGTTACAAATAAGCCTACCAAATTTTTTCGTCATTGTTGTTAGTCTAATCATTCTTTCTCTGATTACCCCTAGTTGAATGTCATAACTGCATGCAAAAGGGTCATATTTCCTCAAATTGTTGTTGATAGTGTAAGACACTCGAACACTTAATTCAAAATTATCCCACTCGTCCTCCATGTTCTGATCAAAATATAAATCAACCTCGTCCCAACTCTTCAAGGCCTGTACTTGCAACTACTGTTGATATAAATGAATCTGTAGAGTCCTCTCATCCAGCCTTCTCTGTCACAAATATTAAGTCTCTTCCTTAGACATATTTTTCCTTTTAGTAATACTCTTGTTGCTCTTTTGACCACACCAGATAATTCTAAATGGTATTTGGATTCTACCTGTTGTAACCATATGGCATTCGCATGTAATTTATTTGTTCCCAATATAAAAATGAAATTACTCATTCCATGCACACTAATGATGGATCTCTTATGAATGTAAGTCACAAAATTCTATCTCCATGTCTAGTTTAAGTCTATCTGACACATATCTCATTCCTAAATTAAATTTTAACCTTATATTTGTTGACCAATAATGTGATCCTAGCTATGAACTTAACTTTTCTTCCTATGGATGTCGTGTGCAGAACACACGGATGAGACAACTCATTGGGACTGCATGTAAGATCAGAAGGATATTTGATCTCACTTAATACAATTTTCCTCATGAGTCTAACATTTTTGTCACTTCCACATAATATTCAATTTAAATTTTGCATCTCCGTCTTGGCCATAGTTTTATTAGAAAATTAGTCCCTTTAATGTTTCAAGTTTATTTAGGACCTATCACTAATGTGTTCTTCGATTATACTACTTGTCAATCTGCTAAGCAACCAACTTTATATTTTAATAAAAGTACTTCAATTTTAACTACATCATTTGATCATGTGCATTCTAATATTTGGGGACCTGCTCCTACACCTACTATGGGAGGTTCACGATATTATGTGTTATTTATTGATGATTATTCACGGTTTACTTGGATATACATGATAAAAATTTGGCATGATCTTCCTCAAATTTACATTAACTCTGCTAATGATTCACACAATTTTCTAAAGCCATTTGAATTTTTTCGACAAGATAATTCCATGGAATATCGTGACTCTAATCTCTTATCTTTTCTTGGTGAGCAGGGTACGTTCTCTGAATTTTCTTGTGCATACATATCTCAACAAAATGGTTGTGCTGAGAGAAAACATCGTCACAGTCTTGACTCAGTCTGTGCCATGCTTATCTAAGCCTCTTGTCCATAACACGCTTAGTGAATCAACTTTTATTGTTGTCCATATTACCAATTGTCTCCCTTCTTTCGTCCTTTGTAATGTCTCCCATTTTGAGAATCTTTATCTCACTACACCTATTACAAGTCACTTAAGGTGTTTAATTGTGCTTGTTTTATCCTTTTTCACCGCCATGAATATACTAAGCTTGAACCATGTGCCCATCTATGTTATTTTCTTTGTTATGGAACTGAACACAAGGATTATAGATGTTGGGACCCAATATCTCAATGTATTCCCATATCTCACCATGTTATAGTTTGGGAACATAATATTCTCCACCTTGTCAAAATTTACCTCAACCTCGTCCATTATACTCATCTCTTTACTAACCATGATGTCGATTACTTTCCTAGTGACACATATACATTTTCTTCTAGTGATCTTTCAACCCCTTCTGATGTTCCATCCACTTCTGGTGATAATTTTGCGCCTGTTGTTCCTACACCTACAACCAATGAGCTTCCTACAAGGTCCTATAAGGAAGCTTTTACAAATTTACATGGGCATCAAGATATACATAAGGAATTATAGGCATTGGAGAAAAACCACACACGAGACCATCTTTAACCTCCTTCTGATAAGCCTCTTGTAGGATGCAAATGGGTATTTAAAACAAATACTCTTTCTAATGGATCTATTGAACGATACAAAGCTCGTCTAATGGTAAAAGGTTTCACTCGAGAGTATTGTATTGATTATGAAGAAACATTTGATCCTATTGCACGCAACCCATACATTTAAAATCTTCTTGCTATTGCAGCCACTCGAAAATGGGTAGTTACACAAATGGAGGTAAAAAATGCATTTCTAAATGGTGAGTTAGAAGAAGAGGTTTATATGTATCCTCATCTAGGATATACCTTCTGGATAATAAAGTGTGTTGTCTTCGTAAGACTCTCTATGGTATTAAGCAAACACCTCGAGCTTGGTTTGCTAAATATCACAATACTATCACTCAATTGGATTTCTCTTCCATTTTTAATGACTATGATCTTTTCACTTGAAAACAAACAATGGTATTGTTGTTTTGCTTCTTTATGTTGATGACATGATTATAATTGGCGATGAATCTGTTGGAATTGAAGGGCTTTATAAATTCTTGTGTTAGCACTTTGAGATGAAGGGTCTTGGACCATTAAGTTACCTTTTGGGAATTGAGGTCTTATCTTCAAGTGATGGCTTATTTATATCACAAGCTAAGTATGCTTTTGATCTTGTTTCTCGAGCATGTCCCACTAATTGAAAAATTGAAAATACTCCTCTAGAACCCAATGATGGGTTTACTCCTTGAACTAGTCAAAAAGTACATATGCGCATCTTTCCTATGAAACACTAGAGATACTCAGAGGTCTTAGTAGGTTTATAACATAATATGGTGGTTAGGGCTTGCCCACAGCGGGGAAAAGCCTTGTATGGTGGTGTTTTGAGGTAGTTTAGGAAACCTTCTTGTTAGAACAAGATATGTTCTTGACATATTCTCTTTTGGTTTTGATTATAAAAAGTATTGAAAGAACAATTGTTTATTTGATGTGTGTTTTATTTATGGAGGTTCTACATCATTGTGCATAAATAATCAGAATTTATTTTACATGAACACACTTGGGAGTTACTTCATTGCTAGCTTCTGGTGTGAGAGTTTGAAGAACAATTGCTAGTGTGGCTTGGCACAGACTCTGAGCTAAAAGTCTCAACATTCAGACTAGTTTATTACACTTGGTAATTGCATATCAGTATCTGGCACCATTCAGAGTTGGTGATAAAGTTATGGTTGTCCTTATTGCAGAAAGCAAGCTATATTGTCTTATCAGTTTGTCATCTAGAGTCTACAAGGCTGCAAGGCTCAAGAAAGGTTGACATTCTCTACAAATATCTGCTCTCAACGACTCTATAAGTACATATTCTCTTGAAGATTCAAAGGTTAAACACGTTACACACTGGATTAAGAATCTATTGTGTATCCTTTTCAACGACTCTTATACTATGGAGTAAAGGAAAATACACTTAATTAAGTTACCTCTTCAACATCTAGTTTCTGCAAAGGCTATAAATATGGCTGAAGATTTCAATTTGAATCTTAATAAGGATTCTTCAGAAGAAGGATTAGCAAGATAAAACAACTATCAACTCTATTGTAATATGCATATTTTTTGTTGTAGGTTATAATTATAAAATCCTTAAGATTTCTTACCAGTGAATATCTTAAAAATCTTAAGAGCTTTAGGTCTTTGTTATGGTGATTTCCCATACCTCTGATACTTGTATCATGTACACCATATTCTCTATTCTTTTGAGCTTTCAGTAGTTTAGATCAAGTCTCTTGCTACGTGCTTGAGCAGAAGTCTTGTCTCATAGTGATTCAAGAAACAAGTCCCAAGCCAAGATGATTGAGCTACATAAGTCTCTTGCTATGTGCTTGAGCTGTAAAAGTCTTAATCAACTAGGATGATTGAGTACAAGTATTGCGCCAAGATGCTTAAGCCACATAAGTCTCACTACTTAAGTTCTTGAGTTGTGAAAGTCTTATTCAGCTAGTCTGATCAAGCAAAGGTAAAGTCTCTTTCTGAGGAGTGTGAGCGGGAAGTATCAAGTGCGGCTTGGGAAAGGGTAAAGACTCTGTCCGAGGGAAGTGGGAAAGAAGTCTCAAATGCAGATTGAGATGAGAAATGTATCAGTCTGGATAACCTTTGGAACAGGTGGCTCGGTCAGAGGGTGTGAGCAAGAAGTCTTAGACATGTGCTCTAAGTAAGGGTAAGTCTCAACCAGAGGACCTTTGGAGAAGGTGGATCGGTCAGAGGGTGTGAGAAAAGGATAGATATTAGACATGTGCTATAAGCAAGAAAGTCTCAGAAAGTGGGTCTAACAAAGTGTAAAAGACTTGTGCAGAAGCACAAACGATTGTAATCATGTTGATTATAATGAAAAGCTTGTGTGAGGCAAGGGGGACTAGAAGTACTCTTAGTTAGTGGAGGAACCATGATAAATCTTTTGTGTCTTCTACTATTATTTATTTACTTCTGTTAACATCCGTTGCCTAATTAATAAAACAGAACATGAACATCAGTTTTGGTTATGAACTCTGATCAGAAGCTAAATTAAGAAAACAAAAAACACAATTAAACTCCCCATTCTTGTGTACTTTTCACATCTTCAATTGGTATCAGAGCATGGTCTGTGCTTAACACCTAACAATGGTGAAAATAATGATCCAATATGAAAAGTATATCTCTTCTTACAGAAGGAATCAAGTGCCACATGAAAAATATCATACAACTTTTCCTACCATATCTAAAGGGTGACACCACTAGATTTAAATGATGGAAAATCTAAACATATTTTTAACTCATTGGTCTAGATAAAAGGTTGCTAAAGATCTATATAATATCCTTGTGAAAAGTCTATAGAAGTTGATGGTGCATTGAGGATCGGTTTGAAAATATCTTTCACCAACTCAGAAGAAGCTTATTGAAAACCTTCTAAGATAGTTGCATTTTAGTAGGTTCTCTATCTCACTTATGAGTATATCAATATCATTGATGTGTCTGTTGCTTGGACTATTTTTGAATCCTTGTGCTCAATTTTTTGGGAATCAGTTTTGAAGCTTGAGCAGTTACACTTCATCTAATCTTTTCAAGAAAATTCTGAGAAGATTGTTCTTTGACTTAAATCTAAAGTCACAATTATTCAGGAAGTTTACTACCTGAATCTGTTGTGTTCTGAAGGTTTGTCTTGCAGTCTTCAAAGGAAAGAAATGGAGTTATATGATGAAAGACTACTCAACAAATCACTTTCTCAATAAACCTCAGTTCTTTGGAATGACTGATGATGAGAAACTTAGGTTTCCTGTTAGAAGAACTTCCATACTGGTTGAATGGATTGTGATATTTGTTGATAGAATAGTAACTTCAGAAGCTTATGAAATACTTGTATTTCAACTAATTTCCCAAATTTGAAATCAAGAAGAAACACTACTAGAACCTAATGTCAGATGCTTTTCAATGTCTAATCTTTTGAAGCTGATATTAGTGCAGGATGTTGATGAAAAGACACACATGTGTTTTGAAATAAAAATCAAGCATTGAAAAGTAAAAGATGATGTCAAATCAATCTTGCTTCAAAATATTTAATAATGTGAAGTTTGTTATTTAAGGTGATATCTTAAGAAACTCCATTATTTCTTGATTAAGGATCATCAAGGAAGTTATATTAAAAGACATTTACATGAGAAGTATTCAATTTCTCCTTGAGATCTGTCAGTCGTACTATGACAATACTTTGATTTTCTTTGTGTTAATTTTTGATAGCTAACACCATGTGGTTTTGCACTTGTCAATAATTTATAGTAAAAAGATTTAATCCTAGACAATGAGATTAATAACCCAGCTTAGAAAAAGATTATGTTTATATCATATCAGAGTGATTTATGATTTTGCTATTCGGTTGTGGCATGAGGTAAAGAAGAGGTTATTTATACCTACATATATGGTCTTATAGAAATATGAGTATCATAACGTATCTGCTATAAATATCAAGGAAAGAAGCAAATGTATCTTCCATAAGGTTTCTTACAACATTTATTGGAGGAAGAGCCAACAACCCATGTTCAAGTACTGGTGGTACTGAGTTTAGTGAGAGTAATGGATCAATGGTTTGACAACCATTGAATCAGAATCCACTCGAAGCGGTGTTTAGACTCAATTGGTCAAGTCTGAATACTGAATCGAGTCTAACCAAGAAAAAATGTATGCTTTTTCTATTTTGGTTTATCTTTTGATTCAATGAAACATTTGTATAGATATAAATACAAAGTTTCTGTTAGACTTCTAGAAAAGTTCTTTTGAAAACGAGAACTTCATAAATCTGCAAGAGGAAACTCTGTTGTATTTGTCTATACATAATGTCTTATTAATCTAGATGATGATCATATTTATGGAAATCGTTTTTCACTTTTTGAGTTGACATTGTTGCTTGTTAGCTGTCTAAAGAAGACAATTTAATATTCATCTATCACTCATGACTCTTGTTTCAAGATAAAGTGCTAGTTCTGAATAAAATCTTAGAGATTCTTAACTGACAGATTATATCTCTGTCTAATTCTAGATCTTCTAGACTCTGATGGATGATAACTTCTGAAGGTTTTCAGATTTTGAGATTCAGAAGATTATTTACTTCTGATATAGCAGTTTAAGTAAAAATAATTCCAAAAACTTTTATAATACTTAAATCGCTTGGGTGGATATTAGACCTATCGAAGAATCAATTACTAGGGCAACTTCGAGATTGTTAGAGTCATTTGAATTCATTAGTATTTCTAGATTTGAGTGACAATATTTTCTCAAAGTGAAGTTCCATCATCAATGGGACCATTACTTGAACTTCAAGTATTAATATTGCGAAACAATGGCTTCACTGGGAAGTTTTCTTTCTCCTTGAAAAATTACTCATAACTAATCATGCCAGATGCGGGAAATAATAAATTCTCAAGGTCAATACCTTATTGGTTAGGAGAACAATTGCAAATGCTAGGTTTACGATGGAATAGATTCTATGGAACTTTTCCATAGAGTCGTTGTTACTTAACAAACATTCGTTTGTTGGACTTCTCTAGAAACAATCTGTCAAGACGAATTTTCAAAGGCATAAAGAATTTTTCTGCAATGTCTCAAAATGTTTCCTCCATTAGTGGTTTTTACACAGTTGGCGGTATATATATAGTTGCATCAAAGTTATAGACTTTTTTAAATTTGTTTGACTGAAAACTTGAAGCATTTTAACGAATGATGAAAAAGAATAACGATATAATGATGCTAATTGAATGATGTATATATAATGGCAACTTGCATATCATAAAACACATCCTTCATTTATTATTATTTGAATTTGAATACTTATAAGAATCTCAAACATGACATGCCAAAAGAATTGACGACAAAAGAATAGAAAATTGTAACTAAATTAAAACACAGAAAAGTGAAATTAACAACTGTTAATTAAACCATAAGTTATTTAATTAACAATAGAGCATTCCCTCCTAATCTCTCCATCAGAGCCAGAGAGGACACCAATGGCTCCCATCCTCTTCATTGACTGAGCAAACTCAGTGAAGAATTTGTTTTGTGAAACCAATTCTTTAACAATGTTTCTTGACTGTTTGGAAGTCAGAAGAGCAGCATCTGATGTGAATAGACCCTTCTTCTGTAAAAGGATTGGATAATAGTCACTGTTGAAGTTTGTTGAACTATTAGGATCCATCTCCACCGTTGTGGTGGTGTCACTTAAACCTTGGCATTTGGTCTTCAAGAATTTGGCATAAGTTGAATCCAGAGAAGGATCTTGATCACCTTTTCCAGTGAAGTTGAAAAGCCTGTTGCTGAATAAGTTGCAATGTCCTACTCCAATTGTGTGTGCTCCTATACATACAAAATACAAAAGTTAATCAATGTGGCACAAGCCGCAATGCATCTGATACGACACTGACAAATGTAGTTACATTTATGTACACTTCAAAATATATGTGTTGACGCGACACCAACACATGTGATTAAGCGTACCTGATAATACGACCAAGTCATGGAGAGTAAGCTTTTTACTAGAAAAGATTTGTCTGAGTGTTGAGATGTTATGGAAAGGTGCTGGGATATTGATGAGTGCTTCAAAGCTTTTGGAGACAGTACCATCTCTTCTACCGGTAAGCACTTCCCACTTTTGTTTATTATTAAACTGTAACAACAATATGAATGAATCAATCATGATGCTACGTACATGCATAAACACAAACATGGAAGAATATGTTTAATTACTTGGACAGAAACGGCATCTCTAGCAGCCAGTGTAAGTATATCAGCGCATGAAACAATTCCAGGACATTTTGCTTCCACAGCATCTTTGATATCCTTTACAACATCAAAGCCTGATAATGATAAATTCGGAATAGCATCCTTCTCTGCAGTGTTATTTGCAGTAGACTCTATCAAAACAGAAGCATCACAACCCTGAAATGCAACCATAATAGGTCCAAAACAAGTTAACTAATGAAACCCTAATAGAGTATTGGTTAATATAAAGATAAAAAGATATGAATGTTTATATATGTACCCTAACAAAACAGTCATGAAAATGCAATCTTAGCAACTTGGCTGGAAGCTCAGGCCTTGAAGAAACATGCTGTTGGGTTATGTTCTTCACAATCTCCTCAGCTTGAGGACATGATTTCTTATAGAAATTCTTCCTGAGACTTCCTCCTTCAGTAATCTCAAGGAAGCTGAGAAGCATCATAGAAGCTACAAGGAAGAATCTCATCTTCATGTTTAAGATAATTAACCTTTTGTGTGTTTATATTCTCTATTACTGTCTTAGTTAGCTAGAGAGTTGATGATTTAACTTCAATGTAGTTGCTTTCTTTTATAGGCATTGCATGCCATTTTTCTATAAAAAAAGCAGCTAAGCATAACTTTAATTAATTTGAAAAATGACACACAAATATAAAATGGGTTTAAAACATTACCACAACTGATCATGATTGTGATGAGAAGTATAATTAGAAGGGTTGTTTGTTAATTAATATATATATGTTTCTTGCAGCAAAGTACAAGGAATTTGATATTTTGAATGTTTGAATATATTGGTATCTATCTATCTATCCAGAGAATTAATGTTAATATGTTAATTTGGTGGTTGTGCTAATAATTCTGGTTGTTATCGTGATTAAAAGTCAATCACTAAAGTATTGCAAACAAGTTTAAGAATTAATAAAGAAAATATTTGAATAATGAAGTCAATCCTTCTATAGTGTCAACGACATATTCTATATTTTCTATCAGAATTAATACACTTCCAAGTTTCAAGAGGCACCGTTCTTTTATAAAATATTTAAAATTGGAAAATTCTCAATCCTTCCTAAAACAAAATATAATATACTTTTTTTATAGATTTAAATATGTTTGCAGGTAAATTAAAAAATTGAATTTGAACTTAGAGCTCTTATGAGATTCATCACAATCGTATTCACCTTATTAAATTTCTAATGGCTCTCACGGAGTATTATCATGAACTATTTCGAGCTTTCTTGTTGCACCAAAACCATTTGCCTACATAAGAGAATTCTCTTCCTTGTCTTAAGTCTGAAGAAATTAGACTAGGACTTGTTTGCCAACAAGTTGATCATGCCTTTGCAGTTACAAATAAGCCTACCAAATTTTTTCGTCGTTGTTGTTAGTCTAATCATTCTTTTTCTGATTATCCCCTAGTTGAATGTCATAACTGCATGCAAAAGGGTCATATTTCCTCTAATTGTTATCGATAGTGCAAGACACCCGAACACTTAATTCAAAATTATCCCACTCGTCCTCCATGTTCCGATCAAAATATAAATCAACCTCGTCCCAACTCTTCAAGGCCTGTACTTGCAACTACTGCTGCTATAAATGAATCTGTAGAGTCCTCTCATCCAACCTTGTCTGTCACAAATATTAAGTATCTTCCTTAGACATATTTTTCCTTTTGGTAATACTCTTGTTGCTCTTTCGACCACACCAGGTAATTCTAAATGGTATTTGGATTTTCCCTATTGTAACCATATGACATTCACAAGTATCCCATGGCAAAGTTCCTTGGCACATGAAGAAGTTCAACATTTATTAGGTGTTTTTTAGCTTTTGTTTTGAGATGAGAAAGATAAGGACTCAAAAGAGACTCAAAATGTAAAAGTCTAAAGGGAAACTAATAATCCTAAGAGTTGTCATGCTTGGATGTCCTAGGGTTAGTGTGGTATGAGATCTCTATGTAAAAGAAAGAAGAAGGAGAGAAGAAAGAAGAAGAAGAAAAAGAGAGAAGAAGACAACTTACTTCCAAGATGGAAGTTGAGTTGTTTCTAAGAGGGATGGAAGAAGATTGTACAAACAAAGCATCTTAAATGCTTAATCAAACACAAGATTGAAAGGTAAAAGAAGAGGGAATAAGTTAGATTGTGGATGCACATCCATACTCTTGTGACTTACCATAGCCTCTGAAAAGTTAGCAAATGAAACACAAACACTCATAAGAAGTAAAATAGAACTCAAACAAGCAAAGAAACCAAATGAAAAGGATCCTAAGGTATAAGAACCTTACAAGTCAGAACCTAAACACAAACAAGCTTTAAGAAGGTCAGGGTACCTAAAGGAAACCAAACTAGTTCAAAGAAGAACCAAAGAAAACAAACAAGTCCACAAAAGGCACACTTAAGAAGTATGAATGCAAATGAGGTGTGACATGGACGAAAACATGTATGAATCATCAAAGTCAGAATGGTATGACATATTAGAATGCCTAAGATGATACTAAATGAACATACAAAAGATGCATGAATAGTTCATAAGGAGATGAGATGAAGAAAAGAAAACAAGCACATGTTCACATAAGAAGAAACAAACAACTTAAGGTTTCAAGTCAAACATGAAAGATGAGTATGAAATGATGCAAGTCAGTAGAATATGGCCAATATGACATTTTAAGAATGAAAATATGATCATATTGAATGCACATGGCAAACATGTCAAGACAATTCAAACATGTAAGCAAAAGTTATCACATACGGAAAGGATGTCACATACTTAAGATGCAAGGCAAAGATGCAAGATGACATACCAAGATGAATGCATATCCATGAGGTCAGTAGCATACGTGATATGAAATGCACATGGGATGTAAGAATGAACATGTTTAAGACAAACAAGTATCATATGAAACATAAGAAGAGATGAGGTGAGAAAATTAGGTCAAAGTACAAACAATGATGCATAACACAAACCAAAGATGAATTAAAATATGCAAAGGGATGACCTATAATAGTCTAAACAAGTCATACAAGATCACACAAAGGTTCTCATACAATGGCATAAATGTCTCCTAAGGGATTAGGGCTAATGGATGAAGAGAAATGATCACAAAAGATGATTTCAAACACAAGGCACTTTAAGATGTTGATGAAACAATGAAAAAAGATTGGATGCAAAAGGTTTTATATGCTATGTAAAAGAAATTCTCAAAGTTGAAATATCAAAATAGAAACAATTTTAAAATAAAATAAAATAAGAAAAAATATGATAAAAAATAATCAAAGTCAGAAATAAAAAATTGCAAAAATTATTTAAATGTTAAAATATGCTTCATGATTTTTTTTAATGATTTTTTGATGCTTAAAAGTAATTTTTAAAAAATAAAATATAAACTATGTCAAAATAAAATAAAAATGTGAGAAACCAAAGCCAAGGGTGCATATAAAGTAAAAAAAACACGTTCAAAAAGACATTGGGCCCAGGGAGAGGGATTCAGATAGCAAAGTCAGATATCTAAAGTCCAAAGCACAGTCAAAGAGTATATGGTAGTCTTAGTCAACATATCTGACTTAAATCCAAACCCTAAGATACATCTAACGCACAACAACAAGTCAATCAAGAAAAAGTAAACAAGATGATAGGTCATGATCTAAAGTGTATGCTAGCTAACCTAGGGGGTTAAACACGCGTATTATCATATTTAATTTTATAAAACCAATTCACGTGAGCAACCACACCTCATTTTAATGTGCTGGCAAAACACTGGCCAATGGATCAAACAAATAAAAGGCTGAGATTATGTCTTCTTCCTCAAGACATTCACCTGAAAACTCAAAACCAGATGTCGAAGCCCTAGCTCCGGTCGTCCTCTCCGGTGGAGACCACCATAAAATTTTCTAGAAATAAGAAACAAGACCATAGTTCCACTCAGAATTCTTCACTGAGCATTAATATCACATCCATTTTCTCAAACAATGCATGAATCAAGCAGACTGAAGCAAACAAGTTTGGACAAAAAATATTCAGATACAAAATTAAGCCATGATATACGTCCAAATATTAAACTAATCACATCAGAATTATCACCAGAGCAAGATAAACACAATGCATTCATTAAAAACAAGAAGGCAAAATACTCAAATTGGTCCCTTAACTCTACATCAAGGTCCAATTTGGTCCTTTAACTCTAAAAAGTGACAAAATGGTCCCTTAAATTTTTAAAAGGGTCCACGTTAGTCCTTGCTGTTAGCACCGTTAGTCAAAGTCAGCCAAATTGTACATGTGGTGTTGATATGTGATGAGTCATGTGCCATATGGATGCCATGTTGGATCTGAAACAATCCCACATGTTCAATCCATCAAATAACAAGTTAAATCCATCATCCATTCCCCCTAAATAAATTCTATAAATAAATAAATAAAGTTCTGTCATTGTTGTGGTGAGAAAACAAAAATAAAGTTCTGTCATTTTAGTTTGGATGGATTCTTCGGGATTCTTTCCTTCGTACTCGCCGTGATTTTTCTGAAGCCTTTTCATCTGAAACAATTCAGTAACAAAAATAAGAACTAAAATTTGAAAATTGGATTAAAAATTGTAATCAATTGATAAAGATAAAAGGGTTACATTACATTCCCCCTAACTTTGTTCTTCTTCCTCCTTTCCAACTTTGTCACACACAAACAATCCCACCATCATTTCTCTCTAATTTCCCTATGTCTACCATGGTCTCACTCCCTCACGCTATGCCTAAATATCCCAAACACACATGAAAAAATGTGGGTCCAAGAAAAACGCTTCTGCCATTAAGGTTGTTTCAAGAAAATCCTTATGCTTTTTCTTCACAGCAACAACCTTGTTGTTCATTATGTCATGGCTTTTTGTTCTCCGTTAAACGCATTCTGATTCTACATCCGAAGCCATTTCTCAGATCCTCTTCACCATGTTCTCGGTAACTATATCAACAACCTTCCATTGAAGGTTTTTATGTACGATTTACCTTAGAATTTGCTTGAAACAAACCCTAGAATTTGGGGTTGAATCTCTTTTTCCATAAACTCTAGAATTTGCTTGAAGTAATTTGGGGAAGAAGACTACATATGCCATGTCAGCTGCCACATATGACTAAGTAAACGTCCGTTTGGGGGTGGTTGACGGAAATGATCAATTTGGTACAATTTAAAAACTTAAGGGACCATTTTGTCACTTTTTAGAGTTAATGGACCAAATTGGACCCTGATGTAGAGTTAAAGGACCAATTTGGGTATTTTGTCAAAAAGGAAATATGAGCATGAATTTGGACTCACCTGAAAACTTGAAGCTAGCAAAATACTCCTAGAAAACCAGTAGGAAGCTACAAACCTCCCCTTCACGTAACCGACTCCCTTACGTTCTCTCTGGTTCACAAAACCCTGCTCTTTTCTTTCCCCCAGGTTTGTGGAACATTACCTTTCCCTTTCATTTGGATAAAAATGCATGGCTGGTGACTCTTCTTCTTTTTCCGCGCCACTTTCGTGTTTGTACTAGAATGAAAATCCCGAGAGCGGAACATATGCTTTAGTTTTTGGATTATATTTTGGTGTGTCATTCATGTTATTATACATGTATAAATTTCAGAAGTTATTATGGGTCGTAGTTGGATGAAATTCGATAGATTAGGTCCGTTTTATGAGAATTAGTTCTTGAATTCCTTGAATACGCTGATAAACATCTTCCCGACAATAATGATATTTTTTATTGTCCTTGTGTTGTTTGTGTAAATCTCAAAAAGGCTACATAGAAAGAAATAGTCCATCACCTTTGTTGTGATGGTATATATCAAAATTATATAATATGGACGTGACATGTTGAGGTGGATAAAGAGGACAGTCAGGTGTCACAAAGTCAAAGAGTGGATGAAGATGAATATATGGAAGATCAATGTAACACGGTGGGAGAACTGACTTTCTATAAATATTGCAGATAGCAAAAGTCGCCACCGACTTTTATTTTATCCATAAGGAAGGGACATAAAAGAAGAGGAAAGACCATTTTTTAAAAGACTTGGGTTCGGGGGGTAGGTTATATAAAGGGAAGGTGTTAGCACCCTTTATATCCATGGTTATCTATGGGCTCTTAGTTACTTAGAGCACTTTAATTGTTTTTGAAAAGTGTAGTGTGTGATTAGAAAATTTTCTAAGTACTTTGTAATAATCCTCGTATGGATGTATACAAAGCCTTGTTTGAAAATGTTTGGAAATAGTGAGGTGTGAAAAGTATTTTTTAAAGGTGTGAGCAAGTAACTATGAGGTACCTACCCTAGACTAAGTCATTCATGTTCTTGTATGTTCTTTCAAGGGTAAGACTGTCCCTATTATTAAGGAATAGGTAGTCATTACCTTGGATTTATTAAGGGACGAGCGCAGGGTCATCGTATGGTCAACGAATGCAACTTAACGGGCGTCTTTAGCAATTCGTAGGGACTATCATCATTTATTTGAAGGGACAAGATCATTATTCTGTAGGCAACTTCGAATGACTTGATATTTTAAATTTGTAGGGACTTGATGATTTATACGTGAAGGGACTTTGCTTAAGACACCCCTATATTCGAGGGACTTGACCATTTAATAAGGCAACCAAGAGGAATACCCTAAGAAGTGCAGACAACGATCATAGATCGACTTACGTGTGTGAGTGTTTATTTTCAAATATTTATTCTTTTTATTTAATTTTCTAAGTCCAATTATTTCATTAAATATTGCCACGCCCTAAATTACTAACCATACATTTATCAAATAAAGTAAATGGCGGAAAATTAAAGGCAAAAAAAATGAGAAATTCCTAAGCTATTACAATGCTTCGGGGCAGTTACATAATTATGAGGCGAAAAATAAAAAGGTAAAAAATTTACAGATGAAAAATATTTACATAATTATAATGGCGAAGCAGAAAAATATCAGAGCAACAATAACAAGGCAGGTTATGAATAACATAAAAAAGAGGGAAAAGGTTTAAGGTTTAAGGTTTGAAAAAGTTTAGGGTTACTAAGAAAATGAAATTTTTAGATTTATGAAATTAAGGTTTAATAAAAATAATAAAAAAAGTTAGAAATGTTTTTTTTAGGGTTATCTATAGCAAAAAATAAATTTTAAAAATGAATAAAAATAACTCTAACATAACTAAATTATAAAATGGTTTATGAAAATATATAAAAAAAAGTTTTGTTGTTAAAAAAAAACTATATTTTATTCTTAATTTACAATAAAAGAAATAATTAATTAATATTATGAATGAATTATGAAGATAAGTAATTAAAAAAAACAGTTAAGAGTTTTTTAGAAAATAAACAAATAAAATTAATCTAAATATTTAAGGTTAGTTAATTTAAGAAATTAGAGAATTAAAAAAAATAGAGGAAATTAGGAAAAAGAAGGAAAAACCCATGTTTCTTCGTCAAAATGCCAAGACCATCAGGCTCAACCTCAACGCGCGCCCTTCCCCTTGCCTTCAAGGCCTTCAACCCTATCTACTGGTCATGCGCGCCTGTTGATTATTAGTTCATAACAATACATAATATAATAAAAATAAAAAGATAAGGCATAAAAAAATGTGTAGATCTAAATATATGTATATGAATAACATAAAAATGATATGAATTAAAAAAGGAACAATGATGTTGCTAACTCAAATTGCGATCATCGCAACTGAATCAGATCAACACGAGTGTCACGTCTCATACACACAAATATGAAAACAACGTATCGACACGATCCGACCCTAACAAGGTTACTAAAAAAATAGAATTAACAATATTAAAACAAAACTATAAAAATTAAAAATTAAAAAAAACTATATATATATATATATATATATATATATATATATATATATATATATATATATATATATATATATATATATAAAACCAAACAATGCAGTATATATTGAAAGAAATATATATATTGAAAATCAACTTATTATATATACATTGAGAGAAAAAAAACGATGTCTGATATATATGTATATGGCAAAACAATACATATAAAACAATTTGTTATATATACATTAAGAAAGCAAAAAGACGGTGCAATAATATGTTGGAAATATTATGGGTAACAAGTAAAACAATGATGATAATATAAGTTAAGTAGATCATATACATTCGTGGGAAAAACACTTATAGAGCAAACTAAAATAGCCGCACCGTTCTCTCCGTCTACTTTTTCCTTTTTTACGGTCTCCTCTTCTATCAGCACACAACATAAATATATATAGGGACCAATTAGGTTAGTATAATGGGCCTAAGTATTTATTTTGAGACCCAATAAAATATTAATTTAAAAAATGAAATAAAGTTTTAATAATTAAATTACTTAAAATTAAAATTAAACTAATAAATCCATTTATTTATTCTAGACCCAATATAAAAATAAAATGACCCAAAAAATAAAAGTCGGACGCCAAAGTGCTCGAAAAATAAAATGAATATATCAAAATGATCAGCACGAAATAAACGACTTGGAAAAATACAGCGTTTAGTCGAATTTTTAAATAAAAAATTATGACCGTTTACACTGCTCAGACTAATCAATACACAACCAAAAATAGCCGTAAAAATACTTTTAGCATGTTAAATTAAACCATGTGAACCGCAGATTAATGTTACCGACATTTATAAACTTAAACTTGACATTTTTCGTTTACTGATTTGAGGCACAGTTTGAAAATTAATTTGACCAGTCTGTCTATAAATTCCGAGAAATTATTTCGGCTAATATTAAGACGAAATACATGCTATGTTATGCGGATGGTGCAAATGAATGTGAAACGAAGATTCAGTTAGAGTTAGAAACAGAGGGCAAATTTTGGGGTACAACAGCTGCCCCTGTTCAATTTGCTGAAACCTGAGGAGTTAGATTGGCATGCACGCCGTTCGTGACTTGAAGGTTGAAGCGGATTGAACACAAAAACCCAAAACTTTGCACTCGCCGGTGCGTATAGTAACACTGTTGGTTGGTTGTATTGCTTGAATGGGCTTAAAGATGCGATTCAGAATAAAATAATCTTCAGATATACTTCTTGGAGGATAAAGCAGTCCAAAATATAGATTGATGTAATCTTGGAGGTTTATAGAAGTCCAAGAGGTTGTTTGATGTGATCCTGGAGGGTAGAGCAGTCCAAGATATTGTGATATAGCTTTTGGGAGGATAAAGCAGCCCAAGGTGTTATGATATAGCTTTTGGGAGGATAAAGCAACCCAAGGTTTTGTGATATAGCTTTTAGGAAGATAAACAATGTCCCAAAGTAAGATGATATAGCTTTCAGGAGGATAAAACAACGGCCCAAGGTAATGATATGGTTTTTGGGAAGATAAACAACGACCCAAAGTGATAATAGGGTACTTGGGAAGATAAACAACGACCCAAGGTAAGGGTATAACTTTTGGGAAGATAAACAACGGCCTAAAGTCATGATAGGGTACTTGGGAAGATAAAAAATGGCCCAAGGTAATGGTATAACTTTTGGGAAGATAAACAACGGCCCAAAGTAATAATAGGGTACTTGGGAAGATAAACGACGGCACAAGGTAAGGGTATAGCTTTTGGGAAGATAAACAATGGCCAAAAGTCATAATAGGGTACTTGGGAAGATAAACAACGGCCCAAGGTAAGGGTATAACTTTTGGGAAGATAAACGACGACCCAAAGTCATAATAGGGTACTTGGGAAGATAAACAACGGCCCAAGGTAAGGGTATAACTTTTGGGATGATAAACAACGGCCCAAAGTAACAATATGGCTTTTGAGAAGATAAACGACGTCTCAAGATAGCCTTCGGGAAGAATAAACGACGTCCCAAAATAATGAGATAACCTTCGGGTGGATAAACGACGGCCCAAGGTAACAATATGGCTTTTGAGAAGAATAAACGACGTCTCAAAATAGCCTTCGGGAAGAATAAACGACATCCCAAAATAATGAGATAACCTTCGGGTGGATAAATGACGGCCCAAGGTAACAATATGGCTTTTGAGAAGAATAAACGACGTCTCAAAATAGCATTTGGGAAGAATAAACGACGTCCCAAAATAATGAGATAACCTTCGGGTGGATAAACGACGACCCAAGGTAACAATATGGCTTTTGAGAAGAATAAAAGACGTCTCAAAATAGCATTCGGGAAGATAAACGACGTCCCAAGATAATGAGATAACCTTTGGGTGGATAAACGACAACCCAAGGTAACAATTTGTTGATGAAGTTTGTCTGCTGGAGAATTAACCTGAAAAACAAGGTTAGTTCGGTGCAAATATCATGATGTATATAACATTCTGCAAGATGATATTTTTATGAGAATGCGTATGATATGATATGATATCATATCATATCATATCATATGATATATGAATTATATAGTTTAAGCGTATAAGTAGCTTCGTAGAACAACTGCTGACTGGGGAAAATAAATCATGATTCGTTGCTGAGGAGTATGAAGACTTCGTTCCCGTCTTGTTTAAGAACATCGTACTTAGAACCTCCTGTTTTTCGTTCTTCGTACTTCTTATTGAAGGATTAAGTTCCTGAATATCCTGACTGAGGATAAAAGAGATGGACATAGATCCGGGAGACTTATTCGGTTAAGTATCAACTCTTCGGAAAATATGAAACTATTTGGAGACTTCGTAGAGTTGGAAGTATAAGATATTACTTGAAGTATTCCGTAAGGATATCTGTAAAGATTAATCTGTGGGGATGAACCGACAAAGATTCTTTGAATTCCTACCTCCGTTCGTTCTTAGTAAATGTTATTATTGTATTTTATGCATTTCTGGTAAACATCAATCATATTCAAAGGCATATATACATTCAAACATAACCAACGGACGTTTCTCGCTTTAGTAAAAGGGGAAAAGTAAACCTGAATAAAGAGGGAAAAGTAAAGCTGAACTCGAAAATAGAATCATTTCAACTTTTAGAGTGTATAACCAATTGGATTTAGAGCTTCTAAGGTTCTTAACTTTCCTGAATAATTTCCCAGAAATTCCCATTGTTGGATCCGAAGACATGATACTGACACCATCTGATACTACTGGCATAGACATTTAATTTCCACAATGGCTTCTGCTGAGAATCCAATATCAAGGTAATACAATGAGAGGAATGTGCCTTCAAATTGTGATGGACCATATACGCTCCGGGTATTAGATTTGGAAAGAGAGCGTTGCCCCTTGGTTGAGGATGAATTGTCTCATAATAGAAGTATCTGAATGAAGCTACCTCAAGAGAAATAAGCATAATTCCCCCACAATAATATGCCCCTGGCATCGTGAACTCTGTAATGTTACCTTTGGTAATTCAGATAGATGAGGAGACCTGCCCCTGACTACTTAAGCATAGTTGAATTTTGACCTGATTGCCCCAAATGAGTTAGGCAGTATCATGGCATGCCCCCTTGATTGGGAGATAATGATTATGCCCCTTTGTATACATGGGCTTTGATCCAGGAAGCAACTTTGTTTATCGGAAGGACTTTGGTTTATTGAACATTCATTCTGTAAGTTTCTCTATTTGTCAAACATTCAGTTATATGCAAACAATGATATTCAAAAATGCAATGTCTATGTCTGTCTTGAAGTTTTGAAGAAGAGTTATTTTAGTAAAACAATGTTTATGAAAACTGTGATATTAACTCAAAATTTAAAATAATCCCTAAAGGAGTCAGGATACCTTTTTGTAACAATATGCTTTTTGAACTAACCATGCTTCAGTTAGGACTTTTAACGGGTTGTAACGTGGTCTGATTCACGGTTTAAGAAACAAAGGATAAAAGGCTCAAATTTATTTGTACCCAACCCATTCTTCGTGATGTTCTTCAGTCCTATGTTCGGTTAACTTATGCGTTGAAGCTCTAGAGGAGTTTGGAATTGTAACACTAACATTTGTGATGATTCAAAAAACCAAATTATTTTTGAAAATTCAGTCATCTTTCTTTGTTGAGGATTTATAATGACCTCCTTTTTTTTCTTTTGACTTTATTATCCCTTCTTTTTTCCTGAACTGTTTGTTTCAAGATTACAGTCAGCGGGATATCTCAATTTTTACTAAGTCTTCTTCATAGGTTTTGACTTAGTGGACTTTTCTTTTGCTAGATATTGACTGTCAGACTTAAGTGATTACAGGGAACCATCATTAGTTGTGTGCAACACAGACAATTGGCATAGTTGAGTTAACCGAGTAACTACCCTGCCCCGGGTTATGAATAAGGGTTTTAATTTGTGTGAGAATGAAAACTCCTACTTCATAGGCTCAAAAGGGTTGACAAGGGATTAACCTCCTTATATCTCCACTGTTTAGGAATTGAAACAATGCTTGTACATCGTCATCATAGTCTATTCAAAAGCATACTGCATAAGATTATGGTATTGTTTTCGTCATCCTCCCTCTACAGGCTTATAGCTTTATCTGGAGTTAAATATCACAAAATAGAAATATGAAGCATAGTTCAAAATATAGTGAAACGAATGGATTAATTCAAGACAAACATATGCAATGCATTAATAAAAACAAAAGTTTGACATAATGTTGCACCCCAAAATTTGCCCTCACAATACAAGACTTTGTGTTCTAAGAAGGTTCACAAGGTTCACAAGCTTCTCAACATTTACAAGACCTTTCATGAGGTTCATGAAGTCTACAAGTCACTTTATGAAGGTTCACAAGGTTCATAAGTTTCCCAATGCTTTCAAGACCTTTCATGAGGTTCATGAAGTCTACAAGTTACTTTATGAAGGTTCACAAGGTTCACAAGATTCACAATGCTTACAAAACCTTTCATGAGGTTCATGAAGTCTACAAGTCACTTTATGAGGTTCACAAGGTTCACAAGGTTCATAATACCTCCCATGAGGTTCACAAGACATTTTATGATGGTTCACAAGGTTCACAATACCTCCCATGAGGTTCACAAGACATTTTATGATGGTTCACAAGGTTCACAAAATTCACAATTGGTCAGAAGAGTTGACAATTCCCTCAGACAATGCACCTCCTAAGCAGTGCATCCAAAACTAGGGTTTTGACTTTAATCAGGCTAAATGGACTTCCAAGACTTCAAGTGAGCTTCATAACATCTTATATGTGTGTAAGAACCCCCATGACAAGTTTCAAGACTTTTCTTAGAAGTTTGCTCAGTCAGATGATCAGATAAGTCAAAATCAGTCAATGCAGTTAAAAAGTCAAACTGAGGTCAACTGTGGTCAAACCAAAGTCAAACTTCATGATTTTTTGCCAACATCAAGTATATGAAGTAAAATTCATCATTTGATCAAGGGTTGATCATGATTCATCAAGGAGATTCCAGATCATCAATAATCAGGAGTTTCTAAATTAGGGTTTCCTCAGTAAAAGTCAACTGAACTTTGACCAGCCATAACTTTCACATACTTCATCACCAAGTCTCCACTCAAAGCTCATTTTGAAGGAAATTGAATTCTCTACAACTTTGATCTTGAAAGTCAAGCCCAAAAAAGCTTCATTTGGAAGATATAAGCTAAGACATTACAGGTCATTTCAAAAGTCAACAAAAAGTCAACAACTTCAAAAGGGCATAACTTGAGATTGGTAAATGATACGGACATGAAACCAGTGGGGTTGTTTAGAGGACTCTTCAAGATTTCCAAAATGTCCAAGAACACCCTCATACCTTTAAAATTGAGGGAGATATGCCCTTGCAAAGTTGGGAAATTTTGTGATGGTTTATGTTGAAAATGGAGGTTTAAAACCACTTCTTCCCAAATGGGCTTGTCAAATTGTGATCCAATCCATACCATATCATCATGCACGACCCAATTGATAAAAAATCAGAATTTTTATTATTTTATTTTTATTTATTTTGATTTAATTCATAAAAAATCATTTTAAATAAATATAAAATATGAAAATATATTATTTGATGAAGATTGAGCTTCTAGAATCTCTTCAATGCTGATTTGAATCAAAAGGGAAGGAAATCATGAGATTGGTACAAAAATAGCAAGCCTTCATGAACAAATATTTGAATTTTAAACCATGATCTTTTTCAATCTTCAAATATCAAAATCTCCACACAACAATTGAATTTTCTTAACCTAATTCATCCACATATAAGTACTGAACTCATTGACATTGCCCATACACGATTTTGCAGCCTCTAGAGTAAGTTTCAAGTTTTCAAATTCACCAAAAAAACTCAATTCGGATTCCATTATTCAAGCTCTCTCAAAGACTTTTGAAGGTTCAAATATGTTCATGAAGGATCATAGAATATTTCTGAATCATAAAAACATTCATTCATGCCATAAATCATACAACCCGATTCTGGCTTTGTTCTTATTTTTTTGAAATTCGATTTCGACTATATGATGATTCTTTGTTTAATTTGATTACTTAACATGGTTTACAATGTTGTTTGGATTGTTTCTGGGCTGTTCAATTGCATTTTCCTTGCAGGTATCAAGATACGCCATAGTTAGGGTTAGAACCTTCAAATTAGGATCCTTTGATTCAGGTTAAATAAATTACATTGGTTACTGGATTTGGATGTTCCAGGTCATGGGCAAGACGTTGGTGTGATCAATTTGAAAAAACCGTACTCATACATGCTGTATATGAAAACCTAGGTTTACCTGCAAATGTTATTTCGCAGGAAAATTTGTAGGTATTTTCACAAGTATTTTCGCAGGGCAGGAGGTTGAAGAAGAAGGCTGTTGGCGCGAAGGAGAAAATTTGAAATTTCGTTTTATTTTATTATGTTTTTGTTTGTGATAATGTTTCAAGGTTAACGGTTGGCCCAGTGGAAAAGCACATATGCGTTGGATGAGAGGGCGTGGGATCGAAACTTGGTCATGGCAAACATTTTTGGTTTTTTATCATTTACGTATTGAGTATCATATATTATGCATTATTGTTGGATTGTAACCAGGTGGGCTCTTCCAGCCGGGTGGTAACGTGCGCGTGTGTATAGCTATGAGGTCCTGGGTTCAACACCACCCCAGGCCTTTTGTTTTTTTCATTATTTTCTGGATTTTTCAAGGCAAAGCATAAAACAAAGCAGGCCTATTCTATTATCACCAAAGCATGGCTGGCCTGGTGGTACGTTTTGATGGCTGTAACCTGAGTGTTCTGGGTTCAAACCCAGCCAAGGTATGTTTTTTTTATTACTTTTTCTATTCTAATTTCTTAAGTAATTAATTCAATTGTTTTCTTAATAAAAAATAAATCATGTATATATATTCAAATATTCAAAATAACATTTTAATTTCTGAAAGTTCTAAATTTTATTTTTCTAATTCAAAAAAAATTATTTTCTTTATTCTATATGTAAATATAATATATGCATGTTAATTAGAATAATTTTGTATATTATAAATTAAACCCTAAAAATATTTTTCTAACAAAACCCTAATTTATTTTCTAATAACTTATTAAAAACCTAATTTTTATTTTATAATTTTTGTACATATTTATTTAGCATAACTAATTTTAGTAAATATACATATAATCAAACTTTTCTTCTTGTTATAATATGTCTAAAAAATAAATTAATAATTTGTATATAAATTAAAATATTATTATAATTATTTAATTGTCCATATTCTTAAATAATTGTTTATAATCTAACTTTTGTTTATTATTTTAATTTTTGTTCTTATCATATTTTTTTGTTAATTTAATTTATTTTGATTTCTATTATTATTATTAACCATATTATTACTAACTTTTTGCTTATTATAATTTTACTAACCTTTATTTAATCTTTTATTATTATTACTAACCCTTATTATTGCTTATTTATTTATTTTTTCACCTATTATTTATATATTTGCTTCTATATTTATTTTGCTATTTATATCTAATTTGCTTATTATTAATTATTTTGTAATTGCTCCTTGGTGTAAATTTTGTAATATTTAATTTTAATTTTTGCTATGGTTAGTAATTTAGGGAGTGCAAATATGTATTCTATTTAAAATTTAACTTAGATCATTTTTAATTAAAGTTAAATAATATTGAATACTCACACACGTAAGTCGATTTTTAATCGCCATCTCACATTCCTAAGGTTATCCCTCAATGTTGCCTACTAATAAGGTCAAGTGGGGTGTATAAAGCAAGTCCCTTAAAAGAAAAAATCATCAAGTCCCTAATGGTTGCCTTTAAAAAATCAAGTCCCTTCGAATAATGATGATAGTCCCTCCTATATGCTTAATACACCCCACAGTTGCCTTCATAAAAGCAGATGTCCCTCATATGTCCCTTACATCCAAGGTAATGACTACCTATTCCTTAATAATAGGGATAGTCTTACCACTTAAAGGATAAAGAACAAGAAAGACTTAAAACTTTAGGGTAGGTATCTCCTAGTTGCTTGCTCACTCCAATTTTCAAACACTTAACAATTTCAAACAAAATTTTCAAAAACAAGTTTTTACGCATCTGTACATGGATCATTATCAACTATTATGAAAAATTTTCTATTCACACACTACACTTTCAAAAACAATTCAAAAGTGAGTTAAGTAACTAAGAGCCCATGGATAACCATGGATGTAAAGGGTGCTAACACATTCCCTTTACATAACCTACCCCCCGGACCCAAAAATATCTCTTAAGGTCTTTCCTGTTCTTTTATACCCTTTCCTTTTGGATAAAATAAAAGTCGGTGGCGACTCTTTCTATCCGCAACATAACTAAAGTCAGTTCTCCCACCGTGTTACAGAACTGGCGACTCTGCTGGGGATTTTATTTAAGAGGGGTACCCTTAGGAATTAAGATCACTTTAATATTGTTTGATTTGTTTGCTTTATTATTATATTGTTGGGGTGCTCTTATGTGTGAAAGGTCCTAACCCGGATCTAGTGTACCTTAGGTAAATGGCAATAGACCAAGGAAACTGTACGACGTATATCGATACGGTTGATCTGGTGGCCATAGTTAGTGCGACTTCTTGGTTGGTGCTTATGTTCCTTAAGTCAAGTTGAGGATAATATGAGGCTGCCATATGTTGTCAATGCACTAACTAACTTTTAGAACCCTAGTTAACTCATCTTGGCCTTTAGAAGGTAGTGAGGTAACCGGCTTTGGTGAAGACTGAAGTTGGTTGATACTCGATACTACACTCATTGAGATTCTAAACTTGGAGGGTTTTGGTTGGCAAGTAAGTTGCCTACTGAACAACCACCCTTGTGAAGGATCAATGATATTGAGATCCCTTAGAACCTGGTTACTTTATAGGACAGGATGAACCAACTAAACTTCAGGGGAGGGTATTTACCTTTAAACCTCATGCAAGCCTTCAAACCTAGGGCTATTGTGTGACTTGTTTGTGTGTGCCACATGTTTGTGATTGAGCAAAACATCATAGCATCATCATGCATCATAAGCATAGCATTTTCACTAACCATTTCAAGGACCAAAGGATTTATCTTTGTTCTTTGTTGCAGGTCATGGCTTCTGCTCGTAGGAATACTATCCGGATCAACTTTGTAGGAATACCTCCTAAGCTCAAGGAGTTGGTCTCTCAAGTTTCTGAAAACTCCCAGTTCATCAAGAGACATGGTCACTTACTGGATCTAGTCACTTCAGGGTTCAATGAAGACATGATGAGTGTTCTGTTTCAGTTCTTTGACCCTAAACATCATTGTTTCACATTCCCTGACTATCAGTTGGTCCTACAATAGAGGAGTTCTCCAAACTTCTAGGTATACCTATTCTTGATCAGAACCCCTTCACAGGCTTAGAGAAAGAGCTTAAACCAGAGGTCATTGCTGCAGCTCTACATCTGAAGAAGTCTGATATTGTTCTAGAAACGAGAAGCGGAGTCAAGGGTATTCTTGCCAAAGTGTTGATAGAGAAAGCTCAAATGTTCTTGAAGGCCATGAGCTATGATGCTTTTGAGGAGATCTTAGCCTTGCTGATATATGGCTTAGTATTGTTCCCCAATCCAGATCAGTTCATAGATGTTCATGCCATCAACATTTTCCTGAGTCACAATCCAGTGCCTACATTGCTTGGAGACATCCTGCATTCTCTTCACACCCGTACTACAAGGGCAAGAGGAACTTTGATGTGCTGCATACCTTTACTTTCTAGGTGGTTTATTTCTCACCTTCCTCGATCAGTGATGAAGAATGAACAAGGGTTCAGATGGTCCAAGAGGATCATGTCACTTTCTCATTCAGATATCCATTGGTGCTCCAGATCTATGGAGAACGTCACCATCATTGACCGTTGTGGGGAGTTTCCTAATGTGCCACTTCTAGGCATAAGAGGAGGCATCACCTACAACCCCTCTCTAGCTTTACGACAGTTTGGTTATGCCCGGAGTGATGGTCCACATGACATGTTGATTCAGGGCATTGTGTTTGATTATGACAACGATCTTCAGGGTTACCGTCAGAGATTCATATGAGCATGGGGAAAGGTAAACAGGATTGACAGCAAGACACTGGAGCCTAAGTACACTATTCCTATGGAGGCTTATCTCAGATGGGTACGATCTCGTGCTCAGACACTCATGATGCCATATCCTGCCGTCCTACCAGTTACCATGGAACCTGTTGCTGAAGGAGACACAACTTATACCATCCTTCACCCAGACATGCCTACTGATAGGGAAGACTTGCAGAGATCATGGATCCAATTGAAGGAGCAAAGGGATACTTTCGAGGCTCATTACAAAGCAAGCCAAGAAAGAATCCTAGAACTAACAAAGCAACTTCACGAGGAACGAAACCTCAACTCATACCTCAACACAAAGAGGAAACGTCCATGGGAGACTTAAAACCCCATCTTTTGTACTTAATTCATTTCATTTTTTGTAAGCCTAAAAGGCAAAACAAAGTTATTACTAATAAAAGTTTACTTTCGTGTTTGTCTAAGCAAATTTAAATCCTGCGGTCCTTGAAAACATTGCATATGCATTCCCATATCATTTCATTGCATCACAGGTTTATAATTGCGCACAGGTTTCTCATATTCTCGCTGTTTATTTCACCAATGGCTCTTGAACAATCAGTTAAGGATCTCCAGGCACAAAATGCACAGTTCCAAGAGCTGATCTTGAACCTGTCCAAGGGGCAGGATGAATTGAAAGCACTGCTGGCCAAGAAGACTAAGAAGGCTAGAAGGTCTGCTGGGTTGATCAACATGGGAAGAAGGTTCAAAGGTCTTGCCAAGACCAAAGAACCAGCTGAAGACTATGAATCTGAAGAATTTGAGCAAGAGGTAGGCAGTCTCCACCATACAATGGGGGACTTTGATTCTGAGGCTAATTACTACCATGAGCCTAATGAAGACAAATTCAAGATGCTGGTGGATAGGATGGATGCCATGGAGTTACAGAAGTCATCTGGGCTGGATTTTGAGGATTTGAGTTTGATATCTGGGGTAGTCATACCCATTGGGTTCAAGGTTCCTACATTTGTTGTATATGATGGGGTATCTTGTCCCAAGCTGCATTTGAGGTCTTATGTCAGAAGGATCCAACCTCACACTGCTGACAAGAAGTTGTGGATCCACTTTTTTCAAGAGAGCTTATCTGGAGCTCAGTTGGAGTGGTATTATCAGTTGGAGAGTGTCAACATCAGAGATTGGAATGATCTTGCTGAAGCTTTCTATAAGCAGTACCAATACAATGCTGACTTAGCCCCCACTCGCATGCAGCTTCAGAGCATGTCTATGGGTGCCAAAGAAAGTTTTAAAGAGTATGCTCAGAAGTGGAGAGATTTAGCTGGAAGAGTTCAACCCCCTTTGACTGACAGGGAATTGGTTGATATGTTCATGTGTACACTGAATGGTCCGTTTTACAGTCATCTCATTGGAAGCTCATCATCTGGCTTCACTGAGTTGATCATGACAGGAGAGCGAGTAGAGAACGGTATAAAGAATGGTAAGATCCAAGTGGGTGCTTCCTCATCAGGTACTGCAAAGAAGCCTCCCACTGGGAAGAAAGAATCCAATGCTGTTTATGGTCAACCTGATCGTAACAGAAGACATCAGTCTGTTAGTGTAGTACATATTTCAAATCCAACTCCTGCAATAACAGAGTAGCCACAGGGCAACCAACAGAGGGCTAGAAGGCAGTTCACGAAGATCAACATGTCAATGGCTCAGGCATTGCAACACTTGTTGAAGGCTGAACTTATTACTTTGAAAGAGGCCCCTCAGAATCCTAATGTTACCTCTCCCAGGTACAATCCCAATGCACGATGTGCATACCATTCAAATTGTCAGGGACATGATACTAATAATTGCTGGATCTTGAAGAATAAAATTCAAGATATGATTGATGCTGGAGAAATTGAGTTTGACCCTCCGGGTACTCCAAATGTGATTACTGCTCCAATGCCAAATCACGAGAAGACTGTCAATGCCATTGAGGAAGATCTGCATATCCATTCAGTTGATGAATTGACCACACCATTGTCTGTCATCAGAAAGAAGTTGGTACAAGCTGGGTTCTTTCCGGGTTGTCGTGAAGATTGTGTTTATTGTGAGTATAATCCAGAGAAGTGCTTCAGGTTGAAAGACGGAATTCAGCGTCTCATGGATAATTACACCATAGTGTTTGAAAGAAGACCGTCTTCTGTGGAGAGTATGGTAGATCATATTACGCAGGGTAAGAAGACTGAAGAGGTTGACATGGTTGACAAAGTACCAATAAGAATCACTTCAAAAGGTCCCATTAAAATCACTCATCAGGGTCCAATCAAGATTACTGCTGAAGGTCCTGTGAAAGTTGTTGCTGAAGCCAGAGTTGCTCCTGTGGTTATTACTACTCCTGGACCTATCCCGTATACGTCTGACAAAGCTGTGCCTTGGCATTATGGATCTGATGTTTACATCCATGGTGTTAAGCAAGAGCCTATAGCTGATGTGCTTGTTGACATTGATAATATTGCTGGATCTAGCAAGATCACTCGTAGTGGAAGAGTTTTCTCTCCTCCAGTTACTTCCAAGAATGCAGTTACTCCTGCTACTACTTCCACCACTGATGCTCGGGGCAAGGGTCCTGTTATTGAGCCTGTATCTACTGATGTGCCAGCTGCTGATGACCTCTCTAAGCAGATGGAAGAAGTATTGAAAATCATTCGCAAGAGTGATTATGACATTGTTGATCAACTGGGGCATACTCCCTCAAAGATTTCTATGCTGTCCTTGTTGTTATGTTCTGAGGCTCATGCCAAGTCCTTGATCAAATTTCTGAAGACTGCACATGTGCCCAATGCCATTTCTGTTGACCAGTTTGAGAATTGTGTTGCCCACCTGACCTATGATAATGGGTTAGGATTTTCTGATGCTGATTTGACCCCTGCCAAGAGGGATCATAACAGGGCCTTGCATATCTCAATTGAATGCAGGGGCACTACCCTGTCACATGTATTGATAGACAATGGTTCCTCTCTGAATGTGTTACCCAAGGAAGTCCTGAACAAGCTGAGTCCTGAAGATGCTGTGTTGAAGCCCAGTAATATTGTGGTAAAGGCTTTTGATGGTTCTAGAAGAGTAGTACATGGGGAAATTGATCTTCCAATCAAAGTTGGCTCCCAGGTGTTTACTGCTACCTTTTTTGTGATGGATATTCGTCCTTCGTACTCTTGTCTGCTTGGTCGTCCTTGGATCCATGGGGCAGGTGCTGTAACCTCTACATTGCACCAAAAGTTGAGATATCCGGTAGATGGAAAAGTTGTTACTGTCTATGGAGAAGAAGAATACTTTGTCAGCCATGTGAATACCTTCAAGTATCTGGAAATGGAAGGTGAATACATCGAGACTCCGTGTCAGACGTTTGAAGTGGTTCCCTGGGTTGTTAATGATTACGTAGCTCCTCCTGCTATGAAGAAAGTTCCTGTGGTCACCAGAAAGCCTCCAACAATGGCAATGGCCTCCCTCAATGATGCTAGAGCTGTGGTGGATGAAGGTGGTTGTACTATTTGGGGTCAGCTTCCCGATATTCCATACAAGTCTGACAAGTTTGGTTTGGGTTTCACTGCAGAGTCCCAGAAGGCTGTTCGTCGTGCTCGTGCTGCCCGTATCACTAATCAAGGGGTTGTGAAGGACCAGATTAATGCTGTGGGAGATCAAGATGAAGACTACAACTTGGATGCATGGATTTTTCCTACTGTGGGTGTTGGACCCAATAATTGGAAAGCTGAAGATGTTATCCCTATCTCCTTTAGTCAGGAGTAAATACTATTACTGTGTTGTTATATTTTAAATTTGTAATTTCTTGAACAATAAAACTTTCAAGCCATGTGCCTTACCCGGGGCACAATGGTATGCTTGTTACGGGCTGTCATTTCATTTGCATACTTCATTCAATAAAATCAGTGGATGTTTCGTTTTCGTAAATATTGTGTTCCTTGTCTTTCTTTTCTTTTATTTTCGTTTTATCAGCTATGTGTTCTTACACACACCCACATCACTAAAATGCAGATCCTCATCCACTCTGGATCCTGTTGATAACAGTTCTACTATTGCCAATTATAATTTCGAGAATCCGATCTATCAAACTGAAGACGGAAATGAGGACGATTGTGAAATACCTGTAGAGCTTGCTAGGTTGTTACAACAAGAAGAGAAAGCTATACAGCCACATGAAGAGCCAGTCGAAGTTGTGAATCTGGGAACTGAAGAAAACAGAAAAGAGGTCAAGATAGGGGTTGATTTAGAGGACAGTGTCAAGAACAGGTTGATTCATATGTTATGTGACAATGTGGAGATCTTCGCTTGGTCTTATGAAGATATGCCAGGGTTGGATACAGACATTGTGGTTCACCGTTTTCCAGTGAAAGAAGATTGTCGTCCAAAGAAGCAGAAGGTTCGTCGTATGCGTCCTGAAATGTCAGAAAAGATCAAGGCAGAGGTAATGAAACAGTTCAATGCAGGGTTCTTAGCAGTGACTTCTTATCCTCAGTGGGTTGCAAATGTGGTACCAGTTCCTAAGAAAGATGGTAAGTGTAAACACCCCAAATTTGCCCTCACCCATTCACACCTTGGCTTGTGATCATCCTCATATGCATAAACACAATCATATCATCTCACACCTCATTTTTGATTCACTGGATAGTTTCTAAGGCATCTGCACCTAGGGTTTGTGATCTGAGCAATCCCAAAGCATCTTGAACCATTCCAAAGGCAACTAATCAACTCAAAGGGGTCCATGAGTGTTCTTATATCATATTTCATCTCCTCAAAGTCAAAATGCAGAGGAATCACAAGAACTAGGGTTTGAGTGGATGCAGGGCCAGCTTGAACTACACAGTTGACTGAAAATTAGGGTTTTGGTTTCAGAGGCCATAACCCCAAATTTTTTGGTCATTCTTGTTTCCATTGGTCTCAATATGGTATAGGGAGTATGCCTATCAATTTTCATGAAGAAATTCCATGGGGAAGTCATCTGATCAAGGGTTGACTTTTCAGACAAGTCAGTGCAAAATCAGGGCATCTGAGGCCCCCAATGACCCAACCAATGGGTGATCTTCATCATTTTGAGTGTATATGATCTTTATTTGATCATGGAAGAAGGTTGAAGTTCATAGAAATCAAGAATTTAGGGTTTTTGCAAATGTTGACTTTTTGGGCATAGTTGACTTTTCAAGAATGCATCATTTTAGGTCATTTTTCAAGCCTTGATTCTTGATCCAAAAAGGCTTCAAATGAAAAAACTTTGGTCATGAAAGTTGTAGATCTCATCTTTCCCTTTTCAAAAAGTACAAGAACATGATCAAACTCTTCTTGGATCAAAAGTTATGGCAATGCAAAGTTGGATAAAATCATTGATTTTCAAGGCATGCCCTAAGTGAGAATTTTGCAAAATCATGGATCAATGACTTTTGCAGCCTCAAGTTCACCTCTAACCAATGTGCCAACATTCTACAAGTCATAAAGTTCAGATTGGACTAGGTATTGCTCATGTTTTATGGTTCATATAACAAGATTTCTCACATGTGAACAAAAGAGCAACAACTTGCAAAATCATCATGATCACTTCCTACAACTTATGACATTGGCTGCTGACTTTGGCTAGCCTTTCCCCTCACCCTTGCTGCGCAGCCCCCATGCTTGTACTTGCCTAGATCATGAGCCATACTTCTCTTACACCAAATTTGACTTTTGAGCAAAAGCAAACTTACCAATCACTATAGGCCAGGTCACATCATCTGACCTATAGGATTAAAATACAATATCATTTGGCAAGCAAAAGGTATCAAGAGGCAAGGCTGAAGCTCACACATTCACCACAGACACAAAAACCTACCAAGTTGCAAGTTCCTTCGATTCTCTCTGCCCAGCATACAAACACTCAAGCCAACTTTACCAATCATCTCACCTCACTCCATAGACCACCCAGCAACCAAGAACCAAGCCTGAAACAGCAAGAATCCCCCATTGCCATTCTTCACCTCAGCCTGCATTTTCTATCGAATCTCTCTCCACAAGCCATGAACACTTAAACAAACTCCACCAACAAACTCCACTCACCTCACTGGCCAGAAACCACCCTTTGTTTTGGCCTGAAACACCCTATATCTCAAATACGATTTTCATCCTCCCTTGGTCAGAGCTGCTGCAAACTCACTCAGGAGGTTGTTTAAACTCCAGCTAAGCATCCAAAGCTTCAAAGGTGGACCATTGGGACCAGACTGAGCCAAAGAATCATCCAAAGAGCTCCTGAATCAAGAGCTCCATCTCAGGTGACACCATGAACTTTTTTCCCAGAACTCATTTCTCTTGTTAAAATCTTGTTGTGCATGTTACACTGATCATTGGGATCTCTTTACTTTTGAAAATAAGCCAGAAATGAGTATGTTATGGTGTTCTGAAAGTTTGACCTAGAAATTTCTTTGCTTCGATTCATGTTTGTGTGTGAGTTTAAATGTGATTTGATGCTGGATTCGTGCTTAGGGTAGTTAGTAGATGATTTCTGGAGAGTTAGAGCTTCTAAAATGGCCTGGGGAGAGAGATAGCATTTTGAGCTGAACGGAGAAGATGACCGGAACACTGTTCCGGTCATCTGAGAGTGATTAACGGCAGGGTTAGGGTTTTAAGCATTAATTAGCAAATTTGAATCTGAGCCGTGAGATGTGGCGCGCAGTCAACTCCCGCGCGTGTGAGTTTGAATCTCCACCTTAGGATCTGATTACTTCTCATTAATTCATTAAAAATTCATTTTAATTTCATTTTATTTCCTTTTATTTGCACAATTAATTAAAAATAGTAAAAAATGCATAAAAATTATGAAACTTTTTCTTCTGAGTTTTATTAATTTTTAAGACACAAAAATATTTTTTATTTTATTTTTATCATTAAAAAAGTATTTTTAAATATTTAAAAGATTATTTTTAATTGATTAATGAGAATTAATTAATTAAAATACTTTTAGGTATTTAAAAATCACAAAAAAATTCATGAAATGTTCTAAGACATTTAGAAACATTGTCCAACCTTCAAACCAAATTTCTTTTGTGATCTTGATGCATTTTAAGAATTTTTCATTGAATTAAATCATTTTTTATGCATTATTTTGATCATGGATTCAAAAATTCATTTCTGCCTATTGGTGAAGGTTGAGACATTGATTCTTTTTGCTTTGTCTTGTGTTTGGCATGTAGTTTCTAGGATAAAAAGGCCATGAATTGTTATTGCATTTTCAAATTGTTTGGCATTTGTTTTGTTAAGAACCCTAAAAAACCCTAATAACTTAGGAAATTCATATCTTGAGTTTGGTTGAGAGTTGAGAGCTCCCCTTTGGGCAGTGGTTCATCATAGGCCTAGGGTTTCTTTGGATACCATTTTCCATTTTTTATCATGGGGTTTGCTTCTGTTTTGGGTTTTTGTTTGATGTTTGATTCATAAACCCTAATTTGGGCTTCCCTTTGCACCCCTCTTGCATTTCCTTGCATAACATGACTTGTCTTTGCATTTTGTGCATTCTTGTGATTCATTTGACATCTTAAGACATATAGGAAGCATCTTTGATCATTGCATCTCATATTTGCCATGTCATTTGTCTTGTATGATTCATAACTTTTCATGTTTGTTCATGCTCCTTAGCTTGCATCATTTGCATTCATGATCTTGTATGAACATCCCCATTGTCTTGCCTCATGTTTGCAGCACCTCATAACATCATAATCATCATCACCATGCTTCTGGTCTTGCTTTGCATCATATCATTTCATCTCATCTTGCATTGCATTGCATTTCTTTCTAACATTTCAGGTGGTAAGTAAACTTGAGAAGTGGATTTGCCTTCACTTCTCATAACTTTTCTTTTCATCTCTCTTGCATCCATTGCTGCATTCTTATTTGTGTTTGAGATTGAGCTTGCTCATTCTTCTTCCTCCCACTTTCTTTCTTCAAGTGACTTGACTTCTTGAATGAAGCAAGTCACTTTGCTTCTCTTGATCTTGTTCATCTGCTTCCTGGTGGCTCCTCTGAAGATTGTTCTTGGAAACTTCACAAACCTTAGGATCATCCAAGCATGATAATGAATTAGGGTTTTGATTAGTCCCCCATAGTTTTACCTTTGTGTCTCTCTTTGAGTCTTCTCTTCTCATCTCATAATCAGGGACTAAACCCTAAAAGCTTTAAGACTTTGTGATTAAGCTTATGCCTGCATCCTTCTCTTAGGATGGAGTGTATAACTTTAATCCTAAGTCTTGAACCCTTAAGGTGTTTAAATCTCTTAATCAATTCATCTAATAATCATCAAGACATCACACTTGTAACTTGGGCCTTGCATTAGGGTTCTAATTCTTCCTTAAGTGGTTAAGAAGGACTAACCCTAGTGTTAATGGACAAGTCCCCCTCAAGTTGTCTTACAAATCATAAAAAACACTTCATCATCATACCATTAACTAAAATCCACTTAATAAAGGCTTGTTTCGTCATGGGTTTAATCCCTAATCATGGATTAAGTTGAGGAGTCTTCCTCAGCTTAAACATTCTCATCTATTATCCTTCTTTTAGGATGGTGTAATGGGTCTGTTTAATCCCTGATTATGGCTTAACCTCATTACTCAACACTAAACAAAAACACCAAAAACATCTAAATAATCACAAGTAGGTTAATGATCTTAATCCTACACCAAAGGTGATTAAGTGTGAGAATCTGACTTCACACTTAAGGTATTCTCATTACCCCTAATCAGAGGGAAGATGTGATGAGTTTACTAAATCCATTGGTTTAGACTTAAGCTCATTTTCCTATGACAAACTCCAAAAAGAAATAAAAGACTGAAAACTCCAAAACAAACAATAATCGTCTCCTCCGGGATTCTTTTCTCATCATCTTCATTCACAAACGAGAACTCGCTTCTTCCGTCCAATGCAAGACAGTTCGCATCTGTGCCAGACAGATCATACACTTGAGCATAGGCAAGCAAGCAGTTCACAAGTCAATTCACCTTTCAGTCTCTTTGGGTCGAACTACGGTGTTCTGACTTCCTCATTGCACGAGAGGATACGTAGGCATAACTTAACGGTTATCGAACAAAAGTCTCTGTATATTCCCCCTCCTCCAGCCTTATTCTTTAGCCTCATTATCATGAGCTTTTCATCTCTGTTCTTACACTGACACTGTATATATTACACTTCACTTCTTTTACACTGACACCTGTACACCTTTTCCAGCTCTTTACACACAAATTGCACTGACACTACCCCTTTAAAACACAAATCTTTTAAGCGTGGATCCCGTCGAGTACGACGGACGATCTGGGTGCTAATACCTTCCCAGGTTGTAACCAACCCCCTTTCTCAGTCTCTCTGGTTCGCAAACCGTCTTATCCGTATCTTTCTAGGTCTATGCAGCATTACCTTTCCTCCGGGATAAAAATGCCCAGCTGGCGACTCTATTCATCTCCAGTGAGTTCACGGCTGTGTGTTCTCATTGTCCCTCTCGCCGACCGTTCGCGTCTGTACCTTCATCTGATCCATTTTCATTTGTCGGGAGCGACAGCTTGGCGACTCTGCTGGGGACCCTTATACTGCAACCAGGGCTTCTGGTTCTTTTTGTGGGTTCCTCCTAGCGCTTGTTTGATTGGTGTTTACTGGGGTGTTATGTGCTTGTATGTGCTTGTATTTATTTTTGTTTATTGCTTTATGTACAGTTGATTTATTGCTTTCTTTATAGCTTTATATTTTTCATGCTGTCATACTGTGCTGGTTGGATCTGGTTTTTCTTTGGTGGGTGGGTGTTCCATTGAGAGTTAAGGTCCTATACCTGGGACCTGAGTGACACCTAGGCTAGAGTGAATCATATTCTTTCCCATTCCATTTCGGTCTGGTGCGGGAATATGAAACACGGTTCAGATATGGGTTTCTTCTTGAGAACTCTGTGTTGCAGATTTCCTGCAATGCTAGGGCTATCTGGGAAGCCTGCTAAGTCTGGATGACCTTTAGTTTTGACCTTCAGAAACTGAGGTGAATTAGAGGAGGAATTGTTATGGTTATTGTAAACACTGTACCTCCGGGTTAGAAGTGTTTACACTTCTCATAACTGATCCAAGTCTGAGGATCCTTGTTCTAGATCATCACCTGTGAGGGGGTTGGGCTGTTTACAGGTTTGCAGGTACCTTGACCTCAGAATACCCTGTTACTTTGACTTTGTTAAGAGTACTCCATGTTGGATAGTTCTTGTGATTCTGAACCCTGGACATGTGGCTCTTTATTTGAGTCCCCCTACCCTGGTTACTGGATTTTTTAGACCTCCATCTGGAATTCTTGAACACACATGGATCTATACCAAGGCAGTTAATCAGATCCAGCTCAGTCACAAACCCTTGCATTTCATTTGCATACATACTCATTGCATCATATTAACATGTGCTTATTTGTGTTTCAGGGTATCCACCTTCATCTGGTTTTGGTTTTGACCCCATCTGCAGTTTTGACCTGTTTCCACCAGCACTTGCTTCAGTTTGTCAGCTATACTTCAGTTACTTGCACTAGCCAGTCAGTGGCCCACTCCTCAGCATCTCCATCAGCACTTATTCTACTCAGTCTTCAGCATCATGGCTCCAAAGAAAAGCAACATCACTTATCATTTCTTCCAACCAGACTTGTCAGACATCAGGAGGATCCAAACCCTGATCACTCCAGAGCACATACCCTTGTTCAGGGAGAGTTATGGAGATATACTGGACATGGTCATGGATCTGGACCCATCTCAGAGGATCCTCATCCACACCTGCATTCAGTTTTATGATCCTCCATTGAGATGTTTCACCTTTCAAGACTTTCAGTTGGGGCCTCTTCTGGAAGAATACTCATCTTTGGTTGGTTTGCCTATCAAAAGAGAAATCCCATTCAACCCTGAAATGGTCTTTCCTAGCAATGGAGAGGTAGCAAAAGCTTTGTATCTGGAGTCTGTTTTGATTGAAACGCATATGACCTCCAAAGCTGGGATCCCTGGATTTCATCTGGACTTCCTAGTTTCTCAAGCTAGTCTGAAGGCCTCCCTGGGGGAGTGGAAAGCTGTTTGTGCACTGTTGGCCTTAAGTGTGTATGGAATTGTGTTGTTTGCAGATGAGCCTCGATTCATCAGCAAGAATGCAATCCATTTGTTCATCCTGAAGAACCCAGTACCAACTTTACTGGGTGATCTCTATTACTCAGTACATCAGAGAAATGAAAAGCAGAGGGGAAGATTGGTGAGAATTTGTGCTCCATTATTCCATGCTTGGCTTCTTAAGCATCTACCCAGGACAGATGCATTCCTAAATCCTCATCAGCAAAGCAACTGGGCTAAGAGGCTCACTACTCTCACTTCAGCAGATATCAGATGGTGTACTCAGAGCACCAAAGGCAGAGATATGATCACCAGCTGTGGGCACTTTCCCAATGTGCCCTTAATAGGAGTTAAGGGAAGTATCAATTACAACCCTCTGCTGTTCAGAAGGCAATTAGGCTATGCACTGGTTCATACTCCAAGGGAACAAGACTTGGCGGAGACCCTCTACTGTGAGAACAAGATTAGTCTGGCAACTGTTAGGCAGGCTGCTTGGGCCTGGGATCATGTTCAGACTAAGGGAATCACCATTCTGGGAAAGTGCAATAATGTGGCATCAGTCCAATATTATGAGTGGTCCCATGCTAGGGCCCAATTTTCTGGAATGCCCTTCACCATAGAAGACATGCCTGAGTCATCTTCAGCACCACCCCCTGCCACTATCAGTTTGGAGGAGTTTGAGAGCTTGAAGGAAAGAAATGAGAAATTAACCCAAGCCTTGCAGAAGACCCTCAGGGAGAGGAGTGAAGGTGTGAGGGAGATTGAGAGATTGGAGAAACTAAGAGTGGAACACTTGACTAAGATTGAGAAGTCTGGAGATTATATCAACAAGTCCAAAGCTGGTGAGCAGATTCTGAAGAACGCTTGTAAGGAAGCCCAGTTTCAGAGAGCAAGGACAGACTTGTATTTGAAAGAGAGTCAGGCCAGGTGGGTCCGAATCACTGAGGCCCGTACTCTAGAAGACAAGAGAGTTCAGGACAAGATGAAACAGATGGAAAAAGCCCTGGCAGCAGCCCAGGAGGAAATATCAGAGCTGAAAATCAAAGCAGGATTGAAGAGGTCTAAGGACCAAAGTCAGAGCAGGAAATTGACTGCAGCTGTTGCAACAAGAAACCTTCTCATCAGAAGTCTCACAGAGCATCCGGCTGATCCTGTGACCGAAGCACTTCTCAAGGAAGTTCGTGAGGATGAGTTTGGCCTTGGAGTTTGATCATTTGCTTGTTGTTGTTCCTTTTCCATGTACTTTTGCTTTTTGTGATGTTTTTTGACCCCTTTGAGGGCTTGTGTTGTAACTTGAACAAATTGTATTATTTCACCTTTGTAATATATTTGTGTTAGTTTCCATCTGGGTTACTTCAAAAGCAACTTCAACAGTATCATCTTCAAGGGTCTGGAAGGGTCAAAACTGAAGGCCAAACCGGATACCTTGAGAACAAATAAGCATAACTGCATTGCATGCTAACCCTTTTGTTTGTTTTGTAGGTTTTTGTTTTGTTGTTGCTAACCTCTGTTGTGATGTTCAGGAATTATTGCTCGCCGCCGGGCATTTCCTCTCAACAGGCCTCACAGGTACCCAACTAGAAACAACCTTCCGGGAATTCAGATGGATCAGATGCAGCAGGACCTTACGAAGGTCAGAAACCAGATGGCCAACGAAAGGTTGGAGATGAGAACCCAGATAACACAATTCATGGAAGTGATGAACAACTTAGCTCAAAGCCAGGAGAGGCTCAGAACTTTGGTAGAAGGGAGGAATCAAGAGGAGCCCCATGTAGGGACTGCAGGCACAAGTAACAATGAAAGGGTGCAACCACATGTTAACCCCCCTGTGTTTGGCCCACATCTCCATCCAGAGGCTAACATCCCAGTCAACATTCAAGGAACAGCCACTGCAGCCAGAGTACTTCAAGAAGATCCTCAGGAGGACCAGTATACAGTAATGGGTGCCGGAGAGGAAACATATGATAGACGATTGGAAGAGATAGCTGAGAAGTTGAGATCACTGGAGTCTCAAAACTCTTTGGGGTTCGACGTCATGGACATGGGATTGGTAGAAGGGGTCAGGATCCCCCACAAGTTCAAGCCTCCATGTTTCGAAAAGTATAATGGGACTTCATGCCCCCGGACTCATTTGCAATCATTTCTGGGAAGGCTGAAGGCCTATACAATGGATGAGAAATTGTGGATGTTCTATTTTGAAGATAGCTTGACTGGAGCTTCGAGGGAGTGGTATTCCCATCTGACAAGAGCAACTATAAGATGCTGGAAGGACCTGGCAGAAGCCTTCATCAGACAGTATCAGTATAATCTAGATATGGCACCCAACAGGACCCTCCTAATGGGAATGTCACAGTCTTCGAGGGAGAGCTTCAGAGAATATGCTCAAAGATGGAGACAATTGGCTGCTGCCGTTCAACCACCAATGTCTGAGAGAGAAATGGCAGACATGTTTATGAACACTCTCCAGGGAACGTATATTGACAGGTTGGCTGCTTTCTCTTCCACTAGCTTCGCAGATGTTGTCATAGCTGGGGAGAGAATTGAAAGCCTGTTAAAAATGGGAAAGATCTCAGACAACGGTGCCAGCTCGTCCAGTAGTACAAGAAAGCCTTTTACAGGCCCGAGAAGAACTGGCGAAACCAATGCCATCCACACCAACAGGGGTAGGCCCCAATATGCTCAGAGGTCAATAGCAGCAGTCACTATCCCTGCTCCAGCTCATCCACAGCCAGTCTATCAACCTCCTCAACAAAACTTCCAACAACAACCTCAGTATCAGCAGAATCAGTATCCTCCAAGGAACTTCAACAACAACTCCAACAACAACAATCAACAGAGGCCATTCCAACAGAGGCCATCCCAAGCTAACCGAGTGATCGACCCGATCCCAATGCCGTATGCTGCCTTGCTGCCACAACTTCTGAAACTCAACCTGGTTGAGCTAAGAACGTTGGCACCTCCGGATCCCAACAGTCTACCAAGGAACTATGACTCCAATGCTAGGTGTGCTTTTCATTCCAACGCACTTGGTCACAGTACAGAAAAATGCAGGGCTCTGCATATGAAGGTACAAGACTTGGTAGACTCCAAGGCTCTGAATTTTGCACCTCCGCCCAATGTCAATAAAAACCCAATGCCAAACCATGGTGGTCCTCGAATTAATGCTATTGAAGAAGACCAACCATCTTATTTGATAACTAGTGTGGATCAGATCAAGACACCATTGGTGGAAATCAAAGCTCAACTCCGAGAAAACCAAATATTTCCGGGGTGTGAACTAGGGTGTCCCTATTGCAATATTTCATGGAATGGGTGTGAGGACCTGAGAAATGGCATTGACAGCCTTATTCAGAGTGGCTTGCTCCAGATCACTACATCATTTCCGGCAAATCAAGCAACTTCATCAGCAACGGTTTCAGATCCTCCTACAAATGCAGCAACTATTGTTCCCGACAATTCATCAGCAGCATCAACAAGTACTTCACCTGTCCTCCCAAATGATCAGTTTTCAACAGTTTCTCCTGCTACAACTTCATCTTCATTCCATTTCGACTCTCCATCAACAACAACAACAGTCCTTCCAACAGTACCTCCTACAACACCAGCGGTCAATCATGAAGATGTCTCTACTGTTACCATATTCTACGATCCTGAAAATAACTCCGCTTACCATTCAGAAGGTGCTGCTCCCACCAGAGCACCAGTTACAATCTTTTATGATCCACAAACAATAACAGTCCCTTCAGCAGCAACAATCAGTCCGGTCACTGTCACGGTGCCTGGACCAGTACCATATGAAAGCAATAGGGCCATCCCTTGGCACTATGGCTCTGACGTGTATTGCGAAGGAAAAAGAATCGCTCTTGAAACATCAACACCTGCACCACAAGTAGATAATGTGGGGGGAGGCGGAGGCTTCACCCGAAGCGGACGTCTCTTTGCTTCACAAGTTCAAAGACCTACTGCCGAAGCAGAAGCTGCTGCCAAGGCAAAAGGAAAAGGCCCGGTGCAGGAAGATCCAGCTGCCAAAGAAGCCCTGAAGACTCCATTTGATCAGGAAGTTGATGAATTTATGCGAATCATCAAAAAGAGTGATTACAAAATTGTGGATCAACTTCACCAGACGCCATCCAAAATCTCCATCCTCTCACTGCTTATGTGCTCCGAAGCCCATCGGAATGCACTACTTAAAGTCCTGCACGCAGCTTACGTGCCTGAGGAGATTACTGTCAACCAATTGGAAACCGTGGTTGGAAATGTTACTGCTAGCAATGGGCTAGGGTTTACCAATTCTGACTTGACAGCGGATGGCCGCAATCACAACAAAGCCTTGCACATAACTCTAGAATGCAAAGGAGCTGTCCTTTCTCATGTGCTGGTGGACACAGGTTCTTCCCTGAATGTCTTACCAAAGAAGGCTCTGGTGAAGCTTGAATATGATGGACTGGCATTGAGACCCAGCAACCTGGTAGTAAGAGCCTTTGATGGTTCTAAGAGATCGGTTCTGGGAGAGATTGAGCTGCCTGTGACAATTGGCCCACAGACCTTTAAAACTATCTTTTATGTGATGGACATTCAGCCCGCCTACAGCTGTTTGTTGGGTAGACCCTGGATTCACGCCGCCGGCGCAATAACGTCTACCCTTCACCAAAAGTTAAAATTTGAGTGGGAAGGTCAAGTTGTCACAATCTGTGGAGAGGAGGACATTTTTGTTAGCCATCTGGCTACTTATAAATACATTGAGATGGATGGGGAGATCCATGAAACAATGAGCCAAGGGTTTGAGGCCTTGAATGTGAATGAAGCATCTGCTGTATCTGGTACTCCAATGTCATCTTACCAACAAGCCCGAAAGGTTGTTGAAGAAGGAACTGCCCTAGGCTGGGGCAAGGTCTTAGCTGTGAAGGAGAAGAAGGACAAATTTGGGTTGGGTTACAGACCAACTCAACATCAAGCAAAGGCTACTGCAGAGCCAGGTTTTGTCAGTGGGGGGATGCTTACCCCCGATGCTATCAACTGTCTGGAAGACGAGCTGGAAGAGGAGCGCAATCTGGAGAATTGGATTCGTCCGAAGATCCCGGGGAGCAGTGTCTCGAACTGGTCTTCCCAGGAAATTATAAGAGTTACTCATGCAGAGTAATTATTATTTCCTGTATTTTTATATAGCATGCATCAAAGTCTTGCATCTTGCCCAAGACGACAAGACTCATTTTGTAACCAGGGCCATCTGTACTTTTGTGCAAACAAGATTAAATTAATGAAATATCATACATCTTTTTGCAAACAAGTTTTTTTCCTTTCTGCTCACTGTTTTTCCATTTTTTTCTTTTTGTACAAAAAATAAATGGCGGTGTTTTCAAAATGATAACTTCATTTCACTTTTTCTAAAGCAAGATTAAAATCAATCACTAAAATAAACAAACTTAACCCTTGCAGAGAGTGCCTTCCAGATTGCACCGACAACAGCACGGCTATGGCATCGTATGACTTTGACAATCCGATCAATCAAGCTGATAAAGGGGTTGATGAAGAATATGAGCTTCCTGAAGAGCTAGCCAGGTTGTTGAGACAGGAGGAAAAGGTTATTACTCCTCACCAGGAGGAGATTGAAGTGATCAATCTTGGTACGGAAGAAAATGTGAAAGAAGTTAAAATCGGGGCCTGCCTACAAGACTCAGTGAAGAGACAGCTGATAGATCTGCTTCAGGAGTATGTTGATGTGTTTGCTTGGTCGTATCAAGATATGCCAGGGTTGGATACCGACATTGTTGTGCACAAGCTGCCTTTGAGAGAAGAATGCCCTCCAGTCAAACAGAAGTTGCGCCGAACCCGCCCAGACATGGCTATGAAAATCAAGGAAGAGGTACAAAAGCAATGGGACGCCGGGTTCCTTGCTGTGACTAGCTATCCGCCGTGGGTTGCTAACATAGTACCTGTGCCTAAGAAAGACGGCAAAGTAAGAATGTGTGTTGATTACCGGGATCTGAATAGAGCCAGCCCGAAGGATGATTTCCCATTACCTCACATTGACGTATTGGTTGATAACACGGCTCAGTTCTCGGTATTCTCCTTCATGGATGGATTTTCAGGATATAACCAGATCAAGATGTCACCTGAAGACATGGAGAAGACAACATTCATTACACCTTGGGGCACGTTCTGTTACAAAGTAATGCCATTCGGACTGAAGAATGCTGGTGCAACATATCAACGGGCTATGGTGACATTGTTCCACGATATGATCCACAAGGAAATAGAATGTTATGTGGATGATATGATCGCCAAGTCCCTTACAGAGGAAGATCACCTGGTGAATCTGCTGAAGTTGTTCAAGCGACTGAGGAAGTACCAACTAAAGCTAAACCCCAACAAATGCACATTCGGGGTGCGGTCCGGTAAGCTGTTGGGCTTTATTGTAAGCGAGAAAGGGATTGAAGTTGACCCTGATAAAGTCAAGGCTATTCAAGAAATGCCTGCACCTAAAACTGAGAAAGAAGTTCGAGGGTTCTTAGGTCGATTGAACTACATCTCAAGGTTCATATCTCACCTCACAGCAACCTGTGAACCCTTGTTCAAGCTGTTAAGAAAAGAACAAACGGTCAGGTGGAACGAAGATTGCCAGAAAGCTTTTGACAAGATCAAGGAATATCTGCAAGAACCTCCAATCCTCATGCCTCCGGTCGAAGGAAGACCTCTGATCATGTACTTGACAGTATTAGAAGAGTCAATGGGGTGTGTGCTGGGCCAGCATGACGAGTCTGGTCGAAAAGAGTATGCAATTTACTACCTAAGCAAAAAGTTTACCGACTGTGAACAACGTTATTCACTGCTCGAGAAAACTTGCTGTGCTTTAGCGTGGGCTGCTCGCCGACTGAGACAGTATATGTTGACCCACACCACTTTGTTGATATCCAAAATGGACCCAGTTAAGTACATTTTCGAGAAGCCAGCTCTTACCGGACGGGTTGCAAGATGGCAGATGATTCTCACAGAATACGACATACAGTACACATCTCAGAAAGCCATCAAAGGCAGTGTACTATCTGAATATCTTGCTGAGCAACCCATTGATGACTACCAGCCTATGAGGTTTGACTTCCCTGATGAAGACATCATGTTCATTAAAGCAAAAGATCACGAGGAGCCTATTCACACCGAAGGGCCTGACCCGGAGGAAGAATGGACTATGATGTTTGATGGGGCTGTTAACATGAATGGCCGTGGTGTTGGTGCGGTACTCATTACGCCAAAAGGAGTTCACATGCCTTTCTCGGCAAAACTCACTTTCAACTGCACTAACAACGAAGCTGAATACGAAGCTTGCATTATGGGTCTTGAGGAAGCCATTGACCTCAGGATCAAAACATTGACCGTATTCGGAGATTCAGCTTTGGTAGTCAATCAAACCAACGGGAAATGGTACACTCACCAAGATCATCTGATACCTTACAGGGATTATACAAGGAGGTTATTGACTTTCTTCACAACAGTCAAGCTTGAGTATATCCCTCGGGACGAGAATCAGTTTGCAGATGCCTTGGCTACCATTTCATCCATGATCAAAGTTCAAACGGCTAACTTTGTACCTCAGATCTCGGTATCCAGACTCGATAGACCAGCATATGTGTTCGCAGCGGATGTTGTAAAAGATGATAAGCCTTGGTACCATGACATTAAGTGCTTCTTGGAGGATCAAACATACCCACCTGGGGCATCTTCCAATGATAAGAAGACCTTGAGAAGGCTTGCTGGAAGTTTCTTTCTGAACACTGATGGGTCTTTATACAAAAGGAACTTTGATATGGTACTCCTCAGATGTGTTGACAAGACAGAAGCAGATCTGTTAATGCATGAAGTGCACGAAGGCTCTTTTGGTACCCATGCTAGAGGACATGCAATGGCTAAAAAGTTGTTAAGATCAGGCTATTATTGGATCACAATGGATGCAGACTGTTGTGCCTACGCCAGAAAATGCCATAAGTGCCAGATCTATGCAGATAAGGTGCATGTGCCTCCCAATCCTTTGAACATCATGTCTTCACCATGGCCCTTTGCCATGTGGGGCATTGATATGATTGGCAAGATTGAGCCGACTGCTTCAAACGGCCACAGATTCATCTTGGTCGCCATCGACTATTTCACCAAGTGGGTTGAAGCAGCCTCATATGCAAATGTTACAAGGCAAGTGGTAGCCAAATTTCTGAAGAGAGATATCATCTGTCGGTATGGAGTGCCCGAGCGAATCATTACTGATAATGGTTCCAACTTGAACAACAAAATGATGGCAGAGCTGTGCCGGGACTTCAAGATCCAACATCACAATTCTTCTCCTTATAGGCCAAAGATGAACGGCGCTGTTGAGGCGGCAAATAAGAATATCAAGAAGATTGTGCAGAAGATGGTAGTCACATACAAAGACTGGCATGAAATGCTACCATTTGCCTTGCATGGGTATCGCACATCAATCAGAACATCCACTGGGGCAACACCGTATCAGCTTGTGTATGGTATGGAAGCAGTCCTACCTGTTGAAGTTGAATTACCCTCTCTACGGGTATTAATGGATGTTAAACTGAGTGAAGCAGAATGGGTTCGGTCCCGATACGAACAACTGAGTCTGATCGAAGAGAAGAGATTGGCTGCAATCTGCCACGGGCAGTTATACCAGAAGAGAATGAAGAAAGCCTTCGATCAGAAAGTCAGGCACCGAGAGTACCAAGTGGGAGATCTTGTGCTGAAAAGAATTCTCCCTCCTCATACAGACCACAGGGGCAAATGGACTCCAAACTATGAAGGACCATTCGTTGTAAAGAAAGTTTTCTCTGGTGGAGCACTGATGCTCAGCACCATGGATGGTGAAGATTTCCCGTCCCCTGTGAATTCAGATGCAGTTAAAAAATACTTCGCATAAAATGACCCGCTGGACATAAAAACAGAATGTAAGTCCAGGCAAAAATAGGGCATCCCGGCGAGTCAAAAACAGAATAAAAGACTCGGGCAAAAGTAAGGGAAAGTAAACAAAAAAATGTACACCCGCTGAGTTGAAAAGCCGCATTGGACAGCTCAGGCAAAAATGGGTATCCCGATGGATTGAAAACCCGAAAGGGCGATCCATGCAAAATAAGGGAATAAGCGAACAACTGCATTCTGATTTCGCCTGTATCACCTACAACTTGGTAAGCTTCCAAGCTTCAATCAGAATCAACTCTCTCCAGAAAGCAAGACGAGAAGAACGTCATTGTCATACGAGTCATAGCAGGAGAGGAAGCTCCTTGAAAGCGTCGTCAGCATCGCCAGCAATTTATTTCTCAATTTGTAACAATCTCCTCATTTCAGGAGATATGTTTCTTTGACTGTATCTTGCCAATTCAGGGCACATGAATTAATAAAATCAGATTTTCAGTCATGTTTCGTTTTACATTTATGTTTTGCAAAGAGTCGTCTGATATCTCTAAAAATACAATTGCATAAGTACAGATGCCTTTCTCTAAAAAATAAAAACACATGCTTACAGGGAATATACTTACTCTCGAAAGTACTTATCTCCTATGACGGAATCCAGTAAGGGATACCTCGGGACCTTTTGTACGTTTCCTTACCTTTGCAGGATTGCAGGTATCCAGAGCGCAACCTGGGGCATGCAGGTTACGTCTCAGTAAGTAGGCGAATCATTATCAACTCGGTCTATCTTCCACATGGCACTAGAAGGTGCCCATTTCCCCAGCGGAGCTGCCAAATCAGCATACACTCAATCTCAGCATCCGAGATGCTCTATCCCCAGCTGAGTTGCTCCCCATTGCTTTCGCCAGCAAAGTTGCCAAATCAACAAACAAACACTCAGAATGCTCTATCCCCAGCTGAGTTGCCTCTTGTTGCTCTCCCCAGCTGAGTTGCCTCTCACAATTCCCCAGCCGAGTTGCCGTTCTTCCACAGCAGAATGCGGATATCAGGGAATCATCTCCCCACAGAGCTTCAAGCCTTTATTCAGAAGAGCAACGCACGGAGAAGTCACAACAGAGTACAGAAGCTTCTACAAACCCCAGTTGGGTTTCTCATTTATAAGGATAGGTCAATCAGTGACCTATATCCCCAAACAGATGCATCATTAGATCAACCAACGATCTTATCCCCAGCTGGGATGTCCACTTCCAGCAGATCGACCAGAGATTTTCACAGCAATGGGATCCGGATCCCGGATCTGTGCCCCTTTGCATAATCATGGCATCCGCATCATATTCACCCCCCAGAGCGTAGCATTCCGTCTAATACGGAGCATTACGGCAAAAATCAAATGCATAGCATAATCATAAGTCATGTTGTGAATCAAACACTTGTGAATAATAAGCCGTTCACCATCATTGTACAGAAGAACTCCCACCAGAGTCCCCGGCAAAAGCAGCTGCCCTTCCAAATCACAAACACCAGTATATACCCCTTTTGGCACCCGCCCGTGTCATCTTTCCCCAGTAAAGTCGCCTGAACCCCCTTTACAAACAAATCACCCTCATTACAGATACGTCCTGACGCCCGTCCGTGTCACATCACCTGCAGAAAGCCAAAGACACCCTCTTTGCACTCACATGTACTTGTATATACACCCCTTTTGACACTCGTCCGTGTCATATCCCCGGCGCAGTCGCCTAGACTTTGTATAGCAGATACTTGTTAATATTATACTTTTCTCTCTTGACACTCGTCCGTGTCACTCTCCCCAGCAGATAAACACTCATCAATACAATACTCACTACTCATGGTACGCTTATACAGATACTCGTCCGTATCTTGTATACATCATCACTCATATCCCCACAGATTCGACAGTAGTCCTTGTTCTTTGTTAACCAGTTGGTACTCGCCCGTACCATCATCTCAAAACATTGCGTCTAGTGTTTGTTTCTACGTGGTACTCGTCCGTATCATAGTCTTAAGGATGCTCGTCCGCATCTTTAATCCATACACCGTGTCAAACACTTTTGTCTTCTTGAATATGGATACTCGTCCGTGTCTATTATTCCCCAGAAGAATCCTTTCAGAATCAACACTCGTCCGTGTTCTTTGTTAACCAGTTGATACTCGTCCGTATCATCATCTCTGAACATGTGTCAGTTTGTTTCTACATGATACTCGTCCGTATCATAGTCTTAAGGATGCTCGTCCGCATCTTTAATCTATACACAATACCAAACACTTATACCTTTTTGTTTCTTGGATGTAAACGCCCGTCCGTGTTTACATTATCCCCAGTAGATCACCAACAAATTTTCTTTTTATCTAACACTCGTCCTGTGTTATGATACCTTTGAGAGCAGCCGTACCCTGCTGAGTGGTCGTCCTCCACTTCTTGATGGTCGTCCTCCGTCATGCTCATCCGATGGCCGTCCCCATCGTTGATTTTAGCAGCCGTCCCCTGCTAGGTGGTCGTCCTCCACCTCTTGATGATCGTCCTTCATCAACTTTATCCAATGGCCGTCCCCATTGTTGATTTTGGTTATCTAACACTCGTCCTGTGTTATGATAAACCCCGAGAGCAGCCGTCCCCTGCTGAGTGGTCGTCCTCCACTTCTTGATGGTCGTCTTCCATCATGCTCGTCCGATGGCCGTCCCCATCGTTGACCTTTGCTATCCGATGGCCGTCCCCATCGTTGATATTTTCGGCAGCCGTACCCTGCCAGGTGGTCGTCCTCCACCTTTGATGGCCGTCCCCATCATATTTCTTTTATTCCCAACAGAGCAGCCGTCCCCTGCTAGGTGATCGTCCTTCACCTTTGATGGCCGTACCCCATCATCTGTTTATTTCATTTATTCTTTGACCCGATGGCCGTCCCCGTCGTGGTCCCTTTTCCTTTTTTAGCCCGATGGCCGTCCCCATCGTTAGTTACTTTACCTTTATTAACTTGATGGCCGTCCCCGTCATGTTTCATTAATCCCCAGAGAACGTTGCAGCTTTATCTTGATGGTCGTCCCCATCATGATTTTATTTTTCCCCAGCTAGTCGGCCGTCCCCGTCTTAGCTTTACTTGTTTTTCCCCAGCTAGTCGGCCGTCCCCGTCTTAGCTTTACTTTTATCCCCAGCATGTCGGCCGTCCCCGTCATTGCTTTATTTTCCTGCACTTTCCCCAGCATGTCGGCCGTCCCCGTCATTGCTCCTTACCCAGCAGTCGTCCTCTGCTCGACGGTCGTCCTCCGTCGCCCACACTTTACAATATACTTTATTTTCTTTTACAATCTATATCCCTTTTCTTCTTCATTCTGTGAGTGCAAATTTTGGACTGTCTTTGGTATTCAACCACAAGTTATCTTGTTTGTCTGTTAAGCCGTTGCTTACATCCTGCACAGCAAACTCATGTTTGAATAGGGGCAGCTGTAAACACCCCAAATTTGCCCTCACCCATTCACACCTTGGCTTGTGATCATCCTCATATGCATAAACACAATCATATCATCTCACACCTCATTTTTGATTCACTGGATAGTTTCTAAGGCATCTGCACCTAGGGTTTGTGATCTGAGCAATCCCAAAGCATCTTGAACCATTCCAAAGGCAACTAATCAACTCAAAGGGGTCCATGAGTGTTCTTATATCATATTTCATCTCCTCAAAGTCAAAATGCAGAGGAATCACAAGAACTAGGGTTTGAGTGGATGCAGGGCCAGCTTGAACTACACAGTTGACTGAAAATTAGGGTTTTGGTTTCAGAGGCCATAACCCCAAATTTTTTGGTCATTCTTGTTTCCATTGGTCTCAATATGGTATAGGGAGTATGCCTATCAATTTTCATGAAGAAATTCCATGGGGAAGTCATCTGATCAAGGGTTGACTTTTCAGACAAGTCAGTGCAAAATCAGGGCATCTGAGGCCCCCAATGACCCAACCAATGGGTGATCTTCATCATTTTGAGTGTATATGATCTTTATTTGATCATGGAAGAAGGTTGAAGTTCATAGAAATCAAGAATTTAGGGTTTTTGCAAATGTTGACTTTTTGGGCATAGTTGACTTTTCAAGAATGCATCATTTTAGGTCATTTTTCAAGCCTTGATTCTTGATCCAAAAAGGCTTCAAATGAAAAAACTTTGGTCATGAAAGTTGTAGATCTCATCTTTCCCTTTTCAAAAAGTACAAGAACATGATCAAACTCTTCTTGGATCAAAAGTTATGGCAATGCAAAGTTGGATAAAATCATTGATTTTCAAGGCATGCCCTAAGTGAGAATTTTGCAAAATCATGGATCAATGACTTTTGCAGCCTCAAGTTCACCTCTAACCAATGTGCCAACATTCTACAAGTCATAAAGTTCAGATTGGACTAGGTATTGCTCATGTTTTATGGTTCATATAACAAGATTTCTCACATGTGAACAAAAGAGCAACAACTTGCAAAATCATCATGATCACTTCCTACAACTTATGACATTGGCTGCTGACTTTGGCTAGCCTTTCCCCTCACCCTTGCTGCGCAGCCCCCATGCTTGTACTTGCCTAGATCATGAGCCATACTTCTCTTACACCAAATTTGACTTTTGAGCAAAAGCAAACTTACCAATCACTATAGGCCAGGTCACATCATCTGACCTATAGGATTAAAATACAATATCATTTGGCAAGCAAAAGGTATCAAGAGGCAAGGCTGAAGCTCACACATTCACCACAGACACAAAAACCTACCAAGTTGCAAGTTCCTTCGATTCTCTCTGCCCAGCATACAAACACTCAAGCCAACTTTACCAATCATCTCACCTCACTCCATAGACCACCCAGCAACCAAGAACCAAGCCTGAAACAGCAAGAATCCCCCATTGCCATTCTTCACCTCAGCCTGCATTTTCTATCGAATCTCTCTCCACAAGCCATGAACACTTAAACAAACTCCACCAACAAACTCCACTCACCTCACTGGCCAGAAACCACCCTTTGTTTTGGCCTGAAACACCCTATATCTCAAATACGATTTTCATCCTCCCTTGGTCAGAGCTGCTGCAAACTCACTCAGGAGGTTGTTTAAACTCCAGCTAAGCATCCAAAGCTTCAAAGGTGGACCATTGGGACCAGACTGAGCCAAAGAATCATCCAAAGAGCTCCTGAATCAAGAGCTCCATCTCAGGTGACACCATGAACTTTTTTCCCAGAACTCATTTCTCTTGTTAAAATCTTGTTGTGCATGTTACACTGATCATTGGGATCTCTTTACTTTTGAAAATAAGCCAGAAATGAGTATGTTATGGTGTTCTGAAAGTTTGACCTAGAAATTTCTTTGCTTCGATTCATGTTTGTGTGTGAGTTTAAATGTGATTTGATGCTGGATTCGTGCTTAGGGTAGTTAGTAGATGATTTCTGGAGAGTTAGAGCTTCTAAAATGGCCTGGGGAGAGAGATAGCATTTTGAGCTGAACGGAGAAGATGACCGGAACACTGTTCCGGTCATCTGAGAGTGATTAACGGCAGGGTTAGGGTTTTAAGCATTAATTAGCAAATTTGAATCTGAGCCGTGAGATGTGGCGCGCAGTCAACTCCCGCGCGTGTGAGTTTGAATCTCCACCTTAGGATCTGATTACTTCTCATTAATTCATTAAAAATTCATTTTAATTTCATTTTATTTCCTTTTATTTGCACAATTAATTAAAAATAGTAAAAAATGCATAAAAATTATGAAACTTTTTCTTCTGAGTTTTATTAATTTTTAAGACACAAAAATATTTTTTATTTTATTTTTATCATTAAAAAAGTATTTTTAAATATTTAAAAGATTATTTTTAATTGATTAATGAGAATTAATTAATTAAAATACTTTTAGGTATTTAAAAATCACAAAAAAATTCATGAAATGTTCTAAGACATTTAGAAACATTGTCCAACCTTCAAACCAAATTTCTTTTGTGATCTTGATGCATTTTAAGAATTTTTCATTGAATTAAATCATTTTTTATGCATTATTTTGATCATGGATTCAAAAATTCATTTCTGCCTATTGGTGAAGGTTGAGACATTGATTCTTTTTGCTTTGTCTTGTGTTTGGCATGTAGTTTCTAGGATAAAAAGGCCATGAATTGTTCTTGCATTTTCAAATTGTTTGGCATTTGTTTTGTTAAGAACCCTAAAAAACCCTAATAACTTAGGAAATTCATATCTTGAGTTTGGTTGAGAGTTGAGAGCTCCCCTTTGGGCAGTGGTTCATCATAGGCCTAGGGTTTCTTTGGATACCATTTTCCATTTTTTATCATGGGATTTGCTTCTGTTTTGGGTTTTTGTTTGATGTTTGATTCATAAACCCTAATTTGGGCTTCCCTTTGCACCCCTCTTGCATTTCCTTGCATAACATGACTTGTCTTTGCATTTTGTGCATTCTTGTGATTCATTTGACATCTTAAGACATATAGGAAGCATCTTTGATCATTGCATCTCATATTTGCCATGTCATTTGTCTTGTATGATTCATAACTTTTCATGTTTGTTCATGCTCCTTAGCTTGCATCATTTGCATTCATGATCTTGTATGAACATCCCCATTGTCTTGCCTCATGTTTGCAGCACCTCATAACATCATAATCATCATCACCATGCTTCTGGTCTTGCTTTGCATCATATCATTTCATCTCATCTTGCATTGCATTGCATTTCTTTCTAACATTTCAGGTGGTAAGTAAACTTGAGAAGTGGATTTGCCTTCACTTCTCATAACTTTTCTTTTCATCTCTCTTGCATCCATTGCTGCATTCTTATTTGTGTTTGAGATTGAGCTTGCTCATTCTTCTTCCTCCCACTTTCTTTCTTCAAGTGACTTGACTTCTTGAATGAAGCAAGTCACTTTGCTTCTCTTGATCTTGTTCATCTGCTTCCTGGTGGCTCCTCTGAAGATTGTTCTTGGAAACTTCACAAACCTTAGGATCATCCAAGCATGATAATGAATTAGGGTTTTGATTAGTCCCCCATAGTTTTACCTTTGTGTCTCTCTTTGAGTCTTCTCTTCTCATCTCATAATCAGGGACTAAACCCTAAAAGCTTTAAGACTTTGTGATTAAGCTTATGCCTGCATCCTTCTCTTAGGATGGAGTGTATAACTTTAATCCTAAGTCTTGAACCCTTAAGGTGTTTAAATCTCTTAATCAATTCATCTAATAATCATCAAGACATCACACTTGTAACTTGGGCCTTGCATTAGGGTTCTAATTCTTCCTTAAGTGGTTAAGAAGGACTAACCCTAGTGTTAATGGACAAGTCCCCCTCAAGTTGTCTTACAAATCATAAAAAACACTTCATCATCATACCATTAACTAAAATCCACTTAATAAAGGCTTGTTTCGTCATGGGTTTAATCCCTAATCATGGATTAAGTTGAGGAGTCTTCCTCAGCTTAAACATTCTCATCTATTATCCTTCTTTTAGGATGGTGTAATGGGTCTGTTTAATCCCTGATTATGGCTTAACCTCATTACTCAACACTAAACAAAAACACCAAAAACATCTAAATAATCACAAGTAGGTTAATGATCTTAATCCTACACCAAAGGTGATTAAGTGTGAGAATCTGACTTCACACTTAAGGTATTCTCATTACCCCTAATCAGAGGGAAGATGTGATGAGTTTACTAAATCCATTGGTTTAGACTTAAGCTCATTTTCCTATGACAAACTCCAAAAAGAAATAAAAGACTGAAAACTCCAAAACAAACAATAATCGTCTCCTCCGGGATTCTTTTCTCATCATCTTCATTCACAAACGAGAACTCGCTTCTTCCGTCCAATGCAAGACAGTTCGCATCTGTGCCAGACAGATCATACACTTGAGCATAGGCAAGCAAGCAGTTCACAAGTCAATTCACCTTTCAGTCTCTTTGGGTCGAACTACGGTGTTCTGACTTCCTCATTGCACGAGAGGATACGTAGGCATAACTTAACGGTTATCGAACAAAAGTCTCTGTATATTCCCCCTCCTCCAGCCTTATTCTTTAGCCTCATTATCATGAGCTTTTCATCTCTGTTCTTACACTGACACTGTATATATTACACTTCACTTCTTTTACACTGACACCTGTACACCTTTTCCAGCTCTTTACACACAAATTGCACTGACACTACCCCTTTAAAACACAAATCTTTTAAGCGTGGATCCCGTCGAGTACGACGGACGATCTGGGTGCTAATACCTTCCCAGGTTGTAACCAACCCCCTTTCTCAGTCTCTCTGGTTCGCAAACCGTCTTATCCGTATCTTTCTAGGTCTATGCAGCATTACCTTTCCTCCGGGATAAAAATGCCCAGCTGGCGACTCTATTCATCTCCAGTGAGTTCACGGCTGTGTGTTCTCATTGTCCCTCTCGCCGACCGTTCGCGTCTGTACCTTCATCTGATCCATTTTCATTTGTCGGGAGCGACAGTAAGGTACGTATGTGTGTAGACTACAGAGATTTGAACAAGGCTAGCCCTAAAGATGACTTTCCACTCCCTCATATTGATATTCTGGTAGACAACACTGCTCAGCATAAGGTATTCTCTTTTATGGATGGTTTCTCTGGTTATAATCAGATCAAGATGGCACTTGAAGACATGGAGAAGACAACATTTGTGACACAATGGGGCACCTTTTGCTATAAGGTAATGCCATTTGGTTTGAAGAATGCAGGGGCAACATATCAGCGTGCTATGGTGGCTTTGTTTCATGACATGATTCATCATGAGGTAGAGGTATATGTAGATGATATGATAGCCAGGTCTCAGAATGAAGAACAAGATCTTGATCATCTGCACAAGTTGTTTGAGAGGTTTAAGAAATATAAGTTGAGGTTGAACCCAAACAAGTGTACTTTTGGAGTTAGATCTGGTAAGCTCCTGGGTTTCATTGTCAGTGGAAAAGGTATTGAAGTGGATCCTGCAAAAGTGAAAGCTATACGAGAGATGCCAGCTCCCCGTACTGAGAAGGAGGTTAGAGGTTTCTTGGGACGATTGAACTACATTGCAAGATTTATCTCCCAATTAACTACCATCTGTGAGCCAATCTTCAAGTTGTTGAAGAAAGATCAGGTGATGGAATGGAATGATGAGTGCCAGACTGCCTTTGATGAAATCAAGAGATATCTGCTAGAACCTCCAATTTTGATGCCACCAGTTGATGGAAGACCCTTGATCATGTACTTAACAGTGTTAGACAACTCAATGGGGTGTGTGTTGGGACAACATGACGAGTCTGGTCGAAAAGAGCAGGCAATATACTACCTTAGCAAAAAGTTTACCGACTGTGAAACAAGATACTCACTGCTCGAGAAAACTTGCTGCGCTTTGGCATGGGCTGCTCGCCGACTAAGACAGTATATGTTGACCCATACTACCTTGTTGATTTCGAAGATGGACCCAATCAAGTACATATTTGAGAAACCTGCTCTCTCCGGAAGAATTGCAAGATGGCAAATGATCTTGACAGAATATGATATACAGTATACTACTCAGAAGGCCATTAAGGGAAGTGTTGTAGCAGATCATTTGGCTCATCAAGCAGTAGATGATTACCAGTCAATGAGTTCTGAGTTCCCTGATGAAGACATTATGATTATTACCAAAGAATCTGGACAATATGACGGACCTGAACAAGGATCCCGATGGACTATGGTTTTTGATGGTGCCTCTAATGCACTTGGTAATGGTGTTGGTGTTGTGATTAGTTCCCCTGAAGGTTGTCATACCCCGATTACTGCCAGACTTTGTTTCTATTGTACCAATAACATGGCTGAGTATGAGGCATGTATCCTGGGTATTAAAGCTGCTATTGATATGAAGATTCAATTCCTTGATGTGTATGGAGATTCAGCCTTGGTAGTTAGTCAGATTAAAGGAGATTGGGATACTAAGCATGATAATCTCATTCCTTACAGAGAGCATGTGTTGTCTTTAATCCCACATTTCAAAGAGATTACCTTTGGACACATTCCACGAAGAGAGAACCAGTTGGCAGATGCATTTGCTACCATGGCATCAATGTTTGAGATCAGTTGGGATGATGAAGCTCCCAAGATTACTATTGATAGATTTGAAAAGCCTGCATATTGCAATGAGATTGACACTGAAGGGGCAGAGGAGAAGCCTTGGTTCTATGAAGTGAAAAGATACCTTGAGGCTCAGGAATTCCCTGAAGGGGCATCTGTCAAAGATAGGAAGTTTCTGAGAAGGCTTTCTGCTAAGTTCTTTTTGAGTAATGGCATTTTGTACAAGCGCAATCATGATTCAACTTTGCTTCGTTGTGTGGATAAGAAAGAAGCAACTGAGATTATGGAAGATATGCATGATGGGATCTTTGGCACTCATTCTAGTGGTCATACTATGGCAAAGAAGATATTGAGAGCAGGGTACTATTGGTCTACCATGGAAGCTGATTGCTATCAACACTCCAGAACTTGTCATAAATGTCAAATCTATGCTGATAAAGTCCATGTACCTCCATCACCATTGAATGTGTTGACTGCTCCTTGGACCTTCGCCATGTGGGGCATTGATATGATTGGTGAGATCAAGCCTACTGCTTCTAATGGGCATCGTTTCATCCTGGTTGCTATTGATTACTTCACGAAGTGGGTAGAAGCAACTTCATTTGCGTCTGTTACTAAGAATGTTGTGGCTCGATTTATTAAGAATCATCTCATATGTAGATATGGCATCCCCGAAAGGATTATTACTGACAATGGCTCTAATCTGAACAACACTATGATTACTGATCTCTGCACGCAGTTCAAGATTAAGCATCATAACTCTTCTCCGTATCGTCCAAAAATGAATGGGGCAGTTGAAGCTGCTAATAAGAACATTAAGAAGATTGTACAGAAGATGACTGTTACTTACAAGGATTGGCATGAGATGTTACCATTTGCTCTCCATGGTTATCGTACTACAATACGTACTTCAACAGGGGCAACCCCATTCTCCTTAGTCTATGGTATGGAAGCAGTTCTGCCCATTGAAGTTCAAATTCCCTCCTTAAGAATTATGAAGGATGCAGGCTTGGATGAAGATGAGTGGATTCAGACTCGACTTGACCAGATAAATTTGATTGATGAGAAGAGGTTAGCAGCAGTTTGTCATGGCCAGATGTACCAAAAACGAATGATCAAAGCTTTTAACAAGAAGGTTAAGCCAAAGGTATATCAGGCTGGTGACTTGGTAATCAAGCGTATCATATTACCACAGGGTGATCCTAGGGGCAAGTGGATTCCGACATATGAAGAACCATTTGTATTCAAGACAATGTTTTCAGGAGGTGCCATGATACTGACTACAATGGATGGTGAAGACTTCCTACAGCCTGTAAACGCAGACATAGTTAAAAAATACTACGCATAAAAAGAGACCCGCTAGGTTGACAGGCCTAGGCAAAAATAAGGGCATCCCGGCAAACCAAAAGGGTTTGGGCAAAAATTAGGGATATATATAAAAAGATGTACACCCGGCAAGTCGAAAACCTGAAAAGGCGGCTTGGGCAAAAAAGGGTATCCCGGTGGATTGAAAACCTGAAAGGGCAATCCAGGCAAAAGTTAGGGATTAAAGCGTATGACTATGTCTCGTTTGGATCACCCATGAAACTGCAACCAGTTGTACTACTTATTCAAGCTCGAACAGATAAAGCTTAATCCAATCGTTTCCGTCTCAACAGCAGAAGATGAGATACTTGAAGATAATGGCAATAGTAGAATTGAAACTCAATAGGATTATTTCCCACATAGCTGATTTCTTTGTTGTGTAAAAACTTTATGACAAAATCCTCTTACTAGGGTTTATGTCTCCTTGTATAAACTTACCCATGTATGGGTCACTTTTTGATATAAATAAATTCCATCTTTTGAATCCAGATTTACTTTTACCCTATTTACATAAGCGAAATGTCCATTGGTTGTGTTTGAATGCCTGTATGCTTTTAAATATGATTAATGTTTACCAAAAATGCATGAATGCTTAATATGATTGATGTTTACCAGAAATGCATGAAAATGCAGTAATAGTATTTACTAAGGACGAACAAGGGAAGGATTTCAACGAAGCTTCGCCGGTTCATCTCTACAAGACAGCTACAAACCCTCAGTAGGACGAATCCATCTTCATAAAGTCTTATCTCCCCTGGAATTTATATCCATCTCTTTTATCCTCATATGGATATTCAGGAATTTACTTTCCAATAAGGGTACGACGAACGAAGACGGAAAGTTATATTTGCCCTACCATCAAACGAAGACGAAGGTTATGTATACCTTACTATCCCCAGCATACGGGAGGTGATATATACCTTATTATCCCCAGCATACGGGAGGTTATCTATACCTTGTTATCCCCAGCATCCGGGAGGTTATCTATACCTTGTTATCCCCAGCATCCGGGAGGTTATCTATACCTTGTTATCCCCAGCAGACGGAAGGTTATGTATAATATATTATCACACAAGACGGGAATGAGTTCCTCATATTCTTCAACAACGAATCGGGATTTATTTTCCTGGCCAGCAGTTGTTATACAAAGATATCCAGACGCTTCCGGCAGTATCATATCATACATACATCATTTACACCATACCATAACATACATAGTACATTACCTAAATGCATCATATTATACATGCATACATAATGCATAAACTAATACTATCATACAGAATGCTACTTTGTTTTCAGGTTAATTATCCAACAAACAAACTTATGATCATCAGGATTGCTCTATCCTCCTGAAAGCTTATAATCTCATCAGGACTGCTCAATCCTCCTGGAGACATGCTGTTACATCAGGATTACTCCAGTCTCCTAAAAGCATATCATATTATTACCTCAGGATTGCTCCATCCTCCTGACAGCTTTTTATACATCAGGATTGCTTCATCCTCCTGAAATCATATCATTACCTCAAGATTGCTCCATCCTCTTGACAGCTATCATCATTACTTCTGGACTGCTTCATCCTCCAAGGCGTATTTCAAAAGAACAAATCCTGACGTTCTTTTGATCATTAAGAGCAAATCCTGACGCTCTTTTAACCCATTGTTCAAGACATCTTTCAGAAGAACTAATCCTGACGTTCTTTTGATCCTTAAGAGCAAATCCTGACGCTCTTTCGACCACTTGTTCAAGACATTTTCAGAGGAACTAATCCTGACGTTCTTTTGATCCTTAAGAGCAAATCCTGACGCTCTTTCGACCACTTGTTCAAGACATTTTTCAGAGGAACTAATCCTGACGTTCTTTTGACCCTTAAGAGCAAATCCTGACGCTCTTTTGGCTACTTGTTCAAGATACTTTTTCAGAGGAACAAATCCTGACGTTCTTTTGATCCTTAAGAACAAATCCTGTCCTTCTTTTGGCCCTTGGAGAATAGGCAAACAGTCTGTACAAAGATCCATTCCCTAATCCAAAATATTTTCAGAAGATTTATTTCTACTGGTCCATCCAACAACTCAGTACTGATATCCAGTATCAACATAAAGACATCATCATATTCTGATACTTTAGATGGCATCTTTAAGCCCATCCCCAGTTCTTCCAAGTGGCATCTTTAAGTCCACTCAATCATATTCAACTAGCCGTGCACTGGTGAGTGCAAATTTTTGGGCTTTTGTGTTCAATCCCCTTCAACCTTCCAGGTCATGACTGGCAAATGTACCAATCTAACCCCTCAGGTTTCAGAAAATTGAACAGGGGCAGTTGTTGCACCCCAAAATTTGCCCTCACAATACAAGACTTTGTGTTCTAAGAAGGTTCACAAGGTTCACAAGCTTCTCAACATTTACAAGACCTTTCATGAGGTTCATGAAGTCTACAAGTCACTTTATGAAGGTTCACAAGGTTCATAAGTTTCCCAATGCTTTCAAGACCTTTCATGAGGTTCATGAAGTCTACAAGTTACTTTATGAAGTTTCACAAGGTTCACAAGATTCACAATGCTTACAAAACCTTTCATGAGGTTCATGAAGTCTACAAGTCACTTTATGAGGTTCACAAGGTTCACAATACCTCCCATGAGGTTCACAAGACATTTTATGATGGTTCACAAGGTTCACAATACCTCCCATGAGGTACACAAGACATTTTATGATGGTTCACAAGGTTCACAAAATTCACAATTGGTCAGAAGAGTTGACAATTCCCTCAGACAATGCACCTCCTAAGCAGTGCATCCAAAACTAGGGTTTTGACTTTAATCAGGCTAAATGGACTTCCAAGACTTCAAGTGAGCTTCATAACATCTTATATGTGTGTAATAACCCCCATGACAAGTTTCAAGACTTTTCTTAGAAGTTTGCTCAGTTAGATGATCAGATAAGTCAAAATCAGTCAATGCAGTTAAAAAGTCAAACTGAGGTCAACTGTGGTCAAACCAAAGTCAAACTTCATGATTTTTTGCCAACATCAAGTATATGAAGTAAAATTCATCATTTGATCAAGGGTTGATCATGATTCATCAAGGAGATTCCAGATCATCAATAATCAGGAGTTTCTAAATTAGGGTTTCCTCAGTAAAAGTCAACTGAACTTTGACCAGCCATAACTTTCACATACTTCATCACCAAGTCTCCAATCAAAGCTCATTTTGAAGGAAATTGAATTCTCTACAACTTTGATCTTGAAAGTCAAGCCCAAAAAAGCTTCATTTGGAAGATATAAGCTAAGACATTACAGGTCATTTCAAAAGTCAACAAAAAGTCAACAACTTCAAAAGGGCATAACTTGAGATTGGTAAATGATACGGACATGAAACCAGTGGGGTTGTTTAGAGGACTCTTCAAGCTTTCCAAAATGTCCAAGAACACCCTCATACATTTAAAATTGAGGTAGATATGCCCTTGCAAAGTTGGGAAATTTTGTGATGGTTTATGTTGAAAATGGAGGTTTAAAACCACTTCTTCCCAAATGGGCTTGTCAAATTGTGATCCAATCCATACCATATCATCATGCACGACCCAATTGATAAAAAATCAGAATTTTTATTATTTTATTTTTATTTATTTTGATTTAATTCATAAAAAATCATTTTAAATAAATATAAAATATGAAAATATATTATTTGATGAAGATTGAGCTTCTAGAATCTCTTCAATGCTGATTTGAATCAAAAGGGAAGGAAATCATGAGATTGGTACAAAAATAGCAAGCCTTCATGAACAAATATTTGAATTTTAAACCATGATCTTTTTCAATCTTCAAATATCAAAATCTCCACACAACAATTGAATTTTCTTAACCTAATTCATCCACATATAAGTACTGAACTCATTGACATTGCCCATACACGATTTTGCAGCCTCTAGAGTAAGTTTCAAGTTTTCAAATTTACCAAAAAAACTCAATTCGGATTCCATTATTCAAGCTCTCTCAAAGACTTTTGAAGGTTCAAATATGTTCATGAAGGATCATAGAATGTTTCTGAATCATAAAAACATTCATTCATGCCATAAATCATACAACCCGATTCTGGCTTTGTTCTTATTTTTTTGAAATTCGATTTCGACTATATGATGATTCTTTGTTTAATTTGATTATTTAACATGGTTTACAATGTTGTTTGGATTGTTTCTGGGCTGTTCAATTGCATTTTCCTTGCAGGTATCAAGATACGCCATAATTAGGGTTAGAACCTTCAAATTAGGATCCTTTGATTCAGGTTAAATAAATTACATTGGTTACTGGATTTGGATGTTCCAGGTCATGGGCAAGACGTTGGTGTGATCAATTTGAAAAAACCGTACTCATACATGCTGTATATGAAAACCTAGGTTTACCTGCAAATGTTATTTCGCAGGAAAATTTGTAGGTATTTTCACAAGTATTTTCGCAGGGCAGGAGGTTGAAGAAGAAGGCTGTTGGCGCGAAGGAGAAAATTTGAAATTTCGTTTTATTTTATTATGTTTTTGTTTGTGATAATGTTTCAAGGTTAACGGTTGGCCCAGTGGAAAAGCACATATGCGTTGGATGAGAGGGCGTGGGATCGAAACTTGGTCATGGCAAACATTTTTGGTTTTTTATCATTTACGTATTGAGTATCATATATTATTCATTATTGTTGGATTGTAACCAGGTGGGCTCTTCCAGCCGGGTGGTAACGTGCGCGTGTGTATAGCTATGAGGTCCTGGGTTCAACACCACCCCAGGCCTTTTGTTTTTTTCATTATTTTCGAGATTTTTCAAGGCAAAGCATAAAACAAAGCAGGCCTATTCTATTATCACCAAAGCATGGCTGGCCTGGTGGTACGTTTTGATGGCTGTAACCTGAGTGTTCTGGGTTCAAACCCAGCCAAGGTATGTTTTTTTTATTACTTTTTCTATTCTAATTTCTTAAGTAATTAATTCAATTGTTTTCTTAATAAAAAATAAATCATGTATATATATTCAAATATTCAAAATAACATTTTAATTTCTGAAAGTTCTAAATTTTATTTTTCTAATTCAAAAAAAATTATTTTCTTTATTCTATATGTAAATATAATATATGCATGTTAATTAGAATAATTTTGTATATTATAAATTAAACCCTAAAAATATTTTTCTAACAAAACCCTAATTTATTTTCTAATAACTTATTAAAAACCTAATTTTTATTTTATAATTTTTGTACATATTTATTTAGCATAACTAATTTTAGTAAATATACATATAATCAAACTTTTCTTCTTGTTATAATATGTCTAAAAAATAAATTAATAATTTGTATATAAATTAAAATATTATTATAATTATTTAATTGTCCATATTCTTAAATAATTGTTTATAATCTAACTTTTGTTTATTATTTTAATTTTTGTTCTTATCATATTTTTTTGTTAATTTAATTTATTTTGATTTCTATTATTATTATTAACCATATTATTACTAACTTTTTGCTTATTATAATTTTACTAACCTTTATTTAATCTTTTATTATTATTACTAACCCTTATTATTGCTTATTTATTTATTTTTTCACCTATTATTTATATATTTGCTTCTATATTTATTTTGCTATTTATATCTAATTTGCTTATTATTAATTATTTTGTAATTGCTCCTTGGTGTAAATTTTGTAATATTTAATTTTAATTTTTGCTATGGTTAGTAATTTAGGGAGTGCAAATATGTATTCTATTTAAAATTTAACTTAGATCATTTTTAATTAAAGTTAAATAATATTGAATACTCACACACGTAAGTCGATTTTTAATCGCCATCTCACATTCCTAAGGTTATCCCTCAATGTTGCCTACTAATAAGGTCAAGTGGGGTGTATAAAGCAAGTCCCTTAAAAGAAAAAATCATCAAGTCCCTAATGGTTGCCTTTAAAAAATCAAGTCCCTTCGAATAATGATGATAGTCCCTCCTATATGCTTAATACACCCCACAGTTGCCTTCATAAAAGCAGATGTCCCTCATATGTCCCTTACATCCAAGGTAATGACTACCTATTCCTTAATAATAGGGATAGTCTTACCACTTAAAGGATAAAGAACAAGAAAGACTTAAAACTTTAGGGTAGGTATCTCCTAGTTGCTTGCTCACTCCAATTTTCAAACACTTAACAATTTCAAACAAAATTTTCAAAAACAAGTTTTTACGCATCTGTACATGGATCATTATCAACTATTATGAAAATTTTTCTATTCACACACTACACTTTCAAAAACAATTCAAAAGTGAGTTAAGTAACTAAGAGCCCATGGATAACCATGGATGTAAAGGGTGCTAACACCTTCCCTTTAGATAACCTACCCCCCGGACCCAAAAATATCTCTTTAGGTCTTTCCTGTTCTTTTATACCCTTTCCTTTTGGATAAAATAAAAGTCGGTGGCGACTCTTGCTATCCGCAACATAACTAAAGTCAGTTCTCCCACCGTGTTACAGAACTGGCGACTTTGCTGGGGATTTTATTTAAGAGGGGTACCCTTAGGAATTAAGATCACTTTAATATTGTTTGATTTGTTTGCTTTATTATTATATTGTTGGGGTGCTCTTATGTGTGAAAGGTCCTAACCCGGATCTAGTGTACCTTAGGTAAATGGCAATAGACCAAGGAAACTGTACGACGTATATCGATACGGTTGATCTGGTGGCCATAGTTAGTGCGACTTCTTGGTTGGTGCTTATGTTCCTTAAGTCAAGTTGAGGATAATATGAGGCTGCCATATGTTGTCAATGCACTAACTAACTTTTAGAACCCTAGTTAACTCATCTTGGCCTTTAGAAGGTAGTGAGGTAACCGGCTTTGGTGAAGACTGAAGTTGGTTGATACTCGATGCTACACTCATTGAGATTCTAAACTTGGAGGGTTTTGGTTGGCAAGTAAGTTGCCTACTGAACAACCACCCTTGTGAAGGATCAATGATATTGAGATCAACCTGGTTACTTTATAGGACAGGATGAACCAACTAAACTTCAGGGGAGGGTATTTACCTTTAAACCTCATGCAAGCCTTCAAACCTAGGGCTATTGTGTGACTTGTTTGTGTGTGCCACATGTTTGTGATTGAGCAAAACATCATAGCATCATCATGCATCATAAGCATAGCATTTTCACTAACCATTTCAAGGACCAAAGGATTTATCTTTGTTCTTTGTTGCAGGTCATGGCTTCTGCTCGTAGGAATACTATCCGGATCAACTTTGTAGGAATACCTCCTAAGCTCAAGGAGTTGGTCTCTCAAGTTTCTGAAAACTCCCAGTTCATCAAGAGACATGGTCACTTACTGGATCTAGTCACTTCAGGGTTCAATGAAGACATGATGAGTGTTCTGTTTCAGTTCTTTGACCCTAAACATCATTGTTTCACATTCCCTGACTATCAGTTGGTCCTACAATAGAGGAGTTCTCCAAACTTCTAGGTATACCTATTCTTGATCAGAACCCCTTCACAGGCTTAGAGAAAGAGCTTAAACCAGAGGTCATTGCTGCAGCTCTACATCTGAAGAAGTCTGATATTGTTCTAGAAACGAGAAGCGGAGTCAAGGGTATTCTTGCCAAAGTGTTGATAGAGAAAGCTCAAATGTTCTTGAAGGCCATGAGCTATGATGCTTTTGAGGAGATCTTAGCCTTGCTGATATATGGCTTAGTATTGTTCCCCAATCCAGATCAGTTCATAGATGTTCATGCCATCAACATTTTCCTGAGTCACAATCCAGTGCCTACATTGCTTGGAGACATCCTGCATTCTCTTCACACCCGTACTACAAGGGCAAGAGGAACTTTGATGTGCTGCATACCTTTACTTTCTAGGTGGTTTATTTCTCACCTTCCTCGATCAGTGATGAAGAATGAACAAGGGTTCAGATGGTCCAAGAGGATCATGTCACTTTCTCACTCAGATATCCATTGGTGCTCCAGATCTATGGAGAACGTCACCATCATTGACCGTTGTGGGGAGTTTCCTAATGTGCCACTTCTAGGCATAAGAGGAGGCATCACCTACAACCCCTCTCTAGCTTTACGACAGTTTGGTTATGCCCGGAGTGATGGTCCACATGACATGTTGATTCAGGGCATTGTGTTTGATTATGACAACGATCTTCAGGGTTACCGTCAGAGATTCATACGAGCATGGGGAAAGGTAAACAGGATTGACAACAAGACACTGGAGCCTAAGTACACTATTCCTATGGAGGCTTATCTCAGATGGGTACGATCTCGTGCTCAGACACTCATGATGCCATATCCTGCCGTCCTACCAGTTACCATGGAACCTGTTGCTGAAGGAGACACAGCTTATACCATCCTTCACCCAGACATGCCTACTGATAGGGAAGACTTGCAGAGATCATGGATCCAATTGAAGGAGCAAAGGGATACTTTCAAGGCTCATTACAAAGCAAGCCAAGAAAGAATCCTAGAACTAACAAAGCAACTTCACGAGGAACGAAACCTCAACTCATACCTCAACACAAAGAGGAAACGTCCATGGGAGACTTAAAACCCCATCTTTTGTTCGAGAGTCATTTCTGCTGAAATAAACAACGAGAAGATTGAGAAACCTGCTATGGAAACCTGTCATGCAATGATATGGTATGTAGATGCATATGCAATGTTTTCAAGGACCGCAGGATTTAAATTTGTTTAATGAAGACAAAAACAAAATTTTATTAGTAAGTGTTTAGTATAAATTTTCCCCTTGGACTTACAATGAAAGGAAGTAACAATAAAGTACAAAGATAAATATATGGGGTTTTAAGTCTCCCATGGACGCTTCCTCTTTGGGTTGAGGTATGAGTTGAGGTTCCGCTCCTCGTGAAGTGCCTTGTTAGCTCCAGAATTCTTTCTTGACTAGCTCTGAAATGAGTCTCAAAAGTATCTCTTTGCTCCCGCAACTGAATCTAGGACTTCTGCAACTCTTCCAAATCAGTGGGCATGTCTGGATGAAGGATGGTATAAGGAACATCTCCTTCAGTAACAGGCTCCATAGTGATTGGTAGAACATCAAGATACAACATCATAAGAGTCTGAGCACGAGATCGCACCCATCTGAGATAAGGCTTCATAGGAATAGAATACTTTGGCTCCAAAGTCTTGCTATCAATCCTATTCACCTTGTTCCAAGCTCGTATAAACCTTTGACGGTAACCCTGAAGATCGTTGTCATAGTCAAACACAATACCCTGAATAAGCATGTCATGAGGACCATTACTCCGAGCATAACCAAACTGACGTAGAGCTAAAGAAGGGTTGTAGATAATGCCTCCTCTTATGCCAAGGTGTGGCACATTAGGGAACTCCCCACAACGATCAATGATAGTAACATTCTCCATAGATCAAGAGCACCAGTGAATGTCTGAATGAGAAAGTGACATAATCCTCTTAGACCACCTTAACCCTTGTTCATTCTTCATCATTGATCGAGGAAGGTGAGAAATAAACCACCTAGCCAATAAAGGTATGCAACACATCAGATTTCCCCTCACCTTCATAGTACGAGTGTGAAGATAATGTAGGATATCTCCAAGTAATATAGGCACTGGATTGTGAGTCAGAAATATGTTGATGGCGTGTATGTCTATAAACTGATCTGGATTAGGGAACAACACTAAGCCATAGATTAATAAGGCTAAGATCTCATAAAAAGCATCATAGCTCATAGCCTTCAGGAACACTTAAGCCTTCTCCATCAATACCTTAGCAAGAATACCCTTAACTCCGCTTCTCGTTTCCAGAACAATGTCTGATTTCTTCAAATGTAGGGCTGCAACAATGACTTCAGGTTTAGGCTCTTTCTCTAAGCTTGTGAAGGGTCTCTGATCGAGGATAGGTATACCCAGTAATTTGGAGAACTCTTCCATTGTAGGAGCCAGCTGATAATTGGGGAATATGAAGCAATGATGTTTAGGATCAAAGAACTGAAATAGGACACTCATCATGTCTTCATTGAACCCTGAAGTGACTAGATCCAGTAGGTGACAATGCTTCTTGATGAATTGGGAGCCTTCAGAAACCTTAGAAACCAATTCCTTAAGCTTAGAAGGTATCCCTACAAGGTTAATTTGGATAGTATTCCTACGAGCAGAAGCCATGACCTACAACAAAGAACAAAGATAAATCCTTTGGTCCTTGAAATGGTTAGTGAAAATGCTATGCTTATGATGTCATGATGTTATGCTCAATCACAAACATGTGGCACACACAAGCAAGTCACACAATAGCCCTAGGTTTAGAGGCTTACATGAGGTTTAAAGGTAAGTACCCTCCCCTGAAGTTTAGATGGTTCATCCTGTCCTACAAAAGTAACCAGGTTCTAAGGGATCTCAATATCACTGATCCTTCCCAAGGGTGGTTGTTCAGTAGGCAACTTACTTGCCAACCAAAACCCTCTAAGTTTAGGATCTCAATGAGCGTAGCATCAAGTATCAACCAACTTTAGTCTTCACAAACGCCGGCTATCTCACTACTTTCTAAAGGCCAGGATGGGTTAACTAGGGTTCTACAAAGCCAGTTAGTGTAACGACAACGTATGGCAGCCCCATATTATCCTCAACTTACTTAAGGAACATAAGCACCAACCAAGAAGTCACACTAACTATGGCCACCAGATCAACCATATCGGTATACGCCGTACAGTTTCCTTGGTCTATTGTCATTTACCTAGGGCACACTAGATCCGGGTTAGGATCTTTCACACAAAAGCCCAACTGATAATATAAAGCAAACAAGATAAACAATTAAGTGATCTAATTCCTAAGGGTACCCCTCTTTTACTTAGTAACTCTCCAACAGAGTCGCCAGTTCTGTAACACGGTGGGAGAACTGACTTTCTATAAATGTTGCAGATAGCAAGAGTCGCCACCGACGTTTATTTTATCCATAAGGAAGGGACATAAAAGAACAAGAAATGCCGTTTTTTAAAAGACTTGGGTTCGGGGGGTAGATTATATAAAGGGAAGGTGTTAACACCCTTTATATCCATGGTTATCCATGGGCTCTTAGTTACTTAGCTCACTTTAATTGTTTTTGAAAAGTGTAGTGTGTGATTAGAAAATTTTCTAAGTACTTTGTAATAATCCTCGTATGGATGTATACAAAGCCTTGTTTGAAAATGTTTGAAAATAGTGAGGTGTGAAAAATATTTTTTAAAGGTGTGAGCAAGTAATTATGAGGTACCTACCCTAGACTAAGTCATTCATGTTCTTGTATGTTCTTTCAAGGGTAATAGGTAGTCATTATCTTGGATTTATTAAGGGACGAGCGCAGGGTCATCGTATGGTCAATGAAGGCAACTTAAAGGGCGTCTTTAGCAATTCGTAGGGACTATCATCATTTATTCGAAAAGACAAAATCATTATTCTGTAGGCAACTTCGAATGGACTTGATCTTTTAAATCGGTAGGGACTTGATGATTTATACGTGAAGGGATTTTGCTTAAGACACCCCTATATTCGAGGGACTTGACCATTTAATAAGGCAACCAAGAGGAATACCCTAGGAAGTGCAGACGGCGATCATAGATCGACTTACGTGTGTGAGTGTTTATTTTCAAATATTTATTCTTTTTATTTAATTTTCTAAGTCCAATTATTTCATTAAATATTGCCACGCCCTAAATTACTAACCATGCAATTATCAAATAAAGTAAATGGTGGAAAATTAAAGGAAAAAAATGATAAATTCCTAAGCTATTACAATGCTTCGGGGCAGTTACATAATTATGAGGCGAAAAATAAAAAGATAAATTTTTTACAGATGAGAAACATTTACATAATTATAATGGCGAAGTAGAAAAATATCATAGCAACAATAACAAGGCAAGTTATGAATAACATAAAAAAGAGGGAAAAGGTTTAAGGTTTAAGGTTTGAAAAATTTTAGGGTTACTAAGAAAATGAAATGTTTAGATTTATGAAATTAAGGTTTAATAAAAATAATAAAAAAGTTAGAAATGGTTTTTTAGGGTTATCTATAGCAAAAAATAAATTTTAAAAATGAATAAAAATAACTCTAACATAACTAAATTATAAAATGGTTTATGAAAATATATAAAAAAAAAGTTTTCTTGTTAAAAAAAAACTATATTGAATTATTAATTTACAATAAAAGAAATAATTAATTAATATTATGAATGAATTATGAAGATAAGTAATTAAAAAAAAGTTAAGAGTTTTTTAGAAAATAAACAAATAAAATTATTCTAAATATTTAAGGTTAGTTAATTTAAGAAATTAGAGAATTAAAAAAAATAGAGGAAATTAGGAAAAAGAAAGAAAAATCCATGTTTCTTCGTCAAAATGCCAAGACCATGAGGCTCAACCTCAACGTGCAAGAAATTAATATATGTGAACCCTGAAAAATAAATGAGGCAAAAAAAAAAGTCTGAGGCTGGATTTGAACTCAGCCCCTTGCCTTCAAGGCCTTCAACCCTAACTATTGGTCATGCACGCCTGTTGATTATTAGTTCATAACAATACATAATATAATAAAAATAAAAAGATAAGGCATTAAAAATGTGTAGTTCTAAATATATGTGTATGAATAACATAAAAATGATATGAATTAAAAAAGGAACAACGATGTTGCTAAGGCAAAATTTCGATCATCGCAACTGGATCGGATCAACACGAGTGTCACGCCTTATACACACAAATATGAAAACAACGTATCGACACGATCCAACCCTAACAAGGTTACTAAAAAAATAGAATTAACAATATTAAAAAAAAACAAAAAAAAAACAAAAAAAAAAAAAATATATATATATATATATATATATATATATATATATTGAAAATTAACTTATTATATATACATTGAGAGAAAAAAACGATGTCTGATATATATGTATATGACAAAACAATACATATAAAACAATTTGTTATATATATCTTAAGAAAGCAAAAAGACGGTGCAATAATATGTTGGAAATATTATGGGTAACAAGTAAAACAGTAAAACAATGATGATAATATAAGTTAAGTAGATCATATACATTAGTGGGAAAAACACTTACAGAGCAAACTAAAATAGCCGCACCGTTCTCTCCGTCTACTTTTTCCTTTTTTACGGTCTCCTCTTCTATCAGCACACAACATAAATATATAGGGACCAATTAGGTTAGTATAATGGGCCTAAGTGTTTATTTTGAGACCCAATAAAATATTAATTTAAAAAATCAAATAAAGTTTTAATAATTAAATTACTTAAAATTAAAATTAAACTAATAAATCCATTTATTTATTCTAGACCCAATATAAAAATAAAATGACCCAAAAAATAAAAGTCGGACGCCAAAGTGCTCGAAAAAATAAAATGAATATATCAAAATGATCACCCGAAATAAACGACTTGGAAAAATACAGCGTTTGGTCGGATTTTGAAATAAAAATTATGACCGTTTAAACTGCTCAGACTAATCAATACACAACCAAAAATAGCCGTAAAAATACTTTTAGCATGTTAAATTAAACCACGTGAACCGCAGATTAATGTCACCGGCATTTATAAACTTAAACTTGACATTTTTTGTTTACTGATTTTAGGCACAGTTTGAAAATTAATTTGACCAGTCTGTCTGTAAATTCCGAGAAATTATTCTGGCTAATATTAAGACAAAATACATGCTATGCTATGTAGATGGTGCAAATGAATGCGAAACGAAAAGTCGGTTAAAGTTAGAAATAGAGGGTAAATTTTGGGGTACAATAGCCAACTAGAGGATATGTTCTGTGATATCGGAGAATCTTCTTTAAGAATGCTCATATTTATGATACTTTATGTAGTGATAAAGATACCCATTTATATAAGTGTAACACCCCAAAATTTTCCCTCTCATTTTCATAGAATTTAATATTGCATTTGTGTACGTATCATTGCATTCTTAGCATAAAGATTTGAAGCATAACATCCATAGTTTGAAGCATAAGGCATATGACTGGCAAGATTGGTGATCATCCAAAGACAATGACAGGGGTCAGATGTATCTCAACAAGTCTCAAAGGGTTCCTAGCATCCCACGTGATCTCAAATGATCCCTCAAGGCTTTGAAAGAGGTGGATTAATCAAGAAATGCAAGCAGTGCGACATCTCCTAACAAAAATGGCTAAATTTAGGGTTTTTGATTCAAAGGTTTTCCTGACGAAATTTTGGTTCAAACTGGATTTCAATGTTTTCCACATGATATCAAGTATCTAGAGATGAAATATTGTCAATTGAATCATTTCAGAAGGTCTTTGATTGGTCAGTTATTTGAAAATCAAGAAACTTTAGGAAAAGTCAATTGTGCGAAAGAAAAAGTAAACTCCCGATTTTATGGTCAAATTTGTGCAACACAAGTCAAACATAATTAATGGATGAGATTTGATCAAGAAAAGTCAGAAGAATCATGAAAAATCAAGAATTGTGGGAAGTTGCCATTTTTGGAAATTAGGGTTTTAGAAACTTACCATTTTTGGAAAGTTTCTATGTTTTACATACCATTTTCAAGGCCAAATTACATCATGTTCAAGGCATAATTTCAAAATTTTCCAAATATGAAAGTTGTTCATCTATTCAAGGTATTTCCAACCATTACAAGATCACTCTCATTGGATTATTTTTGTGAAAGTTATGGTGGATTAAAGTGGAGGATTTTATGGTTATAATTTCCAAATACTTAGAATTTTTCTAAGTTATTTTTGGACAGATTTTTATTTGAACTTTCATGGCCATTTTCACACTATTTCCAAGCCTTGTTCCAAAAAAATTTAAACAACAAAGTTGAAGATATTTCTCTATGCTTTGCATGCATACCAATTTCATCTCATTTGGTTCATTAAAACTCAAGCTCTCATCATTTAAAGTAGCCTTCATGGAAATTGTGACATTCTTGAAATTCATGACCAAATGTGCAAATTCATGTCATTTTTCTTTGTGCAAATCAGCTTGCTTCTCATATCATTTGTTACTGGCCCACATGATCAAAATATCCCAAATATTTATCCAAAATGGCTAATTACACCACATGTCATGAATGAGATTTCAAAATGTGGCCATTTATGGAAAATTGAAAAATGGATCATTTTGAATTCAGAAGGCTAGCACATGCTTCCAGCCCAATATTACATGAATTTGCATTGCATTCTGATCCTAAAACAAGCCTAATACTCCAAGCCAATCCATATCCGAACCTACTGTCGCTCCCCGGATTTCCATCCTGGTACAAACGCGAAAGTGGCGCGGAAAAAGAATAGAGTCACCAGCCAGGCATTTTTATCCCGAAGAAAGGGAATGGTAATGCTGCACAAACCAGAAGAAAGAAAGAGGAAGGACACAGGTCCTACGAACCAAAGAGACTGAGTTCGGAAGTCGGTTACGACCTGGGAAGGTATTAGCACCCAGATCGTCCGCCGTACCCGACGGGATCCACGCTTGCAAAGGAAACTGTTTCAAAGGGTGAGGGTATGAAAACTGCAGCAAAGAAATGAAAATGAAAAGAAACTGGAACTGGAAAAGAAATGAATAAGAAAACAAAGAGAAAACATGTAGGGAAAATAAAGATTGTGCTCGAACGGGCCCTACCCCGCTGCCCACGTACCTCATCAGGATAATGAGGATCAGAGACGCCGTAGTTCCCCTAACTAGGGGTACTAAAAGGAAATTTCTTGTGAATTAAGGCTTGAACTGCCTATGCCATTGCTCAGGTGTTGCAAACTCGGACGACAAGTGCGTAACCGTCTTGCAAAGTGACAAGTAGGAGCAAGTTCGCGTACGGAGCGAATGAGATGAGAAAAGAATTCCCGAAGGAAAGACGCTTATTGTTTGTTTGTGTTTTTTATGAAGCTTTTATGAGTGTGTCACAAGGAAGTGAACTCAAGCTCTTTTCCATGGAATGTGCACTTGTCACTACATTCCAAGATGGAATAATAGAACAAACACACTCAAGTAAGGAGAAGATCCCCAAAACTTGAACCCAAAGATTAGGGCCTAAGCTCACTAACTCATTAACTTATTAAGTGTTTTTTTATTCACAGATGAAGAAATGTTTTTTAGGCTTTTCTTTTATGAAGAAGATACCTTGATCAGACTTGTGCATCACAAGGTAAACTTGTACTATCCCAAGATGGGAAGACTACAAGCATACCTCATGGGATAATGCTATGGATCAAGACATCCCTTCAAACTTATTAAAGTGTTTTTTAAGAGTTATGAGATGAGAAGAGAAGAAGAACCAAAAAGATCTCAAAGGAAAAATTCTAAAGGGGAACTAAAATAATCCTAAGTGTTAACATGCATGGATGTCCTAAGGGTTAGTGAGGTTTTTATCCTAATGAAGAAGGAAAGAATAAGAAGAAGAAGAAGAAGATAGAAGAAGGGATGAGAAAGACCTAAGCCCAACAACAAAGGGTTAGTAACAAATAAACATAAGATGAGAAGATGAGATTTGGAGATGTGGAACTCAATTCCCACACCTCACACTTACCAAGCCCCTGCAAGGTTAGTATGCATACAAGTGAAACAAAATGAGCAAGATAACATGCTAACGTCACACAATAAGAAGTGAAATGGTATGAACAAATGCACAATACAAATGCAACTCAAAGAAATGAGGAGAAGAAGTATGCAAGCTAAAGATGCAACATGAAACACTTATGAGAACAAATGCACACCTATGAAAAATGCAAAGCAAAATGCACAAGATATGAACACAAAGCTCACAACCAGAACCAAAACAAGATGAAGAATGGCTTAAGAAGCCAACAAGATGAAGAAAGGAGAGGTACAAGACCAAACAAAACCAAATGGAGGCAAAATAAATAATAAGATGAAGTGAAATTACTTAAGGAAACAAATGACTTAAAGAAGAAGCAAACACAAAAATTCAGAAGACACAAACCCTATCCTAGGACCAGGAAGGTACCCACACCCCAAAGGAACCCCAAATGAGAAGAAGAAATGGGCACAAGTGCCCTTCTAGGCTTATAAGAGGGCTAAAGGTTCAAAGGAAGCAAAATGGGACAAGGTTCAAGATAAAATCCACAACAAATCAACCAACCATCTAAAAATTCCACAATTGAAACCAAATGATCCTCAAACATGTTATATCAATTAGCCAAAAGGATTTGAAAAGATTCAGAAGTGAACTAGGTTAAATGGAGGCAAGAACACAAGTGAGGGTAGCAAACTTATATCACAAGTTACAAGACCAAGACTTAAGAAATAAGTTTCCAAAATCCAGAGAAAAAACACATGAAAAGTAAAAGGTCTTAAGAATCCAGATAAAAAAGAATGGGATCAAAACTCAAAATATTGAAACCTATGGAAATTATACAAGGCAGAGTGGTCAAAGAAGAAAATAAAAGAAACTAAGTGAAGTGAAGAATTAATTTGGACATGTGGATAATGGAAAAAAAACAAAATAAAAATATGAAAAAATAATAGAGACATCAAATAACATTCATGATTTTTTTGGGATTTTTTAAGTGAATAGAACTATTTTAATAAAATTGAAATGGAAACTGAAAATAAAAGGAACAAAATGTGAAAAAAGAAATTAAAAGAGAATGGAAGGGGTGTGATAAGCAGGTGTTATACGCTGGAAAATGATTGGGCCTGGGGGGAGGAGGTGCGAATATCAACTAGGAAGGCCCAGTCTGCGTGCAGGAATACATGAATTTATGGTGGAATTTAATTGAATTAAATGGGAAAAGCTGGAAAATGGAGAAACGTTGGATGAATCCAACGCGTCAGCTTGGCCTTCTCATTAATTGAGTTGGCAGTATAGCGTGTGGGGATTGGCTGGTGTACACTAGTTAATATGGACCATATCACACGCGGATTAAACAAAATGAAAAGAAATTAACATGAGACGGAAAGGTCAATAGGGCTACGTGGCGCGTTCTCAAGCACTGGATGGGGTGATCCAAGGGTGGAGACATTGTCTTCTTCGAATGAAACCCTAATTGAACATAGAACAAATTCCGGTGACCGGAGCTAGGGCTCCGGCACCGGAAACCAAACCAGAACCAAAAATCCACCAATAAATGGAAATAAATAACCCAGATTAACTAAATCAACATCACTGAACTCAAATATGGCATCGAAAACACTTAAAACTCACTGAATCTAAGGGATCGAACAAAATAAAGATTGACCATCAAACTTGAAATGCATATATCTTTCACTACAATGCACTAAATTCAATTCTACAAAGTGCAGCATGATCAGCAAACATCAAGGAACACAAAGCAACTCAATAATTTCATTTCCAGAACATGAGATTTCATGCCATACCTGAGGTGAAGAGCTTGATTCAGTGAGCTAGAAAACCAACCAATGCGTGCAAATCACTCCTCTTACTCCTTAGATGCAAAATAAATGCATCTAAGGTCTTGAAACGAACTGGATCTGAGGTTTCACAACAAGTTGCCTTGAAATGGTAAGCTGGCCAAACTTGAGAATAAGCTTCAATGAGTGTATGCTTAAGGATCCTGAGGTTGCCTAGATCACAAATCCATAATTGGTTTGGAGTTTACTTGCTTGTGTCAAGAGAAAAGAGAGAAAATGCAAAGTTGCATGAAAGTTGAGAATGAGAGAATGAGAGAGATCTGAGATTTGATGAAACCCTAATTGTGCTTGTTATGACCTCACAAAGCAATGATGAAAGTGTGAGAAAGAATGCACGAATGAGTAATGAGAAAAGTGTGATTTTGCATAATTTGCACTTGGTGGAATAAGCATGCTATGCTCATGCTCTCTTGGGCCTCTCAGCACATGTGACTTTCATTTTCCACCCTTGATTCAAATCCAGTCATTCCTGGCCCTTAGATTCAAGTGTCACACTTGTTTCATGACTTTTGCCAATTTGCATGTTTTGGAGGGATTTTTTCAAAGTGCACGAAAATGAATAATTCTTTGGAGAAAAATGCTTCAAATGCAATGCATATTAAGTTGGAAACAAGATTGGGCCAGTACCAAGTCACAAAATTCAAATTTGAGCCCTTTTGCATTTGGTGGCTTTTTGAAAAGTGAGAATTTGCCCTAGGAAGCTGAAATTTTCGAAGGCCATATATGGAGATCCAGGAATCCTCTGAAAATGTACTTGTACTTTTTGAAAATGGGAGCCCTTAATCTTCAACTTTTATGTTTGACTTTGGTCCATTTGAAGAATTTTTTATCATGTTAAGGCCACTTGAAAATTAGGGCAAAAGTTGCCAAATTTGGAAATTCCTTAAAACCAATTTTGTACCATTTTTGCAAAACCCTTCAAATCTCCATGATTCTTGAACTTTAGGCATTCCAAACCTCTTATAACATTGTAAGGACCCCTCTTGGCCAAAAAAATTGGGTTAGACCCCTTGAAATTGCACAGTTGACTTTTTAAGGGCTCTGTTGACTTTTTCCTTCATCTGCAAGCAACTGAGGCATTGACTGACTTCCACATGGAATTTTCTCATGAAATTTGACACATAGGATCCTCTTATCATATAAAAGACTTTTACTAAAAGAAATGGCCAAAGTTGTGAGATTATGGTGCTTGAATCTCAAACCCTAATTTGGGTGCACTGTATAGGAGCTTTGCCTTGTCCTGAGACCTCTGATGGTCATGCAATCTTCTGAGCTTTTGCCAATGGACTTGATCTTGTAAATGGAATGTAGACTCACCATAGAACTTGTACAAACTCATTGGGACCCTTGTCATGGCTTGTTGTGCTTCAAGGACCTCCACAGATGACCATATGCTTGATGCTAGGACATGAGGGATGTTATGCTTCATCTTTCCATGATATGATGTTGAGGAAATGATATGAGTATGATGAATATGATGTGATATGATGCTTAAAATGAAGAGGGCAAATTTGGGGTGTTACAGCTGCCCCTATTCAATCATCAGTTAATCTGAAAAGGACGATAGTACGGGCTATCGACCATTCAAGATAAACTGTGGTTGAATACCAAGAAGACCAGAAATTTGCACTCTGACAAAGAATGCGACACTGGGAAATAAACCCAACCAGATGACGCTCTGGGGATATGGAGAAGAAAGCAGACGAGCTTCTTCCAAGTTGAAACTGATATCTGGAATAAGAATGCTAAGACAGACGAGTCTTCAAACAATCCTGTGACGCCAAGAACTGGACAGACGAGTCCTCAAACACTTCAAGAACATAATCTGAGACAGAAGAGTCTTCAAACAATCATGTGACGCCAGGAGCTGGACATACGAGTCCTCCAACATTGCATAAGAGCATGAGACAGACGAGTCTCCTTCGGATTTACTTGTTACGCCAGGATCGGTAATACACTAAAGTCTGTGGGATAGACATGCAACCAAGGTAGATGAACCTTCTTCATATATTATCCGCGGATATATGGTATAAGACAGACGAGTCTTCTTTGAGAAAACCTATTACGCCAGGTGCAGCAACAATAACTGGTGCCTGAGACAGACGAGCCTCCTTCGGATTTACCTGTTATGCCAGGACCGGTAACCATTTTGACATTAATTCCCACTTTCAGGATTTGAAACCTCTTCAATACAGACGAGTATTGGATGATCATCAAGATAACATAGACGAGTGCCAAGAGTCAATGATACAGACGAGTATCAGACGATGATCTGAGAAACACAGACGAGTGCTTCGGGCAATGATACAGACGAGTATCAGCCACTGGTATAGACGAATACAAGAAACTCAAACACAAACAAGCATTTGAAGTAGCAACAGAAGAATACCAGGATAAACAGCAAATCCTCACAGACAGATATAGGCATAACACAGACGAGTGCTGGGATTGATACATACGAGTATCCAAACAAGCAGACAAGCTTCAAGCAGACAAACAACACAGACGAGTGTTGGGGATGATACAGACGAGTATCCACAAATATCAGGCATACCAAATACAGACGAGTGCTGGGAAGTTGCAGACGAGCAACAGCTGAGAATACATATCAAGGCACAGACAAGTGCAACAAAGGATCCAATACCAAACACAGACGAGTGTTGAGAATTGCAGACGAGCAACAACAAATATCATATACCAAACACAGACGAGTGCCGAGAATTGCAGACGAGCAATAACAAAGAATCAAGTACTAAACACAGACGAGTGCCAAGAATTGCAGACGAGCAATAACAAAGAATCATGTACTAAACACAGACGAGTGTTGGAAGTCAACTGTAAAGATATTACATCTCAAAGCACAGACGAGTGCTGGAAATTGCAGACGAGCAAACAGCAACTGATATAACCAAACACAGACGAGTGCTGGAAATTGCAGACGAGCAACATCAAGGTGATCATAAACTACTGCTGGGGACAACAAACGAGCAAATACCGAAGTGATAACACAGACGAGTGTTGAACGATGCAGATGAGCAACAATAAAGCATGTTATATCACTGCTGGGGAGAACTCTGTTTAGGGATAACACAGACGAGTGTTGGGAATTGCGGACGAGCAACAAACAAATGCCTGATTGGCAACGAGAGATACAACTCTGCAGGGGAAGACAAGTCAGGAGGTCTGGATACCTAACTCTGACTGAGGTGATGAATACCCGACTGTATCATCAAAATACCCAAAAGTATGGCAACTTTGTTGGGAAATATTTCACTGACAAAGTGTGTAATAGCAAGCTTCTCAATCAAATGATTTTGATGAAGACAACATGATGATCCATCTATCAAAAAAAGGATGTGCAAAAAGTGTTGAATATTGAAGAATTATTGAAGATCTTATGGACTGAAATAATTCTCAAGGTATATGTTTCAATTTCTTAATCATGCATATAAGTGTTCAAGTTTTTCTCATAAAAAGCATAAAAATATCATTGTGTATTTTAAACTTGAAATTCTGTTTTTGGCTGCAGGAACCGGTTCCTCCCCATGTGGGAACCGGGTTCCACTTTCCTGAAAAGAACATGATTCTGTTTTTAAGACTAGGAACCGGGTTGTCCCCCTCTGGGAACCGGTTCCCCTTTGTTAAAATTCAAATTTTCTTATAACGTTCAGCAGGAACCGGGTTGTCCCATGTGGGAACCGATTCCTACTGTAGAAATTTGAAAAATACTTTATTTTTTCATCAGCACTTTTCATGATAATCTTTCATTGGATCATGGCATCTTTTCATGATACAATACTCTTTTGAAAGGGTGTTTTACACACTATAAATTCTGCATTTTTTTAAATAAACACACACCTTCTTCATTAACAATTCATTTTTATAAATATTTTATTCTTTCAACATTTTCAAGTGTTTTCATATCATTTTTAAGTGAAACTTTCTGCACTTAATTTTCATTGAAAATTATTGTAAGTTTCATATCATTCTTTGAACACTTGTATACATTGTTGAGAATTGTTTCATTTGAAGAGGAAGATCAATTATCAAGATTGATATCAACATTCTTTCAAGACAAAATCTCATTATCAAGAATTATTTTTTTGTTTTACCTTGTTGTCCAAGTTTGTCGGAAACAAGTGTGTGTTTGAAGAGGATTGTTCTTCATTCACTTGATTACCTATAGTGTAGATAGTAAGCATAAGCTGTACAATAATTCTAACTATAGTGAAATCTCTTTCGAGTCGAAAGAGGAGTGGAGTACCTTCGAAGTGTGAAGGGAACCACTATAAATTTCCGGTGTTCATTTTACTTTCAGCACTTTATTTTTCAGCACTTAACAAAAAATAATCAACAACCGGAAACACGATCAAAGAATTGTCGACTACCTAATTCACCCCCCCTCTTAGGCGCACTCTTATATCTTACAGTTGGCATCAGAGCAAGTTCTAGGTAACTTGTTCCTATAGATTCAGATGGCTTCCGCAAACAATGATCGTGTTTTCAAAGATGGTGGTAGTAGCAACAAGCCTCCATTGTTTTCCGGTCAATATTTCGACTTTTGGAAACTCCGTATGAAGGCACACTTAGAAGCACAAGGAAGTGATATATGGGAGGCTGTTCTAAATGGTCCTTTCATTCCTATAACAGTTGTCAATGGTGCTAGTTCATCTAAGCCACAAGTGTCATGGGATGATGATGATAAGAAAAAAGTTCTTTATGACAAAAAGGCTATCAACATCTTACAAAGTGCACTTGGAATGGATGAATTCTTCCGCGTCTCAACATGTACAACGGCAAAAGAAATATGGGACACTCTTGTAGAAACTCACGAAGGAACGGCTGAAGTAAAAAGATCTAGGTTGAATACGCTAAGTCAAGAGTACGAATTATTCCGAATGCAACCGGGAGAATCAATCCTCGACTTGCAGAAAAGATTCGTGCATTTGACAAATCACTTGAAAGCACTTGGTAAGACACTATCAAATGATGAACTTAATCTTAAAGTGCTTAGGTCTTTAACAAGAGAATGGCAACCCAAAGTGACGGCAATCTCCGAAAAGAAAAGCTTAGCAACAATGACATCCGCTACTTTATTCGGAAAGCTTCAAGAATATGAGACGGAACTTGGACTATTGGAGAAACATGAGAACCAAGAAAAGAAATCCAAGAGCATTGCCTTAAAAGTTGATTCCAAAGTTGCAAAGAAAGAAGACAATCCAGAAGAGGACGAAAATTTTATGCTTCTTGTAAAAAGACTAGGAAAATTTTTTGGTGCAAAAAATAATAATGGAAACTCTAGTTACACAAGAAGAAAGAAGTTCTCAAAGAACAAAGAAAAGGAAACATCAACATCTAACGAAGATATTACATGCTATGAATGTGGAAAGAAAGGCCACATTAGACCGGAATGTTCTAAACTCGCAAAGAACCATGACAACAAAGGAAAGAAGGATTTCAAAAAGAAAGCCTACATTGCTTGGGATGACAACGAAATAAGTTCTTCATCGGACTCCGATAGTGATCAAAGCGCAAATCTAGCATTGATGGCATCACATCATTCCGACAATGAAGACGATGAGGTTAGTAGTAATAACTTTTCAATTTTTGATAATGACGCTCAAGGAGCAATTGATGAACTTTTAAGTGAGTGCAAAATTCTGTACAAAACCATTTCATCTCAAAAGAAACAAATCTCAACATTAGAAGAAAATATTGAGAAAATAGAAAATGGTTTTAAGCTTGAAAAAGAAAAATTGATTAGTGAACAAAAACAGAATTGTGTATGCACTAAATGTGAGTCACTCTCTTTTCAAATAGTCCAATTAAAAAGAGTCCTAGAGAGATATGAAAAAGGACAAATTGGATTGGAAAGTGTTCTTAGCAATCAAAGATACTCAAATGATAAAAGTGGTCTTGGTTACTCAAAATTCTCAAAACCAACTTCAAACAAGACCATCTTTGTGAAAGCTAAAGAACAAAATCCTATGAAAGAAAGTGACAAGCATAAAGTAGTTCATCAATATGCTAGAAAGAAAAGAAATAATAAGAATAAATCCTTTTCTAAGAAGAAATCTTATCCTCCTAGATATAGAAGCAATTTTGAACCTACTTGTTTTTATTGTGGTATTATTGGCCATACACCTAATGCTTGCTATGTAAGAAATTTTAGTGTTCCAAGTGGGCATTATGTGTGGGTCAAGAAAGGTGCTAATTATGAAGGACCCAAAGCTGTTTGGGTACCTAACAAAACTTAATTTGTTTTGTAGGTATGCTTGAAGACCTCCTCAAGTCAATGGTATCTTGATAGTGGGTGTTCGAGGCATATGACGGGTGACCTAAGCAAATTTTCACATCTAACGCTTAAGGCCAAAGGATATGTTACTTATGGTGACAACAATAAAGGAAGAATCCTTGGCATAGGCATCATTGGTTCACCGCCTTCAACAACTATAGAAGATGTCCTATATGTGGAAGGTCTAAAGCATAGTCTCCTTAGCATTAGCCAATTGTGTGACCGAGGTTTCAAAGTCAACTTCACTAAAGATGAATGCTTGATTGAAAATGAGGTTACTCATGAGGTTATGCTTAAAGGTAAAAGGGTTAATAATATTTTTCAAATTTCTTTAGATAACTTGTCTTTGAATGTTAGGTGTCTCTTGGCAAACAACAATGAATCATGGTTATGGCATAAGAGATTTGCTCATATTCATATGGAGCATTTGAATAAATTGATCAAGCATGACTTAGTCATTGGATTGCCAAAGATCAAATTCATCAAAGATAGGTTGTGTGGTGCTTGCCAAAAAGGAAAGCAAACTAAATCAACTTTCATTTCCAAGAATGTGGTGTCTACTTCAAGACCACTACAATTGTTGCACATGGATCTTTTTGGTCCATCGAGAACAAAAAGCTTCGGAGGTAATGTTTATGCATTAGTTATCGTTGATGATTTCTCTAGATATACTTGGACATTGTTTTTAGTGCAGAAAAGTGATGCTTTCAAAGCATTCAAGAAGTATGCCAAGCAAATTCAAAATGAGAAGTCTCTTACAATTATCTCCATTCGAAGCGACCATGGTGGAGAATTCCAAAATGCTTCTTTCGAAGATTTTTGTGAAGAACATGGAATCTCACACAACTTCTCCGCACCAAGAACTCCACAACAAAATGGTGTCGTAGAAAGGAAGAATAGGTCTTTGATAGAACTTGCAAGGACAATGCTAAGTGATTCAAATCTTCCTAAGTATTTTTGGGCGGATGCGGTGAGCACGGCATGTTTTGTAAGTAACCGTGTTAATATTCGGCCTATTCTCAAGAAAACCCCTTATGAACTCTTCAAAGGGAGAAAACCAAATATCTCTTTCTTTCACATATTCGGGTGTAAGTGCTTTGTTCTCAACAACGACAAAGACAACATTGGTAAGTTTGACGAAAAATCCGATGAAGGTATTTTTCTCGGCTACTCTCTCTCTAGTAAAGCTTTTAGAATTTACAATAAAAGAACTCTAACTATAGAAGAATCTATGCATGTTAAATTTGATGAATCTAACCCCTCGAAAGAGGATATTGTTTTGTGTGATGATGATGATGAAATTGTAGAAGTTCCTAAAGAAGATGCTTCTAAAGACCTCATTGGAAATCTAGAAGAAAAACAAGAAGAACATCATGATGAATCAATTCAACAAGAGTCAATCAACAATGATCTTCCCAAAGAATGGAGAACACATAGAGATCATCCTATTGACAAAGTTATCGGAGACATAAGTCAAGGTGTAGCAACAAGATTGAATCTCAAAGATGCTTGCTTGAACATGGCATTTGTTTCACAAATTGAACCTTCTAAAATCAATGAAGCCTTGAATGACGACCAATGGATACTTGCGATGCAAGAAGAATTGAATCAATTTGAAAGAAATCAAGTTTGGGAACTTGTTCCAAGACCAAGTAACAAGCACATCATTGGTACAAGATGGGTGTTCAAGAACAAACTTGATGAAAATGGAATCATAGTTCGCAACAAAGCAAGATTGGTGGCACAAGGCTACAATCAAGAAGAAGGCATTGATTTTGAAGAAACCTTCGCTCCGGTTGCAAGGTTAGAGGCTATACGCTTATTGCTTGCTTACGCTTGTTCAATGAATTTTCAGCTTTTTCAAATGGACGTTAAAAGCGCCTTCCTTAATGGATATATCAACGAAGAAGTCTACGTCAAACAACCTCCGGGTTTTGAAGACTTCAAGCACCCTTCACATGTATACAAGTTGAAGAAAGCACTCTATGGTCTAAAACAAGCTCCAAGGGCATGGTACGATCGTCTAAGTAATTTTCTATGCGAAAAAGGTTTTGAAAAAGGCAAGGTAGATAAGACTTTGTTTATTAAACGAACAAAGAATGATACCTTACTTGTTCAAGTGTACGTGGACGATATTATCTTTGGCTCAACCAACAATCAACTATGTGAAGAGTTTGCTTCAATGATGCAAGGCGAATTTGAAATGTCGATGATGGGAAAGATGAATTACTTTCTTGGACTTCAAATCAAGCAACAAAAGGACGGAATCTTCATAAATCAATCCAAATATTGCAAGGAACTCTTGAAAAGATTTGATATGGATAGTTGTAAAGCAATGTCTACACCAATGGGCTCCGGTACCTACGTTGATCAAGATGAAATGGGAACATCGGTTGATATCACAAAATATCGAGGTATGATTGGTTCATTATTATATTTGACGGCAAGCCGTCCTGACATTATGTTCAGTGTTTGTTTGTGTGCTCGCTTTCAAGCAAACCCTAAGGAGTCACATTTCACGGTGGTCAAACGAATCATGAAGTATCTCAAGGGAACGACAAATGTTGGTCTATGGTATCCTAAAGGTAGTAGCTGCACTTTAATTGGTTATTCTGACGCAGATTATGCAGGATGTAAAACTGATAGAAAAAGCACAAGTGGAACATGTCACATCCTCGGAAATGCTCTAGTTTCGTGGTCTTGCAAAAAACAAGCGTGCGTTGCTCTTAGTACAGCCGAAGCAGAGTACATAGCGGCAGGAAGTTGTTGTGCACAAAATCTTTGGATAAAGCAACAACTAAGTGACTACGGAATTGATCTTGGTTGCATTCCTCTCCGGTGCGATAACACAAGTGCAATCAACATCACGAAGAATCCCGTCATGCATTCTCGAACCAAACATATTGACATTCGTCATCACTTTCTCCGGGATCATGTACTTAAAGGAGATGTCGAAGTAACTTTTGTGGATACTCATAACCAATTTGCGGATATCTTCACCAAGCCTCTTGCAAAAGAACCTTTCTACAAAATTCGAAGAGAGCTTGGAATTTTAGATGAAGGTGATGTTTAATTAATGTTTTTTTATCTTGAATCAAGGTACACCTCTCTAAAAATTTATTTATTTATTTCAATATGCTTTATTTATTTAGTTAATTGTTTGAATGAAAATGTTTAGTTTAATTATATGTTCTAGTTTCGTTTAGTTTCTTGTTCAGTTTTCTATGTTTGTGATGTTTAGGCTTATGTCCTATTTTAATGTTTTCAACTAAGTGGAATTTCATGTTTTAAGTTTAAAACTTGTTCGCTTTAACGATATGCTATGAATTTCTTTATTTCATCTTTTCCCCATCCTTTTTGATAATAACAAAGGGGGAGAAGATTTGGTGTATGTTGTTTTGCTCCATTTGTTTTGCAGGTCTTTAATACTTGTCAAATAAACTCACTCCAATAATTCAAGCAACTTATGGACTTAGGGGGAGTCATCAACATAGGGGGAGTCTTGCAAAAACAACATTCCAAGTTTTGGTTGTCATCATCAAAAAGGGGGAGAATGTAATAGCAAGCTTCTCAATCAAATGATTTTGATGAAGACAACATGATGATCCATCTATCAAAAAAAGGATGTGCAAAAAGTGTTGAATATTGAAGAATTATTGAAGATCTTATGGACTGAAATAATTCTCAAGGTATATGTTTCAATTTCTTAATCATGCATATAAGTGTTCAAGTTTTTCTCATAAAAAGCATAAAAATATCATTGTGTATTTTAAACTTGAAATTCTGTTTTTGGCTGCAGGAACCGGTTCCTCCCCATGTGGGAACCGGGTTCCACTTTCCTGAAAAGAACATGATTCTGTTTTTAAGACTAGGAACCGGGTTGTCCCCCTCTGGGAACCGGTTCCCCTTTGTTAAAATTCAAATTTTCTTATAACGTTCAGCAGGAACCGGGTTGTCCCATGTGGGAACCGATTCCTACTGTAGAAATTTGAAAAATACTTTATTTTTTCATCAGCACTTTTCATGATAATCTTTCATTGGATCATGGCATCTTTTCATGATACAATACTCTTTTGAAAGGGTGTTTTACACACTATAAATTCTGCATTTTTTTAAATAAACACACACCTTCTTCATTAACAATTCATTTTTATAAATATTTTATTCTTTCAACATTTTCAAGTGTTTTCATATCATTTTTAAGTGAAACTTTCTGCACTTAATTTTCATTGAAAATTATTGTAAGTTTCATATCATTCTTTGAACACTTGTATACATTGTTGAGAATTGTTTCATTTGAAGAGGAAGATCAATTATCAAGATTGATATCAACATTCTTTCAAGACAAAATCTCATTATCAAGAATTATTTTTTTGTTTTACCTTGTTGTCCAAGTTTGTCGGAAACAAGTGTGTGTTTGAAGAGGATTGTTCTTCATTCACTTGATTACCTATAGTGTAGATAGTAAGCATAAGCTGTACAATAATTCTAACTATAGTGAAATCTCTTTCGAGTCGAAAGAGGAGTGGAGTACCTTCGAAGTGTGAAGGGAACCACTATAAATTTCCGGTGTTCATTTTACTTTCAGCACTTTATTTTTCAGCACTTAACAAAAAATAATCAACAACCGGAAACACGATCAAAGAATTGTCGACTACCTAATTCACCCCCCCTCTTAGGCGCACTCTTATATCTTACAAAGTGAAGATCAACCATGAACTCTATGGGGACAGGATCATCTTCAGACTCAGCTGGGGAAGCTGCTTGAACAAAAATCTAGTTGGGGAGAGAATCTGCTGATTCAAAGCTCTGGCTGAGAAAGACTCTTTCTGAGGATAAAATTCTGATAATTCCAGTTCTGGTGATGTCAGGCTTTCAGGTACCTGCTGGGCATACTCCACTGGGGAAGAATGGATTGCTACTCCACTGGGGAAGAAGAAACTGCTTGGGCTGCCACCAAGGCTTAGCTGGAGAAAATTTCTACTAGAGATGTCAGGCTTTCAGATACCTGCTGGGGAAGAAATCTCTGCTTGGGGAGATACTCCACTAGGGAAAAGTAAATTGCTTGGGAGAATGTGACGCCATCCTGCAACCTGCAACAAAAGAAAACACAAGTGTGCCCCGGGGATTTGCATGGTATGATCTACTCATCCATCGTCACCCGACACTCAAAGAGGGTTACAGTTTCCCTGCATGTCAGTTTTCTTTTCAAAATTATCACCATGTTTAGATGCAATGCTATTTTTTTGCTGAAAATTCAGGACATTTTGCAAACAAAAATAAACACACACAGCTTTTTGACTGAATATTCTTTTTATTGAATGGCCTCTGAATAGGCAAAGATTTTACATCAGGAAGCAACCACCTGGAAAGAGGTAGCCACTATAAAATTGAGAAAAACTATCCTAATGGCAATGTACACGGCATTCCAAGGAGTTCCATTTCTGCTATGACCAGCATGTCTTCGAGACTCTCCATTCTGCTTTGGCTTTCTGAGAGGATGAGGGGATTGTTTCCTATCCTTCTGATATTGTCAAGTTGTACAAAACGATGATGTGGTTCAGATAACTCGGATCGCAGTTGTTCGCTTATTTCCTTGTTTTGCGTGGATCGCCCTTTCGGGTTTTCAATCCACCGGGATACCCTTTTTTGCCTGAGCTGTCCAATGTGGCTTTTCAACTCAGCGGGTGTACATTTTTTTTATTTATTTCCCTAACTTTTGCCCGAGCTTTTTATTCTGTTTTTAGCTCGCCGGGATGCCCTTTTTTTGCCTGGACTATAATTCTGTTTTTGTGTCCAACGGGTCTCTTTATGCGAAGTATTTTTTAACTGCGTCCGAGTTAACATGGGACTGGAAGTCATCTCCATCCATAGTGGTGAGCATCAGTGCTCCTCCTGAAAATACTTTCTTCACTATGAATGGTCCTTCGTAGTTTGGGGTCCACTTGCCCCTGTGATCTGAACCTGGAGGAACGATCCTCTTCAACACAAGCTCTCCTACTTGATACTCTCGAGTACGTACTCGTTGGTCGAATGCATGCTTCATTCTCCTCTGATAAAGCTGACCATGACAGATAGCCGCTAATCTCTTTTCCTCAATTAGACATAGCTGATTGTAACGAGTACGCACCCATTCAGCCTCATCCAACTTAACATCCATCATCACACGCAATGAAGGGATCTCTACTTCAACAGGCAGGACTGCTTCCATGTCGTACACCAGAGAGAAGGGAGTTGCCCCTTTTGACGTCCTGACTGATGTTCGGTACCCATGCAACGCAAATGGTAACATCTCATGCCAATCTTTGTAGGTGACAACCATTTTCTGCACAATCTTCTTGATATTCTTGTTAGCCGCCTCTACCGCACCATTCATCTTTGGTCGGTAAGGAGAAGAATTGTGATGCTGAATCTTGAAGTCCTGACACAAGTCTGCCATCATCTTGTTGTTGAGATTAGAACCATTATCAGTAATGATTCTCTCGGGCACTCCATATCTGCATATGATATCTCTTTTCATAAATCTTGCCACCACTTGACGAGTGACGTTGGCATAAGATGTTGCTTCTACCCATTTGGTAAAGTAATCAATCGCGACCAAGATGAAGCGATGACCATTTGAAGCAGTTGGCTAGATCTTCCCGATCATGTCAATGCCCCACATAGAAAAGGGCCAAGGAGATGACATGACGTTGAGCGGGCTAGGAGGAACATGCACTTTGTCTGCATATATTTGGCACTTTTGGCACTTACGAGCGAATGAACAACAGTCTGCATCCATTGTCATCCAGTAATACCCTGATCTCAGCAATTTCTTTGCCATAGCATGCCCTCCTGCATGGGTACCAAAAGATCCTTCGTGGACTTCCTGCATTAACAGGCTTGCTTCGTGTCTATCCACGCATCTGAGCAAGACCATGTCGAAGTTTCTCTTGTACAAAACCCCATCTGTGTTCAAGAAGAAGCTAGCAGCAAGTCGCCTCAAGGTCTTCTTGTCATTGGAAGATGCCCCAGTTGGGTATTCTTGCTTTTCCAAGAATAGCTTGATATCTAAATACCAAGGTTTCTCGTCAGACACGACGTCTACAGAGAAGGCATGAGCTGGAGCGTCAAGCCTGGATATGTCAATTCTGGGCACATAATTCCAACACAAGACTTTGATTGACGAAGAGAGAGTGGCCAATGTGTCGGCAAACTGATTTTCATCACGTGGTATGTATTGAAGTTTAACTGTCGTGAAGAACGTCAACAGCTTTCTAGCATAATCCCTGTATGGAATTAGATGCTCTTGATGCGTATACCACTTGCTGGTAACTTGGTTGATGACGAGGGCTGAATCTTCGAATATATCGAGGTTCTTAATCCGAAGATTAATTGCCTCCTCTATTCCCATTATGCATGCCTCGTACTCCGCTTCATTGTTGGTGCAGCCAAATGTGATTCTGGCAGCGAAGGGTAAGTGAACACCTTCAGGAGTAATAAGTACGACACCAACTCCACGACCATTGATATTGACTTCCCCATCAAACATCAACTTCCATATGGATTCAGGGTCTAGCCCCTCCTCCGGAAGTGGTTCCTCATAATCGTTTGCTTTGAGGTACATGATGTCCTCATTAGGGAAATCAAACTTCATTGGCTGATAATCATCTTCAAGAGGTTGTTGTGCAAGGTAATCCGACAATACACTTCCCTTGATGGCTTTCTGAGAAGTATACTGGATGTCGTATTCAGTTAAGATCATCTGCCACCTAGCAACCCTTCCGGTTAACGCTGGCTTCTCAAAGATGTACTTGACAGGATCCATTTTGTAAATGAGCAATGTGGTATGAGTCAACATGTACTGCCTCTGTCGGCGAGCAGCCCATACCAAAGCGCAGCAAGTTTTCTCGAGCAGTGAGTATCGGGATTCACAGTCGGTAAACTTTTTGCTAAGGTAATAAATAGCGTACTCTTTTCGACCAGACTCGTCATGTTGGCCTAGCACACACCCCATTGACCCTTCTAGCACGGTCAAGTACATGATTAAAGGTCTTCCTTCCACTGGAGGCATTAGAACTGGAGGCTCCTACAAATACTCTTTTATTTTGTCGAAAGCTCTTTGACAGTCATCGTTCCACCTGACCGTTTGCTCTTTTCTTAGCAACTTGAATAACGGTTCGCACGTGGCAGTTAGATGAGATATGAACCGAGAAATGTAGTTCAACCTCCTTAAAAACCCGCGTACTTCTTTTTCTGTTCTCGGTGCAGGCATATCTTGAATAGCTTTTACTTTGGCAGGATCTACCTCAATTCCTCTTTGACTAACAATGAAACCCAACAGTTTCCCGGAACGCACTCCGAAAGTGCACTTGTTAGGATTCAACCTCAGCTTGTACTTGATCAGTCTATCAAAAAACTTCTTCAGGTTGACCAGATGCTCCTCTTCGTCTCGGGACTTTGCAATCATATCGTCCACATAACACTCAATCTCCTTGTGGATCATGTCATGGAACAATGTGACCATTTCCCGTTGATAAGTTGCCCCGGCGTTCTTCAAACCAAAGGGCATGACCTTATAGAAGAATGTACCCCATGGGGTAATGAACGTTGTTTTCTCCATGTCTTCCGGCGCCATCTTAATCTGATTATATCGGAGAAACCATCCATGAAGGAAAACACCGAGAATTGAGCAGTATTGTCTACCAACACGTCAATGTGTGGCAATGGAAAGTCATCTTTTGGGCTCGCTCTATTCAAATCCCGGTAATCAACGCACATCCGGACCTTGCCGTCCTTCTTTGGTACATGTACAATGTTAGCTACCCAAGGTGGGTAACTAGTCACAGCAAGGAAACCGGCATCCCATTGCTTCTGAACCTCCTCTTTGATCTTCATCGCCATGTCAGGACGAGTTCTTCTCAATTTCTGCTTCACAGGAGGACAATCCTCTCTCAGAGGTAGCTTATGCACAACGATGTCGGTATCCAACCCTAGCATATCTTGATATGACCAAGCAAAGATATCCACATACTCTTTCAGCATACTGATCAACTCTTTCTTGACGTCGGCTTGCAGACTGGCTCCAATTTTGATCTCTTTCTTCACATCTTCACTGCCAATGTTGATAATCTCAATCTCTTCTTGATGAGGCTGAATAACCCGTTCCTCTTGTTTCAACAATCTGACCAATTCTTCAGGGAGGTCACAGTCTTCCTCAACCCCTTCATCAGCTTGGTAGACAGGATTGTCAAAGTCATGCATAGTCATAGCAGGAACGTTATCAGTGGAATCCGGATGATCAACACTGCACAGATGATGTGCTTATTCAGAATCTGCTTATTTTGAAAAAGAGACGCTAACACAAAACAAAAAGAAAAAACACATTGCCATTTTTTTAATATTTTTTTGTGAAAAAGTTTAAAAACAAAGACAGGGAACACAGTTTGTCTGAAAATGTCCTTTTATTTCATAGCAAAATAAGATGCAATACAAAACATGGTGGCCCAATACAATGGATCCAAGCATCTTGGGCAGAATGCTGGATTTGACAATGCAGTATGCTAATAAAAGGAAACAAAATAATTACTCTGAGAGTCAGGTGACTTGTATGATGTCTTCAGCAGACCAGTTTGCTAGCTCCTCGTCGGGCGCACACGGGTGTATCCAATTGTCCCAGTCACCGTCACTGTCCCCATCTTGGCTTGATGTACAGATCTGATTGCGGTCGAGCAACCCAGCACTTGTAAACGTGATGGCTTTACCACTTGGAGTAGATCCACCAGGCTGATACCCTAAGCCAAACTTATCATCTTTCTTTTCCAGCTCCAACAGCTTGCCCCAGCCTTGGGCACTGCCTTATTGAACAACCTCCTTTGCTTCTCTATAGGAATGGATGGATGTTCCCTCCTTCTCACTGCTCTTTTCCACAGGAGTCAAGATGCTGACGTTAACTGCTTCGAAAGCTTGGCATAAAGTTTCATGGATCTCTCCATCCATTTCCACATACTTGAACGTCGACAAGTGGCTTACGAATATGTCCTCCTCTCCACAAACTGTGATAACCTGGCCGTCAACCACATATTTAAGCTTCTGATGTAGGGTTGAAGTAACAGCTCTAGCAGCATGTATCCATGGCCGTCCCAACAGGCAGCTATATGCAGGCTGGATGTCCATGACGTAGAAAACACTTTTGAAAACTTGAGAGCCTATCTTGACGGGCAACTCAACCTCTCCAAAAACTGATCTTCTCGAACCATCAAAAGCCTTGACAATCAGATCACTTGGTCTCAGGACAATACCATCAACGTTAAGCTTCATCAGTGCCTTCTTCGGAAGCACATTCAGGGAAGAGCCTGTGTCTACAAGAACGTGAGACAACACAACACCCTTGCACTCCATAGTGATATGTAGTGCTTTGTTGTGGTTTCTGCCCTCCGATGTGAGGTCTCTGTCTGTAAAGCCTAGGCCATGGCTTGCATTGACACTTCCTACAACAGCTTCAAGTTGGTTGACAGTGATTTCCTGAGGAACATAGGCCATTTGCAGCACTTTTAGTAAGGCCTCTCTGTGTGCGGGAGAACACATCAGCAGTGATAAGATGGAAATCTTGGAAGGTGTCTAGTTCAGCTGATCAACCACCTTATATTCACTCTTTTTGATAATCCGCATGAATTCCTCGACCTCTTTTTCAAACGTACCCTGCCCAGCCACAGGAGTAGTTGATTCATCATTCACAGCTTGCTTTCCTTTGGCTTTGGATGAAGCTTCAGCCTCGGGATCCCTTCTCAGCACAGGGGAAACGAATAAACGACCACTTCTAGTGAAACCCCTAACTCCTCCGACATTCTCTACAGTCGGGTCCACAGCGACAAACTTGCTCTCAATCTTCTGTCCAGCTACATATACATCTGAGCCATAATGCCAGGGAATGGCTTTATCGTCTGTGTACGGAACAGACCCAGGTACGGTGATGGTCACGGGACTAATCTCAGGAGCATAGATTGTAACAGGCTCTCTTCTGACAGGCATGTCAGCTTCGTCATAGAAAATGGTAATAGTTGACACATCATCAGCTACTTCATTACCAACTTTGTTAAACTGTAAGGATCCATCATCAATCAAACTCTGCAATCCTCTCTTCAGCTTCTCACAGCCATTCACAACATTTGAACATTCTTCACAATCAAAGCTACATCCAGGAAACACTTGACCATTTAGCAGTCTCTCTTTCACTACCCTCAAAGGAGTCTCCACTTCTTCAACATTCAACACAAGACTTAACTTGTCACCACCCTCAACAACATTGACTCTTGCCCCTCCATGATTCGGCATAGGGTTCGAATTAACATTCGGCGGTGGTGCAAAGTTGATTGCTTTAGAGTCTACGAGATCTTGAACCTTGTGATGCAAACCCCTGCACTTCTCAGTCGAGTGCCCGGGTGCTCCAGAGTGGAAAGCGTATCGTGCGTTGACATCATAACCAACTGGCAGCTCTCCAGGAGGTGGTGGTGCCAAAGTTCTCAGTTGAATCAGGTTCAAATCTAGCAATCTTGGAAGCAAAGCAGCATAGGTCATAGGGATAGCCTCAATCACCCTATTAGTTGGGCGAGTTTGCCTTGGCTGATACGGTCTCTGCTGATAGTTGGTACGGGATTGTTGTTGATGTTGTTGCTGTGGAGGAGGTTGCATCTGTTGCACTGGAGCAGAAGGAATTGTGACAGCTGCCAGATGCTCATACGGTCTTCTATAACCACGGCCCCAGCCTCGGCCAAATACAACATTTGTCTCACCTTCTCTTCTTCTAGGAGGTCCACTGAAAGCTTTCCTCGCTCCATTTGAGCTGCTAGCACTTGGATCTTGTATCTTCCCCATCTTCAGCAATGTTTCAACCCTCTCCCCAGCAATAACAATATCGTTGAATTTAGTGGCAGAACTGGACTCCAGTCTCTCAAGAAATACACCCTGCAGAGTACCCATAAACATATCAGCCATTTCGTTCTCAAGCAGCGGTGGTTGCACTCTGGCAGCGAGCTGGCGCCACCTCTGAGCATATTCTTTGAAACCTTCCTTAGCAATCTGAGCCATGTGCTGCAATTGCGTGCGGTTCGGAGCCATGTCCAAATTATATTGATATTGTCTCACAAAGGCTTCTGCTAGATCTTTCCAACTCTTGATATTAACTCTGCTGAGCTTCATGTACCATTCTAGAGAAGCTCCAACCAAGCTGTCTTGAAAATAATACATCCAGAGTTTTTCATCATCAGTGTGAGCAGCAATTCTCCCAACAAATGATTGAAGATGGGTCTTCGGGCATGCAGTGCCATTATACTTCTCAAAGGTTGGAACTTTGAACTTGTATGGGATCCTGACCCCAGGAACCAAGCCCAAATCTGTTATGTCAAATCCCAAAGAGCTCTGGGATTGAATAGCTTTGATTTGCTCAGCCATTTCCTCAAACCTCTTGTTCATCTCAGCTCCTTGACCCTCAGCTTCGTCAAGTAGAGTGAACTGCTCGTCCTGATTATCCATCTGAATATTATTCAACCCATCATTGATTATTGTCACCTCTGGCTGTGTTACAGGAGCTTCAACCTGACGTGCGCCCGCACCGGTACGATTATCAGCAGCAGCAGAAGCAGCAATGTTCCTGGTCTGATTCTCAATCATCTCCCGCAGACGCTCTTGGTTCTGACCCATGCCTGCCATCAATGTCATAAAGTTATCCATTCTCAGTCTCAGATCTGCCAAGTCAACTTGCATCTGGTCCATGACTCGCTCTCTGTTAATCTTTGTTGGATACCTGTGCGCAACTGGTTGTTCCCGAACTTTCCGGGGAGCTATAGTGCCTGAAACACAAAACACGTTAGTAACTGAGACACTACCTGCAAAACAAACAAACAGGTTATATGCAATGCAATGTAACTGTTCATGTTCCCAATTTTAGGTATTTGCAATGCCCCAGTTCTGGCATCTACTCTCAGACAATCACTTTCAGTATTAGCTTTCAAACTTTCTCTTTGTTGAGTGTTCAGACATTAGCGGTATCAGACAAACGAGTCTTGCACATTCAAAATGATAACTTGCACATTAATACTGTATATGAACAAACCACTGCCGGCTAAAAGTCAGAATACAACCAGAAATAATCCCCGAAGGGTTACAAGCCAGTACATGAAATAAAGACAAAAGAAATAAAAGCAAGACTCCTACAACAGGCCTGTAGGTAGTCTGAGAAAATAAACTAAGCTAAAGACCCAGGCTCTGCCACCTCTGCTCTGCTCTTCTTGATCCCTGCTTTCAGCTTGAGCTCTTCAATCTCTCTCCTTGCTTCCACCAGAGCTAACTGACTTTGTGCTAGCTGTTGGGTCTTTTCCCTCCGGATGGTGTGGACTTGCTCCACTTCCTCCTTCTTGAAAGCCATCTGAACTTCAAAGAACTCTTCTTTCTCTCTGAACTTCTTCTGCTCTTCCTCCCTTTGGCCTTGCAACCAAGCAATGGATTGTCGAGCATCCTTGAGAGTCTTTAGAGTCTTCTTGCTCTCAGCTTCTCTTTGGGCTTCCATCATACCCAACCTGTGGAAGTGGGCTTCTCTACCAGCAAAGTCCTTCTCTTTGGCTTCTAGAGAGGCTTGGAGCTTCTGCAGCTTGTCTTCAGCTTCATTCTTGGCCCTGTTGGCTTGGTGGTACAGGCTTACCATCTCAGTATTCTCTACTCTGACCTCATGCAGCTGAGCTTCTAGCTTCTTGTACTCTTCAAGGGAAACAGTACTGCTCTGACTAGGCACTTCTCTGGGATAAAGTGGAGCCTCAACTAAAAAAGGCATGAGAACTGCTTCTACATGTCTTTGCAACCATGCAGCATATGGTGGATACGTCTTGGGATCAACTCGACCGAAGTCTTGCTTACCCTTTCTTATCCTGTGAGCCCAGGCTTGGACTGCTTGTTGAACTAACTCTTTGTTCCTTTCAGCAGGAAAGAACAAAGATTCAGCAAACTCTTCCATCTGAGGAGGATCTTTCAAAGGGTAGCCAAACTGTTTTCTGGCTAATGTTGGATAGTAACTGATGACACCTTTCCTTCCCAGCAAAGGTACTCCAGCAAACCTTTCGCAACTGACCATCAACTCTTTACCTAGCAGATCCCTGTCATATCCCCAGGCAATATCTTCAACAGTCAACCCCATCAGTCTTCTGGACCATCTCCACTCATCCCTCATCTCCTTGAAGGCACCTGACTTAGGCAACTGTCTAGCAAACCACTCAGCAAATAAAGGAGCACAGCAGACTACTGGACCACCCCTACCCTTCTCATTTCTATAATGAACACTGTAGTAGAAGTCACCCAAAAGAGTAGGCACTGATTGATTGAGATCACCTCCAAGTGACAAACTCTTTCTCTCCAGGGAATAATCTGGACCCATACACCATTAATGCAAGCAAAGCTCCAAAGTCATTCCACTTAGCCTCTGTAGCATACCTCTCTGCCTCTGGGATAAGCACACTCCAGGGGAGTCCTTTGCCTTCACTCTCTTGCAGAGCCTTCCTGACAGCAGCGGCTGGCAGCCTACAAACCTTGGCTATGTCTTCATCTTTAAGCACAACCTCTGACCCATAGAATGGCAATGTCTCTCTGATTGGAACATTCAGCATGCTGGAGATCTCTTCCAATGTTGGAGCTAAGATGTAACCTGGAAAAACAAAGCAACGCAACAGGGGATCATAAAACTGCAACAGAGTATGCAAACTGTCTTTCTGGTCTGCAGTGGGCTTGTCCACAAACTTCAGTATCTAGCCATATCTTTTCTTGAAATTGCCCAAGACTTGATCATTCATCAGACCTGCTAACTTCTGAACACTTTTAACTTCAGGCTGAAGAAAGGTATAATGCACATTCTTTTTCCTTGGAACTCTTCTGATTTCTGCCATGGAGATAAGATTACCAGAACTGGGAGCTGATTAAGAACAATGACCTGAAAAATGGGAAACATAAACAGTTAATGCAAAGAATGATGCAGATGCAATGAAATGCAAGCATATGATCAACTGGGACCATCTGAACTGGACACTGACAAGGGCCCCTCTGAACACTGGCAAACCAAAAGTCCACTGAGTCACACTCTCTGATAATCACAACTCACTGAAGAAGATCTCAGGACCACAATACCAAGAATACCAGAACAAGAACTCCAGAAAACCAGAACCATAGGACCATAGAACCAAAGATCATAACCATAGGACCACAGATCATAACAAGGACCACTGAATAGATGAGTGTATGTTGAGGCCATGGGTTCCTGCACACCTGTAAACCCCTTCCCAATCTCACTGGTAATAGGCTCCAGGTCAGACATCACGGACTCTCAAAGACACATAGGAATAATACTGTCACCATCTCCGAGAAATGGCTCATGACCAAATCAGGGAATTGGTTTGGCATTATATATTACGCAGGGAGGCCTCAGCTGAGTCCAGGACACAAGGTCATCCTATGTGATCCCCAGGTGGGCCCTCGGATGCGAATGGGTTTGCCACAAAATGTGGGCTGCCACTGTCATCACTAAAGAGGGATGTTTCCACAAGGTTCTCAATGATCGGTCCCCAGCTGCACATAACTGTCAGGGTTATGTAATGAGAGAGGAAGATCCCCAAATCAAGACATTTCCAAGACAATCGCAACTTGGGTGTGGAACTCACTACTACCCCCATGACAAGATCTCATGAGGCCAAAGTGGAACCACTCTAAGTCCTATGGTGCACTCGAGCCAGGTACTTGGCTCATCTCTCAAGAACAAGTAACACCCATCCCACCAAACAGAAAACCAGTCCAGACAGTCCAGTATATATACATGATGCAGAAAATAAAGACTAAAAACTGTAAATAAAGCTGTAAATAAAGCTGTAAACAAACAACAATAAAATACAACAAGCCACAACAAACAAACATCAATCAATGAAACAGAAACACACAAGCGCTAGGAGAGACTCACAGGGGAACCAGAGACTCTGGGTTCGATCCCCAACAGAGTCGCCAGCTGTCGCTCCCTGGATTTCCATCCTGGTACAAACGCGAAAGTGGCGCGGAAAAAGAATAGAGTTGCCAGCCAGACATTTTTATCCCGAAGAAAGGGAATGGTAATGCTGCACAAACCAGAAGAAAGAAAGAGGAAGGACACAGGTCCTACGAACCAAAGAGACTGAGTTCGGGAGTCGGTTACGACCTGGGAAGGTATTAGCACCCAGATCGTCCGCCGTACCCGACAGTATCCACACTTGCAAAGGAAACTGTTTCAAAGGGTGAGGGTATGAAAGCTGCAGCAAAGAAACGAAAATGAAAAGAAACTGGAACTGGAAAAGAAATGAATAAGAAAACAAAGAGAAAAAATATAGGGAAAATAAAGATTGTGCTCGAACGGGCCCTACCCCGCTGCCTACGTACCTCATCAGGATAATGAGGATCAGAGACGCCATAGTTCCCCTAACTAGGGGTACTAAAAGGAAATTGCTTGTGAATTAAGGCTTGAACTGCCTATGCCATTGCTCAGGTGTTGCAGACTCGGACGACGAGTGCGTAACCGTCTTGCAAAGTGACAAGTAGGAGCATGTTCGCGTACGGAGCGAATGAGATGAGAAAAGAATTCCCGAAGGAAAGACGCTTATTGTTTGTTTGTGTTTTTTATGAAGCTTTTATGAGTGTGTCACAAGGAAGTGAACTCAAGCTCTTTTCCATGGAATGTGCACTTGTCACTACATTCCAAGATGGAATAATAGAACAAACACACTCAAGTAAGGAGAAGATCCCCAAAACTTGAACCCAAAGATTAGGGCCTTATCTCACTAACTCATTAACTTATTAAGTGTTTTTGTATTCACAGATGAAGAAATGTTTTTTAGGCTTTTCTTTTATGAAGAAGACACCTTGATCAGACTTGTGCATCACAAGGTAAACTTGTACTATCCCAAGATGGGAAGACTACAAGCATACCTCATGGGATAAGGCTATGGATCAAGACATCCCTTCAAACTTAGTAAAGTGTTTTTTAAGAGTTATGAGATGAGAAGAGAAGAAGAACCAAAAGGATCTCAAAGGAAAAATTCTAAAGGGGAACTAAAATAATCCTAAGTGTTAACATGCATGGATGTCCTTGAAGGAAAATTGCGATCTAAACGCAGCGGAAAACAAAAATTTCCTTTAGTGATCCTTACGAATGAGCATGGTCAGTGATATAATCGTTACCTCTTTGTGGCGATTCAGATCTTTGATGCAGCGATCACAAGCGTTGATGAAGTGCAACGCCTCTACTCAGTCCACACGAACAGCTTCCGGTCACAGTGCTAGCTGCTTACGAACGGAATTATTTGAGTGAGAAAAGAGAATCAAAAACGAAATTGCATCAAATGAAAGCTTCATCACAAGGGTTCCTTTTATAGACTCTCTTGTGGGCTGCGGGCTAAAAGCCCAATTCACATGATCCATAATAATATTATATATTATTATAATAAATATATTTATTTTATTATTATTTTATAACCATTATAAAATAACAATAATTATTATTATATTATCCGAATTTCTATTTTCACTTAAGTGCACCGTACCTTACGGTGTTCCTTTGATTTCTCTATCTCTCATCAAACTGTCCTTATGTGTGTGACCCTGTAGGATTTCGTAACGTTGGTAATTATATTAAATTATATATTTAACATAATAAACAGTGAGCGGTATCTAGCAACACATCACTGCTACCCAAGTCACGAAAATGTCATGTGATCTGACAAAACCTTTTTCGTGATAATATATGTTTGTACAATTACCCTTTTGCCCCTATGTCTATATTGAACACAAGGCATACACTGTGTCATCCTTGTCCAATTCAATATTGGGCCCTTAGACATTTCTCCTGTTATGCAGGATTGGCAAATTCCATCTAGGACACTCATGTCCCTCAGCATGCTTCGTGGAGTGCCCATCAACTGTCTTTATGATCATCCAATTACGGATAATGTTTGATCAGCAATAAAGCACCCGACTCTACATCTAGGGTCCATAGTGGTTTCAGGTCGAAGGGTGGTAATACACCATTATCACCATGAGAATAACTTATGACACTTTGCATAACATACTATGTAGTATTCTCATAGCGGGTCAATCCGGTATAAATATTACTCCTAATATTTATACCTATGTCAAGACTTGATAACTCTTTATCCATGATCCATGAGATGTGATCATCAGTCTATCTTCATAATAGTCTCAATGCTTTAATGTTATCCCACTTTGCAATAAAGCTTGACTACAGATATTTTAAGAATAATGTCTTTATGTTTAATGGGATCTCATGATTAAGTCACACTTAACATTTCATTAAACAGACTAACTATTCTAGGGACTTTATTATTCTGAAAGACAAACATAATAAAGAAATGCCTTTTTATTATTAAACGAATAATCCGATACAAGTACCAAAAAGTATTGGCCTCTAGGGCTTACACCAACAATCTCCCACTAGCACTAGAGCCAATTAGGCATACCCTTAATACCCATAGATATAGTATGACCATCATGCTTCTGTTGCGCAAGAGGCTTTGTTAATGGGTCAGCGATGTTGTCAAGTGTAGGTACTCTGCATATCTTCACATCTCCCCGATCGATTATCTCTCGAATGAGGTGATAACGCCTAAGTATGTGTTTGGATCGTTGGTGAGATCTAGGCTCCTTAGCTTGTGCGATAGCACCATTGTTATCACAATATAAACCAATGGGATCCACAATGCTAGGGACTATGCCAAGTTCACTAATGAACTTCTTGATCCAAACAGCTTCCTTTGCTGCATTTGAGGCAGCAATATACTCGGCCTCAGTTGTAGAATCAGCAACTGTTTCTTGCTTTGAACTTTTCCAGCTCACAGCGCCACCATTGAGACAGAACACATAACCAGATTGTGATCTAAAATCATCCTTATCTGTCTGGAAGCTAGCATCAGTGTAACCAATTACATCAAGCTCTTCCTGACCTCCATATATCAAGAATGAATCCTTAGTCCTTCTCAAGTACTTAAGGATATTCTTGACAGCTACCCAGTGAGCATCACCGGGATCAGATTGGTACCTACTCGTTGCACTTAATGCATACGAGACATCTGGTCGAGTACATAACATGGCATACATGATAGATCCTATTGCAGATGCATATGGAATCTTATTCATGCGATCCCTTTCTTCCTTAGTTGAAGGGTATTGTGTTTTTGATAAACACAGACCATGTTGCATAGGTATGAATCCTTTCTTGGAATCATGCATATTAAAGCGTCTCAACACTTTATCTATGTATGTACTCTGACTTAGGCCAAGCAGTTTTTGTGATCTATCTCTATAGATCCTAATTCCTAATATATAGGCTGCTTCACCTAGGTCTTTCATAGAAAAACAATTCCCTAACCAAGTCTTCACTTGTTGCAAGGTAGGGACATCGTTTCCAATGAGTAATATGTCATCTACATATAATACCAGAAACACGATCATGCTCCCACTAACCTTCTTGTAGACACAAGGTTCATCTTCATTTTTGATGAATCCATATTGTTTTACGGTTTCATCAAAACGAAGATTCCAGCTTCTGGAAGCTTGCTTCAATCCATAGATTGATCGCTGTAACTTGCATATCTTTTGGGCATATTGTGGTATGTCAAATCCTTCAGGTTGTGTCATGTACACATCCTCAAGAAGATTCCCATTAAGGAAAGCAGTTTTGACATCCATCTGCCATATTTCATAATCATGATATGCAGCGATGGCAAGTAAAATCCGAACAGATTTAAGCATTGCAACTGGTGAAAAGGTTTCATCATAGTCAACCCCATGAATTTGTTTATAGCCTTTTGCAACCAGTCTTGCTTTATAGGTATGTACCTTACCATCCATGTCAGTCTTCTTCTTGAAGACCCACTTGCATCCTATAGGGTTAACTCCTATAGGAGGTTCTACCAAGGTCCAAACCTGGTTTGTGTACATGGAATCCATTTCAGATTTCATGACTTCTAGCCACTTCTCAGACTCAGGACCAGTTATGGCCTCTTTGTAGGTCACAGGCTCATCTTGATCCATGAGTAATACATCACCCTGATCACTTATGAGATATCCATATCTCTCAGGTTGGTGACGTATCCTGCTTGACCTACGCTGGTCTTGTTCTACTTAAGCAGGTTGCTCTTCCACAACTACTTGTGTTTCCTGCTCTAGTTCCTCCATAGGTGTTTCAATGTTTTGTGATTCTTGAATTTCTTCAAGCTCTATTTTCCTCCCACTGTTTCCTTTGGAAATAAAATCCCTTTCCAGAAAGACTCCAGTTCGAGCGACAAACACTTTGCCCTCAGAAGGATTGTAGAAGTAATATCCTCTTGTTTCTTTAGGATACCCCACAAATAAGCATTTGTCAGATTTGGGCTCAAGCTTGGTTGAAATTTGTCGTTTGACGTAAACTTCGCAACCCCAAATCTTCATGTAAGACATATGTGGTTTCTTACCACTCCATATCTCATATGGTGTCTTATCAACCTTTTTGGATGGAACACGGTTAAGTGTGTAAGCTGCTGTTAATAATGCATGTCCCCAAAAGGAGTTTGGAAGATCGGCGTGACTCATCATGGATCGGACCATGTCTAACAAGGTTTGATTTCTTCTCTCAGATACACCATTCCATTGTGGTGTTCCAGGAGGAGTAAGTTGGGATAGAATCCCATACTCTTTTAGATGGTCATCAAATTCTAGGCTTAAATATTCACCGCCTCGATCTGATCGAAGAACTTTAATATTCTTACCTAGTTGGTTTTGTACTTCATTCTTGAATTCCTTGAACTTTTCAAAGGACTCAGATTTGTGTTTCATTAAATACACATATCCGTATCTACTGAAGTCATCAGTAAAAGTGATGAAGTACTGAAAACCTCCTCTGGCTGGTATGTTCAGTGGTCCACATACATCAGTATGTATGAGTGCCAAAAGATCATTAGCCCTTTCACCTTTTCCTGTGAATGGGGAATTTGTCATCTTTCCAATTAAACAAGATCTGCATGTCTCATATGATTCATAATCAAAAGAGTCCAAGAGTCCATCTTTATGGAGTTTGGAAATGCGTTTCTCATTTATGTGGCCTAATCGACAGTGCCAAAGGTAAGTTGGATTCAACTCATTAGGTTTCAACCTTTTAGTATTAATGTTATAAATTGGCATTTCAAGATCAAGGCCATATAGTCCATTATTCATTTTTGCAGTAGCATAGAATATATCATTCAAATAAATGGAGCAACAATTGTTCTTTATTATGAATGAAAAACCAAACTTGTCCAAACAAGAAACGGAAATAATATTCCTGCTAATTGCAGGTACATAATAACGGTTCTCTAACTGAATTATTAAACCACTAGGTAAAGTTAAAACATAAGTTCCTACAGCTAAAGCAGCAACCTTTGCTCCATTGCCAACTCGTAGGTCAACTTCACCTTTTGCCAAATCTCTACTCCTTTTTAGCCCCTGCACATTAGTACAAATGTGAGAACCGCATCCAGTATCTAATACCCATGATGTAGAAGTAGATAAATTAATTTCAATAACAAAAATACCTGAATTTGAAGTCTCTACTCCATTATTCTTATCTTCCAGGTACTTTGGGCAATTTCTCTTCCAATGTCCGGTCTTACCGCAATGGAAGCAAGTGCCCTCCTTTGCTATTCCTCCACTAGGCTTCAAAACAGGAGGAGTGGGTTTGGGTTTGGCAACTTCCTTGCCTTTCCCTCTACCACCCTGTTTGATGGGCCTCTTGTTCTGTTTCTTTCCATTACTGACCATCAGAATGGATTTCCCTTTTGTCTTCATATTCTGCTCAGCAGTTCTCAACATGCCTAGCAGTTCTGGAAGACTTTTGTCCAAGTCATTCATATTGAAATTCAGGACAAACTGACTGAAGCTCTCTGGCAACGATTGCAAGATCAGATCAATCGCAAGTTCTTTTCCAAGGGGAAACCCTAATCTGTCAAGGTTCTCCACATACCCAATCATCTTGAGTACATGGGGACTTACAGGGGCTCCCTCAGCTAACTTGCTGTTAAAAAGGGACTTTGAAACCTGAAACCTCTCATTTCTTGCTTGCTCTTGATAAAGCATTTTCAGATGTCCGATCATATCGAACGCAGACATGTTCTCGTGTTGCTTTTGCAACTCAGAGTTCATGGTAGCAAGCATGAGGCAAGCGGTTTCATTTGCATCATCGAAATGCTTCTTATAAGCATCTCTTTCTGCCTTTGGTGCAGAACTAGGAGGTTCCTCCTCAGGAACTGGTGTCTCCAAGACATACAGCTTCTTATCGTGCTTGAGGACAATCCTCAGATTACGGTGCCAATCCAGGAAATTTGTCCCAGACAATTTTTCCTTATCTAGGATGGATCGCAAAATATTGTTCGATGTGTTTGTTGTCATGGTAATCTACAAGAGAAATATGAAAATATAAGTATCATTAAAAACAACATATTTAATTAGGCCTTTAATCAAATATGCTCCCACTATTTTATTCAAAACAAATGACCCTTATCATTTGATTCGGAAAATCCCGTTGGAAGACTTTCTAGTGGGTCGAGATCCATGTTTCACTTTGTTTTAAGTCAGCGTTAGGTTGATTACACAAAACTAAGTTATTTAGGTAGGAACTCTTTCCAATTGTATCTCATACAACTCTCGAATATTTTCAATTGGGTGAATAACTCCTTATTCTGATCCATCACATGAATCATTCCCAATTCTTGCTTCTAAACATGTATAATCTTATTATAATTTGTTTAGTTAAGTTTGATCCATTGTTTTAGCAATTGGATATTACAATTATCCCATCACACCTTACTAATATAGAACATGCACCTCGCGTAGGCGAAACCTACAATGCTCGATACTAGTCTTGATGAGTGCTAAAAATTGGAAAGCATAAACTTAATATTTAATTTTGAGGGAATTTGTTATTAGTTTGATCTCACCGGCTTAACATGCAAAACATCTCTCACATGCATCAACATACAATTACATGCATCAACATACATATAAAAAGATACAATTATGGCCCCTAACGCAATTGTTCTCTCAAGCCAATGAGAGAACCTAAGCTAACCTAATAACGATCTAAGCTTCTCCAAGCATGATCTCCAAGGTTATCCTCCTTTAATATTGAATACTTCTTTTTTCTTCATAACATAATATTACATTACATATAAGAAAACTCGTTTTACATACGAGGGAGTGAGATGAGAAAAGAAGTTACATAAAGAGATTGAGAGAGAGGCACGACACGCAGGCCGTATTTAAAAATCCCAAAACAATAATAAAGGATAAACTAAGGCCATAACTGATCACCACAAATAAATAATAATAAACACACTTTTATTATTAGTTTAAAATTCCGATAATTAAATAAACTAAATTAAATTTCGGCTGATTGATCACACTTTGCAGACTTAGCCGGGGGTTCCGCTGCCCGGTCAGCGGACGGTGGTTCCTTGCGGGGTTGTTAGGGGCAGCGCCCCGACGAAAAATTTTATGAACACTTCATTGTATTTCACGTCGTTTCCTGCACAACTTTTGTGCATTTACAACCCCAACCGGAAAAGTCTGCAGCAATACAACACTTGTACTGCCATTAATCCTAATGCAACAATTTCATGTCGTCAAACACAACTCGATTGATAACTCAATATGATAGATCAACATGTCATTGCTTCACCATACTAACGTCGGATTCCGAAGCGAATGAAAATGATGATCTTTCAAAAGAATTACAATCCTTATGTGATTGAATGGATGAAATCAAAACAGTATATCCCATATACCATCTTTGCATCAGAATTTCTTATATCTTATATAAAAGTGATCGATCTAATTGTGTAATCTATGGATGATCAATGTATCGCACAACTTCACCATACTAATGTCGGTTTCTGAAGCATAATCAACATCAATCATCCAAATCGTACACAACAGATGCCAAATTTAATTAATCGTTTATTGTTAAATTCATTCTGTGTTTTAATCGAATCAAATACAGAAAAGACGGAAATTTAACAGCTATCAGATCCATGGTTTCGTAAGTGGCTCTGATACCACTGAAGGAAAATTGCGATCTAAACGCAGCGGAAAACAAAAATTTCCTTTAGTGATCCTTACGAATGAGCATGGTCAGTGATATAATCGTTACCTCTTTGTGGCGATTCAGATCTTTGATGCAGCGATCACAAGCGTTGATGAAGTGCAACGCCTCTACTCAGTCCACACGAACAGCTTCCGGTCACAGTGCTAGCTGCTTACGAACGGAATTATTTGAGTGAGAAAAGAGAATCAAAAACGAAATTGCATCAAATGAAAGCTTCATCACAAGGGTTCCTTTTATAGACTCTCTTGTGGGCTGCGGGCTAAAAGCCCAATTCACATGATCCATAATAATATTATATATTATTATAATAACTACTATTATAATAAATATATTTATTTTATTATTATTTTATAACCATTATAAAATAACAATAATTATTATTATATTATCCGAATTTCTATTTTCACTTAAGTGCACCGTACCTTACGGTGTTCCTTTGATTTCTCTATCTCTCATCAAACTGTCCTTATGTGTGTGACCCTGTAGGATTTCGTAACATTGGTAATTATATTAAATTATATATTTAACATAATAAACAGTGAGCGGTATCTAGCAACACATCACTGCTACCCAAGTCACGAAAATGTCATGTGATCTGACAAAACCTTTTTCGTGATAATATATGTTTGTACAATTACCCTTTTGCCCCTATGTCTATATTGAACACAAGGCATACACTGTGTCATCCTTGTCCAGTTCAATATTGGGCCCTTAGACATTTCTCCTGTTATGCAGGATTGGCAAATTCCATCTAGGACACTCATGTCCCTCAGCATGCTTCGTGGAGTGCCCATCAACTGTCTTTATGATCATCCAATTACGGATAATGTTTGATCAGCAATAAAGCACCCGACTCTACATCTAGGGTCCATAGTGGTTTCAGGTCGAAGGGTGGTAATACACCATTATCACCATGAGAATAACTTATGACACTTTGCATAACATACTATGTAGTATTCTCATAGCGGGTCAATCCGGTATAAATATTACTTCTAATATTTATACCTATGTCAAGACTTGATAACTCTTTATCCATGATCCATGAGATGTGATCATCAGTCTATCTTCATAATAGTCTCAATGCTTTAATGTTATCCCACTTTGCAATAAAGCTTGACTACGGATATTTTAAGAATAATGTCTTTATGTTTAATGGGATCTCATGATTAAGTCACACTTAACATTTCATTAAACAGACTAACTATTCTAGGGACTTTATTATTCTGAAAGACAAACATAATAAAGAAATGCCTTTTTATTATTAAACGAATAATCCGATACAAGTACCAAAAAGTATTGGCCTCTAGGGCTTACACCAACAGTCCTAAGGGTTAGTGAGGTTTCTATCCTAATGAAGAAGGAAAGAAGAAGAAGAAGAAGAATATAGAAGAAGGGATGAGAAATGCCTAAGCCCAACAACAAAGGGTTAGTAACAAATAAACATAAGATGAGAAGATTAGATTTGGAGATGTGGAACTCAATTCCCACACCTCACACTTACCAAGCCCCTGCAAGGTTAGTACACATACAAGTGAAACAAAATGAGCAAGATAACATGCTAACATCACACAATCAGAAGTGAAATGGTATGAACAAATGCACAATGCAAATGCAACTCAAAGAAATGAGGAGAAGAAGTATGCAAGCTTAAGATGCAACATGAAACACTTATGAGAACAAATGCACACCTATGAAAAATGCAAAGCAAAATGCACAAGATATGAACACAAAGCTCACAACCAGAACCAAAACAAGATGAAGAATGGCTTAAGAAGCCAACAAGATGAATAGAGGAGAGGTACAAGACCAAACAAAACCAAATGGAGGCAAAATAAACAATAAGATGAAATGAAATTACAAAAGGAAACAAATGACTTAAAGAAGAAGCAAACACAAAAATTCAGAAGACACAAACCCTATCCTAGGACCAGGAAGGTACCCACACCCCAAAGGAACCCCAAATGAGAAGAAGAAATGGGCACAAGTGCCCTTCTAGGCTTATAAGAGGGCTAAAGGTTCAAAGGAAGCAAAATGGGACAAGGTTCAAGATAAAATCCACAACAAATCAACCAACCATCTAAAAATTCCACAATTGAAACCAAATGATCCTCAAACATGTTATATCAATTAGCCAAAAGGATTTGAAAAGATTCAGAAGTGAACTAGGTTAAATGGAGGCAAGAACACAAGTGAGGGTAGCAAACTTACATCACAAGTTACAAGGCCAAGAATCAAGAAATAAGTTTCCAAAAATCCAGAGAAAAATAACATGAAAAGTACAAGGTCTTAAGAATCCAGGGAAAAAAGAATGGGATCAAAACTCAAAATATTGAAACCTATGGAAATTATACAAGGCCGAGTGGTCAAAGAAGAAAATAAAAGAAACTAAGTGAAGTGAAGGATTAATTTGTACACGTGGATAATGGAAAAAAAATAAAATAAAAATATGAAAAAATAATAGAGACATCAAATAACATTCATGATTTTTTTTGGGATTTTTTAAGTGAATAGAACTATTTTAATAAAATTGAAATGGAAACTGAAAATAAAAGGAATAAAATGTGAAAAAAGAAATTAAAAGAGAATGGAAGGGGTGTGATAAGCAGGTGTTATACGCTGGAAAATGATTGGGCCTGGGGGGAGGAGGTGCGAATATCAACTGGGAAGGCCCAGTCTGCGCGCAGGAATACATGAATTTATGGTGGAATTTAATTGAATTAAATGGGAAAAGTTGGAAAATGGAGAAACGTTGGATGAATCCAACGCGTCAGCTTGGCCTTCTCATTAATTGAGTTGGCAGTATAGCGCGTGGGGATTGGCTGGTGTACACTAGTTAATATGGACCATATCACACGCGGATTAAACAAAATGAAAAGAAATTAACATGAGACGGAAAGGTTAGTAGGGCTACGTGGCGCGTTCTCAAGCGCTGGATGGGGTGATCCAAGGGTGGAGACATTGTCTTCTTCGAATGAAACCCTAATTGAACATAGAACAAATTTCGGTGACCGGAGCTAGGGCTCCGGCACCGAAAACCAAACCAGAACCAAAAATCTACCAATAAATGGAAATAAATAATCCAGATTAACTAAATCAACATCACTGAACTCAAATATGGCATCAAAAACACTTAAAACTCACTGAATCTAAGGGATCGAACAAAATAAAGATTGACCATCAAACTTGAAATGCATATATCTTTCACTACAATGCACTAAATTCAATTCTACAAAGTGCAGCATGATCAGCAAACATCAAGGAACACAAAGCAACTCAATAATTTCATTTCCAGAACATGAGATTTCATGCCATACCTGAGGTGAAGAGCTTGATTCAGTGAGCTAGAAAACCAACCAATGCGTGCAAATCACTCCTCTTACTCCTTAGATGCAAAATAAATGCATCTAAGGTCTTGAAACAAACTAGATCTGAGGTTTCACAACAAGTTGCCTTGAAATGGTAAGCTGGCCAAACTTGAGAATAAGCTTCAATGAGTGTATGCTTAAGGATCCTGAGGTTGCCTAGATCACAGATCCACAATTGGTTTGGAGTTTACTTGCTTGTGTCAAGAGAAAAGAGAGAAAATGCAAATTTGCATGAAATTTGAGAATGAGAGAATGAGAGAGATCTGAGATTTGATGAAACCCTAATTGTGCTTGTTATGACCTTACAAAGCAATGCTGAAAGTGTGAGAAAGAATGCACGAATGAGTAATGCGAAAAGTGTGATTTTGCATAATTTGCACTTGGTGGAATAAGCATGCTATGCTCATGCTCTCTTGGGCCTCTCAGCACATGTGACTTTCATTTTCCACCCTTGATTCAAATCCAGTCATTCCTGGCCCTTAGATTCAAGTGTCACACTTGTTTCATGACTTTTGCCAATTTGCATGTTTTGGAGGGATTTTTTCAAAGTGCACGAAAATGACTAATTCTTTGGAGAAAAATGCTTCAAATGCAATGCATATTAAGTTGGAAACAAGATTGGGCCAGTACCAAGTCACAAAATTCAAGTTTGAGCCCTTTTGCATTTGGTGGCTTTTTGAAAAGTGAGAATTTGCCCTAGGAAGCTGAAATTTTCGAAGGCCATATATGGAGATCCAGGAATCCTATGAAAATGTACTTGTACTTTTTGAAAATTGGAGCCCTTACTCTTCAACTTTCATGTTTGACTTTGGTCCATTTGAAGAATTTTTTATCATGTTAAGGCCACTTGAAAATTAGGGCAAAAGTTGCCAAATTTGGAAATTCCTTAAAACCAACTTTGTACCATTTTTGCAAAACCCTTCAAATCTCCATGATTCTTGAACTTTAGGCATTCCAAACCTCTTATAACATTGTAAGGACCCCTCTTGGCCAAAAAATTTGGGTTAGACCCCTTGAAATTGCACAGTTGACTTTTTAAGGGCTCTGTTGACTTTTTCCTTCATCTGCAAGCAACTGAGGCATTGACTGACTTCCACATGGAATTTTCTCATGAAATTTGACACATAGGATCCTCTTATCATATATAAGACTTTTCCCAAATGAAATGGCCAAAGTTGTGATATTATGGTGCTTGAATCTCAAACCCTAATTTGGGTGCACTATATAGGAGCTTTGCCTTGTCCTGAGACCTCTGATGGTCATGCAATCTTCTGAGCTTTTGCCAATGGACTTGATCTTGTAAATGTAATTTAGACTCACCATAGAACTTGTACAAACTCATTGGGACCCTTGTCATGGCTTGTTGTGCTTCAAGGACCTCCACAGATGACCATATGCTTGATGCTAGGACATGAGGGATGTTATGCTTCATCTTTCCATGATATGATGCTGAGGAAATGATATGAGTATGATGAATATGATGTGATATGATGCTTAAAATGAAGAGGGGAAATTTGGGGTGTTACACCTACCACCATCCATGTACATTTTTGCAATTTCTCCTCTCCAAGCCTAAAGAATCACTCACAAAGTCTCAGCTTCGGTCACAACCTCATTCTTAACTTAATTGTTCACTATATAAGTTTAAACACTCCAAACCTGTCTCATAATCGCTCATTTTCAGATCTGGTTTTTCTGGCTCATTTTTGAAGTTTTCCAAAGTTCTCTTAATTGGTTGGTGCAATCTCTAAACTATCAATTATTCTTTATCCTTATAGCTCAAAGAACACTTATATGGTCTTATTTCGTTGCTGGAAGTTGAAGAAGTAGTGGAATTGTCTCCACCAGGTAACCTTGTTCAAGACCCATCTCTCTCATTCTTAGGATTTAAATGATTTAGAATGCATCATGCATATGTAGTAGAGCCCTACAATAGGTAGGAGATGGTTGTTTGCTTGATTATGAGATTTGGCTGCCATGTTTTTTTTATGAAAACCCTTGTAGATCTGTGAATGTTTGTGCCATTTTCTCATTGTTCTAGCTTTTATTTCACGTTATATTTGTGATGGTTGTGATCCTCTCGTTGAGTACTTCATTTTTGGTCTTTATACTTTTAATTTTCGTTGAGATTTGAGAGAGATATGTTGGAATGAAGTGTTGGGTTCATGTTATGTTTGCTTCAGTTTTCATGTATGGGGTTGATGGTTTTTTCACAGTTTTGTAGAATGCATGAGGAAGGGGATGGCATGTTGGCAACGTCTGATTGAAGGGGTCACGTTTTTGTCATGTAGTGCTTTAAAATGAACATGACCAATTGATATGGGGTAGCATTACATGTGCCTTTCTTCAACATTTATTGTTTTATTTTATTTTTATAAAATACTGATTGTAATTAAAGGTAAGTGAGTTTCGTGTGGGCCTTGCCTCATTTGCTGTTTGCACCACCCCTTGCTAGGCCCATCCGCACATATAGCACATTCCATGTTCATTTTGTTTTCATTGATACACCATTGCCTTATTTTCTTTTATTTGCTTGTTTCATTTGTATTTTTTTATATATATTTATGATCATTCAAAAATCCCAAAAAAATTCATGAATCATCTTTAGACTTTTATAAAATTTTTACAATTTTTATTTTATATTTTGACCTCTGAATTAATTGGTAATTGATTTTCTTTTTGGTTTACTTCTTTCATGAATATCTCAACTTATTAATTTCACATCTCATCATCATTTCAATGTTTAAACTCCATTCTTTTTGCATAATACAGAGGACACATTAAAGATTTTAAAAAAAAAAAATTCCTAATTTTAAAATCATTTTTTCATGCATTTTGAAGCCTTTCTTTGATCATAATCACCTTGAAACCCTAATTGCTTTGGTTGTTTGTTTGAAGGACTTGTCTTGTGGATATTTGTGAGATTTTTTGGTATGGTGTTTGCCCTTGGCTGAGATCCCTTGTGACCTAATTTAGTATTTTTGGAAGCATTTTTTATATTTCTTTGGTTTGTGTACTTCTTTTATGAACTTTTCTTGATCATGTTTGGTCACTTGTTTGAGAAGGCACTTGTGACATTGTATAAGATCTTGTGTGTGACTTCTTAAAATGTCATACACCCTCTGACCTTTATGTTTGACCATCCATCTTTCATGTTTTGTGTTTACCTTGCATGACAAGTAATTTCATTTCCATGTTTGAACTATGTTCACTTCACCTCACTTCTTTTGTTATCCACTCTAAATGCTTGGACTTGTCGTTATGTTTTTTGTATGACATTTGTATACCATGTTTAGGAATATGTGTAGGTTGTTTGTATTCTGATTTTGACTTGTTCTGAAGCATTCTTGCATGATAATTTCGCATATCCACCCATTCTTCCTCTTTTCCTTCCTTAAGGAAATTCTTGGTTGTTTTGCCACTTGTGGGCATTCTCTTTGCTTGAGTTTGGTTGATAAATGTTATATGTCACCTCTAAGATGTACATTCTGACTTTATTGATTGTGGTTTGGTTTATGACCTTCCTCTTTGGTTTGTGACTTGTTTGAGTCTTCTTAACTTCATCTTATGTCATGTGCTTAGCTAACCTTTGTTTTCTAGGGGATTATGGTAAGTCATATGTGTGTGTGGGCACCCACATACAACTTCTTCCTTCATATCTTTAAATTCTTTCAAGTTGTGATTACCTTAGCTTTGTGTTTTTCTTGCTTAACTTCATCACTTCCCCTCTTAGAAGCAACTTATCTTCTTTTGAGAAGTGAGTTATCTTCTAACTTCTTCTTCTCCCCTTCTTCTTCTTCTTCTTCTTCTTCTTTCTTCTTTCCTTATTATTCATTAGGATAGAGTTCAAACCACACTAACTTAGGTATCCCATGCATGATAACTCTTAGGATTATTAGTCCCCCATTAGACTTTTACCTTTGGTTCTCTTTGTCTCTCTTTGCACCTAATAAAGGATTAGTCTTCTCATGTGCGAAGGGACTTTGCCATGGGGTACTTGCACACATTCTATACGGGGATGAGGTGTAGGGTACCTATCATGATGAATAAGTCTTAGCATGAGGATTATTCACAAACAAAAATCTAAAAAACACTTTGTAACACAGTGGGAGAACTAACTTGGGTGTTTTTGTATTGACAAAAACTATATGCGGATAGCAAGAGTTGCCACCGGCTTTTATTTTATCCAATAAGGAAAATGAATAAAAGAACAGGAAAGACCTTTTTTTTTATAAAAAAGATTTGAGTTCGGGGGGTAAGTTATACAAAGAGAAGGTGTTAGCACCCATTGTATCCATGGTTATACATGGGCTCTTAATTACTTAGCTCACTTTACTTTTGCTTGAAAAAAAGTGTAGTGTGTGATTAGAAAAATATTTCAGAAGTCTTTAACTTTGTAATGATCCTCGTATGGATATATACAAAGTGTTTAGTTTAAAAATATTTGAAAGTGTGAGGTGTGGAAAGTATTTTGAAAAAGGAGTGAGCAAGCACTTAAAAACTACTTACCCTAAGTTTGTAAGGTCTTTCTTGTTATTTCTTTCCTTTAAGGGTAGGATTGTCCTTACTATTAGTGAGTAAGTAGTTTTTATCTTGGATGTTTAAAGAGACAGGCGTATGGTCATCGTATGGTCATAAAAGGCAACCTTGTAGGGGTATCTTAGTAATTCGAAGGGACTATCATCATTTTTCTGTAGGGTCATCGAGGGATGAGATCATTTGTTTGTAGGCAGCTTTTTACTAAGATACCACCACGTTCGTGGGACTTGACCATGATTTTGTAAGGCAACCAAGAGAGGAAACCCTAAGAGGTGCAGATGGAAATCATATAACGATCGACTTACGTGTGTGAATATTAATTTCAAATTTTTATCTTTTGAATTTAGTGGGCCAAATCCAATTAATTTAGCATACAAGTCTTTTCACACCCTAATTTACTAACCACACAGTTATATTTTTGCAGAAATTAAAAGCAGAAAGTAAAGGGTTTTAGGCTATTACATCATAGGGGATTATACCCTTCACATTTTGCCCCCGAATGTTTCGGACTACAGTCTCTTTCTCTTCAAGGTTCACGGGATTAATGTGCGTAGACATAGGCATTTTAAAATCTTGAATGTTGTGACTGAATTGGAAGGATTTACTGCTGTTGTTTGTGAGAATTAGGTTATTGCCATTAAAGGTAATCCAATGATAGTTCTTTGGCAGAAGTTGAGAAGGCTCCAACCTGTTTTGCGTGCACTCAGTAAGCCCATTTACAGTGTACACAATGATATTCTTGCTACTAGGTATGCCCTTCATATAACTCAGCAGGATTTGGTTCACGACAGATTGAATGAATCGAAAAAGCTCAATATAAAGAATTTATCAGAGAATCTCATCAAACTTAATGAGCTGGAAGAAAAGATCCTTAGCCAAAAGACTAAAATAGATTGGCTTAAGTTGGGGGACGACAACAATTCATTCTTTCATGCTTCTCTTAAAACTAAATTCCACGCAAATAGTATTAACTCTCTGACTGTCTCTGATGGAACTTGTGTTTCTGGCCAAACTGACCTTGAAGTAGCAGTATTGGATTATTATGGTATTTTGATGGGAAAGAAAGAAACCAATTTAAACTATATAGATCTTACAGCTATGAGAGATGGATCTCATTTGAACATGGAACAACGCCTTTTCCTCACTGCTCCTGTCATTGGATTGGAAATCCTTGAGGCTTTGAATGGGATAGGTGATTTGAAATCTCCCGGTATTGATGGTTATGGTGCCAGGTTTTTTAAGTCTTGCTGGCACATCATTAAGGACGATGTTATTGATGCAGTACATGAGTTTTTCCATAAAGGCTACATGTATCATGCTTTCAATTGCACTTTGGTAACTCTAATTCCAAATATTGATGGTGCCACCTCTATGCAAGATTATCGTCCTATTGCTGGCTGCACAATGTTTTACAAGATTATCTCTAAGATTTTAACTACGCGACTGGGTAAAACTGTTGGCAGTATTGTAGGAAAGAACCAGACAGCTTTCACTCTCGGTCAACAAATTCATAATCATATTTTGCTTGCGCAGGAACTTCTCAACGGTTATGTTAGGCATGGTGTTTCCCTTAGATGTATGATTCAGCTCGACCTTCAAAAAGCGTATGATCTTTTGGATTGGAAGGCTTTGGAATGTATTCTTAAGGAAATTGGAATCTCTGCTAAATTTATATCCTAGATCATGCTTACAGTCTCTACAGTTTCTTATAAATTCATAGTCAATGGATCCTATTCATCTATTATGCGGGCAAAGCGAGGCTTACGTCAGGGGGACCGCCTCTCACCCCTTCTCTTTGTTATCACAATGGAATACCTTCATAGGCTTCTCCTTAAGATGCAAAATGATCTGAACTTCAATCATCATCCAAAATGCGAAAATCTCCGCCTCACAAATCTCACTTTTGCTGACGATGTTCTGCTATTCTCTAGGGGAGATATCCGGTCTATTAGTATGCTAATGGATACTCTTGCAATTTTTTGCACTTCTACAAGCCTTTCTATTAACCCTCAAAAGTGTAAGATCTTCCTTGGTGGTGTTGATGAAAGCACTAAAAGGCAACTCATAAATATGACAAACTTTGATCAAGGTCAGTTTCCGTTTCGTGTAAGAAGCTCAATATCCATCAATACATACCTCTTGTGGATAAGATAGTGGGTCGAATTAATCATTGGAGTGATGGGCTAATGACGTGTCTACTTATGCGTCTAGCGGTATCTTACTGCAAGTGCACAGCCTATCGAAGTAATATTTAAGATTATCGATCCACAGGGATTCTATGGTTACCTAGTGCTAGATGAACTTTCTAGTTTAGCTAAGGCGAATGGTTGTCACGATTTTTTGTTGGTTTTTAAGACTATTAAAGGCGGAGTAAAATTTAAGTTTTAATTAAATAATTCTAAGGCGGTCGGTATGTAATTATATTAACTTAGGTGGGTCAATCTAACCTAGGCTTATTTAAGATGTTCACTTAATCTATTCGGTAGAGATTACTAGTTTAAATACCCTCAACTCACACTCTCGTGGTCTTATATCAGATCTTATCCCTAAAGCCCTATGCCTGCTCTCGCTAGCCCATAAGTGTTTAGAGGTAATTTTTGGAAACTAAGTAATTCTAATTTATCTTAAAGCGCTCTCGCTGTGTTTAATTTAAATGCCTAACTTTAGCTATCTGGTTAAAATCTCACACTCTCGTGGTCTTGACCTAACCTAATACTCTTTTCTTACTCTCGTAACAAAAAGGTCTTTTTACTTAAAAAGTGTCAGCCAGAATGTTAAGTGATTAATTATTTTTAGCCTACGGTTATATTTTACCGGTTAAGTTTGTTCTAACTACATACCGCCCTAAGGTGTTTAGCTACTCATTTTTGTTGAACCAGACAGAGGCAGAGAAACAGTAAACAAAATATTCATGGCAGAAAAATAAATAAATAACATAATATTAAATTGCAAATAATAAAAACCTGGTTAACAATAAAATGGCAGACTCCTTCTTCCACAGACCGGAAAGCTCGGAGTAATTGGCGGAAATCGAAAATAAAGCAAAATCTGAAGGTTTAGAAACAAGTAATTTTTATAACAATTTCCTGATGTTGGAAATTGTTATAGGTTGGGTTTGGATACAATAAAAATAGAATACTGAAAATAATGCTGAAATAAAAGGGTTGCAAAATAATTCGGCAGAGCTTCCGCAGGAAATTGATAGAAAAAATGCTCTGTACATTCTTCATGAACTTGATGCTATTTATAGAACTTCAATTGGGCTGGATTTTTGGGCTTCAATTGGAATGGGCCTTGCTATTTTTGTGGAGAAAATGTAGGTAGTGGCAAAAATTTAGGAAACCACTTCTTCACGTACTGCCTTCACGTTGCCTTGGTCAAAAACCTAGATTATACGTTGTCACGGTCGTGACACTTCTCTCACGGTCGTGAGGCCTCATTTTGGGGTGTCACGGTCGTGACACCCTTGTGACGGTCGTGACTGCTGCAAAATATGCAGTTTTGCAGGAAGCTTCATTTCTTCATCTTTTTATGACCGATTTTGTTCCTTTTTCTCTTGATTCATGATTTAGCTCCACATAATGGTGTACCTGCAAAACGGTAAGAAAAACTCGAGAAATCGAGTGTTAAAACGGTAATTATTCGATAAAACGCCAATGAAAACTAGCAATATAATCGATACGTTTTCTCGTTATCAAACTTCCCCAAACTTAAACCTTTGCTTGTCCTCAAGCAAATAGTCGGTTGAAAATCGGCGGACAAGATGTTATTCACGCATACTCCTAACAAATCAAACGAGGGATCGTTTTTGTCGGATGATCCGATACTTTGATAGAACATTACCGATACACTAATGACACAAGCAACAAGCTATGTCGTCGACTTCCCGTTAAATGAGCTAATCGGCAATTACTTTACGATTTCACCTAAAGTTTTTCGATCTTATTTCGCCCGGTTTCATTCTAGCGCAATCACATTAAGCCCTTTGCCTTAGCACGCACGTAGTGGAGTAGCCGGTTAGCGACTTTGATCCTTTTTAAGCACGGGGTCTGGTACACGAGTGTGGTAACCCTACATTTTGTATCCGAATTGGAGGTTGTGGGGGATCGAGCCGTAGCACGCCCTACCGAGTTCAGAACCAGTACCTCTGAACCAACCCGCAATGGACTCCTTCTCATATTTCTCGTTTCTTATATGCGACCGTGTACTTTGGTGCAATTTCTTTTCATTTTGCATCGAGATATGAAGGATCATTATTGATTAGGCATCAAACGCTTATATTCATCGGCTCCCCACGTGGTTTGTGTTCAGACGGTGCTGACTGCTAGTATAAACTACTCGGGGTTACTTTCGAACTGAAACTAGAAGTGTACTCGTAATGGTAATCGGAGATGGAATCGCTTAAGTAGGAAGTCAAAGTTGTCAAGATTGTATTGGTCTTGTTTAATCGTTCTCGGCTTCCTATTTACGATTTCGTAGGTAAGTCGGGTAATGCGAATAATTAAAATTTTTCGGTTATGGCTAAGTAAGCGGGAAAATTCGAAACTAAAGAAAATATCATAAAGATTTTTTTTTTTTGCACGCTTCATTAACTTACTAAAGGGAAATACAATGGAATTGAAAATACAACGAAATGGAAAAATGCGAAAAGGGAAAAATACGGAAATGAAAGGTACCTCTCCCACACTATATCAGACATTGTCCTCAATGTTGTGATATAAATGCGGTCAAAGTACAACACAAACGACAAAAACTAAAAACAAACATAGGAAAAACTAAAACTATGGCTACTGAGGACCGCGGGGTCGGCTTCTGGTACGGGAGCGGCGTCTGGAAGGAGTCGCTTCAGGATCAGAACCGGTGCTGGTGGTCCCAGTGATGTCGATACGCAAGGCTGCTAACTCGCCAAAAATCGCGTCAAATCTCTCATTAGTAGCTGCCTGGTTCGCTGCAATAGTGCCGAGCAAAGCATCGTACTGCTCCTTATACCTACGCTCCAGTGCGACATTCATCTGGTTTTGCTGATGAATCGCACGGAGGACGTCCTCAAGTGTGATGTCCTGTGCAGGAGGCTGTCGGGTAGATGTCTCTGGTATATCCTGGACAGGCTCACCTGCATCCATAGCGTCCTGCATCTCATCCGCAGGGAGATCTGCCTGATCATGGATAGGAGCGTGGTCAGCAGCATCAGGTAGAGCAAAGAGCCAGTTGGCTCGGCTGGATGGGTCGATGCGGTCGCGGGACGGCAGAGTGATATGGTGAAATATGGTGCCATGGACAACAGGGCTATACCTGCCATCCTCTCGCTGCGCAATCAGGTGAGCGGACCTGCAATAACTCTTGGTAAGGTATTCTGCGGCTAGATGAGGCTGATTAGCAATCGCGTCACCAAGCCCCAACTGAATGGCGAGGGTGGTGACGATGCCGCCTATGAAGAACGGGGTGGAGCCTCTGTGTGCAATGGCCTGGATGTGGTAAAGCATGAAAGGGGCAGCATTGATCGGCTCGTCATTAAGAGCACAATGCAAGAATAGAAGCTCCTTGGAGTTGAGCTTATGGTTGCTCTCTCGAGCGAAGATGGTGTTGCAGATGACTCTGTGGAAATAGCGGATGGCCGAATTGTGAATGTGAGTGGCGTTGAGGCTTTGGAAGGCTGATGCACGGGTGTTGGTTAAATCGTGCCATAAAGTGAAAGCTTGTTCACTAAAGTTATCGGGCACGCGACGATGAGCTTCAGTTCCGTGATGGAAGCCTAACAACTCGGCGATCCTGTCTTGCGAGAGGTTGAACTCTTGGCCATGCAATCTGAATTTTGCAAAACCAGTGAGCTGACTCAAAGAACCGGTGCCGGTGACGTAACTGAATGAACTTAAGAACTCCAGTGTCAGAAGTTCGAAGGTTGGCTGAGGTTGACTGCAAAGGTCCCAGAGCCTGACTTTTTGGAGCAGGTTCGTAACACTGGCTAGCATTCCGAGTTCCCTCAAACACACAGTGTCAATGTAACGCGTAGGTTGCACACCGCGGCTTTGGAATCGGAGAAATCGTTCTCTCTGAGTTTCTCCAGCATCACCTTCTCTAAAAGTGATAGAATCCATTGCATGCAAGAGCTTAGAGTGAAGAATGAAGATTTTTGAAGTTTTTGTGAAAAAATGATAAAATGAGAGAAAAAATTGATTCGGGATAAATGATGGAGAGTGAGAATGTAGTAGGTTGTGATAATGGGTGGTTAATGAGATTAAAAATGGTAAATGGGGGGTTACGGAGGTTAAGAAGAAGATGGGTAGTTTTTTAGGAAGTTATGGAGAAGAAGAAGGAGAGGCACGAAGAGAAACAGTTCTGTTTCTCACGAATTCTGGTATAAGGGTCGTCACGGTCGTGACAGGGGTACGACGATCGTGACACTCAAAAAGAGCGTGTCACGATCGTGAAGGGCAGTGACGACCGTGAGGCTTGCAAACTTGAAATATTTTCCAGAAAAACGCTTTCTCACTTGTTTCACATAATTTATATTAATGTATTTTCCTCACTAACTCTCATATTAATTTATAAACACCACATGGTATAAATGTTCAACACAGTACTTCAATAACTTGCAAGGCATGAGAGATTTGTATATATAATGAATAAATGCAAGCATAAGAGTGCATAGAATGAAAAATACATAAATTGCTAAAAATGGAGAAATTTTGGAATTAAAGATGCATTGCATAAAGTACTTGAAAATGAAATTACATAAATGGAAAAACGATAAGAAATTGTTGCGAAAAATAAATCTAACTAGAAACGAAAACAATGAGAAAATAAACTAAATCACTTATAACATTATCAAAAGCGTTTCTTCAAGTCTTCGATGGCGGAATTCAAGTGATAGAACTGTTCGCAGGTTATGTCAGTCAATCCTATAATATCCAATCGCATGCTTTTAATGTCTTCTTTAAATAAGTTAATGTCAGTTTGGTAGGCATTGAGAGTGTTCATGATGTTCTGTAAGTTGTTAGCATAATCTCCGTGATTCACTTCAGGGGTTTCATAAACTTCTTCAGTGTGGCCAATGTCATGGTAACCAGGAGGTGTCTCAGGGTCAGTTTCGACATCGGTCATTGTATCATCTTTTATTTTGTACGACTGAGGTGTTTCAGGAGTGGGTGGATAATCAGGTGGGTTTAACTCATAAAGCCAGTTATCCTTATTATGAACACTTACTTTAGCATGGTTAGGCAAGGTAAACAGGGTTACTACCTCGTTCCGGATTAGGTACTCAAAAGGTGGATGTCCTAAATTCCTTATGATATGTCTATTGAAGCAGAAGTTAAGATCCATAGGACGGATGCTACCTAAACGGTTGCACCTGTGCAATTGGTACCTAAGTCCTAAAGCATCAGCAATCATGGTTACAAGACCTCCTACTAAGATAGGTAATTCAGGTTCTTCTTGGATACGGGTGAAGGTTTGCATCATGAAAGGTACACCATTAACAGGCTGTCCATTAGTAAAACATGACATAATAAATATTTCATCTTTAGAAACTCCGGTAATGTTTTCTTCTTTTCCAAAGAATGTGTGGGCTAGGAATTTATGGAAGTAACGGAGGGCAGGATTATGGATCTCATCATTATTCATGCCATTTGGTTCAGGGTGGTAGTTTCCGGTTAAAGTCCCCCAAAAGAAATCTAGCTCAATATCCATCAATTCTACCTGTGTGGTAGTAAAAGCAAATGGTCCACTAGGGAATCCTAACAAGTCAGCTAGTTCTTTATGGTTAAAGTCATATTCTATTCCAAACAGGCGGAAACTAATAAATCCTTTCCTAAATCCAAAACCGCGCTCAGGTAAGTAAATTAAGGAGCTAAGGAACTCAAGAGTGAGCTCGCGGTAGGTCACAAACTTATGTTGGATCAATGAATTCTCCCATCCGAGTCGGTTAAGCAAGTACATAATGCTATCATGTATTCCTAAGGTTTCCATAGTCCGATCATCCGGGTACAGGGTCAAATCCATTTGCCTCTGTGATAACTCTTCAAATTTCATTCTTTGGTTCCTACCTCTAAATTTGGTTTCCATATGGTTAATTGGTTGGTTAGCCATGGTAAGTGCAAATATGGAGGAAACAAATCAGGAGAAGAAGGAAAGTGGAAAAGACTTTTAGAAAATCTGTAAAAAGTGATTTAAGGTAAAAATAAGAAAATGAAATGCATAATGTAATGGCAATAATAGTAATATAAAATAAACTATAAAATGACAAAACAAATAGTAAAACAATAAATAATAAAAATGATAAAGAGAATAATTTAAATAATTTGATAAGTAAATGGGTTGCCTCCCACTAAGCGCTGTTTTTATCGTCTAAAGCCTGACGTAATGCTTAAGTTTAGATTAATCAGGGGAATTAGTGGACAACTCTAAAAGCTTTAGATTATTCGCATAATCTTTATTTTCAACTTTATGATAATGTTTTAAACGTTGTCCGTTTACTATGAATGGTTCACTATTCCTACCCTTAATTTCTATTGCTCCACTCGGGAATACTTTAATTATTTCAAAGGGTCCTGACCATCTAGATTTTAATTTTCCAGGAAAGAGCCTAAGTCTTGAATTAAAGAGGAGTACAACGTCTCCCACACTAAATTCTTTCCTAGATAGGCGTTTATCATGCCATCGCTTAGTTCTTTCTTTATATATCTTAGCATTCTCATAAGCATCTAACCTTAATTCTTCTAATTCGTTAATGTCTAGGATTCGCTTTTCTCCTGCAGCATTATAGTTTATATTGAGAGTTCTAATTGCCCAATAAGCTTTGTGTTCTAGTTCTACTGGTAGGTGACAAGATTTTCCATAAACGAGTTTGAAAGGTGTAGTACCTATGGGTGTCTTGTAAGCGGTCCTATAAGCCCATAAAGCTTCATTAAGTTTAGATGACCAATCTTTCCGAGATATGGCGACAGTTTTTTCTAAGATTTGTTTAATTTCTCTGTTTGAGACTTCGACTTGTCCACTTGTTTGTGGATGATATGGTGTAGCCACACGGTGTCTTACTCCATACTTAGATAGTAATTTGTCAAGTATTTTTGAGATGAAGTGCGAGCCACCGTCACTTATGACGAGTCTAGGCACACCAAATCTGGGAAAGATTATATTTTTGAAAAGCTTTATTACTACTCGCGTATCGTTTGTAGGAGAAGCTATAGCTTCAATCCATTTCGAAACATAATCAACTGCTACGAGTATGTAATTATTACCGAAAGATGATGGGAATGGTCCCATGAAATCTATTCCCCAGACGTCAAAGATTTCTACTTCTAATATTCCTTTTTGAGGCATTTCATCTCTTCTTGAAATATTGCCAGTGCGTTGACACCGATCGCAATTTATAACAGCGATGTGGACATCCTTCCATAGATTAGGCCAGAATAAGCCGGCTTGCAAGATTTTTGCACAAGTTTTGGAAGTACTTGCATGTCCACCATAAGGAGATGAATGGCATTGAGCAATGACATCTTCTATTTCTTCTTCAGGAATACATCGGCGAAAGATTCCATCTGGTCCTCTTTTGAACAATAATGGTTCATCCCAATAGTAATGTTTCAGATTATGAAAGAATTTCTTTTTCTGCTGATAGGTTAGATCGGGTGGAAGAGCTCCTGCAGCTAGGTAGTTGACGATGTCAGCGTACCATGGCAGTCCTACAGTTGTCTGGATTGTTTCCACGGATTCTGGTTCGTTTATATCTAACCGAGCTAGGTCGCTTCCTAATTGTGCTATCAGCTGTTCATACGGAAAATCATCGTTAATCGGCACTTGTTCAGGTTTAATACCTTCTATTCTAGATAAATGGTCCGCTACGACGTTCTCAGTACCTTTCTTATCTTTTATTTCTAGATCAAACTCTTGTAAAAGTAAAATCCATCTTAAGAGTCTTGGTTTAGCATCTTTTTTAGTTAATAGATATCGGATAGCAGCATGGTCTGTGTAAATGATTATTTTCGCTCCAACAAGGTAAGAACGGAATTTGTCAAGCGCAAAGACAACTGCTAACAATTCTTTTTCGGTAGTGGCGTAGTTCATCTGGGCAGAATCCAAGGTTCTGCTGGCATAGTAGATCGCATGAAGTTTCTTTTCCTTTCTCTGGCCTAGAACTGCGCCTACAGCATAGTCACTCGCATCGCACATGATTTCAAAAGGTAATCTCCAGTCAGGGGGTTGCATGATTGGTGCGGTGATGAGGGCTGTTTTTAGAGTTTCGAATGCTTTAAGACAATCTTCGTTGAATATGAACTCAGCGTCTTTCATTAATAAACCAGTAAGAGGTTTAGTGATTTTCGAGAAATCTTTGATGAATCGTCGGTAGAAACCGGCGTGTCCTAAAAAGCTTCGTATTTCTCGAACGGTTTTAGGGGGTTGAAGATCTTTTATGACTTCAATCTTAGCTTTATCAACTTCAATTCCCTTGTCTGATATTACATGACCTAATACGATTCCTTCGTTGACCATAAAGTGACATTTCTCCCAGTTAAGCACGAGGTTTACTTTTACACATTTTTCTAATACCATTTCTAAGTTTGATAAACATCCTTCAAAACTTTGCCCGCATACAGAGAAGTCGTCCATGAACACTTCCATGATGTTGTCTATAAAATCTGCGAAGATTGACATCATACATCTTTGAAAGGTTGCAGGAGCGTTGCATAATCCAAAGGGCATTCGTCTATAGGCGAACGTTCCATAAGGGCATGTGAATGTAGTTTTCTCTTGATCATCTGGATGGATAGGGATTTGGAAAAATCCTGAGTAACCGTCAAGATAACAGAAGTAGGAATGCTTGGCTAATCGTTCTAACATTTGATCTATAAAAGGTAGTGGGAAGTGATCTTTTCGAGTGGCTTTGTTTAGTTTACGATAATCTATGCACACTCTATATCCCGTCACTACTCTTTGCGATATCGATTCGCCTTGAGCGTTCTTCACAACAGTGATACCTCCTTTCTTTGGCACTACATGTATTGGACTAACCCATTCGCTATCAGAGATTGGATAAATTATTCCGGCATCTAATAATTTCTTAACTTCCTCTTTTACTACAGTGCTAAGGGTTGGGTTAATTCTTCTTTGAGATTCTCTGGAGGTTCTGCAATCTTCTTCTAGCAGAATACGATGCATACAAACTGAAGGACATATTCCTTTGAGATCAGATATGTTATATCCTAATGCAGTCGGATATTTCTTCAAAACATCTAGAAGTTTCTTTGTTTCTATAGTTCCTAAACTGGAATTTATTATAACTGGTCTTTTACATTCAACGTCTAAGAATTCGTACCTTAGGTTATGAGGTAAAGTTTTTAATCCTAATGTAGGTTTATCCTTACTTGGCATAGGATCCGGTGTAAGTGCTAAACTTTCGCTTAGACTATCATCCTGATATGGTTTACGCCAATTATCATCTTCGAAAATCGGAGGGATTTGAATTTTCATTATTTCAGAATAAGTGGTCTCTTTTAGTTCCATTTCTCTTACACATTCGTCAATTACGTCCAATAGATAGCATGTATCCTCTATAGCTGGTGATTGTAAGAATTGTGTTAAAATAAATTCAACTTTCTCTTCACCCACTTCAAAGGTTAGCTTTCCTCTTTTTACGTCTATTATAGCTCCAGCAGTGGCTAAGAATGGTCTTCCTAGTATGATAGGTGTAGTGGAGTCCTCAGAGATGTCCATGATTATAAAATCAGTAGGGATATAGAATTGTCCTATACGTACTGGGACGTTTTCTAGTATGCCTACAGGATATTTAACAGAGCGATCGGCTAGTTGAACGGACATTTTAGTTGGTCTTAGGTCTCCCATGTCTAGCCTTTTGCATATTGTTAAGGGCATAACACTGATACTGGCTCCTAAATCGCATAGAGCTTTGTCAATGACGAATTTTCCTATTACACAGGGTATAGAGAAACTTCCTGGATCTTTTAGCTTAGGAGGCATTTTATTCTGAATTATAGCGCTACACTCGGCAGTAAGTGTAACTGTTCCGTTATCCTCTATCTTTTTCTTATTAGATAAGATTTCTTTTAAAAACTTAGCATACGAGGGTATTTGAGTAATTGCTTCTGTAAACGGAATAGTAATATTCAACTGTTTCAGAAGTTCGACAAATTTCTTAAATTGACCCGTCGTCTTGGAATTTATTAATCTTTGAGGGTACGGAATTGGTGGTTTATAGGGTGGTGGAGGCACATAAGGTTGTTCTTTCTCCACTACCTCTTGATTGTCAGCTTCCTTTTCTTCTGGATCATTCACCACTTCAGTCGGTTTATCCGGTTGTTGGTACATGGCTGGATTGTCAAGTCTTGGATCGGTAGGTCCGTCAAGTTCCTTGCCACTTCTTAATATCACAGCGTTAGCATGTCCTTTCGGATTAGGTTGAGGTTGTCCATGGAACACTCCAGCTGGTGCAGCAGTAGGTGCTTGTTGTTGAGCTACTTGTGAAATCTGGGTTTCTAGCATTTTGTTATGTGTAGCTAATGCATCTACTTTGCTCACTAATTGTTTAATCTGCTCATTAGTGTGAATGTTTTGGTTTAAGAAGTCCTTGTTTGTCTGAGATTGGTTAGCTATAAAGTTCTCCATCATCAACTCAAGGTTCGATTTTCTAGGGATACTAGGAGCAGTCTTTTGATATCCTGGTGATGTAGCTGGTGCTTGACCTGGCGCGTATAAAGCGTTGTTATTCTTATAGGAGAAGTTCGGATGATTCTTCCAACCTGGGTTATATGTGTTTGAGTAAGGGTTTCCTTGAGCATAATTCACTTGATCCGTGGGAGTTCCTGTCAATAGTTGACAATCAGAAACTTCGTGTCCTGAAACTCCACATAACTCACAGTTAGGTGTTACTGCAGCCACGTTGGCTGTTGGTGTTATGGCCAAGTTGTCGATCTTTTGGTTTAGTTGGTCAAACTTCGCATTGACTTGGTCCATACTACTTACTTCATACATACCTCCCTTTGTTGGTTTCTCAGTTGCGACTCTCTCGCTTCCCCAAAGGTAATGATTTTGAGCCATACTTTCGATAAGTGCATAGGCATCATTATATTCTTTGTCCATCAATGCACCGCCCGCGGCAGCGTCAATTGTCATTCTTGTATTGTACAAGAGTCCATTATAGAAGGTATGGATGACCATCCATTCTATTAATCCATGATGTGGACAAAGTCTCAATAGATCTTTATAGCGTTCCCAAGCTTCGAATAATGATTCACTTTCTCTTTGCTTAAATCTGTTGATCTGAGCTCTCAGCATAGCTGTCTTGCTAGGTGGAAAATATCTGTTCAAGAAAACTCTCTTAAGCTCCTCCCACGTAGTTACTGAGTTCGAAGGCAGAGATTGAAGCCAAGCTCTTGCTCTGTCTCGAAGCGAAAAAGGAAATAAACGTAGTCTAATAGCTTCTTGGGTAACTCCATTGGCTTTTACGGTATCTGCATATTGCACAAAGATCGAAAGATGAAGATTTGGATCCTCGGTAGGATTTCCGGCGAATTGATTTTGTTGCACGGCTGATATCAATGAAGGTTTTAGTTCGAAATCGTTTCGGTTGATAGCCGGCGCTGCAATGCTCGAATGCGGTTCAGCTTGCGAAGGACTTGCGTAATATTTGAGTGGATGAGTTTGTTCTTCAGCCATCTCTGCGTCCTTTGATGTTACGACTGGTTTAGGCGGATCTAATTGAAGATCTGGAATACTGTAACTTTTTTCGTAATCGAATATACATCTTCTTACGTGTAAGAAGCGTTCCGATTCAGGGATTAGAGGTTGCAAGTCTTCGCTTTTAGAGCGAGTACTTGGCATACACTCGGAAATTAAATTAAATTAAGTAGTTGATACCTTAGTCTAGACAATGCTACCTAAGTGCACTAGTAACTAAATTAAGGAATCCCCGGCAACGGCGCCAAAAACTTGATGGGCTAAAGACGTGTCTACTTATGCGTCTAGCGGTATCTTACTGCAAGTGCACAGCCTATCGAAGTAATATTTAAGATTATCGATCCACAGGTATTCTATGGTTACTGTCACACCCCAAATTTTACCCCTAATCGCTCATATCATAATCATACTTTTATCGCATTTAGCAGGATTTTTTCCCGATTTCATTTTCTGTTGTTTTCTTCTCATTTTCTAGCTTTCAATTTTTTCTAAATTTATTTGTTATTTTCTTTTCATTTTCAAGTTCGCATTCTTAAATTAATTTTTATTTCATTTTCGAGTTTTATTTTTGAATTTATTTTCTATTCTTCAATTTTTAATTTTATTCCATTTTCAAGTTGTTATTTCTAAATCTAATGTCAATTTCAATTCATTTTTATTTTTTCTAAAGTCCAAACTTATTTCTCAAATTCTAAAGTTAGTTTTTAATTTCAATTATTTAAGTTTCTAAGTTATTTCAATTTTAAGTTTAATTCCTTTTTTATTCACTTCTAATTCAAATTTTAATTTTTAACCATTTATTCCATTTTAATTCATATCCACATTTTTATTTTCTAAATTCCAATTTATTTCTCAAAGTTCTAAATTAATTTTAATTCCAAGTTATCTATTTAAGTTTATGAGTTATTTTCAATTTTAAGTTTATTTCTTTTTAATTCATTTCTAATTTAAGTTTTTTCATTTAGATTCTAATTTAGAGTTCTCTTTTCAAGTTTCAATTTCAAATTATAATGTAAATAATCAAATTTATTCCATAATATTTGTTTTGTTACAATTACATATATGATAGAAAAAAAAGGAAGAAAATTGTATAAAAAAAAATTCAGCACAAGACTACAAAATGCAACAGCTCCAAATCTGCCCCAAATCAGCATGCAGCCACCAACCAAAATCCTGCTCCACTCACAGCAGCAAATTCAGACTGCTGTCCCCTTTTCCTCCAACCCTTCACCTACAAGCAAGGCAAAAAAATTCAGTCCAAAGGCACTACAAATCAGTCCCAAAGTTCAGCCCTTAACAGTCATAAACATACACAAACTTAGCCTCAAAAAAAACCACTGCAAACACATTGCAAACACTACAAAAATCAGCATCAAATATCCCCCCCAAACAGCCCTCTACACACTACAAATCACCTCTCAAAAACCACATAAAACAGCCATAAAAAAAACCTGTTACATTCACAAAATACACCACATACAAACTCACCACAAAAACAGTCTCAAAAAATCTTAAGACACCAAAACAACACCAGAAAAATCAGCAGTTTAAAACCAAAAAAAGAAGGAGAAAAGAGATTGGAACAAGTCATCACAGAAGTTCAGCAACAACAAGCAAGTTCAGAGGGATTAGGAGGCTACCATTTGTGGACTCGGCACCCCGATAACATTCGGGCCGGTAACATTTTTTTTTCCTTTCACCTCTTTGTCTTTCTCAGCTTTGTTCATATTATGACCATGTTTATGTTTGATTCCGAATAGTTAGATTCATTTTTTTCCAATTTCATTTCATCACTCTCCATCCTGCACACACACAAAAAAAACAGCACTGCATCAAACAGCAAAAATATAGACTAACAGCTAATACAAATAAAAAAAAAACAGAAAAGTCACAAACACATCACTTCCGATAACTCTCATCAACACCACAAATCCGAATCACCTTTGACACCCTCGTTTTCTTGTATCAAGACCAGTAACCCAGCACTAAAAATCTCCAAACCCTTCACTGTGAACAACCAAAACCAGTAGCCTTTAAGCAACTCAAATCGTCCTCCTCATCTTATTCACCCATGTCTCACAAATAACAACAAACCTAAACACAGACGCGAAACCATCACCGTCCACACAAACCTGTTTCAATCCAAACACAATCCGTAAAACAATCCCAAACACAAACAAAAAAATCAAAAACTCCAAACCTGCTAAATCAACCTCGCCTTTCTTAAAGTTATAAACCATACAGCCACACAATCCAAATCCGCTCCCACTGAATTCCCCTTCCAAACACAGTCTCTGTTACCATGACACCTCAACATCATACAAACCGCAGCAAAAACAATAGTCACCGTCTTCATCGTCACCATCAACATATCTTGTCAAACCATACTCAAACAGAAAAGAAATCTCCACTGCAACCCTTTCACAAACAGAATTGAATAAACCAGAAATCTTGCCCAAAGCCATCTCTCAGACCCAGTCCAAAACCTTCAAAGCCGCCTCGAAACCAAACCTGCAGCCTTTCCTCACCAAGAGCTAAAACTCAAAAACCCAACCACTGAAATCAAGCAAACCTTCCATAAAATCACCACTCTTTCTTCAACCATAAACACACAAACATCAAGAAATAAACGAAAAATGAGAGATCCAGACAAAGTAAACTATGTTCCAAAAACAGCATCAAACAATCCCCAAACCCCTCACTAATCCGCAGCCACCCTCATTCAGAACAATCGTTCGAATCTCGCATCGCAAAACCTTACATCAAGCTATTTCACAAACCAACCCATCACCCTGAAAACTCATAACTCCAAAATACCCAAAACCAAATTGAAATCCAAACCGGGTGAAACCTGTGAGCGAATATACCTTGAAAACGCGACTGAGAACCGTGGCCACATATCATTTTTTCCGTTGAGAGGAACTCATCTGATTAACCACGAAGCCAAACCAAACTGAGAGTGAGATTCGAGACCGTGAGTGTCTCATCGGAAAACCGAAACCACCTTGGGCATCTTGGGTTACCGCCGTGTGAATCACACGTCCGTCAAAACACAGACCCATCGCCGCTATCAACCTTCGACCGACAAAAAGCCCCTTTCAAACCACCGTCAGAACAGAAACCTAAGCCGCCACTTCAAAACCACCAGCAAACCCAAACGAAAACTGACCCACAATCCGCCTTCATCATCTTGAACCGCTCAAACGCCGGCCGTCCACCCCAATCGAAACCGCCGTGAAATCCGCCCTAGCCCCTCCGCGAAACCCTTGGTCCGTCGCCGCCGTAACTGAGAGGGAATGTGCGATTGAGAGAGAGACAGATGCGAGAGACTGAGTGAGAGCCGCTGAAGCAGAGAGACCCGAGCGCGAGGGCTGAGAGATCGTGAGGTTTTTTTTTCCGGTTCTGAATCGCAAATCAGGAGAAGAGAAACATGTGCTTTTGTTCCATTTTCTTTTAATCACGTCTAAAAATTGGTTTCTTTTTTTTAATATGTTTTTATTTATTTATTTCAAAATTTGCTTTTCTTTATTTGAGATACTCATAAGTTGGGTTGGGTCATACATGTTTCTAATCACACCCTGTGTCCAGCGCACCCATCCCCTCTTTATTTATTAAATTTTTTTTCATATATTGTTTCTATAAGTTTATTTGATTATTATTTCTTTTATTTTATTTTGATATTAGTTTATTGGTTTAGAGAAAAAATGTTATAAAAAAAAATGTATAAGTATTATTATTTTATTATTATTTATTTTGGGCCGATGATATTACAAAAATCACGATAAATCATTTTCGATTGATCGTGACCAATATGAGGCCATGTTTTTTTTATTATTCTTTTCATTCCATTTAATTCATTTATTTATTCTACTTAGTTTATTTAATTTATTTATTTCTATTTCATAACTCATTTCATTTATTATTAATTATTTATTTTTCACGTCTTTACACCATATTAATTTAATTTCAAAATAATAATTCCTTGGTCCAACGCCAAGTTTCACTTCACATACACTCACACACGTAAGTCGGTCGTTTACGATCGCCATCTGCACAGTTCCTTACACTGCACAGCTTTTTTTAACTTAAACAATTTGTCGCACTGCGCTTGTTTTCCACCCCAGCATTCTCGATCCATATATCGAGCCATAGCCAGTTACCAAGCCCTTTATCTTCGCATTGTCCACTTACTTTATTTACTTCATTCAGTTATTTTTGCAAGTAGCAGCCTTTGCCTAGTCTTAGGAGCTTGCACCACCATTTATTTACTTTCCATTCTGTTGTTTATGCATTTCAATCCAAAAGGGAAAGACTCCTGCAGTTGACTCAATGTCATAGGAAGTTTAGCAATCCCTAGTTCCATTTTGACCTTAGCAATTAGGTCCTTCTTTTTTCTTTTGACCTTAGCAATTAGGTCCCTCATCCTTAGGTCCTTAGCCATTAGGTCCTTAGTATTTTATTTCATAACTTTTTGTGACTTTCTTAAAGTCACGTGAGTGTTTGCCATAACACTTACCTTCCCCCGCGAACCTTGAGCGTAACCAAGTGTTCGTTAATCCTTAGGAGAACTACGAGTGCTCTGATTCTATACTCGATACGTAGGCATCGATGCGATGTTGTGCGAGCACCATTAGAAATAAAACCTTAGGTTCCCATAATTTTAACAAGCAATAAACAACAATAATACAAACATTAACAAGAGGTTCCCGTAGGATACTGCGGATGCTTAGGATGCTAACACCTTCCCTAGGTATAATCAACCCCCGAACCTAGTTTCTCCTCATTTAGGGTTTTTACGATCTTTTTCCCTTTTCCTTTTGGATTAAATTAAAGTCGGTGGTGAACATTAAATGTTTTGCGATTCAAGCTCACTTAATAGCTTGGTATCCGATTCTCACCGCGACAGAAATGGCGACTTCACTGGGGACTCTATTTTTGAGGGTTAAGCCCACCTTGTTTATTTGTATATTTGTTGTTGTATTGCTTGTTATTATTTGGATTTTTTTGTTGGGTGTTCCATGTGTGGTGAGATAAGTCCTAACCCGGACTTGAGTGCAAATAAGATAGGACGGTGGTATATTCAAGAAGGCTTGTAGGGAGTTGAGTCCCGACCAAGTTGACTTGAGACACCACCACTCAGCGGAGGCTTCCTCGGATGTAGTTTTGTTGATCGAGTTCAGTCGTGAAAACATTACTATATTCGACTTGAGAGCCATTAATGCTGAGGACCGTAGAACATTTACCCCCACTTGGCCTTTTTAGGGATGTAGTGCGATGACTATGAGGGTGCCAATCCGAAATAGTTGATACGCGATACTACACTCGGATGAGACTCTCTTGAGAATATTACTGATTACCAAGTCGAGTTGGGAAGTCGGTAATATCCGAAAGATGGGACAGTGATTCTGGGAACTTTTAGAACCCGTTGTACAGGTACAAATAAACCCATAGTACATACCTTTTGGGAGGGTTGAACCTTTGACCTCATGCAAGCTTTGAACCTAAGCCTTGTTTGTGTTTGTGTGTTCATTGCATTCACGCATCATGAAGCATCATTTTTACCATTTTTATTCAAGGAACTCAGAAACTCTATCTTTGCAAATATCATAGGTATCATCATGGACTTTGGAAGAAGAAAGACTGTCAAGTACACATTCAAAACTCCCGAACTCGAAGACCTAGTCTTTGTTTTTATTAAGCTATGTTTGGGATTTTTGAAGATGTACTTAAGACTTTGTATCACTTTTTGAATTTAATGAAATCATATCCTTTTATGTGTTCCTTGGTATTTGCAAATTGTTTCTTAAGTTCCTTGAATAAAATTCATTTTTTTTGCATTGCACTCATACATTTGGCATTTCATTTGGCATTGCATTTGCATTTTTTTTCATGAAACTCATTCCCGTCATCTGCTCTCAATTCAACTTTCACACTGAGGCTCTCACGCAAATACTACACTCGAGCTCAAGCCAGAAAGAGGATGGCTGAAAGAGACCTAGAGATGGACAGAGTTAACGAAGAGCTTTCTGATATTCGTGGAGATATGGGTCAGATGATGGAAATGTTGCAGGTTATTCGAGCAAAGATGGATACCCAACGGACTGTGGTGTCAGAAATTGTTACTGCAACGACTGAAGTTGTCACTGCAACGACCCAGCCTACATCATCAGTCATTACCCCTGTGACCTGGCCTCCTTTTGGACTTCCTCATGGATTCGTCCCTCCTCCTCATGGTTTTGCTTTTCAAAGTTTTATTCCTTCTTCTTCAGGGTTTGCTACTCAAAGTTTTATTCCTCCTTCCCAAGGACTTACTGCTCAGAGTTTTATACCTCCTTCGCAAGGGTTTGCTACTCAAAGTTTTATACCTCCTTCACAAGGGTTTGCTACTCAAAGTTTTATTCCTCCTTCCCAAGGACTTGCTACTCAGGGTTTCTTCCCTCCTTCTCAAGGTTTTGCTACTCAGAGTTTTATACCTCCTTCCCAGGGATTTGCTGCTCAGGGTTTCTTTCCTTCGTCCCAAGGCTTAGCTTCTCAAAGTTTCGCACCTCCCTCTCAGGGTATGGCATTTCCTTTTCAAGGTTTTGTGCCTCCTCCTCAGGGATTTGCTGCTCAACAAACTGTTCCTGTAACTAATGAAGAGAATCATGCCGTTGCTAATTTTACACAGGACATTGTGCACACCCGTGCCCAACCGTATTTTAATGACCATCAGGGGTATGAAGCGCCAGATATGTCTGAAAACGGAGATGAGAAACATGTGAAAATGCAAGAGAATTTTGATACCCTTGAAAAAAGATTAAGAGCGATTGAAGGTGACCAGATCTTTGGTGCTGCTGCCAGAGAAATGTGCCTGGTGTCTGGATTGGTAATACCTCCGAAGTTCAAGATACCCACCTTTGATATGTATGAGGGTGCAACTTGTCCTAAGAACCATCTTTTGATGTACTATCGGAGAATGGCTGCTCAGGTAGACAATGATAAGTTAATGATCCACTGTTTTCAAGACAGTCTAAAGGGAATCTCCTCCAAATGGTATTTGACGCTTGACCAGTCGAAGATCCGCAGTTTCCAAGACTTGGCAGATGCTTTCATCCAACAATACAAATACAACATGGACCTCGCTCCCGATAGGAGGCAATTGCTAAGCATGTCTCAGAAAGAGTCTGAATCCTTTAAAGAGTATGCTCAGAGGTGGAGAGGGACCGCTTCTCAAGTAGAGCCCCCATTGACTGAAAAAGAATTAGCTGACTGGTTTGTTGACACTGTGCGACCAGAATTCTATGAGAGAATGGTGGGGAGTATAACTGCTAGTTTCTCTGATTTAGTGGCTGTGGGAATCAAGGTAGAACTCGGTTTGAAAAGTGGAAAGATGAGTAGTGCATCTGGCAGTTCTAGCACTGGCAGTGGAAATATTGGTAAGAAATTTACCGGCAACTTTCACAAGAAGAAGGAAGGTGAGACAAATGCGATAATGGCAGGTCAAAGAAGGAGTCCGCTTTGGCAGAGACCTTCACCTATGGCTCAACAGCAGTATGCTCGTCAACAGCAGTATGCTCATCAACAACAGTATGCCCAACATCCTTATGTAGCGGCGGTTCAACCAGCATTTAATCCACAAGTCCCCATGTATCGGCCAGCTCAAGCAGTACCGATGTACCAACAAGCGGTTCCAATGATTCAACCTTATCAACCGATGATCAACAATCCGGGCTATCAACAAGCACCCAATGCTTCAGCCTACCAGCAGAGGACTCCAGCTCCTCATTCAAATCCCAATTTTCAGAACAGAAGACCAGGTGGAAGGCCTCCTAATCCTCGAATCCCTATAACTTATACTGAGTTATATCCTTCACTGCTGAAGAAGGGTTTGGTTACTCCCAGGCCTTTGGGTCCTCCACCAAGTCCGCTTCCACCAAATTACAACCCAAATGCTCACTGTTTATTCCATGAAGGTGCCCCGGGGCACGATTTGGAGGGTTGTTATGCTTTGAAGTACATCGTGAAAGATTTGATGGAGAAGAATATTCTGTCATTTGGGAATACTGGTCCGAATGTCAAAGATAATCCTTTACCCAAGCATGGGTCTATAAATGCTATTGTTGATGAGTCCGAAGAAGGTTTGATTTTCAATGCCACCGAGATCAAGACCCCGCTTAGAGACTTCCATGCGAAGTTAGTAGAGGCGGGTATACTGAAGAGCTGTCATCAAAATTGTGAAGGTTGTGCTGATAGTCCAAGGGGATGTGAACTGATCTTGAAAGATGTTCAAGCTTTGATTGATGAAGGTGTCTTACAAGTGAGTGGTCATATGAGGAGGAATGAAGTGGCAGTAATTGAACCAATCTTCAACTTGCCGGAATCTAATTCTACCTGGGTGCCAGTGTTCAACCTGCCTGAATCTTCAGGAGTTCAACCTGTCTTCAATACTCCAAAATCTGTGGTGCCAATTTTCAATGTACCTGAGCCGAGATTTGAACAAAGGAGTAACTCTTTCCGTTATGAAGACACTAAAGCAGTTCCATGGAGGTATGATACAGGGAAAGTTCATCAGAAGACTGATAAAGCTAGCCAGAAGGAAGGTTCAAAAGTTGCAAGTACTGATATAGCGGGTGCAGGTCGTTTGACCCGTAGTGGTCGTGTTTATACCCAGCAAGCCAATACGGCTCCGCCTAAAGAAGTCATACCAGCTGTGGTCAACAAAGATAAAGAGGTAGTCTTGGGAGAAGAGGATGCAGAGTTCCTCAGAATCATAAAGAAGAGTGATTATAAGGTGATTGATCAGCTACATCAAACGCCTTCCAAAATATCTATCCTATCACTGCTTATGCATTCTCCGGCTCATCGAAGTGCGCTTCAGAAGTTGCTAGCTCAAGCACATGTTACGCATGATATAACAGTGAACCAGTTTGATGGTGTCATTGCCAATATCACTGCGTGTAACAACCTCAGTTTCAGTATGGAGGATCTTCCAAAGGAGGGCTTGGACCACAACCGTGCGCTCCACATATCAGTGAAATGTCAAGAGGATACTTTAGCAAGAGTTCTTGTGGATACAGGATCTTCATTGAACGTTTTGCCGAAAAGAACACTGGCTAAATTATCTTATCAAGGGGCAGAGATGAGGCCCAGTGCACTGATTGTAAAAGCCTTTGATGGGTCAAGAAGGACTGTCATTGGAGAAGTAGACCTACCAATCCTGATCGGGCCACAGGTCTTCAAAATCACTTTCCAGGTTATGGACATCAATCCTAACTACAGTTGCTTGCTGGGAAGACCTTGGATCCATGCGGCTGGGGCAGTCACTTCTACCCTGCATCAAAAGATGAAGTTTGTAGTCAATAACAAGCTGGTGACCGTGTCTGGAGAAGAAGACCTCATGGTTAGCAATCTTTCATCCTTTACCTATATTGAGGCTGATGAAGATGCTTTGGAAACTTCTTTCCAAGCTCTTGAGATAGCCAATGCTGTCCTTCTGGAAGTAGAGGAACCAAAAGGGAAGGGTATCCCATCTTTTGCATCGCTGAAGAGTACCATTTCCACCATTGAAGAAAGAAGCTATGAAGGTTGGGGTGATGTCATCGAGGTCAAACAGAAGCTAGATCGCTGCGGGTTGGGTTACAAACCAACTCATGTGAAGGAAGGAGCATCAACCTCCGCTAAGGGACGTCTGAAGACCATCCAAGAAGTGTTTTCCAGTGCCGGTTATCAGATCAACGCAGTTGATGGAGTTTCTGAAGATGAAGATGTGAATCACTTGGTGTATCAGTGTGAAGAAGCCTTGGACAATTGGGAAGCAGTCGAGATCCCAGAGTTTTTTCCATTGTCAAAGTAATTTGTTGTTTTTTCAATGTTTTCAAGTTCCCTAGCTCTGCCCAAGGCTATGGGAGTATTTTGTAGGGCCCCTTTCTCATTTTTAAAGTTATTATCAATGAAGGCATTTTGTTAAACTCTTATTTTGATCATTTACTGTTTTTCTCTCTTTTCACTTTTAAAAGAAAATGGCAATCTTTCAAAACCAATAAAAAAGTTTTTTCTCTTGCATTTCTCTATTTTTCCACTTTTAATAAAAGCAAATCATTATCATATGCAGAATAAACGAAAACCCTGTTGAATCCAATGACTCTACATTCCCTCCTAACTTTGATTCGCCCATCTACCAAGCGGAAGATGAAAGTGAGGAAGATTGTGACATTCCCGAAGAACTGGCAAGATTGGTTGAGAATGAGCACACGGATCTTCAGCCACATAAGGAGCAGGTTGAGACCATCAACCTTGGCACTGATGAAGATGAGAAGGAAGTCAAGATTGGTACAACACTTGGGGCAGACATCAGGGAAAGATTGGTCAAGCTTCTCAAAGAATATGTAGATGTGTTTGCATGGTCATATCAGGATATGCCCGGCTTAGACACAGACATAGTGGTCCACAAGCTACCTCTTCGACCAGATTGTCCTCCTGTAAAGCAAAAGCTTCGAAGAACAAGACCAGACATGGCTCTGAAGATTCGAGAAGAGGTCAAAAGACAGTTTGATGCTGGATTCCTCGCAGTTGCAAAGTACCCTGAGTGGGTAGCTAATATTGTGCCAGTCCCTAAAAAGGATGGTAAAGTCAGAATGTGTGTGGACTATAGGGATCTAAACAAAGCCAGTCCGAAGGACGATTTCCCTCTTCCGCATATTGATACTTTGGTTGACAACACTGCTAAATTTGTTGTTTTCTCCTTCATGGATGGGTTTTCAGGATACAACCAGATCAAGATGGATCCTGACGATATGGAAAAGACTACATTCATCACACCATGGGGCACTTATTGTTACAAAGTTATGCCATTCGGTCTCAGAAATGCAGGAGCCACCTATCAGAGGGCAATGGTCACCCGATTCCATGATATGATGCATAAAGAGATAGAAGTTTATGTGGATGATATGATTGCCAAATCACAGAGTGAGGAGGATCATTTGAATCATCTTTTGAAGTTATTTGAGCGCCTCAGAAAGTTCCAACTGCGCCTGAATCCAGCTAAGTGTACTTTTGGTGTCCGATCAGGGAAGTTACTTGGTTTTATTGTTAGTCAGCAAGGTATTGAAGTAGATCCGGACAAGGTCAGAGCAATTCAAGAGATGCCAGCTCCCAAGACAGAAAAGCAAGTCAGAGGCTTCCTCGGAAGATTGAACTACATCTCCAGATTCATTTCCAACATGACTGCTACTTGTGAGCCTTTATTCAAGTTACTCCGGAAGAATCAAGCAATTGAGTGGAGTCCTGATTGTCAACTGGCTTTTGAGAAGATTAAGGTTTATCTGCAAGAACCTCCTATCTTGATTCCACCTACTCCTGGGAAGCCTCTTTTCATGTATCTGACTGTGCTCGAGGGATCTATGGGTTGCGTATTAGGCCAACAAGACGAGACTGGTCGTAAGGAGCACGCCATTTATTACTTAAGCAAGAAGTTCACAGACTGTGAGAGCAGATACTCACTTTTAGAGAAGACTTGTTGTGCTTTGGCATGGGCGGCCAGACGCCTCAGGCAGTACATGATTTGTCACACTACTTTGTTGATCTCGAAAATGGATCCAATAAAGTACATCTTTGAGAAGCCTGCTTTGACTGGAAGACTCTCCCGTTGGCACATGTTGTTATCCGAATACGACATCCAATATGTAACCCAGAAGTCTATCAAGGGCAGTGTTTTGTCTGAATACCTTGCTGATCATCCTGTTGAAGATTATGAACCTTTGAAATTCGATTTCCCGGACGAAGACATTATGTTGATAAAGGACTATGAAGTTCCAGGTCCAGATGAAGGTCCCGAGCCAGGTTCTCGTTGGAAGATGATGTTTGATGGTTCCTCTAACTACATGGGGCATGGTGTAGGAGTTGTTCTGATGAACCCCGATGGTGGTTATACTCCCTTCACAGCTAGATTGTGTTTCGAATGTACAAACAACATCGCAGAGTACGAAGCATGTGTCTTGGGTATCGAAGCTGCAATCGATACTAGAATCAAAATCCTTGATGTATATGGAGACTCAGCTTTGGTCATCTACCAAGTTAAAGGTGAATGGGAGACTCGTGATGAGAAGTTGATCCCATACCATGCTCACATTGTGGAATTGATCAAATACTTTGATGAAGTCACTTTCCATCATGTTCCAAGGGCAGAAAATCAAATTGCAGATGCTTTGGCTATGTTGGCATCTATGTTTCAAGTCAGATTTCTTAATGAAGCTCCACTCATTACAATCGAGCGAAGAACTGCACCAGCCTACTGTCTACTGGTCGAAGAAGAAACTGATGAGAAACCGTGGTTCTATGACATCAAGAACTATTTGCAGAATCAGGAGTACCCGACTGACGCAACAAATCTAGACAAGAAGACTCTGAGAAGATTGGCGTCCAAATTCTTCCTCAGCAACAATGTGCTTTACAAGAGAAATTATGATATGGTTCTACTCAGATGTGTGGACAAGCGCGAAGCAGACCTATTGATCAGGGAAATCCATGAAGGATCATTTGGAACACATGCCAATGGACATGCCATGTCCAGGAAGATTTTGAGAGCTGGATACTTCTGGTTGACCATGGAATCAGATTGTTTCAAATATGCCAGGAAGTGTCATAAATGCCAGATTTATGCCGACAAGGTGCACGTACCTCCAACACTTTTGAATGTTCTATCATCACCTTGGCCTTTCTCAATGTGGGGCATTGACATGATAGGGGCAATTGAGCCTAAAGCTTCCAATGGTCATCGGTTTATCTTGGTTGCAATCGACTACTTCACCAAATGGGTAGAAGCAGCTTCCTACGCCAATGTGACAAAGCAAGTGGTTGCCCGTTTCATCAAGAATCAAATTATCTGCCGTTATGGGATCCCAAGCCGAATCATCACAGATAATGGGACTAATTTGAACAACAAAACGATGAAAGAGCTGTGTGAGACATTCAAGATTGAACATCATAACTCTTCTCCGTATCGTCCGAAGATGAATGGAGCTGTTGAAGCTGCAAACAAGAACATCAAAAAGATTCTGCAGAAGATGGTAAAAACTTACAAAGATTGGCACGAGATGTTACCTTATGCTTTACACGGATACAGAACATCAGTCCGCACTTCAACAGGGGCAACCCCTTTCTCTCTGGTGTATGGGATGGATGCAGTTCTCCCTATTGAAGTAGAGATACCGTCTTTGAGAATCTTGATGGAAACCAAACTGGAGGAAGCTGAGTGGGTCCAGAACAGGTTTGACCAACTGAACCTCATTGATGAGAAGAGAATGACCGCCATGTGCCATGGCCAGATGTACCAGAAGCGCATCAAGAGAGCATTTGACAAGAAAGTCTGTATCCGAGAGTTCAAGGAAGGAGATCTTGTACTCAAGAAAATCTTGCCAGTCCACAAAGACATGCGTGGAAAATGGAGTCCTAACTATGAAGGTCCATATGTTGTGAAGATGGCATTCTCCGGAGGTTCCTTAATCCTTACAACTATGGATGGTGAACAGCTGAAACACCCGGTGAATTCTGATGCAGTCAAAAAATATTATGCCTAAATAAAACCCGATAGGTCGAAAACCAGAAATGGCGACCTAGGCAAAAATGGGTATCCCGGTGGATCAAAACCTATGAAGGAGATCCAGGCAAAAGTTAGGGATAAAAATGAAAAATAAGAGCTCGCTAAGTTGAAAACCCGAAAGGGCGGCTTAGGCAAAAAAGAGCGTCCCGGTGGATTGAAAACCCGAAAGGGTGGTCCAGGCAAAAGTTAGGGACAAAGGCATTTGACTGTATCAGATGGTGTTTACCATTACTGAAGAATCATACTGGAAGATCGATCCAATTGCTCTCGTCGGAAGCAAGGTGTCGGGCAGTCTTAGTTATTAGGGATTGTAGTGGTCGTTGGATTCAATGTAGACCTTTCCCCATTGCCATTTTCAAATTGTAATTTCCCATGGAGTTTTTGCCATTGGCAAGCTACCATTCTTGAATAAAATACAAACTTTGCCTATGAATTTTGTTGTTCAAACTCTTATTTTCTTTTGTTATGCAAAATGCCATCACTTGATTACAATTTAACTCTGAAAATGACCAGTTTTTAGAAAATGTTTTTTGAAAGCACACTGAAAAACTTTTAAGTTTCTTTGACTGTGGAAAATTGAAAAAAAACCTTCTGTTTCCCCAAGAAGTCCTGGTTTGCAACAACACTTTTATACTATTGTTACAGAAATCTCCATAGAAGTTCAAAACTGATAACACTCTTGGATGGATCCTTGGACCAAGCATGATTTCCAAGTTCGAAGACATCCCCCCAGTGTTTTTTTCATGTTGCTCGCCTGAGTATTGGTGTTGAGAGCCTACTCCTCTTTGAGTCTTGTCAAAACTCTTTGTCTCTTTAGAGTCAACATTTGCATATCATGATCATTCGCATCATGCTCAATCATGCGCATTTGACATTAGCATTTGTCTATTCCCCAGTTGTCGTCTGTCTATTTTCAAGTCCAGATGTCATTAGTGTTCATTTTGAGAATTCATTGTTGTTGGTACCCGAGGTGGTTTACCATTTGTTTTGTCCCCAGTAATTGCTGGGTGTCCCCCGTGGAATTCTAATTGTGGTTGGTATTTGTCTCTATGACCACCAATGTCTCCTTGAAGTCCAATTGTCATTGGCACAAGTCTTTCAAGCAGGTCGGGAAACAGGTTGCTTAAATCCAAGTCAATTTGATTTTGTACATACTTGTACCTTTCTCCTGATGGTTCCTGAAGGAATTTCCAGAGTTTGGATGTCTTATCTTATTTGAATACTCCAACATATTTTGCTTACTTCTTTGCGTTAGCCGGTCGCCTAGAGCCGTTGATTCATTCTTGGGTGATCTCCATTCTATCCCCAATGTTAGTTGGTCGCATAGAGCCACTACTAAATCGCTGTGATTTTCTTTCCCTATCCTCAGTGTTGGCAGTTACATTCGAACCTGCTAATTTACCATTTTGAATAATTTGACTACTTTGTTTTTATCATTCTTAGTGTCAACCGGTTTTTTCAACTTGTTGCGCATTCACTTTGAGTGTATCTTGGCTTTCTTTTGTAGTGTCAATAGGTTTCGAACCTATGGCGTTTCCATTTCGATTATTTTGTTGTATTCTTGGTGTCAGTTGGTCGCATTGAGCCGCTGCGCATTCACCTTGAATAAGCTTGTTGTCATTCTCAGTGACAGTTGGTCGCATTGAGCCGCTGTGCATTCACTTTGAATGTTTATTTTTGTTGATTATTCTTAGTGTCAGTTGGTCGCATCGAGCCGCTGCGCATTCACTTTGAATATTGTGTCGTTTCCATTTTCCAATGATAGTTGGTCGCATTGAGCCACTGCACATTCTTTTTGAGTTTTTATTTTGTTATTCTTGGTGTCAGTTGGTCGCATCGAGCCGCTGCGCATTCACCTTGAATAAGCTGTTAGTCTTTCCCCGTGCTAGCTGGTCGCATAGAGCCACTGCGTATTCATTTTGAATATTTTTGTTGATTATTCTTAGTGTCAGTTGGTCGCATCGAGCCGCTGCGCATTCACTTTGAATATTATGTTATCATTTTCAGTGACAGCTGGTCGCATCGAGCCACTGCACTTTCTTTGAATGTTTATTTTGTTGTATTCTTGGTGTCAGTTGGTCGCATCGAGCCGCTGCGCATTCACTTTGAATATGGTTGCTGCTTTCATTTCCAGTGTCATTTGGTCGCATAGAGCCATTGGTCTATCACTTCGATTTATTTCCTTGTCTTATTTTTATTCTCAGTGTCAGTTGGTCGCATCGAGCCGCTGCGCGTTCACTTTGAATATGGTTGCTGCTTTCATTTCCAGTGTCATTTGGTCGCATAGAGCCATTGGTCTATCACTTCGATTTATTTCCTTGTCTTATTTTTATTCTCAGTGTCAGTTGGTCGCATCGAGCCGCTGCGCGTTCACTTTGAATATGGTTGCTGCTTTCATTTCCAGTGTCATTTGGTCGCATAGAGCCATTGGTCTATCACTTCGATTTATTTCCTTGTCTTATTTTTATTCTCAGTGTCAGTTGGTCGCATCGAGCCGCTGCGCGTTCACTTTGAATATGGTTGCTGCTTTCATTTCCAGTGTCATTTGGTCGCATAGAGCCATTGGTCTATCACTTCGATTTATTTCCTTGTCTTATTTGTATTCTTAGTATCAGTTGGTCGCATCGTGCCACTGTGCAGTCACTTTGAATTTTATTTTGTTTTGTCTGTGTTCGTTGATCCAACGATTTGGATTTCCTTTTGTTCCCGTCTTTTGTTATTCTTAGTGTCAACAGTTACACTTGAACCTGTTGATTTATCACTTTGAATATGTCCCATTTTCGTTTGTTTATCCCCAGTGTATGTCGTCCCCAGTGTTTGTCATCCCCAGTGAGTCTTGGCTTGTGGTTGTCGACATTCTCATTCTAATCATTCATACCATAATCATCATTTCATTGCATAAGAGTTGCAGAGTTTAGATAGTTTGTAGTCCAGCATAACATCGCATTTAGGGGCAAAATTTCCGGTTATTTCTGTATTTAAATACCTTTCACCATGATCGCCTGAGTGACTATCGTCATTCCCGCCATCTGGTAAAGTTATTTAAATAGGGGCAACTGTCACACCCCAAATTTTACCCCTAATCGCTCATATCATAATCATACTTTTATCGCATTTAGCAGGATTTTTTCCCGATTTCATTTTCTGTTGTTTTCTTCTCATTTTCTAGCTTTCAATTTTTTCTAAATTTATTTGTTATTTTCTTTTCATTTTCAAGTTCGCATTCTTAAATTAATTTTTATTTCATTTTCGAGTTTTATTTTTGAATTTATTTTCTATTCTTCAATTTTTAATTTTATTCCATTTTCAAGTTGTTATTTCTAAATCTAATGTCAATTTCAATTCATTTTTATTTTTTCTAAAGTCCAAACTTATTTCTCAAATTCTAAAGTTAGTTTTTAATTTCAATTATTTAAGTTTCTAAGTTATTTCAATTTTAAGTTTAATTCCTTTTTTATTCACTTCTAATTCAAATTTTAATTTTTAACCATTTATTCCATTTTAATTCATATCCACATTTTTATTTTCTAAATTCCAATTTATTTCTCAAAGTTCTAAATTAATTTTAATTCCAAGTTATCTATTTAAGTTTATGAGTTATTTTCAATTTTAAGTTTATTTCTTTTTAATTCATTTCTAATTTAAGTTTTTTCATTTAGATTCTAATTTAGAGTTCTCTTTTCAAGTTTCAATTTCAAATTATAATGTAAATAATCAAATTTATTCCATAATATTTGTTTTGTTACAATTACATATATGATAGAAAAAAAAGGAAGAAAATTGTATAAAAAAAAATTCAGCACAAGACTACAAAATGCAACAGCTCCAAATCTGCCCCAAATCAGCATGCAGCCACCAACCAAAATCCTGCTCCACTCACAGTAGCAAATTCAGACTGCTGTCCCCTTTTCCTCCAACCCTTCACCTACAAGCAAGGCAAAAAAATTCAGTCCAAAGGCACTACAAATCAGTCCCAAAGTTCAGCCCTTAACAGTCATAAACATACACAAACTTAGCCTCAAAAAAAACCACTGCAAACACATTGCAAACACTACAAAAATCAGCATCAAATATCCCCCCCAAACAGCCCTCTACACACTACAAATCACCTCTCAAAAACCACATAAAACAGCCATAAAAAAAACCTGTTACATTCACAAAATACACCACATACAAACTCACCACAAAAACAGTCTCAAAAAATCTTAAGACACCAAAACAACACCAGAAAAATCAGCAGTTTAAAACCAAAAAAAGAAGGAGAAAAGAGATTGGAACAAGTCATCACAGAAGTTCAGCAACAACAAGCAAGTTCAGAGGGATTAGGAGGCTACCATTTGTGGACTCGGCACCCCGATAACATTCGGGCCGGTAACATTTTTTTTTCCTTTCACCTCTTTGTCTTTCTCAGCTTTGTTCATATTATGACCATGTTTATGTTTGATTCCGAATAGTTAGATTCATTTTTTTCCAATTTCATTTCATCACTCTCCATCCTGCACACACACAAAAAAAACAGCACTGCATCAAACAGCAAAAATATAGACTAACAGCTAATACAAATAAAAAAAAAACAGAAAAGTCACAAACACATCACTTCCGATAACTCTCATCAACACCACAAATCCGAATCACCTTTGACACCCTCGTTTTCTTGTATCAAGACCAGTAACCCAGCACTAAAAATCTCCAAACCCTTCACTGTGAACAACCAAAACCAGTAGCCTTTAAGCAACTCAAATCGTCCTCCTCATCTTATTCACCCATGTCTCACAAATAACAACAAACCTAAACACAGACGCGAAACCATCACCGTCCACACAAACCTGTTTCAATCCAAACACAATCCGTAAAACAATCCCAAACACAAACAAAAAAATCAAAAACTCCAAACCTGCTAAATCAACCTCGCCTTTCTTAAAGTTATAAACCATACAGCCACACAATCCAAATCCGCTCCCACTGAATTCCCCTTCCAAACACAGTCTCTGTTACCATGACACCTCAACATCATACAAACCGCAGCAAAAACAATAGTCACCGTCTTCATCGTCACCATCAACATATCTTGTCAAACCATACTCAAACAGAAAAGAAATCTCCACTGCAACCCTTTCACAAACAGAATTGAATAAACCAGAAATCTTGCCCAAAGCCATCTCTCAGACCCAGTCCAAAACCTTCAAAGCCGCCTCGAAACCAAACCTGCAGCCTTTCCTCACCAAGAGCTAAAACTCAAAAACCCAACCACTGAAATCAAGCAAACCTTCCATAAAATCACCACTCTTTCTTCAACCATAAACACACAAACATCAAGAAATAAACGAAAAATGAGAGATCCAGACAAAGTAAACTATGTTCCAAAAACAGCATCAAACAATCCCCAAACCCCTCACTAATCCGCAGCCACCCTCATTCAGAACAATCGTTCGAATCTCGCATCGCAAAACCTTACATCAAGCTATTTCACAAACCAACCCATCACCCTGAAAACTCATAACTCCAAAATACCCAAAACCAAATTGAAATCCAAACCGGGTGAAACCTGTGAGCGAATATACCTTGAAAACGCGACTGAGAACCGTGGCCACATATCATTTTTTCCGTTGAGAGGAACTCATCTGATTAACCACGAAGCCAAACCAAACTGAGAGTGAGATTCGAGACCGTGAGTGTCTCATCGGAAAACCGAAACCACCTTGGGCATCTTGGGTTACCGCCGTGTGAATCACACGTCCGTCAAAACACAGACCCATCGCCGCTATCAACCTTCGACCGGCAAAAAGCCCCTTTCAAACCACCGTCAGAACAGAAACCTAAGCCGCCACTTCAAAACCACCAGCAAACCCAAACGAAAACTGACCCACAATCCGCCTTCATCATCTTGAACCGCTCAAACGCCGGCCGTCCACCCCAATCGAAACCGCCGTGAAATCCGCCCTAGCCCCTCCGCGAAACCCTTGGTCCGTCGCCGCCGTAACTGAGAGGGAATGTGCGATTGAGAGAGAGACAGATGCGAGAGACTGAGTGAGAGCCGCTGAAGCAGAGAGACCCGAGCGCGAGGGCTGAGAGATCGTGAGGTTTTTTTTTCCGGTTCTGAATCGCAAATCAGGAGAAGAGGAACATGTGCTTTTGTTCCATTTTCTTTTAATCACGTCTAAAAATTGGTTTCTTTTTTTTAATATGTTTTTATTTATTTATTTCAAAATTTGCTTTTCTTTATTTGAGATACTCATAAGTTGGGTTGGGTCATACATGTTTCTAATCACACCCTGTGTCCAGCGCACCCATCCCCTCTTTATTTATTAAATTTTTTTTCATATATTGTTTCTATAAGTTTATTTGATTATTATTTCTTTTATTTTATTTTGATATTAGTTTATTGGTTTAGAGAAAAAATGTTATAAAAAAAAATGTATAAGTATTATTATTTTATTATTATTTATTTTGGACCGATGATATTACAAAAATCACGATAAATCATTTTCGATTGATCGTGACCAATATGAGGCCATGTTTTTTTTATTATTCTTTTCATTCCATTTAATTCATTTATTTATTCTACTTAGTTTATTTAATTTATTTATTTCTATTTCATAACTCATTTCATTTATTATTAATTATTTATTTTTCACGTCTTTACACCATATTAATTTAATTTCAAAATAATAATTCCTTGGTCCAACGCCAAGTTTCACTTCACATACACTCACACACGTAAGTCGGTCGTTTACGATCGCCATCTGCACAGTTCCTTACACTGCACAGCTTTTTTTAACTTAAACAATTTGTCGCACTGCGCTTGTTTTCCACCCCAGCATTCTCGATCCATATATCGAGCCATAGCCAGTTACCAAGCCCTTTATCTTCGCATTGTCCACTTACTTTATTTACTTCATTCAGTTATTTTTGCAAGTAGCAGCCTTTGCCTAGTCTTAGGAGCTTGCACCACCATTTATTTACTTTCCATTCTGTTGTTTATGCATTTCAATCCAAAAGGGAAAGACTCCTGCAGTTGACTCAATGTCATAGGAAGTTTAGCAATCCCTAGTTCCATTTTGACCTTAGCAATTAGGTCCTTCTTTTTTCTTTTGACCTTAGCAATTAGGTCCCTCATCCTTAGGTCCTTAGCCATTAGGTCCTTAGTATTTTATTTCATAACTTTTTGTGACTTTCTTAAAGTCACGTGAGTGTTTGCCATAACACTTACCTTCCCCCGCGAACCTTGAGCGTAACCAAGTGTTCGTTAATCCTTAGGAGAACTACGAGTGCTCTGATTCTATACCCGATACGTAGGCATCGATGCGATGTTGTGCGAGCACCATTAGAAATAAAACCTTAGGTTCCCATAATTTTAACAAGCAATAAACAACAATAATACAAACATTAACAAGAGGTTCCCGTAGGATACTGCGGATGCTTAGGATGCTAACACCTTCCCTAGGTATAATCAACCCCCGAACCTAGTTTCTCCTCATTTAGGGTTTTTACGATCTTTTTCCCTTTTCCTTTTGGATTAAATTAAAGTCGGTGGTGAACATTAAATGTTTTGCGATTCAAGCTCACTTAATAGCTTGGTATCCGATTCTCACCGCGACAGTTACCTAGTGCTAGATGAACTTTCTAGTTTAGCTAAGGCGAATGGTTGTCACGATTTTTTGTTGGTTTTTAAGACTATTAAAGGCGGAGTAAAATTTAAGTTTTAATTAAATAATTCTAAGGCGGTCGGTATGTAATTATATTAACTTAGGTGGGTCAATCTAACCTAGGCTTATTTAAGATGTTCACTTAATCTATTCGGTAGAGATTACTAGTTTAAATACCCTCAACTCACACTCTCGTGGTCTTATATCAGATCTTATCCCTAAAGCCCTATGCCTGCTCTCGCTAGCCCATAAGTGTTTAGAGGTAATTTTTGGAAACTAAGTAATTCTAATTTATCTTAAAGCGCTCTCGCTGTGTTTAATTTAAATGCCTAACTTTAGCTATCTGGTTAAAATCTCACACTCTCGTGGTCTTGACCTAACCTAATACTCTTTTCTTACTCTCGTAACAAAAAGGTCTTTTTACTTAAAAAGTGTCAGCCAGAATGTTAAGTGATTAATTATTTTTAGCCTACGGTTATATTTTACCGGTTAAGTTTGTTCTAACTACATACCGCCCTAAGGTGTTTAGCTACTCATTTTTGTTGAACCAGACAGAGGCAGAGAAACAGTAAACAAAATATTCATGGCAGAAAAATAAATAAATAACATAATATTAAATTGCAAATAATAAAAACCTGGTTAACAATAAAATGGCAGACTCCTTCTTCCACAGACCGGAAAGCTCGGAGTAATTGGCGGAAATCGAAAATAAAGCAAAATCTGAAGGTTTAGAAACAAGTAATTTTTATAACAATTTCCTGATGTTGGAAATTGTTATAGGTTGGGTTTGGATACAATAAAAATAGAATACTGAAAATAATGCTGAAATAAAAGGGTTGCAAAATAATTCGGCAGAGCTTCCGCAGGAAATTGATAGAAAAAATGCTCTGTACATTCTTCATGAACTTGATGCTATTTATAGAACTTCAATTGGGCTGGATTTTTGGGCTTCAATTGGAATGGGCCTTGCTATTTTTGTGGAGAAAATGTAGGTAGTGGCAAAAATTTAGGAAACCACTTCTTCACGTACTGCCTTCACGTTGCCTTGGTCAAAAACCTAGATTATACGTTGTCACGGTCGTGACACTTCTCTCACGGTCGTGAGGCCTCATTTTGGGGTGTCACGGTCGTGACACCCTTGTGACGGTCGTGACTGCTGCAAAATATGCAGTTTTGCAGGAAGCTTCATTTCTTCATCTTTTTATGACCGATTTTGTTCCTTTTTCTCTTGATTCATGATTTAGCTCCACATAATGGTGTACCTGCAAAACGGTAAGAAAAACTCGAGAAATCGAGTGTTAAAACGGTAATTATTCGATAAAACGCCAATGAAAACTAGCAATATAATCGATACGTTTTCTCGTTATCATGGAGCAGTCGCCTCTTAAGTTATGCTGGGAGGGCGCAACTTATTTGGTATGTTTCTGATGGGCTAAAGACGTAATCTAATATTTGTCTAGCGGTATCTTAACTGCAAGCGCACAGCCTATCGAAGTAATATAAAAGATTGTCGATCCCACAGGGACTTTATGATTACTTAGTGCTAGAGGGTTTACTAGTTTAGCTAAGGTGTATGGTTGTCACGATTTTTTGGTTGTTTTTAAGAATTAAAGACGGGAATTAAATTTTAGTTTAATGAAATAATAATAAGGCGGTCGGTATGTAATTATGTTAACTTAGGCTGTCAATCTAACCTAGGCTTATAAGGATGGTTCACTTAATTTATTCTGTAGAGGTTATCAGTTTAAATATCTTTAACTCACACTCTCGTTGTCTTATCTCAGATCTTACTCCTAAAGCCCTATGCCTGCTCTCGCTAGCCCATAAGTGTTTAGAAATAATTTTTGGAAACTTAATAAGTCTAATTCATTTTAAAGCGCTCTCGCTGTATTTAAATTAAATGCCTAACTTTAGCTATCTGGTTAAAATCTCACACTCTCGTGGTCTCGACCTAACCTATTACACTTTCCTTACTCTCGTAACAAAAAGATTAATGTTTATAATAAAAAGTCACAGCCATAATTTTAAGTTCTTAATTGTTTTAAGCCTAGATTCGATTTTACCGATTTAGTGTATTTTAATTACATACCGCCTAAATTGTTTAGTTACTCATATTTGTTGTACCAGACAGATGCAGAAACAGATGAACATAATTTAAAGTATACATTATAAAGTAATAAAAATAAATTCTTAACATAAATAATTAAATTAATATAAATGCGAAATAATTAAAAACCTGAATAATAAATATAATGTGAAACTCCTTCTTCCACAGTATGGCAAGCTCGGAGTGCGAACCGGAATCGAAAATAAAATACAAACGAAATGCTGAAGGCTTGAAAGAAATTAAATAATAACAATTTCCTAATGTTGGAAATTTTTATTTGATTTGGTTGGGATATGGAAATTAAAGCAAGAACAAAAATAATTGCTGGAAAAATAATGAAATAGGGTGAAAATAAAATACGACAGAGCTTCCGCAAGAAAAATTAAAATCAAACTCTGTAGTTTCTACTTTGAAATAAAGCTATTTATAGGAAACATAATTTGGGCTTGGCAGTTGAAATCCATACGTGGGCTTCGTTGTTGAAGAGAGAATCCAGGAAAAATTTGTGTTACTGGGTCTACGAAAGAATAGGAAACGTTATTGACTTCACGTAGCACGTTCATGACCAATTCATTCCAAGTAAACCTAATTTCCCTTTGTCACGTTCGTGACAAGGGTGTCACGGGCGTTATCTTCATATTTAGCGCGTCACGGTCGTGACGGCTTGGTTACGATCGTGACTGTCCCAATTAGCGTGTCACGGTCGTGACAGCATGGTGACGGTCGTGACTGTTGCAAATTATGCAGCATTATGTAGAATTCCTCTCTTCTTCTTCTTTTCATGCTTGTTTTTGGTCATTTCACTTTTGGCTTATGATTTAGCTCTATAATTGTTATACCTGCAAAATGACAAAGAAAACTCGAAGAATCGGGTGTTAATACGATAAATGTGCGATAAAACGACATTAAACATAGTAATAAAACGATACTTTTTCTCGTTATCAAACTTCCCCAAACTTAAACCTTTGCTTGTCCTCAAGCAAATAGTCGGTTGAAAAATGATCGGACAGGTTTCCATCGACGCGTACTCAAAACAAACCATACGAGGAATCGTTTTGCTAGATAAACCGGTACTAGAATAAAACACTAACGATACACTAATGACACAAGCAACAAGCTAAGTCGTCGACTTCCCGTTAAACGAAACATTCAGTAATTGCGCTACGGTTCCACCTAGAGTCTTTCGATCTTATTTCACCCGGTTTCATTCTAGCGCAATCACATTAAGCCCTTTGCCTTAGCACGCACGTAGTGGAGTAGCCGGTTAGTGACTTTGATCCTTTATAAGCACGGGGTCTGGTACACGAATGTGGCAACCCTATATATATTATCTGATTTGGAGGTTGTGGGGGATCGAGCCGTAGCATGCCCTACCAAGTTCAGAACCAGGTACCTCTGAACCAACCCGCAATGGACTCCTTCTCATATTTCTCGTTTCTTATATGCAACCGTGTACTTTGGTGCAATTTCTTTTTATTGGCATCGAGATATGAAGGATCATTATAGATTTAGGCATCAAACACTTATGTTCATCGGCTCCCCACGTGGTTTGTGTTCAGACGGTGTTGACTGCTAGTATAAACTACTAGGGGTTACTTTAGAACTGAAACTTAAGGTGTAGTCGTAACAATTATCGGAACGGAATGCTTCAGTAGGAAGTCTAAGGTGTCAAGATTGTATTGATCTTGTTGAATCATTCTCAGCTTCCTAACTACGATTTCACAGGTAAGTTGGGTAATGCGAAGATAAAAATATAAAAATTTTCGGTATGGCTAAATAAACGGGGAAAATTCGAAACTAAAGAAATAGCACAATTATTACTTTGTTTCATTAAAATACGGAAAGGAAATACAACGGAATGGAAAGTGCGGAAAGGGAAAGGTATCTCTCCCACACTATATCAGACGTTGTCCTCAATGTTGTGATATAATAGCGGGTACAATACAAACAACGGTAATGGAAAAACAAAAACATAAACATAAACTAAGGCTGCTGACGACCACGGCCTCAGCTTCTGGTGCGGGAGCGTCTGGTCGGAGTCGCTTCAGGATCAGAACCGGTGCCGGTGAGAGCAGTGATATCAATTCGCAAAGCCTTTAGCTCGCTAAAAATCTCTCCAAGCTTCTCGTCTGTCGTCCTCTAGTTGCTGGCAACAGTTGTAAGTAATGCATCATGTTGCTCTTTTTGCCTTCGCTCAAGTGCGGCATTCATCTGATTCTGCTGATGAATCGCATGGAGGACGTCTTCCAGTGTGAATTCTTGTGTAGGAGGCTGTCTGGTGGAGGACTCAGGAATGTCATGTACAGGGTCAGCAGCATCCATGGTATCCTGCATCTCGTCCACTGGTGGATCAGCCTGCTCATCAATAATGGGGACATGGCCGGCAGCATCCGGTAAAGCAAATAGCCAGTTGGCTCAGTTGGACAGGTCTATGCGGTCACGGCACGGCAAGGTGATGTGATGATAAACGGTGCCTTGGATAACAGGGTTGAACCTGCCATCCTCCCTCTGAGATATCAAATGGGCGGACCTGCAATTGTTCTTTGTAAGCAACTCTGCGGCTCTGCGAGGCAAATGGATAATCAAGTCACCAAGCTCCAGCTGAATGGCGAGGGTGGTGACAATCCCGCCTATGTAGAAGGGGGTTGCGCCTCGTTGCGCTACAGACTGGATATGGGATAAAAGGAATGGGGCAGCATTGATGCGCTCGTCATTTAAGGCACAGTGCAAGAACAAGAGCTCCTTGGAGTTCAGCTTGTGATTGCTCTCTCTTGCGAAAATAGTATTGCAGATGATGCGATGAAAATATCGGATCGCCGGGTTATGGATGTGGGTAGCATTCAGACTCTGAAAGGCATTAGCACGGGTGTTGGTGATGTCGTGCCACAAGGTGAAAGCAGTTTCGCTGAAGTTGTCCGGCACGCGGAGATGAGCGTCGTCGCCATGATCGAAACCTAACAGTTCGGCGATCCTTGTTTGTGTAATTTCGAACTCTTGTCCGAGCATTCTGAACTTTGCAATGCCGGTGAGTTGACTTGATGAACCGGGAGGTGTAACATATTGAAACGAACTCAGAAATTCCAATGTGAGGAGTTCGAATGTCGGCTGTGGTTGACTGCACAAGTGCCACAAACCAACATGCCTAAGCAGGAGCTTCACGCCGTTGAGCAATCCCAACTCCCTCAAGCAGTCAATGTCGACATACCGAGTGGGTTGGACGCCACGGTTCTAAAACCTGATAAACTTTTGTCTTTGAGTTTCTCCATGTTCACCATCTCTAAATTGGATTTCTTCCATTGCATGCAAGTACGGGAATGAGAGATGAGAGGTTTTTGAGTTTTGTGAGAAAATGAAAAATGTGAAGAATTTGGTTCTGATTATAGTGAAAGGAGTGAATGTGAGGAGTTTGGAATAAATGGAGAGGTTAATGAAATTGATTGAGGGTAATGGGAGGTTACGGGATAGTGAGGAGATAATGGGGGGTTTCTAATTTTTGTGGAAGTGGAAAAGTGGTTTCTGCGAAGAAGAATGGTTCTGTTTCTCAGAATTCGTATAACAGGGGTCGTCACGGTCGTGAGGGATGAGTGACGGTCGTGACGCGCTAATTAGCTTGTCACGATCGTGAGAGATGGATGACGACCGTGAGGGTTTAAAAGCTTATAATTTTTTCTTCACAGAATGCATTATCTCACTCGTTCAATGCAATTTGTTTTCTTTATTATCACTTCTTATTTAATTCCAACACAAATACTATATATAATATTGGATCAACATATAATAGCAGCAAATTTCATCACACAAGAAATCATAAAATATTAATCAATTTAAATATAACAGTAAGTAATGGAAAGAATAGAAATTGATTAAATTGGAAAATGGTAAAACTAGAAGTACTTTGCTTTTGATATAATTGAAGGAAAATTACATTAATAAAAATAAGGTACGAAAATGTTTGCAAAATGTTAAAACTAACTAGAAACAAAAGCGAGAAGTAAAATAAATTAAATCACTACAGCATTTTCAAAGTTGCTTCTTCAAATCTTCAAGTGCGGAGTTTAAATGGTAGAATTGCTCACATGTTATGTCAGTTAAACCTATAACGTCCAATCGCATGCTTTTAACCTCATCCTTAACAGCATTAATATCGGCTTGGTAAACTTCAAGAGTATTCATAATTTTCTTTAAGTTGTCAGCATATTCTACTTGATTTACTTCAGGGGTTTCAATAACTTCATCAGTGTGTTCAATGTTATGGTAACCAGGAGGTGTCTCAGGGTCACTTTCTACATCGGTCATTATATCATCCCTTATCTTGTAAGATTGTGGTGTTTCGGGAGTGGATGGATAGTCAGGAGGGGTAAGCTCATAAAGCCAATTATCTTTATTATGAACGCTGACTCTAGCATGGTTTGGTAATGTGAACAGGGTTACTACTTCGTTCCTGATTAGGTACTCGTAAGGTGGTTGTCCTAAGTTTCTTATGATTTGGCGGTTAAAGCAAAAGTTCAGATTCATAGGACGGATGGTACCTAAACGGTTACACTTGTGTAATTGGTATCTAAGTCCTAAGGCCTCAGCAATCATGGTGACAATGCCTCCTACCAATATGGGTAGATCAGGTTCTTCTTGGATTCGGGTGAAGGTTTGCATCATGAAAGGCACACCATTAACTGGCTGTCCATTAGTCAGACAGGACATAATGAATATCTCATCTTTAGATACTCCAGTAAGGTTTTCTTCTTTTCCAAAGAAGGTGTGGGCAAGGATCTTATGGAAATAGCGGATAGCAGGGTTATGTATCTCATCATTGTTCATGTTATTTGGCTCAGGATGGTAATTTCCGGTTAAGGTTCCCCAAAAGAAGTCCAGCTCAATGTCCATCAATTCTACCTGTGTGGTAGTAAAAGCAAAGGGTCCACTAGGGAATCCTAATAAGTCAGCTAGTTCTTTATGGTTAAAGTCATATTCTATTCCGAATAGTCGGAAACTGATAAATCCTTTCCTGAATCCAAAACCGCGCTCGGGTAAGTAAACTAAGGAGCTTAAGAACTCAAGGGTGAGCTCGCGGTAAGTCACAAACTTTTGTTTTATTAGTACATTCTCCCATCCAAGTTGGTTAAACAGGTATAGGATGCTATCATGTATTCCTAAAGTTTCCATAGTCAGATCATCCGGGTACAGAGTCAAATCCATTGGTCTCTGTGATAACTCTTCAAATTTCATTCTTTGGTTCCTACCTCTAAATTTGGTTTCCATAATGTTTCTCGGTTGGTTAGCCATAGTTAGTGCAAATATGGAGGAAACAAATCAGGGGGAGAAGGAAAGTGGAAAAGACTTTAGAAAATCTGTAAAAGTGATTTAGAAAATAAAAATTAAAATAAAGAAAATAAGAAAATAAATGCATAAATAAAAGCAATAATGATAATAATGAAATAGGACAATAAAACAATAAAATAAAACGATAAAACAATAAAATGATAAAAATGGGTTGCCTCCCACTAAGCGCTGTTTTTATCGTCATAAGCCTGACGTAATGCTTAGGGGTAGATTAATCAGGGAAATTATTGGACAACTCTAAAAGCCTTAGACTATTTGCATAATCTCTATTTTCAACTTTATGGTAATGTTTTAATCGTTGTCCGTTTACTGTGAACGACTCACTATTCCTACCCTTAATTTCTATTGCTCCGCTCGGGAACACTATAGTTATTTCAAAGGGTCCTGACCATCTAGATTTTAGTTTTCCAGGAAAAAGCCTAAGTCTTGAATTAAAGAGGAGTACAATGTCTCCCACACTAAATTCTTTCCTAGATAGGCGTTTATCGTGCCATCGCTTAGTTCTTTCTTTATATATCTTAGCATTCTCATAAGCATCTAACCTTAATTCTTCTAATTCGTTAATATCTAGGATTCGCTTTTCTCCTGCGGCATTATAGTTTATATTGAGAGTTTTAATCTCCCAATATGCTTTGTGTTCTAGTTCTACCGGGAGATGACAAGACTTTCCATACACTAATTTGAAGGGTGTAGTTCCTATGGGTGTCTTGTAAGCTGTCCTATAAGCCCATAAAGCTTCATTAAGTTTAGATGACCAATCTTTTCGAGATATGGCGACAGTCTTTTCTAAGATTTGTTTAATTTCTCTGTTTGAGACTTCGACCTGTCCACTTGTTTGTGGATGATACGGTGTTGCTACACGATGTCTGACTCCATACTTAGATAGTAATTTGTCAAAGATTTTTGAAATAAAGTGCGAGCCACCGTCACTTATGACGAGTCTAGGCACACCAAATCTTGGAAAGATTATATTCTTGAAAAGCTTAATTACTACTCGTGTGTCATTTGTAGGAGAAGCTATAGCCTCAATCCATTTTGAAACATAATCGACAGCTACGAGTATGTAATTATTACCGAAAGATGATGGGAATGGTCCCATGAAATCTATTCCCCAGACGTCAAAGACTTCTACTTCTAATATTCCTTTTTGAGGCATTTCATCTCTTCTTGAAATATTACCGGTGCGTTGACACCGATCGCAATTTATAACAGCGATGTGGACATCTTTCCATAAATTAGGCCAGAATAGGCCGGCTTGTAAGATTTTTGCACAAGTCTTGGAAGTGCTTGCATGTCCACCATAAGGAGATGAATGACAATGAGCAATGACATCTTCTATTTCTTTTTCGGGAATACATCGACGAAAGATTTCGTCGGGTCCTCTTTTGAACAATAATGGTTCATCCCAATAGTAGTGTTTGAGATTGTGAAAGAATTTCTTTTTCTGCTGATAGGTTAAGTCAGGTGGAAGAGCTCCTGCAGCTAGGTAGTTGACAATGTCAGCGTACCATGGCAGTCCTACGGTTGTTTGGATTGTTTCCACGGGTTCTGGTTCATCTATGTCTAACTGAACTGGGTCGCTTCCTATTTGTGCTATCAGCTGTTCATACGGAAAATCATCGTTAATCGGCACTTGTTCGGGTTTAATACCTTCTATTCTAGATAAATGGTCCGCTACGAAGTTTTCAGTACCTTTCTTATCTTTTATTTCAAGATCAAACTCTTGTAAGAGTAAAATCCATCTCAAGAGTCTTGGTTTAGCATCTTTCTTAGTTAATAAATATCTAATAGCAGCGTGGTCTGTGTAAACGATTATTTTTGCTCCCACTAGGTAGGAACGGAATTTGTCAAGCGCAAAGACAACTGCTAACAATTCTTTTTCAGTAGTGGCGTAGTTCATCTGAGCAGAATCTAAGGTTCTACTGGCATAGTAAATTGCGTGAAGTTTCTTGTCCTTCCTCTGTCCTAGAACTGCGCCTACAACATAGTCACTCGCATCGCACATGATTCAAAAGGTAATCTCCAGTCAGGGGGTTGCATGATTGGTGCGGTGATGAGGGTTGTTTTTAGAGTTTCGAATGCTTTAAGACAATCTTCATTGAATATGAACTCAACGTCTTTCATTAATAAACCGGTAAGAGGTTTAGTGATTTTCGAGAAATCTTTGATGAATCGTTGGTAGAAACCGGCGTGTCCTAAAAAGCTTCGTATTTCTCGAACGGTCTTAGGGGGTTGAAGATCTTTTATGACTTCTATCTTAGCTTTATCAACTTCAATTCCCTTGTCAGATATAACGTGTCCTAGTATGATTCCTTCTCTGACCATGAAATGACATTTCTCCCAGTTAAGCACGAGGTTTACTTTTACACATCTTTCTAATACCATTTCTAAATTTGATAGACATCCTTCAAAAATTTGCCCGCATACAGAGAAGTCTTCCATGAACACTTCCATGATGTTGTCTATGAAATCTGCGAAGATTGACATCATACATCTTTGAAAGGTTGCAGGAGCGTTGCATAATCTAAAGGGCATTCGTCTATAAGTGAACGTTCCATAAGGGCATGTGAATGTAGTCTTTTCTTGATCATCTGGGTGGATATGGATTTGGAAAAATCCTGAGTAACCATCAAGATAACATAAATATGAGTGCTTGGCTAATCGTTCTAACATTTGATCTATAAAAGGTAGTGGGAAATGATCTTTTCGAGTGGCTTTGTTTAGTTTACGATAATCGATGCACACTTTATGTCCTGTCACTACTCTTTGTGATATCGATTCGCCTTTAGCGTTTTTCACAACAGTGATACCTCCTTTCTTTGGTACTACATGTACTGGACTAACCCATTTACTATCAGAGATTGGATATATTATTCCAGCATCTAGTAGTTTCTTAACTTCTTCCTTTACTACAGTGATAAGGATTGGGTTAATTCTTCTTTGAGATTCTCTGGAGGTTTTGCAATCTTCTTCTAGCAGAATACGATGCATACAGATTGAAGGGCATATTCCTTTGAGATTAGATATGTTATATCCTAATGCAGTTGGATATTTCTTTAAGACATCTAAAAGTTTCTTTGTTTCAATTGTTCCTAAACTGGAATTGATTATAACTGGTCTTGTACATTCAGTGTCTAAGAATTCGTATCTTAGGTTCTTAGGTAAAGTTTTTAACTCTAATGTAGGTTTATTCTTACTTGGCATGGGATCCGGTGTAAGTGCTAAACTTTTGCTTAGACTATCATCCTGATATGGTTCACGCCAATTATCATCTTCGAAAATCGGAGGGATTTGAATTTTCATAATTTCAGAATAGGTAGTTTCTTTCATTTCCATTTCTCTTACACATTCGTCAATTACGTCCAATAGATAGCATGTATCCTCTATAGCTGGTGATTGTAAGAATTGTGTTAAAATAAATTCAACTTTCTCTTCACCTACTTCAAAGGTTAGCTTTCCTTTCTTTACGTCTATTATAGCTCCGGCGGTAGCTAAGAATGGTCTTCCTAGTATGATTATGAAATCAGTAGGAATATAGAATTGTCCTATACGTACTGGGACGTTTTCTAGTATGCCTACAGGATATTTAATAGAGCGATGGGCTAGTTGAACAGACATTTTAGTTGGTCTTAAGTCTCCCATGTCTAGCCTTTTGCAAATCGTTAAGGGCATAACACTGATACTGGCTCCTAAATCGCATAGAGCTTTATCAATGACGAATTTTCCTATTACACAGGGTATAGAGAAACTTCCTGGATCTTTTAGCTTAGGAGGCATATTATTCTGAATTATTGTGCTACACTCAGCAGTAAGTGTAACGGTTCCGTTATCCTCTATCTTTTTCTTATTGGATAAGATTTCCTTTAAAAACTTAGCATACGAGGGCATTTGAGTGATAACTTCTATAAATGGAATAGTAATATTCAACTGTTTCAGAAGTTCAAAAAATTTCTTAAACTGGCCCATCGTCTTAGAATTGGTTAATCTCTGAGGGTACGGAATTGGTGGTTTATAAGGTGGTGGAGGCACATAAGGCTTTTCTTTCTCCACTGCCTCTTGATTATTATCTTCCTTTTCTTCTGGTTCATTCACCATTTCAGTCGGTTTATCCGGTTTTTGGTACATGGCTGGATTGTCAAGTCTTAGATCGGTAGGTCCGTCAAGTTCCTTGCCACTTCTTAATATCACAGCATTGGCCTGTCCTTTCGGATTAGGTTGAGGTTGTCCAGGAAATACTCCAGCTGGTGCAGCGGTAGGTGCTTGTTGTTGAGCTACTTGTGAAATCTGAGTTTCTAGCATTTTGTTATGTGTAGCTAACGCATCTACCTTGCTCACTAATTGCTTAATCTGCTCACTAGTGTGTATGTTTTGGTTTAAGAAATCCTTGTTTGTTTGAGATTGGGTAGCTATGAAGTTTTCCATCATCAACTCAAGGTTCGATTTTCTAGGGACATTAGGAGCAGTCTTTTGATATCCTGGTGGTGTAGCTGGTGCTTGACCTGGTGCGTATAAAGCATTGTTGTTCTTATAGGAGAAGTTCGAATGATTCTTCCAACCTGGGTTGTATGTGTTTGAGTATGGGTTTCCTTGAGCATAATTCACTTGATCTGTGGGAATTCCTGCTAACAGTTGACAATCAGGGACATCATGTCCTGGAACTCCACATAACTCACAGTTAGGTGTTACCGCAGCCACGGTGGTTGTTGATGTTATGGCCAAGTTGTCGATCTTTTGGTTAAGTTGGTCAAACTTTGCATTGACTTGGTCCATACTACTCACTTCGTACATACCTCCTTTTGTTGGTTTCTCAATTGCGACTCTCTCGCTTCCCCATTGGTAATGGTTTTGAGCCATACTCTCGATAAGTGCATAAGCATCATTATATTCTTTGTCCATTAGTGCACAGCCTGCGGCAGCGTCAATTGTCATTCTTGTATTGTACAAGAGTCCATTGTAGAAGGTATGGATGACCATCCATTCTACTAATCCGTGATGTGGACAAAGTCTCAGCATATCTTTATAGCGTTCCCAAGCTTCGAAAAGTGATTCGTTTTCCTTTTGCTTAAATTCGTTGATTTAAGCTCTTAGCATAGCTGTCTTGCTAGGTGGGAAATATCTTGTCAAGAAGACTCTCTTTAGTTCCTCCCACGTAGTTACTGAATTCGAGGGTAGAGATTGAAGCCAGGCTCTCGCTCTGTCTCGAAGTGAAAAAGGAAAAAGACGTAATCTAATAGCTTCTTGGGTAACTCCATTAGCTTTTACAGTATCTGCGTACTACACAAATATCGAAAGATGAAGGTTCGGATCCTCGGTAGGATTTCCGGCGAATTGATTTTGTTGCACGGCTGATATCAGCGAAGGTTTTAGTTCGAAATCGTTTCGGTTGATAGCCGGGGCGGCAATGCTGGAATGCGGTTCAGCTTGCGAAGGACTAGCGTAATATTTGAGTGGATGATTCGGTTCTTCATCCATCTCTGCGTCCTTTGATGTTCCGACTGGTTTAGGTGGATCAATTTGAAGATCTGGAATGTTGTAATTTCGTTCGTAATCGAATATTCGTCTTCTTACGTGTAAGAAGCATTCCGATTCTGGGATTAGAGGTTGCAAGTCTTCGCCTTGAGAGCAAGTACTTGGCATACACTCGGGAAATTAGATTAAGAAAAGAAATAGTTGTTACCTTAGTCTAAACAATGCTACTCTAAAGTGCACTAGTAACTAAATTAAGGTCCCCGGCAACGGCGCCAAAAACTTGATGGGCTAAAGACGTAATCTAATATTTGTCTAGCGGTATCTTAACTGCAAGCGCACAGCCTATCGAAGTAATATAAAAGATTGTCGATCCCACAGGGACTTTATGATTACTTAGTGCTAGAGGGTTTACTAGTTTAGCTAAGGTGTATGGTTGTCACGATTTTTTGGTTGTTTTTAAGAATTAAAGACGGGAATTAAATTTTAGTTTAATGAAATAATAATAAGGCAGTCGGTATGTAATTATGTTAACTTAGGCGGTCAATCTAACCTAGGCTTATAAGGATGGTTCACTTAATTTATTTTGTAGAGGTTATCAGTTTAAATATCTTTAACTCACACTCTCGTGGTCTTATCTCAGATCTTACTCCTAAAGCCCTATGCCTGCTCTCGCTAGCCCATAAGTGTTTAGAAATAATTTTTGGAAACTTAATAAGTCTAATTCATTTTAAAGCGCTCTCGCTGTATTTAAATTAAATGCCTAACTTTAGCTATCTGGTTAAAATCTCACACTCTCGTGGTCTCGACCTAACCTATTACACTTTCCTTACTCTCGTAACAAAAAGATTAATGTTTATAATAAAAAGTCACAGCCAGAATTTTAAGTTCTTAATTGTTTTAAGCCTAGATTCGATTTTACCAATTTAGTGTATTTTAATTACATACCGCCTAAATTGTTTAGTTACTCATATTTGTTGTACCAGACAGATGCAGAAACAGATGAACATAATTTAAAGTATACATTATAAAGTAATAAAAATAAATTCTTAACATAAATAATTAAATTAATATAAATGCGAAATAATTAAAAACCTGAATAATATATATAATGTGAAACTCCTTCTTCCACAGTCTGGCAAGCTCGGAGTGCGAACCGGAATCGAAAATAAAATACAAACGAAATGCTGAAGGCTTGAAAGAAATTAAATAATAACAATTTCCTAATGTTGTAAATTGTTATTTGATTTGGTTGGGATATGGAAATTAAAGCAAGAACAAAAATAATTGCTGGAAAAATAATGAAATAGGGTGCAAATAAAATACGGCAGAGCTTCCGCAAGAAAAATTAAAATCAAACTCTGTAGTTTCTACTTTGAAATAAAGCTATTTATAGGAAACATAATTTGGGCTTGGCAGTTGAAATCCATACGTGGGCTTCGGTGTTGAAGAGAGAATCCAGGAAAAATTTGTGTTACTGGGTCTGCGGAAGAATAGGAAACGTTATTGACTTCACGTAGCACGTTCATGACCAATTCATTCCAAGTAAACCTAATTTCCCTTTGTCACGTTCGTGACAAGGGTGTCACGGGCGTTATCTTCATATTTAGCGCGTCACGGTCGTGACGGCTTGGTTACGATCGTGACTGTCCCAATTAGCGTGTCACGGTCGTGACAGCATGGTGACGGTCGTGACTGTTGCAAATTATGCAGCATTATGCAGAATTCCTCTCTTCTTCTTCTTTTCATGCTTGTTTTTGCTCATTTCACTTTTGGCTTATGATTTAGCTCTATAATTGTTATACCTGCAAAATGACAAAGAAAACTCTAAGAATCGGGTGTTAATACGATAAATGTGCGATAAAACGGCATTGAAACATAGTAATAAAACGATACTTTTTCTCGTTATCAGTTTCTTTTGCCGTAGCGACCTTTTGGATGCATTATTTCCTTTTCCCTAAATCTGTTATTCATAAAATAGATGCTATTTTAAGGTCTTTCCTTTGGTCGGGCAAGGCGGATATCAGTAGGAAGAGTCCTATTTCGTGGAAAATTGTGTGCAGTCCAATGAATCTTGGTGGTTTGAACCTTATTGATCTAGATTGCTGGAACAAAACCACTTTATTGAAATTGTTATGGAACATTTGCAGGAAGTCGAACAGTCTTTGGGTTTGTTGGGTGCACGCTTATTATCTTAAAAGCCGGGATGTTATGGACCTTCCCACGAAGTCCAGTCATTCACACCTTTTTAAATCTATTCTGCAGACACGTGAAAATGTGGATAGTTTGGGCCTTACTTGGCTGAATCAATTTCAGAACAATAGATTCACGTCTAAATCCATCTACTTGAAGCTTCGGTGTGAGGGTGAGCAAAGGGTGGATTGGAGTAGGCTCGCTTATGGTAATGTCACTAGACCCCGAGCTGTTTTGACTCTTTGGCAAGCATGCCATGGTAGACTTCCAACCAAGGCTAGACTTTTTAATTTTGGTTTGTTGGATAATGCTAGACGTTGTTTATATCCTTGTGAGGAAACTATGGATCATTTGTTCTTTGACTGTCATGAAACAAAACTGATTTGGATGAAGGTTCTGGCTTGGATACAGATCAGCCATATCCCCAGAAAATGGTCGGAAGAATTTTGTTGGATCAAAGCACATTGTAAAGGGAAAGGGTGGAAGGCTTTTATTCTCCGTCTCTCCGTATCAGAAACTTTGTATGGTGTTTGGAGGTATTGGAATAATATGTGCTTTGGGAATCATGTAAATAAGCAGAAAATTATCGATAATATTATTGACTCTATAGTTTATACGGGGTGGTATAACGAGAAACTCCGACCTTATATTGCTAATTTTATGATATAGGATTTTGTCTCCTTTTTTTGATAGCTTTGCTTGTCTTGTTGGCTGGATCTTTTACGATCGCCTTGCTCTTGTATTGTCTTTTTGAATTAATATATTTCCTTTTTGATTCAAAAAAAAATACTAAAATAAATGAAGTAAAATAAAATTCTAAAATGCAGTTATATAGCTTCTAAAAAAATTAAAATTAAGAATAAAATTCTAAAAAAATATCTAACAAAATTCTAAAAAAACAAGAATAAAATAAAATGACATGGAATGATGAAATCGACTAACAAAAATGTATGATTAATGATTGATGAAATGTTCTATCTAAAAATGCAAAAATGACTGACTATCGATACTGCGATAAAATGCGTCAGATGGAAAAAAAATGAAAAATTTTGGGTCAAAATTTAGGGTATGACACAACGGCTTTGCAATTCTTCTTCGGATTGACTTGAGTTTTGGCGGTAAAAGATGGCCCCGATTGTTGATCGGCTATTTGCTTTGCAAGTTGCCCAACTTGATCCTCAGTGTTTTTAACTACAACATCACTATTCTTTTGATTGGCCATTGACATTTTAATGAATTTATTTAGATTATCTTCCAACTTCGAACTTCCTCCTTGAGCTTGAGTAGATTGATAAGGATTTTGTCGGTTCGAAGTTCCAGCTTCTTCTCTCCACCCTTATTGGTTTTGATAATTGCCTCTTTGTTGGTACCTTTGATTTTGATAAGGTTGTTGAGAGTTTTGCTGGTAAGGTTGTTTTCTTTATTGATATCCTTGTTGTTGATTTTGATTTCCCATAAAATTCACTTCTTAATTTTCCGGAGGATAAAACCCGGTAGGGTGATCTCCTTTACAAAGTGCACAACTTGCAATTTGTTGATTCTTGCTCGGAACTCCTTGCATTTCTTTGATTTGTTGCGAAAGTTGTGACATTTGTTGAGTCAATAATTCCACTTGTTGTGATAACAATTTGTTTTGGGAAAGAGTCGCATCATTTGTTCCTAATTCAAGCATTCACACTTTCTTTTGTGTAGTTCCTCGGTTATGTTGGCCTTGTAAGTCATTAAGTGCCATTAGATTTATGATTTTAGTGGCTTCCTTCGCGCTCTTTGATAATAAAGAACCGCCCAAAGTAGCATCCGGAAGAGTTTTATGTGTTGGTTGGAGTACATTATGAAAGATGTGGACTTGAGTTAATTCATCGAAACCATGGCTTTTACATTTATGTATCATAGATATGTATCTTTGCCATACTTCATTGAAAGATTCACTTGTACCTTGTGAGAACACGAAAATTGAAGTTTTAGCATCCATGTATCGATAATGAGGAAAAAACCTCTCTAGAAAATTCTCCTCCAATACGTTCCAGTCTATCATCACAGCAGTGGCTTGATCGAGATACCATTATTTAGCCTTTCTATCAAAGAATGAGGAAATAATCTTTTGAATAGTTTCTCTTCTTGATTCTCATCCACTCCGGCTGCTCTCGCTATTTCATAAAATTTTGTAAGATGACCGAAAGGATCCTTGTGATCCATCCCCGTGAAAGGATTTCCATACAAGAGTTGGAGAATCCTTGTCTTTAACTCAGCTTGTTTTCCGTTGTTCAAGTTACGAGAAAATTTATCATTGTGTCGCGGACTATTGACATAAAACGTTGAAACATGAAGTGGTGGTGGTGGTGGTGGAGCTGCCAGGGTTAGTGTGAATTATGGTGTTGGTATTGGTGTCGAAGTAGAACCTTCCCCTTGCTCTCATCTTTCTTTGGCAAGTTGTCTCCTCCGCCTAGTTTTGTTATTTAACTTACGAGTTGTTCTTTCAATCTCAAGATTGAATAAAAGTTGATCTCCATGTAACTTCCCTCACATAAACAGAGTCTGCAAAATTAACAAACAAATTAAAAAGCAAAAGAAAAATTATACAAAGCTTAAAATTTTCTAAATATTGCAATGCTTGCAATATCAAACAACAATCCCTGGCAACGACGCCTTTTTATTGAAAGATTATTAGTGTGTGTTTTTGTTATCATATCCATAGGGACTCTTTTGATATTAATGTTGTTCTATAGTCTAAATCATTTTAAACGTAAGTTATCAAAGGTGTTTGTTTGATTCGTAACGGTTGCATGAAAAGTTAATAATCAATGGTAAAAGTTTGGTTTTAAAAATGATTGGTAAAAGCATGCCAAGATTCGGGTTCGATAATCCAATTCATACCTATTTAATTGATAAAGTATGTGAACTTGTTAGCAATTAATATAATCACATATGCTCTCAACATGTTTATCTCTAACACAAGTTTTGAGATTTACCATATTGATCCTTAGCTGATCTCTCACTCTAACTATCAATATGATAACATTAAGGTGTGATATATATGAACATCAACTCACATAACTATCTCTAGCCTATGTTTGTTGATGGATTAAAACCTAGATCAAGTCTTAGCTCATATTTCTCAATCAGGAACCAAAACAAAAGATAAACATACAACAAAGTTTTTCACCATATATTAATCATCAATAAGGTTCACAAACTAGTTATCAAGATAAATACATACAAAAGAGAGGATTATCTACCTCTAATCTTGACACAAAAGGTGTTTAGCTACCCATTTACACGGTATCTTGATCTACAAGTAAAAAAAACAAAGCTTTTGGAGCATCAACTTCAAAGGATCAAAATGGATTGGAAGTGAATAATGAAACAAATATCTTTAAGTGCGTATATATATATATATATATATATATATATATATATATATATATATATATATATATATATATATATATATATATATATATATATATATATATATGCATTTTCTGCCCAGTAGTGCTCGTCAGGGTGAGCCTCTTCCTTCGCCGGGCGAAGGCTTCAATTAGAAGCCATATGACCGCTACAGTGTCAGCTGGCTCCTTGGAAAATATCTTGCTTCGTCGGGCGAGACGATGCTTCATAGGGAAAAACCTTATTTGTCGGATGAATCACCCAACAAAGCAATTCCAATAGGTACTGGAATTGGATTATTTTTTGTGATTTCCCCTCGCTGCTTCTTCGTCAAGTGAAGCAGCCTTCATTCGCTTCCCTTTTGTCGGGTGAAGCTTCATTCTGTTGCAGACACGCTAATTCTTCGCTTCTTCGCATTTTCTTTCGATTCCAGTTGCAACCTTTTGTCAAAAATCATTGAAAAATAACAAACACATTAAAATACCTAATATTCACATTGATGCAAGAATTGCTTGATAAATAAGTCATTTCTGATCAAAAGTATGAAAAAGAGCTTAAAGGCATCAAATTATGGATATAAAAACTAGCATTATTTGACACCTAACAACTACACATAATCATTTTTTGATTGGGTGACCATCTAGATTAGGATTGATAACATCCAATTAGGTTTGGTGTAACCGAGAATATTGGGTTGAGAACTTTGTGTATTTCAAATAAGAAAACCAAGGTGGGGTTTTCCTTCAAGATCGGGGTTGATTTGAAGGTTTTGGACAAGATCACGTCAACACACATTCGTCTGGGTGAAGCCCTTGGGACAAGGTGGTTTCTTGCAAGGGAGTAGCAAGAGACGGTGAATTGTGTTCGGGAACCTTGGGTTCAACAAAGTTGCGTGCTCGGGATAATCGGAGGATTGTAGCCACATTTGTTGGTCACTTGATCAAGGGTTTTGAGGTGTAAGAATCAACACAAAACTATAGGGTTTTTGGGGTTTGTATTCTTCATCTCTTATATTAAAGATTTTGCAAAGAAAAGGTTAATAGTAATGTCTCAATTCGATTTTGAATTGTGGGTAGACATAATCATAGCGAGGTTAATTAAGGAACTGCCTAAACAAATCTTGGTATCTTTCTTTTATCTCTTTATTGCTTTAATTGTTGTTTTCGCAATTTATTGAGTTCATCATTGTTTGATTGTTTCTATTGGAAATTATTTTTTGATTATCTCTAAAAGTGTTTTTGTTGATATAATCATGATCACTTTGATAGTGATTGGCTTTTAACATCATCAAAACAAATTAAATTTCCAATAGATATCGATTGCACACCAAGTGTTCGATAAACTGTTTGTGTGTGTTTTAATTGTGTTTTGTTTCATTGGATACACAAGTTATGAATAATATTGCATTTAATTAATTTGTAGCTTGATCATTGTTGAACATTTACATTCATTATTTTTTTTTAGTTTGCAATACATATATTACTTTTTAATAGTAGATTCGGATAGACGACTCAGTTCGGGTAATTTTTTGGTGCACTACTTTTTTAAAACAAATTTTTAGCCAAACTTTTTTGTGATCTATTCCCCCTCTAGATCAAAGTCTATCGTCTAACATATATGCCTCACTTTTTTATATGTAAACATAACTTTTAGGTAAAATATTTATCATTGATGAGTTAATTAATGTATGAAGGGTTGTTTGTTTGTATGAAATAAATAAAATAAGTCTTACTTGAAAGAAAGATGAGATTTAAACCCAGGACTTTGTGCTGGTAAACCTTACATATACTCTCTTACCAATTGTGTCATTTTATTTATTTGAAATAGAGTGACATTAGAAAACATATGGAAGATGGTTAAAATTTAAGGTGCGACATATAAAATATTAAGTTTTATAAGTGATTTAAAAAAAAGTCTTGTTTAAAAAAAAATACTAACTATATGATATTTTTAATGATTATAAAATAATTTCATTGTTTTTTTTATATATTCGAGAATAAAATTTATAATAAATTTTTTCTTAACTTAACTTTTAAGAATATCTAAATACAATATAATAGTAGTAATTGACCACAAGTTTATATATACATTCATTTAACACAAGTTATCAATACATTCATTTAACACATATTTCTAACACCTTTTTTATTAGGTAAAATTCATATGAATCCTAATAAAATTAAATGAAATCCACATGATTTGGTAGACTCGTGTGAATTTTAATCGATGAAAGAAAGTGTGTTAAAAATGTTTGGTAAAAAGTGTGTTGTTAAAATTTCTCATAAAATATATCTTATAAAGTTTAGGTTTAATTACAGTTTTGTTATCTTTATTTTATTCGATTCACGAAATTGATCTTTTATTTTAAATTTTAATAGTTTTGGTCTCCTCTCATATTTTTACACTTAAAATTAACTATGTCTCTATTTTTAAATGACAAACTTCTTATGAAATATGACAAATTATCATATATAAATCACATTGTGGAACTTTATAGATGAAAAGGTAATTGTATCATAAATATGTGATTTCATATAAGATGTGATTTCATATAAGATGATTCTCCAATATCACAAATCATTATCATCTTCATCCATTCTGACGTTGCATTTTGATTAATATCAATTTCTCCATGCCACGTCCATGTTGTATAATTTTGACATATTCCATCACAACATAGGTGATGTAATATTTCTTTCTTTAAGCATTTTCTAATATTCCTACAAACAACACAAGGACAATAAAAGATGTCATTATTGTCGGGAACATTTTTTTCGACAAATCAAGGAATTCAATAACTCCTTTCTCATACATCGGACATAATTTATTGGCTTTCATCGAACTACGATCCGTACCAAATTATGAATTTTTTTAATCAAAAGAATAACATGAATGTCAACCTAATGTTACACATACAACATCCTAATATGATTATATGCATATGACAATGTCTGAGTAAAACATGAACATGACAACACCGAAACATAAACATATTTAGAAGCGTCACAATATCATAATAAAACATAAACATATCCAACACAAAAACCTAAAGCATATTCACAAAATATGATTAAACATGAAGATAGAAACATGAACAATACACATGACAATGTCAATACACACAACATCCAGCGAAGAACATTAACATTCAGAAGCGTCAGAGAGAGATAATTGTAAATAACCTTTACGAAGAACATAAATATTCAAAAGCGTCAGAAATGCAGATTGGTAACGAACCGTAATTCGAAGAGGATGATGATTTCATTTCCATAAATGTTGTTTCCAGAAATGAATGAAGATGGTGAAGGTTTCGCTATCGATGTTGTCTCGTTCGCTAGAGCCCCCTTCTGTGTTATGAACAAAATGAAAGTACATGTTATGTTTTAATTATGTGGGGAAATTTTCAAAAAAATTGCAAGCTTCAACTGTAATGAAATGTGGAACATATAACCACGGTTGAACTAAACAACCATAGTTGTTATACTTTTAATTTTTAAATAACAATAAATGTGAAGATACATATGCTATTTTTTTAAAGGAAAAAATTTATTCATGACCACGATTTTTTTAAGGAACCGTGATGAAAAGTTTCTTAATAAAAAAACATGAGCGCACAAAATCTGATATGACGAAGGTGGAAAATGGCCATTATAATATTTTGTCACCGAAGGTATATTTTCTAGTAGTGAACCCTTAAATTGCTGGAACTTCCTCATCTCAATATGTTGTTCTCAAATTTGATAAATATGTTAGCCTTGTAAATCATACTAAATATATGTCCAATTATGGGGAGGAAGATGGTGATGAGGACGTGGATGAAGCTGCTTCAAATGATGACTATTCTAACCCACCTTTGTAATTTGTTTTGCTAATTAATTTGTATGTTATTTCTTCTAGGATTGTTATGTTTTGGTTGGGTTTGTTTGTCTTGCTTTGGTTGGTGTTTTTATTTTGACTAAATTCTCTTGCCATAGTCTCTTTTAAGGTAAATAGGGAAAAAATAAGCACATTATTTTTGTTTTGGTATATTTTGGATGTTTGGTTTTGTTGCTTGGATGAATGTTCCTCTTAGTGTTTTTAATTCGATGTGTTCTGAGTGCTTTGATCTAGAAGGTGTGTTTCAATCTCAATGTTGTTGCTTTGCCCTGTATCTTTCATTATTGACGAATGTAATTTCTCTTCCATTTAAAACTGATCGATCACTCTATTATTGCATCCTTGAATTAACTTAAGGTGTATTAAATTTCATACCTAACTTAAGCTCATAGTCCTTACCTAACTGTTCCATCCTAAACTTTTCATAGTTTAGAAGTTTTTCATCTTCAGAGTCATCTGAGACTAGGCTACCCAATTTATCACTCATATATTGGTCTTATCACTTATCCATCCTTTAATAAACTTTGGTTTATGAGCTTTGGATATCCTAGCAGGGGCAACAAGTTTCAACTTCTTCTTTTTCTTTAGGGTTAATTTCTTCTAGGGTGACTTAGTGGCACAAACCTTAATCATATACGACTTTCCTTTAATTTCAACTCTGTTTGTAACATCTTTGGGCCTCTCAACTTCAATTACTTCAAATCCATCATCCAATGCAATTGTTCTCTCATCTTTAGTATCATAAAACCTAACCCTCCTTGCATTACCACCATTTGCAACTAGTTCCTCTTCTCCCTTACTTGATTTAGTCTCTTGAGCCAGATAAATACATTGAAGTTCAACAACTTTGAAATTGATATCCTTCACATTGTGCTCAACATATAAATTCCCTTCAACATTGTTTCCAATAGCATAACTCGCAACATCTACAACTCAATCATCCATGTTAACTTTTAAAAAAAGTAATCATTTATACCTTCGAGTTTGCTCCAAACCCTACACTCATTTCTTTTATAATCCTAGTAATAACTAATTTTAACATCTTAGAGACACCCTATTTTTCGATATTTTGATCATATACAATGCTTTGAACCCCACCCCTATAAAACATTGTCTTGTCTCTAACAAACTCCCCCCATGATGGAAAACAACATTGGACATACTCATACTTTGTTTCAGAACGACATGAATTGTGTTGTTTAATACACACACAAAAATTAGTAAAATAAGAGGAGGTGAGAATACCTCTGTTCAAAATTCATGGGTTAATCAAGCTAAGTAACCAATGTAGGCAACTAAAGTGAGCATTTTCAAAATCAAATGTCTTTTTCTACAAAAGTTTCTTCTTCAATGAAGTTTTATGGAGTTCTTTTTCGGTTTTTATGTTAGGGCAAAATGAGGAGGACTATAAGGAAATTGAATGTTTGCATTCTATATATTTTTGTTTAATAAATAATTCACTAATAAAATAAATTTTGATATGGCGTTAGTTCTAGGTGTGATAAAAAAATTGAAAAACAAAAGAAAATTGTCATTCAATAAGACATGTATGCACCAAGACCGATTCATATCACTTGAAGGTCTAAATAAACATAACCTTCTTATGTCAATAAACAAATTACCTATTAAGCAAAATTTTATTTGTGTATCTACAATACTTCACATGTCTCTGTGCATGAAGGAAGGATAATGTATATGTATTGTTTCAATTGACATTTTACTTGTCGAATTTGAGATATTTGTTCTCACAAATTTTTCCAGTAACAACTATATAATAGGACATTAAAATATTACCTCAATCGATCATGATTGGGATGCGAAGTATATTTAGAAAGGTTGCTTATTATGTATGATATTTGTATCGTCCAACAAACTACAACGACCTTGATGTTTTGAATGTTTAAAGATATTTGTATCTATCTAGTACATTATGTTAATATGTGTTTTTATAAGCAAACATGTATTCCAAAAGGGTATTAGGAGTACCCCAACCCGGATACAACATGACCCACATGCTAATACATTACATTAGAAACATAAAATTGGATTCATAAACCAATCATAAAAATAAACAAGTCTATTGAATTTAGCATATTTGGTTATCCACCACCAAGATATAGTAATAATTCTCTGAAAACCAATATCAGGATCTCCGACTTCATCATTAAACATGATTTGATTTTTGGACCACTAAATACTCCAACACAATATAAACCACAAACTATCTGCATAAATAGAATCTATTTTTCCTAGTAGCCTTTGATTTTAGTACATTGAAGAACAAGTGTAAGGAATCTTCAGTATCAAAGAAACAAAAACAGACCTGCTCATGAACATTTCGTAGCACACCTCTCCTGAGCAGATTACGTCTCATGGGAAACCTATAAAGAATCAGTTTCCAAGCAAAAAATTTAACCTTTGTAGGCACAAAAGACCTCCAAAGTCGCTGCAACAACACCTTTGAGGAACTATCTAAGACATCCTTAACTGACGCTTGTAATAACTTATCGTAAAAGGATTTAACCGAATAAGTTTTTGAACTACAAAAAGGACAAATAACAGAATCAGCTACAGACCAAGACAATTTAACCTTGATAATAATTTCATGCAAAAACCGCCACTCAGGTTGTAGCTTGGCCTCCCCACTTCCGACAATACAATCAATCTGCCACTCCCAACTATCGTTTTTCCAGCAACCCAAATTTGCAACCGATGCTAACGTATTACGAGCACAATTCGATAATCCAGGAAATAATTCGTTTAACGGTTTATCACCAATCCACCTAAACCACTAAAATAATATATTTGCGCCGCTACCAAATTTAAAGGAAAAAAACTATTGCAAGTAAAGTACCAGTCGGTCGACACGCAAGAAATAGATCTTGCCACCAAAGTGAAGAGGATGAACGAGAACCGACATAATCTTTATTTATGCAAAACTTCAAAAGGCTCTTATATCTACCTGCTAGCAAGCCCGACCAAATTGTGTCACTCTCGTTAAGGAACCTCCAATATCATTTAGCCAACAATGCTTTGTTGAATAAACCGATATCTTTGATACCCAATCCTCCCACTTGTTTAGTCCTACAAATGGATTTCTATCTTACCCACGCAATCTGCTTCTTAACCTTTGAACCTTCCCAAAGAAAATTTTGTTGCAGAGAAACTAAAGTCTTTACCATTTTTTTAGGAATCTTAAAAAAAGAAAGGAAATGGATAGGAATGTTAGATAGAATCGACTTAATAAGAGAAATTCTGCCACCGACTGAAAGTAACCGGCCTTGCCAATAGGACAAACGTGTTTTCAAACAATCTACCACTGGATTCCAAAAGGAGATATGGAGATGATTACCCCAACCGATAAACCAAGGAATTTAAACGGGAAACCGCCAATTTTTCACCCAAGAAAATGTTCGGCATAATCCAGGAAATTAACATCCACACAAATGCCAAACAAGGAACACTTACTAATGTTTATCTTCAAACCTGAAATCATTTCAAACCACAACAACAATGATTTCAACCCCCATAAATTAGACCAAGAGCCATCACCGATCAATATAATATCATCCGCATATTGTAGAATACTATACGCCACATCGTTATTAAACTTGAAGTCACAAAATAAACTAAGTGAAATTTCCCTTCTAACCAACAATGCTAAGCCTTCACCCACTATAGTAAATAGAAATGGTGATAACGGATCGCCTTGTCTGAGGCCATGAGTCACTTTAAAATCTTTAGTTGGACTATCATTGAATAAAACCGACATAAAACTATTCATAATACCCCTTCCATCCACCACATCCATCTAGAACCAAACCCTATAATCGACATGATTTTCCTAAGAAAAATCCACTCCACGTTATCGTAGGCCTTTTCAAAATCCACTTTCAATAATATACACCTCTTCTTTTTCCTTTTAGCAAAATCAATTATCTCGTTAAGGACCAATACACCTTCAACTAATTGCCTCCCTTTAATAAAATTTGTCTACAAATTTGAAATCAATTTATGCATAACACGTTTTAACCTAGCTGCTAGTAAACTAGAAATAATCTTATACACCACCCCTAATAAACATATAGGTTTGTAGTCGTCCAAAACCTCTGAATTGGCCTTCTTCGGTGTTAGAGCCAGGAACAATGATGTAACGACTCTAGGCTGCCTTGTTGTATCATAAAACTTTTGAATGCACAAGCAGACATCTTCACCTATAATTTCCCAACAGCTTTTGAAGAAATCTACATTTAAACCATCTGGTCCAGGAGTTTTGCCACCCGCCATAGCAAAGACGGTATTTTTAATCTTTTCATTGCTAAATTTATCTTCCAAACCCCTACCATCCACCTGATCCAGTCTCATATACCAGCAAAATTAAACTCAGGCCTAGGCACAGTATTAGCCTGAAACCTGTCTGCAAAATGTTTCCACACAACCTGCTTAACTGAACCAACATCCTTGTGTAACACCGAATCCGATTGAACAACCACAATGGCATTGCTCCTTGCTCGATTTTTGATCAAAGCATGGAAGTATCTTGAATTCTGGTCCCCATGTTGTATCCACTTGACCTTAGCTTTTTGGCGTAAAATCCCCTCTTTAATGTGAAGATTCTTCCATAAGTCCCCTTAAGCTTTACTTCTATTCTTCAGATATTCTTCTGTTATGATAACTTGATCCTCAGCCATAGATGCTTCAATATCATTCAAAGTCTGAACGTCGTTTTCCACATTTAAATTAAGAACCCCAAATACATTCAAATTCCACCATCGAAGTCGTTCTTTAAGAAGCTGCAGTTTCTTAGTTAAGACGAAAACATAGTCACATAATTCGCAATTTACTCCGGTACGTAGTACGAATTCGGGTACGCGGTACGTGACTCTCAAAAAATTAGGTACGTGAGGGGTATACATAGTCGGTACGTAATTTCGGTTCGTGGTACGTTATTTGGGTTTGTGGTATGTAATATAGTTAGTGGAGCAAACAAATATAATAATATCTGCATTAATAATTAAAAAGTTATTAAGTGAAAAAAATCAAATGAGAAAAAAAAAAGTCAGTTGAGTTTCTTGATATAATACTATTGGTAATTAATAAGAATAAGAATGAAAATAAAGAGTGGTTATACAGGTAATTAATAAGAATAAGAATGAAAATAAAGAGTGGTTATTAATTTGTTAAAAGTAAGTACCACATCGATAGGTATAACTTACTGAGAGTAAAAACATGTTATAAATAGAAGTGTGCATTTCCTCATTGAATCGGGGCACATTCTATGCTTAGGTGTGTGGGTCCAACAATACCTATAATGAATTAGTTAAAATATTTTTATGCATAGTATACTGTGCTAAGCCATGCTTGGGCATTAGAATTAATTAGTTCAAAATTTTGATAAGTGGGTTCGCAGGTTCTTCACTTTTAGCGAATTTCCTAAGTATTATCACGAATTGGTTCGCAAAAGCACCGTGAACCAGTACGTAAGTATCAATTTGTGGTTAACGTCTAAAAAGGAAGACCATTTGTATTATACGAACATAAGAAATTTCGGATGATCAAACCAACACTTAAATGCCTTGAAGGTTTTGGTCCCTAGTTAACGTCTATTGCTTTAAGCCAAATCGGATTGTGGTCTGAGACATCGCAATCTTCAATAAATTGAGCCACAGTATTCTATTGATTTATCAGACCATGAGAAATTTGTCCAATCGACTGCAGTAGCTACCGTTCAAATTAAACCAGGTGAATTTATTACTGATAATAGGTAAATCTACCAAATCCAAGAATTCAATAAAGGAATCAAAATCCTCCATCTCCATCCATCAGTTAGTCCCCTACCTCGTATTTCCACTTTTGATTTTACCACATTGAAATCCCCTATGATGATCCACTCTCCCGGTGATAATTTGGATTTCCAACCCAATAGATCAAACCACAATTGTCTTTTCTCAGCAGCAACACAAGACAAATACATGTTAATGAGATAGAAGTTCATCTCATTCTATACCACATTGACACCCAAGAACCCTTTACCACGAAAGCTGAAAATAGGAATGAGGACATCTTTCCTCCACACCATCAACATCCCTCCAGACTGCCCCAATGAATTCGTAGATGACTAATCGTAATCACCTGCATTCCACAAACTCCTTACAAAAACCTCATTCATATTCTTGCATTTGGTTTCCTGTATAAAACATATATTCTCCGATCCTTTAGCAATTATTTACTTGATTCTTCTATGCTTCATAGAAGTGTCACCTCCTCTTATGTTGTATGACAAACAATTCATGGTACACACCTTTCAGCCCCCTTCTCAAGTGTTGTTAATCTCTTTGCATCTAAATTCCTGATTATACCTTTGAATACCTCATCATCCTCATCACCTTCAATGCCAAGCTTCTTAATGGAATCCCAAACTCTATAAGGAACATCCTCCCCTACTCTTGCAATGCATGAACTACTCTGGATAGCATCAATATCCTCAATCGAATCACAGCAAAGCACCGATCCACCAGAAAAACGAGAACCAAAATCCCCTTCATCCAGATTGTTGAAAATAATTTGATTATTGTGGTGTTGAGCAGAATTACCAACCTTGTGTCTATGATTGTGATTATTAGCAAGGCTAAGGGGAGAAAAATAAGAAGTTGCATAAGGAATATTCAGGTTATCATACACATCTGTGAGAAGCTTCTTTTTTCTAGACTTGGTCACCAAATTTGGGGCCTGAAAACAGAAAGAGAACATGAAATAGGGTCAGACACAACCAAAGGTAATTCTAAATTGCAAGGCCCAGTCAAACCAGATCCACCCAAATTCTTAACAACAACCAAAAACCCAGTCACCCCAACCCGCTTCTTAAATTTGGGTCCCACAAAGTTAATTAAAGGAATCTACAAACACATTGGACAAGACACATCCTTGTTACACAGATCCACAATACTTTTGTCTGCCTCACCACAGTCAAAGGCCAACTTTATGGTTCTCTCTCCCAAGGCTGGAGAGGTACCTACCTTAGCAGACCTACAACCAAGATTTTGATTATGGAAAACCCCTATTGTGCCAACGACCCCTTCAATTGCAGTATCGAGAACCACAACATTATCAGATAGAACAATACCATCTTCTGAAGCACACATTTCCAGATCTTCACTGTCCTCCTCTACTGGATTTTCCCACTCACTAGAAACTTCGGAGGATTCGATCTCTGAAGAAATGTTATTTGTATTGCACTTAGAATCTGTAATCCATAGAGGCCCTAAGAGTCTTCTACCAGCTTGATTATATGCACATTATTATTCACCTCAACATTAAACACTTCATTTAAATTAATTGCAAATTTTGTTCTCACAAGAAATTTTGCAACATCAAAACACATGTGATTCTCTGTATCTTCATGTGATCTAATGTACACTCCAACTCTACCAGCAATAAACTGGAAAAAATGAGTACTTCATGCATGGTAAGGAAGCCCATAACAATGTATCCAAGTGAGACCCTCCATATCCATATTCACTAGGGACCATGGATGAATATCAGAGAACCATCAAGATACCCATGTTTCCGCCTCTTTAACCATAGTAGCCACTTCTCCACAGACCTCTTCTTCTAAAAGGTAGAGATTTTCCCCCATTGGTGTCGCCTAGGGATGGCAACGGGGCGGGGCAGGGGCGGGTTTACCTATACCCTCATCCGCATTTGTTTCCCTCTAGCAGACCCGCACCCGCCCTCAAACCCAGTCAGGGTGAAAATTTAACACCTAGATCCGCCCCCAATAGAGAACGGGTTTCCCCGCACCCGCCCCGCCCCCACCAGCAAAAAACTATTTTTTTTTTAATTTCAATAAAAATTAATAACTTAATTAAAAAACTAAATATTTTAATAACTTAATTAATAATTTAATTTAGATTTTAATTAATAAATAAATATTAACTTGATTAATTTGATTATTTTAATTGTAATAAGGGTATTAATAATTTAATTAAAAATATAATTAATAAATAAATATTAAAATAAGTAAAATAAGGAAATTAAAGTAAATTATAGTATGCGGGAGCGGGGCGGAGGTGGGTGTGGGCGGGTCTTTGTGTCTACCGCCCCTGCACCCTTACTTAAGAACCGAGTTTCACCCGCACCCTCACCAGCACCCAACTAAATCGGATTTTCCCCGTTAATTTCGGGGCGGGTGCGGTCGGGTTCGGGTTTGTTTGCCATGCCTAGTGTTGCCTTGATTTTAAAAACCTTTCTTCATGTAGTACCTCCTGGATTTTATATGTCGTACCAGAAACTTCTACAACCCCCACAAAAGCTCTTTCAAATCTAGCCAGTTCCTCCTTCTCGATATCAAATTGCATATGAACAAACCCCGACCTAACACCCATCAAATCCTTCTCATTGTTTTCATTATACCCATCAACATTTTGGAAAGCGTTGCCTCTAGATCCCATGACTTAAGCATAGGAACGATTTTGATTGCCCTGATTCACCCAGTTCCTATGAACCTTAGAGGGCCTTTTTACTATAGCATCAATATCCTGATGTCTCACTCTATTAGCCCCTACCTCATTTCGGAAACCACCACGTTGAAACTTCGGGATATTCGCGTGGATCTATCTACCATGAATCATAATATTATTCAGCTTTATTGCTAGGAGATGTTCGTCTTCCACATCCGCAAATCTGACGAAACCGTAACGTTTTCCTCTTCTATCTCTTTTAGAGGGAATAACCACCTCCGTCACAAGACCATATTGCTTAAACTCTTCAAACATGTCTTTTGCTTCAAAGCCTTTTGGGAATTACGTACAAAAAAACGAAGAGATTGTAACTTGACCCTATTCAACCCTTATTTAGTTTCTTCCCACCCATATTGATCTAGTAGCCACCTTATGTCTTCCTGATTTGAGATTTTGTACCTCCATCCAACATTTGTCTTCTACCATTATCATAACTATCATATTATTCATGGGCATAACCATCCAAGTTCTTCAAGGATTTCATAGTAAAAACTAGAAGAATCAGCAGATGCCAAGGCCCCTAGCCCTAAGACTAGGAATTTAAGCCAAAAACAGAAGTGATAATTCCAGACTAATACTAGGAAAAACCCGAGCAGGGATGGATATATCTCAACTAAGAAGATCTAGTTTTGTTCATTCCTTGGATGAAGCTAGATAGATCTTTCCAGACTCTCATGAAGAAGAAATAATGTTCATAAGAATCTAAGTATGTATCCATTATGTTAATATGTTAATTTGGTGTATCGTGATTAAAGGACCATGACTAAGGTATTGTAGATAAGTCTAATTAAGAATTTAGAAAATATGATTTGAATAATACAGTCAATCCCTTGAATGTCAACAACATTAAAACATTCTATTTTTCTATGGGAATAAGGCTTCCATGTTTTTCGTCTATAGTTGCATGCATTTTGTTTGCTCGACACTCCATCAAGATTTTTTTAACTCACGTATAGAAAAAATTAAGTCAGAGTCTATAAAATATTCAGCTTCAATCTAATTAGTTTTTTTAGGTGGATTTTAAAATGAGATTTTTTTAAGTTAATAGTTATATGTTTAGTTGTTTTTAGGTATTCATGATCAAAATTGATCTTATCTCGTTGAAATTTATAGTTGTTTATTTTATTCCAAACTTTTCATTTTTTCCAAATAATGAGTAGAATGATATCCAAATTCAATTTTTTAAGCATGAGTGTTTCATGTTAGTCATGTCCAACCTCATGTGAATTAAATTCTCCATCCATCTTCATAATTTTCTTGTATGATAGTTTGGTAGGGAACCACCACATCTGATAATGTCGTCAAAATCGACAATTGACTTGCATAAGAAGCGGTTACTCCAAAGGTTTCTAAAGCACTTGCACCGTCGACTATGTTGGTTGTTCTTTAATATCTGGAGCATTATTCTGGAAAAGGGACGTATTTTTTGGAAGTGTCATCTCAACTAAAGTTTTACCACTTATCAGATGCATAAATACTCAGACATTGAAAATATTCCATGTATAAAAGAATAAAATTAACAATAAATTCACACAACTTTTCTACAAAATTTTGAATTTCTTGCACTAAAGGGTCCAAATAGACATGCCAGTTTTTTCATGTTGTTTTCGGTAAATCAAATTACAATTTTTCATTCACTTATAAGATTAAATTAGACAAAATCCTAAGACATATTGTGTAAAATATTTGAAAAATATGTCAGTGCTTCAAATATTGATGTTTGAATATGGTGAAATTGGAAAGAACTTCCGATAAGAATAGTACATGATTGTTCTAAGAACTTGAACTAAAAAAAAGAAACAATAAAAGTAACTTACACAAAAATACTTTGATTACAAAATTATAAAAAGGACGCAAATTCATATATATTTTTTCTCACAAACTATTTTCTCTTTGTAACTTAGATACTCGAGTTCTATAGGGAATAATGGTAAAATTTGTGAACCTTGGTTACATGAATGAAATATCCTTATATACTACATTTCCATAACTATCAATAACAATCTTCTTTTTAGCACTCAAAATCGTACACCATTACGTGGCCTTATATCGTCTAATTTGCTTCCAAGTGTTGGTCTTTAAATTATCCTTAAATTGGTCTTATTGTTAAAATCGTCTTCACAACCTTTATCCACCCTTGTCGAGGGGTTTCTCTATCAAACTCCATAGTCGTGTCAACATATATATATATATATATATATATATATATATATATATATATATATATATATATATATATATATATATATAGATTTCCTAGTATTTGAATCAAAACATACTATGTCCCAAAAAACCTTAAAACCAAGTTGAACTCACCACTTTCACATCATACCTTTGTGTCAAAATGTTAATTCACTGTGAACCTTTTTGAGATTTTAGATGTTAGACAATATGCTTCAATCTAGAGGGGGTGAATAGATAACAAATTTAAAACCAAAATGAGTGGCTAAAATTCATTTATCAAAGAGTAGTGCAACGGAAAAACTACCTGAATCGAGTCATCTATCCAAGTCTACTATCGAAAAGCAATATGCGCAACACAAACCAAATTGAATGATAATGAACGTAAATGTTCAAACACAATCAAGTTTCGAATCAATTAAATGTTATGCCACTCGTAATTTTCATATCCAATGACCCAAAGTACAAATAGAACTAGCACAAACAATTTATCGAACACTTGGAGTGCAATCGATATCTATTGGAAGTTTACTTCGTTTTGTTGATGTTAAAAGTCAATCACAATTAAAATGATTATGATTATATCAACAAGAACATTTTTAAAAGACAATAAAAAATAATTTCCAATAAAAACGATCGAATGGTAATGAATTCGATAAATTGCATAAAAGATAATAAAAGCAATGAAAAGAGAAAAGAGAGAGAGAGAGAGAGAGAGAGAGAGAGAGAGACTAAGATTTTTTAGGCTGATCCTCATTCGGCCTCGCAATGGGTACGTTTGCCCTCAATTCCAAATAGAATTAAGATATTGCAACTAATGTGTTTCTTTCAAAAATGTTTATACAAGATATGAAGAACACAAACCCCAAAAACCATATTGTCTTGTGTTGATTCTTCCACCTACAAACCCTTGATCAAAGTTAATCAAGTGACCAACAATGCAACTCCAATCCACCGATTGTACCAAGTCCACCAATGTTGAAACCCAAGATTCCCGAACATAATTCACTGTCTCATGCTACTCCCTTTCAAGGATCCCACCTTGTCCCAAGGCTTTCACTCGGTCGAATGTGTGTTGACGTGATCTTGTCTAAAACCTTCAAATCAATTCTCGGTCTTGAAGGAAAATCCCAACTTGGTTTTCTTATTTGAAATCTTCAAAGTACTAAACTCAATATTCTTGGTTACACCAAACCTAATTGGACATTATCAACCCTAATCTAGATGGTCACCTAATCAAAAAATGATTATGTGTAGTTCAATTGTGAGTATGCATAGAAGAAAGTTTGAAGATGATGAGCAACATTTGTGATCATGTTTCGTTAGATTTTTTTATTCTAAGAAAAATCCTTAAAAGGAATGAGATGCATGTATGTGTGTGTGTGTATATATATATATATATATATATATATATATATATATATATATATATATATATGTGTGTGTGTGTGTGTGTGTTTGTGTGTGTGTGTATGTATGTGTATGTGTGTCAGTGGAGGAATAGCAAAAGGAATGCATTGAGTTGGAGAGACAAATTAAACTTTGAAGAGTGAGCACGCATAGGTCGGCCTATGAAGGCAATAGGTCGACTTGTGAAGGCAATAGGTCTACATGTCGAGGTTGACAGGATAGCCTATGATGCAGCCTGAAATGCAGCATGTGCATAGGACCTACAAGCTTCAATACTGCTCTATAGGAGGCGGCCTAAAATTTACATAGGTCGGCCTGTACTAAAGGTGACTTACGTAATGGTTGGCATGTTTTTACATAGGTCAGCCTATACTGACTTCAATATTCAAGAACATGTTATTTAATGCAATTTTGAAGATGCCTCCAATTCCTACTCATTTAAATGGTTTCTAATGCCAAGATAAACATTTAGAATGGGTAGATATCGTCCAATATACATAACGTTATATTATCCTAATTTTGGCATTACTTAAATACCAAGGCACTTTCTCACACCCCCTTTTGATGATGGCAAAATATGAGACAATGCATTTAGCGATGATTGTTGTCTTTTTGAAGACTTCCCCTGAATATTTGTATTCCATATCAACTTGTATTTACTTCTCCCCCTTTGACAACATCAAAAAGAGAACAAGAAGACAATTAGAAGTATCAATAATCACAAACTAATACAAAATACCATACAGAGGCAATTGCAAAAAAAAAGGTTATCAATATTGTAGCTCGATTTTCGTGGTCTTTAATCACTATTGCATTTTTTCTACTTTCTGATTTCTTATTTTTTCCTGATGAAGTTGGTTATGGAAGGGAAAAGATATTTTAAACTCACCCTTTTTTGCATACTATTGTTTAACAGATGCCCACATGGTTTTGAATTCCTTTACATATTATTTCTACTAAGTATAGGGAAAATATATGAGTCAGTGAATGTGTTGAACAATGTTTATTATGTCTTTGCTGTGGTTTGAGTATTCTTAAATGTTTTTTAAGAATGATGTTGGGAGTTACATTGGGAAGCAGAGGCCCGAAATTCCGAGGGAGAAATATTACAGACGTGTTTTACATTGTATTCTCTTTGTCATTAAGAAGTATTTTATTATCTTTGCTTTAGCATGGGGTGAAGAAAGATAATTTTGTAAAACAATCATAATCTCACAAGCAACAAAAGTTTAAGAAAACAATGAGAAGTTAGAGGGAGAAGAGATGGCTTAGAAGCCAATAATAGGGCTTAAGCATAAGGATGCCTATGTAATTTGTTTTGTTGATTAATTTTCTTGATTTCATTCACAGAGTAGGGTTGGTGTGCTAAAAAGTTGTCTACTGCCTAGAAAGCAGTTCGCCAGAGTGAAGCTTAGTCTAGTTGTGGGTGTATTAGATCTTTAGTCATAAAGATGAAAAAAGAAAAGGAGACGAGACTTGTAAACAAGTGGCCCATAATCTCTATTTAGGAGATTAAAAAAATTGTTTAAGAAAACAGTTGGGGGATGATGACTTATACGGAATCCTGGCGGGGTTTTAAAACATACTAGAGAAAGTTTAAAACAGTAAGCTTGGCGGGGTTTTAGAAAATAAATGGTTATATGTAAAGAAGTTCACAGAAATAAATTCAAAGATGAAAAATCTATGCGGTGAAAAAAGGCGATTGCGCCGAGTTTTTTGAAAATGGATCAGATGAACCCTAATGGTTCATTTTTCAAAAGGGACGGGTCTTACACTCTAAGGGTGCATTTGATTTGATAAAATATGAGGGACTGGACATGACAAAAAAATTTGTACTCTGTTTGATACAGAAACTTATCATGGGATAGGATAAAATATATGGTAAGGGATAGGAAAAAAACATGAGTTTTTGTCCCTCACTAAACTATGGGATAACTTTTTGTCCCAAACAAAAATTATCAAAAAATAACAAAATAAATTTTTTAATATCTCTCTATTTAATATTTTGATTTATAAATATAATATTAATATTTGTGTCTGATGCATAAACATATCAAATAAAGTTGAATAACTTTTTTCTCTTCATCTTTTTTTTTCTTCTTCTCATTATTTAATATTTTGATTTATGAATATCAATATTTTATATATATCAATAAACATATTATAGTAAAAATTATATTGTTTAGTACATAGATATATCAAATAAAATAGACAAAAAGTTGTCCAGTACTTCGACTATCAAAGGGAGTACAAAACAAAAAATTGTCTTGTATTGTTCTGTACTATCTAGTACTGTTCTATCTGATACTTCTTATTTTACAAATCAAATGCACCCTAATAGAGGTCCATGAGTGTGATGAAAATTAAATTGAGGGTGATTAAATCAAAACCCTAATTTTTAATATTTTAAATATTTAAAAATATTTAAAACTTTGATAAATTTCAAACATAAGTGAAAAACAAGTTAAAACCTTGTATCAATGTTTGAAAATTATATTTTATCCATGAGATAACTTGAATATCATTTATGTTTGAAAAATCAAGTGAAAGAAATGATTTTTTAAATGTTTAGAAACAAATAAAATTAATTCTTTATGAAAATATTAAATATATTTATAAAATAAATTGGGAGTTTTTTCATGAAATAAAATATTTAAACATTTTTTAGAATTAATGAAAAAGGAATCATTTAAAACTCAAAAGAATCATAGAGAAATTAATTTTGAAATGAATTAAATAAAATTATAAAATTCAAATTTTCGAAAAAGGGCGCCAAGAACACGCGTCATGGCTGTTTTGCCCGGATTTTCAAAATGATTCATAACTCAGTGATTTCTTAATGAAAATGAATGAAATAAACATCAAACTTGCTCGATTTTAACTCATGAACAACATGGTAACAATTAATTTCATTTACTTTTAGTGTAGAGTAAAGAATCAGTGATGAACACTAAAGAACCCTAATTATGCCTGAGCTTCATGAAATTCTACATGATGATGATTTTGTGAAATTGATTGAGGGGAATCGCTTAGAATATGATTACACACACGTGCTTAAAAGATAGTGCAAGGAAATATACATAGATTGAGAGATGACCAAGTTTGAGGCTTATTTGACTTAGAGCCCGTAGCAGCTGAAGTGATTTTTAGTAAGAGGTGTTACAAATGACTGGTGATGATCTGGGAAACTTCCTTGGATGGTATGGAGTGTGTTTGAACCCTTAGACTTGATTGCAAGTGGCTGGATCAAGTTCTGATCTTCAAGATGCAGAAACAAAGTGTTTTTGAGGTTTTGAAGAGTGATTTTGGGTTGGAGGTGTTTCTGGGTTTGTTCAAGTGTTTGAACACCTCAGATATAGCATATGTGATGTGTTTGGGCAATTGGTTTGAGCTTGTTGTGGCTCAAACTCAAAATTCGATGGTGATTGCTCAAAATATCATGTTTTGAGCCTTTAGGAGTGAAGGAGAGAAAGCTTAGAGATCAAAGGATTTGGTGTAAGTTTTATGATCAAATGAGGTCTCTATTTATAGGAAAACATGTTGAGATTGATTAGCCCTTAAATCTTGAGTAGATAAGATCAACATTGTGAGTCTTGCATTGCCATAAAAGGCCTTAAATGGTGAATTGATGAGATTCCTAATTGGCTCAGCTATGCAGTAAGCTAAATCACATTCCTTAGAAGTTTTAAGCTTGGATTGTGTACACTTATTACTTGTTTATCAAGAGATCCAAGAATATACCATTTTGGAGCATAGTGACCATTGGATCAAAAGGCATGTGTTTGAAATTCATAAATGTCATTTATGGGAATTCCTTGGAGCAATCATGAATTTGCATGTTTGATCAGGTTTGTAATGATTACTAAGATGCTTATGACCACTTGACATTGTCCTTTGACTCATAAAATCAGATTTCAAAGTTATGGAAAAAACTGTTTTTGAAAAACAGTTTTGTATGGTCACTTTGATCCATGATTTCTTCATGTACAAGCAAGATCTTTTCATGCCAATTGATTCTTTGAATTGTTTGCAACATTTGAAACATAATTAGTGTTTTGATAAGGATCCGAATCAACTTGGAACTAGTTGAAAAATCCCTCCAAGTTTTGATGTTTTGCTGATTTTGTACTTAGGAAAATTTTGTCTAAGTGTTGAAATTCAGCTTTTTTTCTTTCTTGATTTGGATTCATCTTCAACTTAAAATCCATAATGAATTGGAGTTTTGTATAGGTTAATTATTTGTAGTTTGTGATGAGATATTTCATTTGAGCTTTGGTTCACCAAAATTTGATGCTTTGAAGTAGGGTACTTCAACACTTTTTTCCATAACAGAAATTTTTCTAAGTTTCAAAGATTGCCCCTTTTACAAGTTATATTAAAATTTCTAATTTTTGTGATAAAATGCATTCATGGACCATATATTCTTGTAATATAGGTCATGAGGATCATTTTGGGTGAAAAAGTCAAACTTTGACTATTTGGTCTAGATGAAAATTACACTAGATACCCCTGGTTTTCTGATTTTTTTATTGGACATCCTCTGATGTATTTTGACCTTATGAATGGACTTCCATGATGTATATAAGCTATTTTAACAATTCCTTATGGTATTGGCTCTTGTCTAGATGAGAATTTTGACTTTGGGATCCTCTATTAGTCAAAAACCCTAATATGGGCACTGTGAAACCCTAATCTTGAAATCCTTAATCTTTTACCTTTTGTACTTGTAAATGGATTGTCAGTCAAGTCAACCTTTCTTGATGATATGTGGAGGCCTTGGCTCCTTTTTCCATGAAAAATTTCATCTGGAGGGCTCAATTGATTGAAACCCTAATTGGTGATTCTAATGGCTCGGGGCCCAGATCACTGGAATTTCTATAAAACCTTTGAATGATTTTCCATCATTTGAGATTCCTTAACCTTTTGATGGTGATTGAAAGGTTGAAAATCTGATGTATTTGTGATTGGTCATTTTCCTGAATCCTCTGAGGGAATCAGGAATCTTGATCCATTGCAGGGATATTGTTCAAACCAGTCTGACACAATCCTTTGGTCAATGTGTTTCCTATGACGTGGTATATATCTTAAGGTCAAACTTTAGGGTATGACAGATGTCCATATTTAATCTTTTTGGACCTGTCACTCCCTAAATTTTGATCGAACTTTTTTTAAATCATTTCATTTATGCGATGCATTTGCATCGCATTATCGATGATCAGTCATCTTTGCATTTTGGTCCATTTTTCCACATAATAATGCATTTAGTTTCATTTTTAATTTTATTTTATTCTTATCTTAGATTTTATTTCAATTTAAGAAAAAAATAAAAATATAGAATGTTTGTCTCACTTTATAATTTAATTTTTTTCATTTTTAATTTTTATTTTAGATTAATTAGAATTATTTAATCCACTTTTTTAAGTTAACTCTAATTTAGTTTATATTTTAAATTGGTTAATTTTAATTAGTTTTTTTTATAAATCTAATCTATTCAATTTAGATTTAATTAGGTTTTACTTTTTAATTTGTTTAATTTGGTTGGTTTAATTAGATTTATTTTAATTGGTTTAATTTATTCAATATAATTAATTTGGTCCACACCTCATACACAACATGCCAAAGATCCCTCTGTTACACTCTTCCTAAAGGTCAAAGATCCCTCTGCTACACCAACATTACACTCCAAATTCTGCATTATTTTATCACTAAAATAAGCATTCAAAGACCTGTTTCAAAAAGGACTTTTTTAGAACACAACAAATAATAGAAAAAAATTGATTTTAAAAGGGGGGATAGGCAAGAAATGCTTCGGGAACCGGCGCTCTTTTTTTTCAAACTCTTCATCAATCTCAATCCATAAAACCTTAGCCTTCACTGCTTCTAAAAAAAACATTCACAAATCACATATTAATTTTTTCTCACAAACCATCCACCCTATCACCGCCCTCACCATCTCACAAACCAACATCACACATCAACCATTAACTTAGAAAAAAATCATTAAACACACAACCACCACCCCACGCACAAAACCTCCGTGAAACCTACCATCAACACCACCGGGAAAAAGCCAAACCAACGAATCAAAAGAAACGCAGAGAGACAAAGTGAAATCACCGCCGCGTAGAAAGAGAGATACGAGAGCGACGATCGCGCATGTGAGAGAATAAGATCAGAGACCAAAAACTGAGAAGAAAAGAGTAAAGTGAGAAAAACATTGTGATAGAGTGAAGTCGATTTTCACAAATAGAGAGATCTGGGAGGAAGAGTGAACAAAAAATGACACAGAGAGATCGAAAAGCCTATCGTGATGAGATCTTGAGACTCGATTTGTGCGTGAACGAATGAGACTGAAGCGGAAGGGTCGTGCGAACGAAACAACGTGCCCAAATTGGAGTGAGAGACTATCACCGACTGCCGTGAACAGGTTGGGTCTTTTATCGACACGATTTTTTTTTCTTCCCTGAGTTTTGACCGAAGCTTTGATAACAGAGAGTTGTTGAGAACTGTAGAGTGTTTCACGTGTTTATGAGGTTTTTGTTACCTTGGTTTTAATTTCATTTTTTATGGATGATTTCTTATTCTTGGATTTCAAAAACTTTTGTGATGTTATTTTTTGGATGATTTCTTGGATTTCATCAAAGAAAAGACGAAGCAAGGTGGCTTCCATCTCATTTTAAATCCTGATCCTTACGCCGCCAAAGACTTTCGAGATCTGACTGCATATGTCAAATTAACTGAACATAGGAATGGAGTTCATCACGAAGATTAGGTGGGTACAATTAAATTTTGAGCCTTTATCCTTTGTTTCATAAACCGTGAACCAAGCCACGTTACAACCCTTAAAAGACCTAATTGATGCAAGGTTTATTTGAGAGCATGCTACAACAAAGTTGTGTTAACCTGACTCCTAACAATATTTGCTAATCATTTGTATTGATCAATTCATATGCCATTCTATAAATGGCTAGATCCACTTTGTTTGCTTCAATCAACTCCATTGTATCACTATCATACCAATAAATTGTGATTTCAAAACTTGCATAAACGTTGCATTAAAATTGCCAATTTTTAAATAAATAATGTTTATTTTCAAGTCAATTCAACCTCAAGGAAATCCCAACGAATTCAGCCAGTTAAGGAATTTAACTTGGTAAGAGAAGCCCAGCCAGGGGCAACCGCTTCGAGAATCAGTCAATCTGAATCAATCTTTTCAAGAGTCAGCTACTCAGAAGTTGAACCTTTTCTCAAGACTCATACTAGAGTGAGCTATCACAAAGAGTTCAAGTAGCTCAATGACCAACCAAATCAGGAGTTTCTCATCCCAAGAGTTGGATATCCAGGAGCAAATCTCTGATATTCACCCACTGGGGCAACCATTTCAAAGCCATTGATTCAGGGGCAAGATGAATCACACAGGGACAAATCCTCTCCAAGCCTTCAAGTTGTTCAAGCAGGCCTTATGCAACAACAAACTTTGAGTTCAAGACGGGTGTAGGGAATCATGTCGTCATTTTTGTCTCCTTTTAAAGAGTTTTTCGCCAAAAGAACCATTCCATCCAATACCCATTACAGGGGCATTTTCTTGGAAACCATTGAGTTAGTTGTTGCACCCCAAAATTTGCCCTCACAATACAAGACTTTGTGTGCTAAGAAGGTTCACAAGGTTCACAAGTTTCTCAATGCTTATATAACCTTTCATGAGGTTCATAAAGTCTATAAGTCACTTTATGAAGGTTCACAAGGTTCACAAGCTTCTCAACATTTACATAACCTTTCATGAGGTTCATGAAGTCTACAAGTTACTTCTTGAAGGTTCACAAGGTTCACAAGTTCCATAATGCTTTCAACACCTTTCATGAAGTTCATGAAGTCTACAAGTTACTTTATGAAGGTTCACAAGGTTCACAAGATTCACAATGATTACAAATCTCTCCTGAGGTTCATGAGGTCTACAAAGCCACTTCATGAGGTTCACAAGGTTCACAAGCTTCACAATACCTCCCATGAGGTTCACAAGACATTTTATGATGGTTCACAGGGTTCACAAAGTTCACAATGGGTCAGAAGAGTTGACAATTCCCTCAGACAATGCACCTCCTAAGCAGTGCATCCAAAACTAGGGTTTTGACTTTAATCAGACTAAATGGACTTCCAATACCTCAAGTAAGCTTCATAACATCTTATATGTGTGTAAGAACCCCCATGACAAGTTTCAAGACTTTTCCCAAAGGTTTGCTCAGTCAGATGATCAGATAAGTCAAAATCAGTCAATGCAGTTAAAAAGTCAAACTGAGGTCAACTGTGGTCAAACCAAAGTCAAACTTCATGATTTTTTGCCAACATCAAGTATATGGAGTAAAATTCATCATTTGATCAAGGGTTGATCATGATTCATCAAGGAGATTCCAGATCATCAATAATCAGGAGTTTCTAAATTAGGGTTTCCTCAGTAAAAGTCAACTGAACTTTGACCAACCATAACTTTCACATACTTCATCACCAAGTCTCCATCCAAAGCTCATTTTGAAGGAATTGAATTATCTACAACTTTTATGTTGAAAATTAAGCCCAAAAATGCTTCATTTGAAAGATATGAGCTAGGACATTATAGGTCATTTCAAAAGTCAACAAAAAGTCAACAACTTCAAAAGGGCATAACTTGAGATTGGTAAATGATATGGACCTGAAACCAATGGAGTTGTTTAGAGGACTCTTCAAGCTTTCCAAAATGTCCAAGAACACCCTCATACCTTTAAAATTGGGGGAGATGTGCCCTTGCAAAGTTGAGAAAGTTTGTGATAGTTTATGATGAAAATGGGGGCCTAAAAGCAATTTTCTCCAAATGGGCTGGCCAAATTATGACCCAACCCATACAACAACATCATGCACGAAATTTCCATAATATTTTCATAATTTTTATTTTATTTAATTAATTTATTATGATTTTTTATTCTTAAAATCATTTTAAATTTAGATAAAATATTAAATGTGAAGATTTAATTGATTTATTGATTCTAGAATATCATAAAGTCAGCATGGAACAAATTGATGCAAGAGTTATATGGAATGGCTTGAAATAGAAAGCATTGGTACAAAAATATTGAAATTTTAAAGCTTGTTATGATGAATCTTTTTGAATCAATTCTTGCACATAATCAATCAAAGTTTTTGACCTAATTGAGTCTCCTATATATACTAAACTCATTGCCATTGACCAAGGACGGATCCAGCAGCTTCAAAGGTAGGTTTTCAAAACCAAAAATTCATCAAAAAAATGGCATTCGGATTTCATCATCCAAGAGGTTTGAAGGTAAAATAAGGACATGGCTAGGATCCTTGATCATCATGGAACATAACCAGATCATTACATTGCCCCATAGCATCACACATTGATGAACCCGAATCAAATTTTACATTGAATTTCAATTTTTCGATTCTGTTCATTTATGCATTATTAATGAATTTTGTTTGATCTTTTGTGTTTGTGAGGTTCCAAGGAATGTTTCTGGACAATTGGATTGAAGAATGAGTGTCTAAAACGCAAACGGCCATGTTAGGGTTCATAACCTCATAATTAGGGTTTAACGTTTGAATGCATATAAATAAATTCTGGAAACGTAGAGTTGTTGTGTGAACTGTGAGGATTATGAATCACTAACCAATTTCATGAATTGATGTTGTTTCATGAGAGTTTGGATTTTCGCAGGTTTGAACAGGTAGCAAAATTCGCAGGTAAACTTCCAGCTATTTTCATAGCTAAATTCGCAGCGCTGGAGGTAGAAGATGACCTCCTCCCGCGCGTTTGAGAAAATTCAAATATTAATTAAATATTTTATCTTTAATTGTTAGTTTGTTTATCACACGCGCGTGTGTGTCTCAGTGGTAAGGCTTGCAGGCTTGTTGGGTGATGGCATGGGTTCGAATCCTGCTTGGACCATTATTTTTGTTCTATTTTTCAGGATAAAAGGAGATTGAATATATTATAGCTTCTTGCCATTCAATAGTCAGATGGGCTCTTCCAGCCGGGTGGTAATGCGCGCATACTTGTATACATAAGGTCCTGGGTACGAATCCCACCCCAGGCCTTTTTGTTTCTCTATTTTCTGGATTTTTTCAAGCAAGGCACAAAACCAATTATTCCCTTTCCTCTTTCACTTGCGTGTGTGGTAGCTTGGTGGTGATTTCTATTGCTGGCAACCAAACTGACCTGGGTTCAAACCCCAGTCAGGTAAGTTTTTCATATTCTTTTTCTTTTATTTGTTTTAAATATTCAAATGTTAAATTATAAATATGATTTTGTGTGTATATGTTTTTCTAAACAATTAAAAAATAATAATAATGAAGCATGCTTAATATTTTAAAATATATAAATTCCATGAAATTATTTTCTTTGTCATGTGTGTAATTTTGTATAATTAAATTATAGGATATATATTTATCTAATAATTTGTATATTCTAAACCCTAAAAAAATATTTTTCTAACAAAAATCCTAATTTATTTTCTAAGTACCAATTAAAACCTAATTGTTTTTATTTTCTAATTTGTGATGTAATTATCATTATACATGTTTATTTAAAATAATTCTAACTTATTTGTAAATATATTTTTTTAATTTAAATTATCTTTCTTTCAATATATGTTTAAGAGACAATTTAATAATTATATTTTTGTATATGTTTAAAATTTATTGTAAATATACTAATTAGTAGAAACTAAATTTTGTAAATATAATAACTAATAAAATTAATTTTTTGTAAATATGATTAATTTTATGAATATAATATTTAAAACTTATTTTCTCCTTATAATGTGTAAATATTTTTTTTATAATTGTTAATATATATTCATAAATAATTAAATTCTTGTAAATGATATTATGCTTAGAAATTTTTCTTATTATATATTTAAAATTAAACTTTGTGTTCATATCATTATTTTTCTATTTATTTTTGTTATTGTTACTAATTAAACTATTATGTATTATTATATTATATTTTTATTATTCTAACCTTGTTTATTATTTCTAATTATTATTATTATTTTGTTTTTCACTAACCTTATTTTTTGATTATATTTATCACTAACCCTTATTATTTATTTTTTATTATTTATTGCTTATTTATTTATATTTTACTTATTTTTGCTATTTATCAATTTTGTTTATTATTTTGCTTATTATAATTATTATGTAAATGCTCCTGGATGTAAATTCTGTAATTATTTAATTATTTTTGCTATGGTTAGTAATTTAGGGAGTGCAAAAATATGTATTCTATTTAAAAATAAATTTAGATCATTTTAATCATAAGATAAATAATTGTACACTCACACACGTAAGTCGATTTCTAATCGCCGTCTCACTTTCTAAGGTTATCCCTCAAGTTGCCTATTAATAAGGTCAAGTGGGGTGTATAAAGCAAGTCTCTTTAAAAAGAAAAATCATCAAGTCCCTCATGGTTGCCTTTACGAATCAAGTCTCTTCGAATAATGATGATAGTCCCTCCTATATGCTTATTACACCCCACAGTTGCCTTCATAAAACAGAATGTCCCTCTTATGTCCCTTACATCCAAGGTAATGACTACCTACTCCTTAATAGTAGGGATAGTCTTACCAATCAAAGGATAAAGAACAAGAAAGACTTTAAACTTTAGGGTAGGTTCCTCTTATGTACTTGCTCACTTCAAAAACTTTTCAAACTCTTCACAAGTTCAAACAAATTTTCAAAAAAACAAGTTTTTTACGCATCCGTACATGGATCATTATTAACTATTCTGAAAATTTTTCTATTCACACACTACACTTTCAAAAACAATTCAAAAGTGAGCTAAGTAACTAAGAGCCCATGGATAACCATGGATGTAAAGGGTGCTAACACCTTCCCTTTACATAACCTATCCCCCGGACCCAAAAATATCTCTTAAGGTCTTTCCTGTTCTTTTATACCCTTTCCTTTTGGATAAAATAAAAGTCGGTGGCGACTCTTGCTATCCGCAACATAACTTAAAGTCAGTTCTCCCACCGTGTTACATTAGTGCATAATCTTTCTCATATGTTAGTCACGTCGCTTCACTCTTAGCGTTAAGCCCTGATACCGTCTTATTCCTCGAGCATTTACTCACGGTAGAAAAGAGTCATCCTTTGCAAAATAAGCCTTTTCTGACATGCAGTCTTTTGTCTCCCTAAGAACTTGTTAAAGTCCAATTTTCATTGTGATGAATCCGTTAAGATGGTCGTGAAACCCCTTCGATTGTAGTCTAAGTCCATTTAATTTGGCACATACCCGTGTTTTCCTGATGGTTCTTGAAGGTCTTCTTTTAACTCCTCGTTTAAGGAATTTCCAGAGTTGGATGTTTTATCTTGTTGAAAACTCCAACATTTCTTCCTAGTGCCAGCCGGTCTCTTAGAGCCGTTGATTTATCTTTCAATACTTTACAGTATCAATTGGTCGCATAGAGCCACTACCCAATCATTTTGTTTGTCTTCTTTATCCTTAGTGTCAATAGTTACACTTGAACCTATTGATTCATCACTTTGGATACTTTGAATATTTATTGTTATTCTCACTCTTAGTGTCAACCAGTCATGAGCCAATTACGCTTTCACTTTGAGTGTATATGTTGTTTCCATTCGTAGTGTCAGTTGGTCGCATAGAGCTTACTGCGTATTCACTTTGAATATTTTGGTGTTATTTATAGTGTTAGTCGGTCGCATTGAGCCGCTGCGCAATCACTGTGAATTATTTTTTCTTCTCCTCAATGTCAGTTGGTCGCATCGAGCCACTGCTCAATCGGTTTGAATATTTTCACTTGTTGTTGATTCTTAGTGTCGAATGGTCTTGAACTTGTTGCATATTCACTTTGAATATTCCCTTGATTTGTTTTCAACCCCCGAGTTGATATCTGTTTTTTTTTGCAACCCCCGAGTCGATATCGTTTTAGTTATTTCCTCAACCGCCGAGTTGACTTGTTTTCTCGACCGCCGAGTCGATATCGTTTTAATTATTTCCTCAACCGCCGAATTGACTTGTTTTCTCGACCACCGAGTCGATGTCGTTTTAATTATTCCCTCAACTGCCGAGTTGACTTGTTTTCTCGACCGCTGAGTCGATATTCTTTTAATCATTTCCTCAACCGCAGAGTTGACCTTTTTCTCGACCCCCGAGTCGATGTTCTTTTAATCATTTACTCAACCGCGGAGTTGACCTTTTTCTCGACCCCCGAGTCGATGTCTTTTTAATCATTTCCTTAACCCCCGAGTTGATCTGTTCTTGACCCCTGAGTCATTTGTTTTTGTATTATGTTTGACCCCCCGAGTCAATGTTTTTGTTCAACCCCCGAGTTGGTATCTGTTTTTGTTTGACCCCTAAGTCAATGATATTGTTTTTCCTCAGCCCCTAAGTTGATTTCTATTTCAGTTTGACCCCCGAGTCATTATTCATGTCTTTATGTTTTCGATCCCTGGGTCAATTTTTTTCTTTACTTTCTCAACCCTCGAGTTGATATTTGTTTCTGTTTGACCCCCGAGTCAATGATATTGTTTTTCCTCAACCCTCGAGTTGATTTCTATTTCAGTTTGACCCCCGAGTCAATGTTTTTGTTCAACCCCCGGGTTGATATCTGTCTTTGTGTGACCCCCGAGTCATTGTTGCCTTTATATTGTTTTCGGTCCCTGAGTCGATTACCTTTCAACCCCCGAGTTGATATGTCATCCCCAACATATTGTTACCCCTAGTGAGACACCCTCAGTTTTGTTTTTATGGATCACCATTAGCATGTATCTTCATCATTTCCCGCATACCATATTCAGTATATTCATCATTAAAAATTAGCATGCTAGGGTTCATTGCATCTCGCACATCATATCCCCAGTAAAACAAAAAGGTCTCTCATAAACTCAATATTGCATATCATTGCATTTTATCTGCATTCGGTCAAAATTTTAGGTATTTTAATATTGGCTAAATACCCAAATTGGTCCCTTAACTCCATCACTGGGTCCAATATGGTCCCTTATCTCTAAAAAGTGACAAAAAGATCCTTTAATTTGTTAAATTGTACCACGTTTGTCCTTCCGTCAGCAACCGTTAGTCAAAGTCAACTTAGCATACACATGTGGAGCTTAGATTGGGTGACTCAGCTGCCATGATTGGGTGACTCAGCTGCCATGTAGGATGTGTTTGCATAAGGACTCTCATTACCAAGGACTCTCATTACCAGTTGTACGAATGTTGGTGAAAATTAGTAAGGAGGAACTAGGGGTGTGCATGGTTCATAAACCAAACCAAATTGAACCAAATATATGGATCAATTTGGTTTTTAAAACCACTTAGACAAAACCAGTTTATTTTTTAAGAACTAGTTTATATTTGGATCGGTTTGGTTAATAAACGGTTTGCACTAAAAAAACTTATTTTTGTTTGAACTAGTTTTAAAATCAGATTTATCTCAAACTCGTTTCGATTAGTACTCGGTTTTGATCTAACAACTTCTTCTTAACTCCATCCAATCATTTTTGAAATCAATAAATATTTGTCTGCAGTGATTCTTCGAATTTCGACCGAGACATTTCCTAAAATTACATAGCTTAACAAAATTGAATTCAATTAATAAATAATAATTATAAAACAAAAATGCTAATAAATTGTGACTGAGACATTTCCTAAAATTATACAGCTCAACAAATTTGAATTTCAATTAGTAAGTAATAATTATGAAACAAAAATGCTAGGAAATTGTAAAATCACACCTTTGTATAAAAGAGACACAAACGTTGCTAGTTAAAACTCTTACACTTTGGAAAATCAAGAATCTAATCATATCCAATTTACATTCCAATTTTGAATAATTAAAGAACAAATTAATTACTATGTGTCGTCTTCTACTTCTCTAATTACTTTTTTCACCTCTGCCAATAAAAAATATCCAATTACACCTAACACTAATCCAACTTTATAATTCCAACCAACTCGTAGGAACTTCAACCGTACAAGCTTCCGAAGCCTATCCACACCAGAAAAAATAACATGAATCAAAATTCCATTGGCACGACTCTTCAAATTCCAGCAAACATGAAGTCGAATCACCAACTCTAGAAATTCAATCATTGAAATCAAAATACTGTTTGAAAAAAGAAAGGAACACACTATATTTGAAAACTGGACTAACCATTCATGTATTGGTTTTAAAAAGTGGATATTGGTTTTTTATGGTTTTAGTAAAATGGATCTGGGTTAGTTTTAAAACCAAATAATATGGGCTTTTAAAATTGGTGCACCATATTTTTAAAAGTGGTTCTTATGAACCAGTTTTTTTGCACACCCCTAGGAGGAACCCTAGCGCAGCCATTGAAGCATGAAGCATTGAAGCATAATCCATTTCTGAAGCATAATCCATTCGTGAAGCATAATCCACCAGGTATTCTATTTTACAATTTGATATGTTATTCGATTTCAGTTACTGTAAAATTTAGGGTTTTTCGTAATAGTTATTCGATTTCAATTTGATATGTTTTAGGGTTTTTCGTAATAGTTACTGATTTAGGGTTATTTGACTATTTAGGGTTATTTGACTTCGATTAGGGATTTTTGTCAGTTGAGATGAGTGAGTACCCGAGTCTTACTATTCACCACAGTGGTGCATTTGTGGATGACGAGCTGAGTGTATACGAAGGGGGAGAGATTGCAGAATTGAAAATAGATGTTGATAGATGGAGCTATTTTGAACTTCTAGGTTGTTTTAAGGATCTAGGTTACACCTGTATTGGGAAAATTTACTATAAGGATCCACAATTTGGGATGAGCACCTTGGTTGATGACAAAGGAGCCCTAGAGATTGCTGATTTGTTTAGGGTTCACCTTAGGGTTGACATATACATCACACACATTTTGTCACAACCTGCTTTTTATGACGGTCCAATTGATGAAGTGGAAGCAGATGTGATGGAAGAGGATGACACTGTAAAAGTGCTTGCTGCAATGCTTGAGGAAGCTAATGCTGAGGTGAATAATACTGATCCTTTGAATGATACAACTCCAAGGATGGAAGGGGATAACATTGATCCTGTGAATAATTCTGATACTGATCCTGTGAATAATGCTGAGGTGAATAGTTCTGATCCTGTGAATCCGAGGATGGAAGAGGAAGTTTTGAATCAGAATGAAGGGGATAAAAAATCTTTAATTTGCTTGGCTGCTTGTAAGGAGAGTTTTAAATTATGTAGACATTTCATTGGGCTAGATGGCTGTTTTTTGAAAGGGTTGTGTGGAGGGCAAATCTTGGCAACAATTGGTAGAGATCCAAATGATCAAATGCTACCAATAGCATTTGCTGTGGTTGAAAGTGAAAATAAAGATAGCTGGACTTGGTTCTTGGAGCTTCTTATTGATGATCTAGGTGGGAGAGAAAGGTGTCTCACATACACCTATATATCTGATCAACAAAAGGTAAATATGGTACTTATGTAATTATGTTATAAGTTATGTTCACTTATAGGTCCTTATGTTATTTGTACTAACTTATGGAATTTTTGTTGCACTAAGGGTTTATTACCTGCCATGGATGAGTTGCTACCTGGAGTTGAGCAAAGATTTTGTGTCAGACATCTTTATAATAATTTCAGAAAAAAATATCCAGGCAAGAAACTCAAGGAAATTATCTGGAAAGCTGCAAAGTCCACATATTACCAAGCTTGGGAAAGAGAGATGAAAGTGATGAAGGATATCAATTTGGAAGCATACAAGCACATGATCAGCACTCCACCAAGATATTGGAGCAGATCATATTTCAAGACTCATAACAAATGTGATGCAGTCCTCAACAATATGTCTGAGGCATTCAATAGTGTTATTCTGGATGCAAGAGCTAAACCACTAATTACTATGGTGGAAGAAATAAGGATATATATGATGGAGAGATGGGCAAACAATAGGATGAGGTATCAGAATCTGGCTGATGGGGAAGTCCTACCAAGGTGAGATTGATGGTTCAGACAAGAAGATGAGAAGGACAAGGTTTAATGTTAGGTGTAGCAGGTGCAAAAAAGCAGGTCATAATAAACTGACCTGCAAGGACCACACCAGTCAGCAGGTATCACAAGGCCAGCCATTTGAAGCATCTGTTCAGCAACCATCACAATCTCAGCAGCCATCACAGCAACCATCACAGTCTCAGCAGCCATCACAGTAACCATCACAGACTCAGCAGCCATCACAACAAAAAACACAGTCTCAGCAGCCATCACAGCAACCATCACAGCAACCATCACTGCAGCCATCACAATCTCAGCCATCACAGTCTCAGGACCAATCACAGTTTCAGCAGCCATCTCAAGTTCAACCTCATCATAATTCAAGGAAAACCAAGCAAGATCAAGGAAGGCCAAACAAGCTATCTTACAGAAGGCCAGCTAAGCCTTTCATGCCCCCAGGCCCAACCACCAGGATAAGTGCAGCCAAGACTGCTGTAGGCCCAACAACAAGGAGAAGTACACCAACAAAGAGATCAACCAAGACTTGGAAACCTTAGGACATATGTCAATGTTAAGAATTCTGTCAATGTTAAGACCTATGTGTTTTGTCAATGTTAAGACAATTCTGTCAATGTTAAGTAATGTTAAGACAATTGTGTCAATGTTTTGTCAATGTTAAGCAATTATGTAAGAATTCTGTTTTGTCAATGTTATGTAAGAATTATGTAAGACATATGGTTTTGTCAATGTTAGAATTCTGTTTTGTCAATGATGGAGACATATGGTTTTGTCAATTCTGTTTTGTCAACTATTGTTCTGTAGCAATTATTTCAATTATTTCAATTAGTTCTATCAATGTAACATTTCTGTAGCAATTAACATTTCTGTTTTGTCAAATGCTAACATTATGGTACTGTCAACATAACAATAGTAACTACCATTGATCACAAATAATCCATTACATTTGACAACAACAACAACAATTTGACAACAAATTAATTCAACAACAACAATTTCCTAAGGCATTCTAAAAACAGTGAGAACAAATTGATTCAACAACAACCTAAAGGATTCTAAAAACAACTACAACAAGGCCTATGAACAAAATCAATTTCCAGAATTTTATCAACTTCATGAGCTTCTTCATGTCATTTTCCATTTTGCTTATTTGTTTCCCATATTCTTCAATAGTCACTTGAGCCTTTGCCACTGACTTTGAGAGCTTCTCAATTCTATCCATCAAATATTTCTCCTTCTCATCTCCAACCTCTTCAAAATACCATCCAAAGTACCCACAACCAGCATTGCTTGATCCCTGCAAAATACCATCTTCAACATCAACCATTTTAAAACACAAATACAGCTACAGATTTTAAACAAACATACATATGACATACCTTAAAATTAGGACATCCCCAAAAATGTTTCCCATAGTTCTTGAATGTTGTGGCCATACGAAGAACAGCTAAATCCCCACAGTGACATATAGGTTTCCAAGTTGTGCTTGTGTTAACATTCGATTCTTCCTTCGAAGAACACCCACCATAACCGTGTTTTGCTTTCATCACTGGCGTTGGCGTCGACCCACTGGATTTCATCTTCGTGACTCTATGATTTTCTTAGTTCTTGAATCAATTTGGGAATGGATGAAGAAATTTTTTCGCATAAACCCTAGAAAAGGAGGAAGATGAAGATTCTCAGATTAAAGGAGGAAGATGAAGCCATGTCAGCTGCCACCTATACAATAGTTAACGTCTGTTTGGGGGTGGTGGACGGAAAGGATCTATTTGGTACAATTTAACAAATTAAAGGATCTTTTTGTCACTTTTTAGAGATAAGGGACCATATTGGACCCAGTGATTGAGTTAAAGGACTATTTTGGGTATTTTGTCTTTAATATTTAATCATCTTCTACTTCGAATGTCCAAAAAACTTTGTTATTCACACATTCAGGTTCAAGATGATTAAATAGGGGCAACTGTCACACCCTAAATTTTGACCGAACTTTTTTTAAATCATTTCATTTATGTGACGCATTTGCATTGCATTATCGATGATCAGTCATATTTGCATTTTGGTCCATTTTTCCACATAATAATGCATTTAGTTTCATTTTTAATTTTATTTTATTCTTATCTTAGATTTTATTTCAATTTAAAAAAAATATAGAATATTTGTCTCACTTTATAATTTAATTGTTTTCATTTTTAATTTTTATTTTAGATTAATTAGAATTATTTAATCCACCTTTTAAGTTAACTTTAATTTAGTTTATATTTTAAATTGGTTAATTTTAATTAGTTTTTTTTATAAATCCAATCTATTCAGTTTAGATTTAATTAGGTTTTACTTTTTAATTTGTTTAATTTGGTTGGTTTAATTAGATTAATTTTAATTGGTTTAATTTATTCAATATAATTAATTTGGTCCACACCTCATACACAACATGCCAAAGATCCCTCTGCTACACTCTTCATACAAGGTCAAAGATCCCTCTGCTACACCAACATTACACTCCAAATTCTGCATTATTTTATCACCAAAATAAGCATTCAAAGACCTATTTCAACAAAGGACTTTTTCAAAACACAACAAATAATAGAAAAAATTTGATTTTAAAGGGGGGATTGGCAAGAACAACTTCGGGAACCAGCGCAATTTTTTTTCAAACTCTTCATCAATCTCAATCCATAAAACCTTAGCCTTCACTGCTTCTAAAAAAAAATTCACAAATCAAATATTAACTTTTTCGCACAAGCCATCCACCACATCACCGCCCTCACCATCTCACAAACCAACATCACACACCAACCATTAACTCAGAAAAAAATCTTTAAACACACAGCCACCACTCGACGCACAAAACCTCTGTGAAACCTACCTTCAACACCACCACGAAAAAACCAAACCAACGAATCAATCAAACGCAGAGAGACAAAGTGAAATCACCGTCACGTGAAAAGAGAGATGCGAGAGCGACGATCGCGCTTGTGAGAGAATGAGATGAGAGACCGAAAACTGAGAAGAAAATAGTAAGGTGAGAAAAACATTGTGATATAGTGAAGTAGATTTTCACAAATAGAGAGATCTGGGAGGAAGAGTGAACGAAAATTGACACACAGAGATCGAAAAGCCAACAATGATGAGATCTTGAGACTCGATTTGTGCGTGAACGAACGAGACTGAAGCGGAAGGGTCGTGTGAACGGAACAACGCGCCCAAATTGGAGTGAGAGACTATCATCGACCGCCGTGAACAGGTTGGGTCTTTTATCGACACGATTTTGTTTTTTTTTCTTCCCTGAGTTTTGACTGAAGCTTTGATAACAGAGAGTTGTTGAGAACTATAGAGTGTTTCACGTGTTTATGAGGGTTTTGTTATCTTGGTTTTAATTTCATTTTTTATGGCTGATTTTTTATTCTTGGATTTCAAAAACTTTGTGATGTTATTTTTTATAGGATTTGGGCTCAGCCCGTGTGACCTTGCCAAACGCACACCCTGCTTCTGATCATAACCCACTCCCATTTTCATATTAATTTCCATTTTTTTGTTTTAATTGTTGCTTACTTTTTATCTTATTTTTATACATAGTAATCGTGAGTTTTTTTTTTGCCATGTTGGTTCTCTTTTATACAATTTGATCTTTTCGGGCCGATGATATAACAAAAAGTCTGATTAAGTTGATCCCGACAAGTCGATAAATTTTGACCAATATGAGGTCATTTAGCTTAGTTTATTTTTTATTCCATAGTTTATTTTATTTTATTTAGTCTATTTATTTCTTTCATTTTATACAATATTAAGCTCCGATGGCTCCAAATAGCTAATACACTGCACACACGCTTTCTCTTGGGCAAATTACAACGAGACCCATTATTTCACCGCAATCCCTTGTAATTATTTTGTACCCTTCTCCCGATTACATTGTACGCAATTCATTTATTTCTCCATATTTATTTCTTTTATTTCACTCACGAACCTTCGATCCAACACCGAGCGGTTTCACTCGCACATTTGCGCATTCCATACGGTTAGTGTTTAGTATTTCTAGGAGCACCCATAGGGACTAGGAATCGAATCCGCATAATTAATCAAACAACCAACCTCCATCTGCATTTCACCTGTAAGTCAGGTGCTTCGCGCCTCGCCATCTAACTCTTCTAACTTAATAATCATCCAAACTTTCAATTAATTAACGAGGAACTGAACTCAGGAATCTAGCATTCCTCGGGTTCTTTAATAAACCACTCTTGAGGCTAGCCTTCGAGTTGTGTTTCATTTACTCCTTCGTTTCTAAAATTATAAACCCTAAATCATCAAAAACAAATGCAAATACTTAATTCACATATCAAATAACGGAGGAATTGGATTCTGGAGTCTAGCACTCCACATAGTTCTTGAATAAATCATTCTTGAGGCTAGCCTTTGAGTTGTGGTATATTCGCCCTCTCGTTCCTAAAAACATCAAATAATTTATAAATACAATACGAAGAAACTGAGCTCTGGAGTCTAGCATTCCACATAGTTCTTGAGTGGATCATTCCTGAGACCAGCCCCACGGGACGTGATCCATTCACTCTTCCGTATTCAAAACACTTAAAACATTCAACTTCCTCAAAAAGATGAGACATGATTCAATTCCATAGGAAAGATGTTCCTCCTATCTCCATAAACATAAATCAAATCTTACAAACAATTATTCTCAAGGGAAGAATGTGGCATTGCTTGTCGATCCTTGTATCCAAGTTTAAAGCTTCTTCCGATTTTATTTCTCAAAGAAAGAATGTGGCATTGCTTGTCGATCCTCGTATCCAAGTTTAAAGCTTCTTTCGATTTCATTCCTCAAATGTTTGTGGTGGAATAGGCGAGATATCTCCCTTAAAGATGACGACTTGTCTCTTTATTTCAAATACAACTTAAAATATATCTAACAATACAAACTTTTTTGTTCATAATTAATTAACGAAGGAACTGAATTCTAGAGTCTAGTACTCCATCCACATAGTTCTTGAATGAAATCATTCTTGGGCTAGCCCCACGTGTTGTGGTCCATTCTCCCTTTCATTTTAAAACACCTTAACAAAGGTCAAACATTTTTCTCTAAACAAACATTGTTTAAATCTTTCTACCTCGTAAATAAGCTAGCGCTTCAGCCTCCTATCGCGAGTAAATAAGCCAATGCTTAGCAGTTAGAAAGCGTTTTAAACAATCGTTCATTAAAAAACACAAATCGTAGTTGCACTAACTACGAAGCTCTAACTTTCCCATTGCACAAGGGAATACGTAGGTACAGGGATTTTAATCCTTCACGAGCACAATAATAAAAAAAATTAATCTTTTCTCCGTCATAAATTACCCTAATAAAATACTAACTATTTCTCCATAACAATAAATAAAAACACTTTCTTCCCATAAAAATAAGCAATCTTAGCAAACCTTAATCATTAAAAGAAGACAATAATATAAGTTAATACTTTCCGTTGAGTACAACGGACGTGAGGGGTGCTTCATACCTTCCTCTTGCGTAACCGACTCCCGAACTTATATTAGTGGTTTCGTTGACCATTTCTTATCATGTTTAGGTTGTATATATATCTTCATTTTCTTTAGTTAGAACAAATAGAATTAGGTGGCGACTCTGTTGTTTTTTCCGCGTCTCATCGCGAGGATCGTATTTTTCGAGGTACGACAGGACCCAAAGATTCGAATGATGAAAGCATTGGGAGATTCAAGGTACAAGAGGATTAAATATCGTAGAATACCCAAAATTTTGTTCTGAAGATGCCAGGTCATTCATCCTGTCGCGATCTTGAGGCTACAAAGGCTTGGTTACAACGCTGCTGTAAAGGTTCAAGTTATCCAGACTTGAGAACTGATGTTCTATCCAGGAAAAAACTAGAGAGAAGACTCTTTATCACGTGATAAATGAAAGTATGATTATGAAAATGTAAATGCAAACATAATAATGAATGTATGAACGAATGTGTATGTTGACAAAACAGACACGACACACATATTGACAAGACAAGACAAATAATATTGGGTCGATCTAGAGATGGAATATCACTGTGGCTTGGCTGGATTGTTCATTGTAGAGGGGAGCTCCTGCTTTTTTTACTATGGAGACATGGCTCTGCGAGGAGACACAAGTTCATCCTCGTGGGATATCCAGAAGTTGGTTGCTTTCGAAGCAACTGAATGATTTCCTTTTACGTTCACAGACAAAGGAAAATTGCAAATTTTACTTTGAAAAATAAAAGTGAAGTAAAATCATTTTTATTTCAAGAAAAAGATAAATCAGTTTTGAAAACGCCATTTTGTAAAGCAGATAAACAAATAAAAGTTGCAAACAAATGGGTAAAGGCTCAAATTTTCATATATATATATATATATATATATATATATATATATATATATATATATATATATATATATATATATATATATATATATATATAAGGTGGTAATCATCCGAATGTGTGATTCCACAGAGTATTACAAAGTAGAAAATGGTAATTTATTGGGAAAAGGGCTACATTGAAACATAATAATCCTTATCCTTCTACTAATTTTGAGTTCAGAGTCTTCAGAGCTTCTGCTGATGATGACTTGATGACTGACTTTCTTCTGATGATCCAATCTGGTTGGATGCAGTTACTTGCCATGAATCCCTAACATTTTGCCTAGATTTCTATAGCAAAATATATTTTTTGAATGCCTCTTATTTTTGCCAGGATCGCCCTTTTGGGTTTTCAATCCACCAAGACTGTTTTTTTACTTTTAGGAGAAGTATTTCTTGACTACATCAACATTTGTAGGATAAGTGAATTCCTCACCATCCATTATTGCGAGTATCAGGGCACCTCCTGAGAAGGCTTTCTTGACCATATAGGGGCCATCATAATTCAGAGTCCATTTGCCCCAAGAGTCGGTGAGAAATTAATGATTGGATTTTCTTGAGTACGATATATCCTTCTTTGAAGACACGAGGTAGAACTTTCTTGTTAAATGTTTTCTTCATATGTTGTTGGTATAACTGACCATGACATAGGGCAGTCATTCTCTTTTCTTCTATCAGATTGAGCTCGTCGAATCTGCTTTGGCACCACTTAGCTTCCGGCGTTCATCAATATCTTTAATGATGTGATTTTAACTTCTATGGGAGCACTGCTTCCATGCCATATACTAGTGAGAACGGGGTTTATCCTGTTAAAGTGTGAACGGAAGTTCGATATCCATGAAGCGCGTAAGAGAGCATCTCGTGACAGTCCTTGTATGTCACGACCATCTTCTGGACAATTTTCTTGATATTTTTGTTGGCGGCTTCCACTGTGTCGTTCATCTTTGGCCGATAAGTAGAAGAGTTATGGTGTTCATTTTGTTGTTCAAGTTGGATGTATTTTCAGTAATGAGTTATCTTGGAACACCATAACAATATATGGTTTTGTTTTTGATAAATCGGACGACCACTTTGTCGGGTAACATTGGCGTATGATGCTACTTCGACCCACTTTGTGAAGTAATCAATGGCTACCAGAATGAACCGATATCTGTTTGAAGCTTTGGGTTCGATCATTCCAATCATGTTAATTCCCCATATTGAAAATGGCCATGGCTAAGAGAGATCCTTGAGAAGTGTCGAAAGCGTATGAATCTTATCAACATAAATTTGACATTTATGACATCTCCTCACATGTTTGCGGCAATCTTCCTCCATTGTGAGCCAGTAGTATCATGTTCAAAGTGTTTTCCTTGCCAACGTATGTTCGTTGGTATGAGTACCAAAGGATCCTTCATGAATTTCTCTCATGAGTATTTCTGCTTCGCGCTCGTTTACACATCTACGTAGAACCATGTCGAAGTTTCTCTTGTAAAGTATATCTTGGTTGAGGAAGAAGTTGTCTGCCAGTCATCAGAGGGTCTTCCTGTCTTTTCTTGACGATCCAAATGGGTATTCCCTTTTCTATAGGAACCGTTGAATGTTATAATACCAAGTTTTTCCATCAGTATCAGTTTCTATTGTAAAGATGTAAGTTGGACTTTCTAGATGCACAGTGTCAATTCTTAGGATATCGTTCCATCGATCAACTGTGATCATGGAAGAGAGAGTAGCAAGTGCATCAACCATTTGATTTTCCTCGGGAGGGATGTGATGGAATTCAACTTTGTTGAAGAATAGTAGCAATATCCTTGCATAATCTCGGTAAGGGATCAGTCCCTGTTGGCGTGTTTCCCATTCTTCTTTGATTTGATTGATCACTAAGGCAGAATCTCCATACATGTGTAAATTCTTGATCCAGAGATCAATTTCTTCTTTGAGACCCATGATGCAAGCTTCATACTCAGCCTCATTATTTGTACATTTGAATGCCAACCTGGCAGTGAATGGAATGCGGGTTCCTTTTGGAGTAATAATGATTGCCCCAATCTCGTTTCCATAAGCATTAACTGCTCCTTCAAAGATGAGTTCTCAAAGGGATCCTGGTTTTGGTCCTTCGTCTGGCAGTTGTTCGCCACAATCTTTCATCTTATGATACATGACTTCTTTGTCTGGGAAGTCAAATGTGGTTGGTTCCTGATTACTGATGGGCTGATGAGGCAAATAATTAGCTAGGATACTTCCTTTGACGGATTCCTGAGAATGATACTCAATGTCGTATTTTGATAACAACATTTTCCATTAAGCGAATTGTCTCGTTAATGCAGGCTTATCGAACACATATTTGATCAGATCCATTTCAAAAATGAGCCAAAAAGTATGACAGATCATATGCTGGCGAAGACGTTTAGCCGCCCAAGCTAAAGCACAACAAGTTTTCTAGAGGATTATGTACCGAGTTTCACAATCATTGAATTTCTTGCTCATATAGTAAATAACATATTCGTTTCATTTCGTCTTGTTGTCCAAGTACACATCCATGGAGTCTTCCAAAATAGTGATGTACATAATCAACAGTCTGCCTTCAACTAGAGGAGACAAAATTGGTGCTTCAACAAGTATTATTTGATCTTTTCAATAGCTTCTTGGAAGTCTTTTGTCCAGTCATGACTTTGATTCTTCCAAATAAGTTTGAATATTGGCATGCATGTCGCGGTCATGAGGAATATAAACCTTGAGATATAATTGAGACATCCTAGGAATCCTCGTACTTGTTTCTCCATTTTCGAAGCAGACATTTCTTGAATAGCCTTGACTTTGTCAGGATCGACTTTGATTCCTTTTTGACTGACGATAAATCCCAAGAGCTTTCCTGATCGGACACCAAAGGTGCACTTGTTTGGATTCAGTCATAGTTTATACTTTCTCATACGTTAGAACAATTTCTGCAGATGTTCAACGTGTTCCTCTTTGGTCTTCGACTTGGCGATCATGTCGCCGACGTAAACTTCGATCTCTTTTTGCATCATGTCCTGAAAGAGAGTTGTCATTGCCCTTTGATAGGTAGCACCAGCGTTCTTTAATCTAAACGACATAACTTTGTAACAGAAGGTGCCCCAGGGTGTAATGAAATATGTTTTCTCCATGTCTTTGGGTGCCATTTTTATTTGGTTGTTGCCCGAAAATCCATCCATGAAGGAAAATACTTTGTACTTTGTTGTGTTGTCTACCATCATGTCGATGTGTGGTAAGGGGAAGTTGTCTTTTTGACTTTCTTTGTTCAGTTCCCTATAGTCTACACACATTCTGAATTTTACGTCCTTCTTTGGTACTGGCACAATGTTGGCCAACCACTAAGGATATTCGGAAGTGGCGAGAAATCCTGCATCGATTTGGTTTTGTACCTTTTTCTTGATATTAATAGCCATGTTCGGATGATTTCTTCTCAATCTCTGCTTAACTAGAAAGCATTATAGATTCAACAATAAAAGATGTTCCACGATGTCAGTATCCAACCCTGGCAATTCCTGGTAGGACCAAGCAAATACATCGAGAAATTCTTTGAGTAGTGAGATCAGGCTTTTCCTGTCAGCCGAACTGAGTAGTGCATCGATCTTGACCTCCTTTCTTTCTTTTTCTGAACCCAAATTAAACGTTTCCAACGGTTCTTTGTAAGGTTGAATGGAATTCTCCTCATGTTTGAGAAGTCTGGAAATCTCTTCTGGAATTTCTTCGTCATCTTCCTCTTCAGCTTCGAATACCGAGAACTCAAAGTTGGGAGAAGGCATTGGATCACGTGTTTCAATGGGGTTTAAAATAGTTAATATGCGTGATGATGATATCGAGAAAACACATTTAGAGAATGAAAAAGAAAGTTTATGCAGATTAGTTTTGAAAAACGTTTATTTTTATTTTTGGTTGCTTTTTAGGGATTACCATTTTCTGAAAAAGAAAAAAGAGAAAACAACAACAAATGCGGAAGTACAAAATGACATTTTATTTATGATTTTTCGATTCTTGGAATACACAGTCCTATTAAACAAAACTTTGTCACTTTGGGCTAAGTGAAAGGGACATTTACAACAAGTAAGCCCTATAAAACATTCCTTATCATTCGGGCGAGATGAAATGCCAAAATAAAACTAAGCAATTACTTTGGAATGTGAACGATGTTTGGGACATCAACAGATACCCAATCGTAACGAACTTCGTTGGAGATGCAGAAGTCTGGAATGTGTCTTCCCGGAATATCTTTAGTGATGACATTGGTTTCTGGTGAAGGAGGATTTGCAGAGTCTACCTTACATGCAGCTTGATAGTGTGATAAATTGTCAGTTGTTTCTTCATTGATGCTCTTAAGAGAGTCTTCCCATCTAGTTGACTAGATGTCTTTGATATCGATGCGAGAACTTGTGGGAGAAATGTATATTACGTGATAATCATATTTTCCACTTGGTTGTCCAAAGGTGTCCCACGTTTCTGTGGGAGTTTATGAGTCATCTTTAGTAATGACATTCACTTCTGGTAGTGCAAAGTTGAGGAAGTTTTGTCCTGCAATCCTTACAAGTTCGTCGAGATGACGTTGCTTGTCTCTCAGATTTTCTCGATATGGTTCCCATATAAGTAGATTGTCCATTGAGTCTTCAAATGTACAATCAAAGTTGTTTTTCATTGGGGTATCTTCCAATGAGTTGTAAGGAACGAGAGGTACTTCAAATATTTCTTTGTCCTCTGTTTCTGGAATGTACTTTGAAGTGGAGATCGACAAGTCGAATGGCTTGCGCACTTCATCTTGAGAAATGTATCCTTCCTCATTAAAGTATGTTTTCCACTCGTCATCGGGATCTTCAAAGCCTTCCAAACTGTTTTCCTCGATGGTATGAACCACTTGAGAGATTGGATGGAGGAAGCCTTCACTGTGGAAAAAGTTTTTAATAGAACCAAAGTTTTTGTCCTTTGCTATAGGTTTTGTTGCTGTTGAAGAACAACCAAGACCTTTTCTTGATTCGTTGCTGACGGGAATTACGACTTGACCACAACCTTTGATATTGTTGCTTTCTAGGGCTTGTTTAGAAAGGATCTTTGTAGGAAGAGATTGACATTCCTATTTCTGTCTGATCCTTGTTGCTTACAAAGAGAGCTTGGAACTGAGTTCCAATGACGTCTTCTGGTTCCAAATATGAGAATAAGGATAAGTTGCTAACAATCAGGGCTCTTTGCCCAGAGATAGTTACTAATTTGTTATTATTCACAAATATTAGTTTTTGATGAAGTGTGGATGTTACTTCCCCTGCTTCATAAATCCATGGTCGGCCAAGTAAACAACTGTATGTCGCTCGGATGTCCATGACTTGGAAGGTAATTTGGAAGGTGTGAGGTCCAATGGTTACGGGAAGATCTACTTTGCCAATAAATGATTTTCGAGATTCGTCAAATGCTTTGACTGCGACCTCACTTTTTCTCATAGGAGGACCTTGAATAGTCAATCTCATGAGAGTGGACCTTGGAATTACATTCATAGATGAACATGTGTCTACAAGTACGTTGGCTAAAGCGTCGTCATCGCAGTTGATAGTAATGTTCAATGGCATATTGTGATTTCTGCCTTCTTCAAGAAGATCATCGTCATTAAATCCCAAATTGTTGAAATTAGTGATGTTGGAGGCGATACCATCAAATTGGTTCACGATTACGTTTGGTTCTATGAAGGCTTGCTCCAGCACCCTTTGTAATGCCTCTCGGTGAGCTTTTGAACTAAGCAGAAGAGATAACGCTGAAATTATCGAAGGAGTTTGTAGTAATTGATCCACAATGTTATACTCATTTCTTTGGATGAGCCTAAGGATTTCATCTTTATCCTTTGTTGCAGGCTCTGGATTACTTGTCTGACACACTAGTGGGTTAATAACCACAGCTTGATGTTCCTTTCCTTTCGCAGTTTCTTTAACCCTTCGGTTGAATATTTGTCCACTTCTAGTGACTCGACTAATATCAACGATGCTGACAAAAGATGGTAGGGATATTTCTTTCCCTCCTTCCATGATTGTTAGTTCGTACTTATACATAATTGCTTTCTCCAAAGCATAAGGCACTGAGCCTGGTAAGTAGATGACCAAAGGGGTTAGACGATCCTTTCGAATCTCGAAAGTAACCTCTTTGGTGTTGGCTTGTGAATTTTTCCGCTGTCAAAGGGAACTTCGAAGCATTTCTTTTCTTCGATCAAAGGGATTATATTGAGAATCTCTTCGTCGGTTTCATAGTCCATAAGTCCAATTGTTGGAACTTCCCGTATCATATTAATGAGTTGTGACTCTTGGAAATGAGTGACACCTTGCTCCATTTGATCTCAGAGATTGTACCCACTTAATATACGATGCATCTTAACTCTTTCTGAATCTTGTATATTTGCGTCGAAAGTTTGTCGTCTAGCCGGAGTACCATTGTTGAGACTAATCTGACTAGTTTCTTCGTCCATGTAAATTGGAAGCCACCAATGGTCCAATAAAGCTTGAAGATATCTTAGATTTCAATTTGACTAAATTGGTATTCATTATACAAATGTCTAAGATTTGAACCATGTTGATTTGAGGATCATCCATTTCCCGGTAATCTTGAATCCATCCTAAATTCATTTATCGTTAAAGGGATTCATGTACAAATGAGCACCCTTGATCATTTGCTGAGCAAACGAGGCAACTTTGGTAGTCCCGCCATGGCAAATTATGATGTAAATTTTGTTTGGAATGCAATGTAACCATATTGACATTCATTACTCGGATGTCAAAATTTTGAATAATTCTCGGAGGATCAAAAAGTAAGTTAACTCCTCGGATTTCCTGATCTTGAATCTAGTTGATTGATGCTTTCTCATGCTGCGATAACGAATTTGTTTGAACATTTAGGTTAATATCTCTGAAAGATAAAACTTCGTTCCTGACAAGTCTCTGGACGTCGTACTCGAAAGCTAAGAAATTTTCAATGTTATGCCCCTTCCCTCCTTGATGATAAGGACATGATTGATCAAATTTATTCCATGGAAGGGGATCAGCAAGAATTGCGACATGAGTCCTGGTCTAAATGTTCCCTTTGCTTAGTAAGAGTGGAAACAAATTAGCATATGTTGTAGGTATAGGGTCAATTGATAGAGCCCAGGGACACCAATTGTTGTTAAATTGCGAGCGAGCCTGTTGAAGAGGTTGTTGCCTTTGCTGATACTATTGTTGATTAGAAGAGCTTCGAGCAATCTGAGGTTGATACGTCGGAGGTACAACTAAGGTAATAACATGAGATACCGTCGCTGCTTGATGAGGTGAAAATCTTTGTCGTTGTTTACCCAGAGATATGTTATTGATGTCATGTTCCTTCTTATTTATAAAGGAACTTCCATATCTTTTATTTGAACTTAAAGGTTCAATGTCCTTTGTTAAACGTCCTCCTCTAAACGTACTCCCATGTTTGCCATTTTGGTGAAATCATTAGGTGTGCTTGCAATCATCTGTTCATAGTAGAATGAACTTAATGTCTTGAGGAAGATTTTTGTCATTTCTTTCTCTCTGAGAGAAGGGAAAATTTGAGCAGCAATTTCACGCCATCTTTGCACGTACTCTTTGAAGGTTTCATTACCCTTCTGAGACATTGTTCTGAGCTGGTCCCAATCGGGAGCCATATCCAAATTGAATTTATATTGTTCGATGAAAGCATTTCCGAGATCTCAGAAGCTGTTGATATTTGTACGATTGAGCTTCATATACGAACGAAGTGATACCCTAGTTAAGCTATCCTGAAAGTAGTGAATCGGTAGCTTTAGATTTTCCGTTTGAGTGGACATTTTCCGGCCGTACATTGTCAAATGACTTTGAGGGCAAAAATCGCCCTTGTATTTCTCAAAATCTGGCACTTTGAATTTGTGCAGTTTCTGAACATTTGGGACCAAGTAGAGATTTATTGCGTTGCTTCCAAACAACTCTTATCCTCTGAGAGACTGTAATTCCTATTGCATTGCACCAAACTCTTTTTGAAATTCGTCCATCCTTTTGTTGATTCCTCCCCTTTCACTTGGAGCAGGAGAGTACCTTCGGTTTTCCGAGGCAATGTGTACCAATAGAGGTGGCACAACTTGTACTGCAGTTGGAATTCAGATACATGAAGTTTATAACCTCTCGGTATGGCACTCTTTGCTAGTGTGTCTTGAAGATTTCGAAGTTTGTAACCTTCAAACTGAGACGGTTTTGCGGCGTTCCTCAATTCTTCAACTAGTTAGGGATCATATCCTTCCGGGATAAAACCAGGTGGCATGCCCCCATGGACGATTCTTTGGCATCTCGTACCTCGGATCCTTATACGATATCTCTTTAATCGGTGCAGACACGACTTCGAAAATCATTATTCTTTGGTGAAGATTATGAGCTACAGTCAGAGCTTCGACCATTTCTTTGAGCCTTTCCATAGTTGAATTCATACTAGAGAGCTCCTCTTTCAGCTTTATGTTCTTTTCCTCGAGGACTTCCATTCTATGTTCTAAAATAAGTACAAGTATAAGACTCGATGAAATAAAATGAAAATGATGAATCATAATGAAATGATTAAAAATATTTGTTAATTTTCTCCTTTATTTAAAGAAAGAACTGATTGAACAAGTTGTTGTGAAATATCATACAGACAGTTTTTGTTGAACTGAAACAAGTTACACCCACAATACATTATTCAAATGCGGGAAAGAAAGTTTAAAACACTAAAACTCTCTTTGCTAGGTGTCACACCATAATTTTTTACCCTAAGATTTTTCGCATTTCATCTGCATTTTACATACAAACAAAATCACATACGGGTTCGTCTATCCTTTGTGGTCGCAGGTTTATGCCTCACAGAGGATCACCGTGCTTTTATTTGCCTTTATTTGTTTATATATACTAACTTCTACCCAAAATACCAAAAATATGTTGTAGTTTGCTTCTTCTTCTCTCTGTGTTGCAGGTTTTCAAAGACAAAGCATTGATTTCAATTCAGATGTGGTTGTTCAGTTATGTTTCGATTCATATGGAAGTTTGACATAATCTTGGTCAAACTATCAAGAATTGCTTCAACTACAAGTTATTTGTGCCAATGGTTTATTTCTCATACAATGCATATTCAAAGTTCAAGTTGTTATGCTGAATTTTCATCAGATTATCAAGATGTCATTCATAAGAAGTTTGGGGTAAATTGTCTTGATTGAGTGTTCCTCAGTTCATCAGTGGTTCATTTGTGGATTTATTTTCCAGAGATTTAATTCAGATGATCTTGGTGTAATTCGGTTCATTTGATCAGAGATTCAGAAATAATTAAAGTTGATGGTTGTATTCATTTTAATCAAGTGGCTTGTGAAAGAAAAATCAATATTTGGTTTTGGGCTAAAAATAAAATAAATCATCGCTTCATCCATTATCTGATTCATACATTTTTTCTAGTTACCATTTTTTTTTACCTCACTCATATTTCCATTATCCGATTCATAACCATTTTTCTTATCGGTTTATTTTTTATCATTCACTATCAATCTCCAATAGCCTTTCTACTTATAACCTTTTTTTTTATTTTATCCATTTTTACAAAATATTCATTATTTCACATATCCAATTTTTTTATTTCTATAATCCAATTTATTTTTTTAAGCATTTTATTGATTTCCTAAAACCATTTCTTTATTATTATATGATCCTTTTTTCTTACCAAAAAGTATTACAAAAAATGTTACAAAGGCCCATTGTCATTATTAGCCCATTCACTAACAAAGAAAAATAAAATAAAATAACAAGTTGAGTTTACAATGTCAGCCAAGCCACTTCTTCAGCTTTTCCAAACAAGTATCAAATGACTTCAACTTGAACAGCTTCAGCTTCAGCTTCAACTCTCCTCAGCTACATCACGTCAAACGCATCACTCCCAGCCGAACACGTCATCACCAGCCGCATAACATACACACTTCACGCTGCAAACAACCTCAAAACGCACAGCTGATACACGTATATTTTGAGCATCCAAAACGCATCCAATCAAGAATAAAACGCAGAAGAAAATTACAAACTCAGCAGAGTCACACGCTTTCTTCATGATACAAAACGCAAATAAAAATAATCAAAACGGCATCAAATTCCTCATTCAAATCTCAGCTCCTTCACTCTATAAATTGGACTTTCCATTCATTCAATTGCCAAACTTAAAGAGCCTCTCAAAGCTCTCAAAATTCAGCATAAACATTACTTTTCAAAATTCAATTCAAATCATCACAACCTCAAGCTTCAATATTCATCAATCTGAAACAACAACAACACAAATACAAGTGAAGAAGAATAAGAGAGGAAGAGATTAGAAACTATTTCACCATTGTTGAAGGTAGTGAAGTTTTTTGATCAAACTTCGTGGTTCCAATTCGTTTGATTTGTGCACCGACGGGAGAAATAAATCATATATTCGAACTCTACTCATTGTTCCGGTCGAAACGGTACCAAAACAGAGTTCCACCGCTCTGATTCAGCGGAGCTCCGAAAATTGAAGAATGAACATGAACAACAGTGCGCGGCTGGTTCTTCACGTTGAAGAAGAAAAAGGCATCCTATTTCTTTTTCTTTTATATAACTTTTCTTTTTTTCTTTTCTTTTTTCTTTAAATGAGTTTTTTCTTGGTTTTGGGCTTTAAGAATATTGATCCATCAAATTATTATTACCATCATTAAATCCTACATTTCCACCTCCCTAAATTTCTTTCTTTCTTTTTATTTTTATTATTTCTATTTTGTTTTGGTTTTTCTTTAAAAATATTTTTTTTTGTGATTTTTTTTTAAATTATTTAAAATTGAAAGAACTTTTTAAAATATTTTAAGAAATATTTTAATTGTTCTTTTTATTAATTTTTATTTTGGATCTTGAATTTTTTCTGATAAAATCTCATCCATATTAATGGATTTTGGGTGTCGATTTTATTCACCAAGAGAGATGATTGATATTGATGATGGTTTAATCGATATAAGATTCAAAATGTTAGATCCACTTTTTTTCATCTCTTATTTTTCTTTTGGTCGATGAGATCTCCGATTCGACGATTATTGATTTTCAAAGATGTTTAATCTTCATTATTTCAAATCTATGGATGAATGATCATTTTGATCATTCTTCATACTTTGGAATCGTGATAGGTTACCTTTGATAAATCAATGTGAAATCTCAATTAAGATTAGACCATTACCATTTTTTTTCGTGTGACATGTTTTTGGAGGATGATCCATTATATCATCTCTTTAACATGTATTAGCACAAATATCGTTTACCTTAATTGGTATTGGCCGACCTCATTTCTAGGGTAATTACTTCGTAAATTACTCGGCGATTGCTTAACATAGACCTAAATGTGCCCCGAATTCGGAATAAAAATCTAATTAAATATTTGCACTTTCGTGGACCGGACCTCGTGTTGGTCGCGTAATCCCAAAGTGGTTAGTATTTTGTGTTAAGATCCACGACTTATGAAGCTTGATGTTTATTTGAGTTGGGTATCCCAATTTTCTTTCAAGTTTCATTGAATTTGATCTAATCGCCTCAATTAATCACTATAGTGTAAGATACTAAGCGAAATCGGTTACTTTCTTCGGTTGTGGATGATTAAGTTCACCATACCATTATTATGTACATATTATTACTACTATCATTATAATAACATTTTAATTTCCTTCTCACACCTTATCCTCTTTATTTTTATCTCTCGCTCCTTATCTCTTTTATTATGCTTTATCATTTATCATATTGTTTATGTTTATATTCATATCTTTGTGCTTTTTCCTTTGTCCATTTGGACACAAAAATATTAATAAATGATTAAACCTCTAAAAAACTTGTGACTTTAATCTTGGACTATGACCATTATCCTTTGCATTGGACTTGGAGTTTTGGACTTAGATTTTAAGATCATTCCCTTTGCTCGAGTTATTATGGATTGGAGACCTTAGACTATACTTGGTTCACTTGTTTATAAGGATGAAGTCCTATTGTTGTTTATGCTTCGAAGAGTGCTCGTCATGCGGTTAGATTGTTCTTACTTTAACTTTTACTTTAAGTCTTAGGATAGCCTCTTCATCTCTTCCCACTTCTTTAATTTTCAAAACTTCTCCCTCTTTTCAAAACCTTCTTTGTTTTCAAACCTTAACCGCTTTCATAATCCAACCTTGACTTAGTTCAAGCGATTTTACTTTTTCTTTCATTTTCTTAATAAATGTTAAACTACATAAGCATATCGAAACCTTTTTCAAAAGACCTTAAAAAAATACAAAACTCATTCAATTCTTTTTGTGCCTTCGCGCACTTTTCCTTTTAACCATTTTCACATGTTTAAATATGATGCATTCTTTCTAGCGGAATTATTCGCTAAAGAATGATGACTTATCTTTACATTTTAAAATCAATCCAACACATTAATTTTTCACTATTTGTACCACAAACTACGAGGTTTTGATCTCATATTGCACGTCGTGGGTACGTAGGCATGAGACGAACGTCTCGTCAAACACTTAAATCTTAAAAGAAAACATTTCTTTTCTCATCTCTTCAATCTCTTCTAAACAAACCATTTTCAAACCAAAAGAAATAAATATTTCAAAGGGCTCCCGTGGAGTACCACAAACATTTTGGGTGCTTAAAACCTTCTCATTTTGTATCTAACTCCCTTACCCATTCTCTGCTCGATTCATTTAGCTTTTTACTTTTAGATTCATTAGGATTTATTCGCTCTTTTTTCCTTTTCCATTTGGAATAAAATAAAATCGCGGTGGCGACTTTGTTTACTTTGAGTTAAGTTAACCAATAGCTTACACTCATGATTTTTATTCGAATTATTGTTTATTGTTTAAGATAATAGAAGTGGAAGTATGAATGTTATGTTGGTTATTTTGGAGTATAAGAGTATTTTTATATAATATGAATAATTAGTGTATTATTATACTATTATTACTATTAGTAAAAGTATATTGAAGAAAGGGAAAGGTGGTCTTTACAAGAAAATATTAAGGATAAGTTTGGAAAATCATTAACTGGGATAATTTACCCAAATAGGAGAACACAATCAAAGTTCTCACTTATCGTATTTTCTTTGGTGAAGAGGAGCTCTGAGGAGAGAAAAAGAGGGAGAGGAAGCTCAGAGTCAGGAAATTGCGAAGAAACTTGGAGAAAAGTATCAATCGGCGGAATTCTCTAAGGTATGGGGAGTTTTCATAATCTATTATAATTGTATAGGAATTGGTATATGAGTAGATTAGGTTTGTATGAATTTTTGGGAGTTTTAGGATTTTTGAATTAAAATGAATTTAGGAGTGTAAATTGATGAATTGGAGTAGATAAAATGAGTTAGAAGTATGTGAATGATGTATGAATTGTTGTCTTGTTGCTGTATGATTTTGTTGAATGAATTAGAGGAGTTTTGGGGTATAATGAGGTAGAACTCGTAATTGGGATTTTGGGAATTTTTGGTGCAGTCTGTATAAAACAACAAGAATTACTGATATGCGTGCATTAACCGGTTAACACTATGGGTTAACCGGTTAACCAGTGTGAAATATGGGTTTTTCTCAAGTAACACAGGCATTAACCGGTTAATGCTATGGTTTAACCGGTTAACACTGTATCAATGGGAGATTTTGGATTTTGAAAAATTCATAACTTTTAATGCGTAAACCCGATTTGAGTTTCGTTTGAAGCGTCGGAAAGGAAATAAAATGAACCTTATTTTGATGAGGGAAAATGAGTTATGTGAGATATTTTGCAGAACTGAATTTTTAGAAAACGTCAAATCCAAATAAAATGAACCTTAATTGAACTATAAAGGGATATTTTGGGGTTGTTGATGAACGAGGGTTATAGGTGTACTGTCATAATGATAAATCTTATAAACATGATTTTATTGTAAATTGATGATTTTTTATTATGGATTAAAAGGAGTTGTTTGTTGTATTGTTAAAAATTGGTTTTATGATTATAAACATGATGTTATTGTGAATTGGTGTTTTGTTGTTGTTGATGAGGGGAGTTGTTTGGTTGTCTCGTTGAATCGAATAAGTTGTTTTGCTGTACTATTGATAAAGAAGTATTATTGATGTGTTGTCATGATGAAAGACATGATTTTATGATGATTATTTGCTGAACATGAAATGAATGATGCACTAATGATTTTTCGGTGATTTTTTACGGAGTAACACATCATTGCATTTCATGACATTCACGATAGGGCTTCAGCCTATTTGATAGCTTCAATCCCATTGTGTGGATTGGAGTGATTCAGAGATTACAGTGTGCTCCCTTGTGGAGGGTTGGTGGTCATGTATCCATCTCACGATGAAATTGGTACCACATGTATATTGTACATTTCATGATGATTGAATTTACATTCTTTTTGGAATGTGTTTATGATGGTGTTGTTGCTGAATTATGTTGTTGATGTTGGTATGATATGTTTGTGCTGATTTATTCATATTTCATGTTCCCGTATATTTATAATGAATTATGATTACTCACCCTGTCTGCTTGGAAATGTTGCCTCTTATGTGGGTAACTTGTAGATCATAAAGAATAGTTTTGCAGTGCAAGAGGAGTTTATCAAAGTCTCAGAGCGTGTCTATTATTACCTTAGGAGTGGTTCTGGAGTCTTGTGTCCTGCTCTGTGTCATGTAACACCGGGTTGGGGTTTTAGTTATTAAACATGTTTTTGTATTATGATATTTGAAGAAAAATCTCGTTTACCTTATGATGTTGACTCTGGATGGATTGAAGTTTATTTTTTTGTGAATATTGATAAGTTGATTATTAAGTTAATTCCGCTGTGAAATAAATTTATATTTGATTATGTTTGATGATTAAATCGTGTTACGGGACAGGACATTGAATAATTGATTTTTTCAATAGATATATGATGCCCTTCTTGTTGTTGTACTCTGATATTAATCTACATAATTTATTTTGGGGTAGAAGGGTGTTACAAAGTGCGTCATAAACTAGCTATCAATACCCTCAGAGTGTGTATCCGGGACTGTTGGTTGTTTGGTCTGAATGTACCCAAACCGATGCAAACATCTCTCTAGGAGGTGTCTAGCAATCAACGTCTCCCACCGCATATAGCCAGAGTATAATGTTGACTCCTCAAACGGACGTATGGCTCTATGTTCATCGTAGGGTGTCCAAATGACATCCTCTACGGTCAGCGCATCCAATTTCCTCTTGTACTCAAGTATCCCTCCAGGGTGTTTCTGCCTCGCCTTCCACCTCTTCGCCTGTGGCTCCCCTGGTGTATATGGATGGATCATCCCATCACATATATGCAGGAAATGGTCATAGATCCAGCACTGAGATCACAACAAACAGTAAATTATAATTATTAATATTAAAATAAATATAACAAAAAGTAAGTTAAAAAATGAATTAAGATATACCTGTAACAAACTAAGATACCCAGCTAGTTGCTTCGTATCAAATATGGTTGTCTCCCCCAACGCATGATACAACTGAGTCAGGGCTACACAACCCCAAGCCCAGTTGTGCGCCTCCAAATCACTGAAGAGACACATATACCGAGCATCCACATAGGTACCAGACTTGGCCGCAAAGAGAGTACATGTTACCACATCCATACACACGAAGGCACTCAGCAGCTTTGCATCCAACATCGTCAGGGAGCAGTGGCCAAAATGAAGCAAGTCAAAGTCCCTCACAATCGTCTTCAAACCATCAGGGAAGGGAATACGAGGGAAACCCTTCATCTTCGCTCCGAGAGACTAGACCCTCAGTACAGGTCGTACCTATGACACCAACCAATAGTCAAATTTGTTAATACATAAACAATTTTTGCATTAGTAAACAAATGTTAAAATTAAACGTAAAAATCATATACCTCTCCATGTCATAGACGCAAAGTTACGTGCTCAATGTACTCTATAAGCACATACCTATTAATCGGCCCACAAGGGAATCATGGCTCCGTGTGTACGGATGACTCGGTCGAAGGAACCGTCACATTCGTCTGAATAGTCTCTTCTACGTCTCCTGTACTGGCGACCCCTCTAGTGTCATCACCCTCACCATCAATATGTCCCTCCTGCACACCCTCAACTGATACTCTGACAGTCTCCTCTACGACATCCCTAACAACATCATTCATTAGAACATCTCTCTCAATAGCATCCACCGGCTGAGGCTGGATATCAGGGACGATCTCTGGTGTGACTTGATGTGAAAGACCTCCACGTCTTCTAATGCTGCGAGGTGCTTGGAAATGCTCCCGCTGCTCAATCATCCTTTTTCGGTGTGAACCGGTTGGGACAACTCGTCCAACTCGTACATGGGTAGACTCAGCATCAGGAATGGTTGTACCCCTCCCCTTCCAGCTGCAGCCAAGTCATGTGTCATACCACTAGGGGTACCATCAACACCTATAGTCTTCATTGGAAAGAAAAAAAAAACACATTTTAAAAAAAAAAATAAACCAAGAATAAATACACTATCGGAATTTTGAAATTCCCGGGGAAAAAAAAAGAAGAAAAACTAGCGGTAAATTCAAATTACCTGTAGAAAAACATAAAAATTGAACTACCGAAAATTTTAAATCTCTAGGAAATAATTACCGGTATTTTTGAAATTTCCGGTAATTACTGGATTTTTTAAAATTTTCGGTATTTTGTTATCGGTATTTTAGAAAAAATCGGTAAAACTTACTTGTAATTTCCAAATCTCCGGTAGTATAAACCAAATTCTCACTATCGTCCAAAATTTTGAAAAATCCAATAATATGTGAAATGTGAATATATTTTCTTATAGGGTTAAATTAGTCTTTTCATTAATTTTGGAGTATTAAAAATGAATAGGAGGTGGCATGTAGATTTTTCTTACCTATAAGACCCAAACAATATTATTGTCTAAAAAATGTCCAGTGCCGTGCAACGGTTGTAACGTAAACGTTTGTGTTCTGAAAAAAGCAATTAGATCAAGTAAAAAGGAGCTATCTGATACAAAAGTTGTCTCCAAAAATAAGAGGAAGTAATAAAAGAAAAAGATGATACAACTATTCGTTACACAACGTACATAATAATAGTAAAGACCCCTCCACAATAGTCCCTATATCATAAATAACTACTTGTATCTTTATTTTTATTTTTTTCCTTTTACAACGGTCTTTCATAAATTCATTAGCTTTCTAAGATTTACTTATTTATTTATTTATTTTTACTCAGCTATGATTTGGTAATTTGTGACTGCACCCACCAAGTACATAAGTGATTAATCATTTTATCTACTCATTAAATTTCATGATTTTGATGGTAAATCAAATCAAGCCACAGTTGTTTAAGTAAATTAAAAATAAATATTAATACTTAGTTGATTGACGCTGAATTTAATAGAATGAATTATGGTTCGGTCTCACATAACTTTAATTAGAAAAAAATTTGAATCATTTAATATCATAACTGACTTCAAATTGCATTAATCAATCTAATAAATCGGATATTTAAAGTGAAAAAAAAAAAAAAACAATGCATGCATGGCGAGTGCAACCAAGTTAGTTGCCTTAAATTTTCAATTCTATATATCACCTTTACCAACTAAAACTAACAAGTAGCAAATGCTATAGGATCCATGTTTTCACAAACAAACAAAAAATAATAATTAACAAGGACAAGTTCCTTTCCTTTGTTGGTCACTTAGCACATTCATCATATCTGATTTTTTTTACATTCATATCCACATGTCACATTCATTAAATCTCAACTATATTTTCTACCTAAATAAAAAATCTCAACTAAATTTTCATGCCTACATTTTTTCTTCTTTTTAATGAGAAAAAAAAATTGATTAAGGATGACAAAACTTAAACAAAGATCAAGAAAAGCACAAATCTTATATTATTGAAATTTATATAAATTCTTTATTTATCAATTCTAAAACTATAAATTATAATTCAAATTACAACGGAATATAACTCATAATTAAGAAAAAAATATTAATAATAAATTTATTAATAATAAATTACTCGAACAAAAAATGTTAATAAATAATAAATTTATTTTTTATTTAGAAATGACATTTATTATTAATAATTATAATATTAATTACTTATAACTTTTTTAAATAGAAATGATTTACTTTTAATAAATTATAAATATAGTTTTGGAAAGTGAAAAATGTACATCACAACCAAATCATTAAAAAAATTATAAGTGAAGTTAAATATTTTTAATGATTTGATAATTATGATTGATTAACCTAATACAAAAATTAATTACTACTCCATTTTAAAATATTTTATGAAGAAATCTTAAACTTGAGTTAATATAAATAGAAGCTAGTATTTATGAAAGAAGTTGAATTTAAAATATTATACCATATTAAGATCTAAACGAAAGTTATGATTAAGTTGATATAGTACTAATTGTAGCAGGTAGAATTAATTATTATTTGTACCATATAATAATAATAATATCCATGAAGGGCAAAATAGTACAATAATGAAGTATTGATAAAGTTAACCAAAATTTGAAAACACAAGTGGCCGTTGAAGTTCACAAGAGAAATAAAACACAAGAGCCTTGAAAGCCATCACACAAAAAACAAATAACCTTAAATCACACAACGCAACACAACAAAAACAAACAAACAAACGCTTCCTCGAATTCAAAATCTGTCTCTCTAGAGATAGTGTTTGTGTGGATAGCTGAGAATGAGAGGACCGGTGATGGTGAGTGGTGGATGCGGTGGTAGTGGTGTGAAGGGAAGAAGAGGAGACGAAGTGTCGCCGGCGGCGTTAATGTTGGCTGCTTTGAAGAAATCAATGGTGGCTTGTAGTGTGGAGAGTCCTGACGATGTGATCTCGGCCGTTCATCATCCAATGGAGATTGGATGGCCTACAAATGTTAAACATGTTAGCCATGTCACGTTTGATAGGTTTAATGGTTTTTTAGGTCTTCCTCTTGAACTTGAGGTTCATGTTCCTGCTCCTGTTCCAAGTGCTAGGTACTTTTTTTTTTTTTCTTTCTAATTTTGTTTTCTTCTTCATAATCTCGTCAAATCGGAGTTCGGAAAGAACTTTTTCGTCTATTGTGGTTTTCTTCGACTTGAGAGAATACTAATTCTTGGTTTCTAATTTGGTTGTATAACATTTCAAGTAGGGTTTGATTAAAATGCTAAAAAAAATCATTTTTTTATGATTAACTTTTTTCAAAAAGCTATTAAGCAATTTCATTTTATTTATTTTTTACTAATGTGTTGATTATCAATATTTGCAGTGTTAGTGTGTTTGGTGTGTCGGCAGAATCAATGCAATGTTCTTATGATTCAAAAGGAAACAGTGTTCCTACTATTCTGCTACTGATGCAGGAAAGATTATACTCACAGGGAGGATTGAAGGTAAGTGGGAAATTTATGATACATTTTGTCAATTTTTCAGATTATGTAACAAACTGTAACTGTTTTTTTTTTTTTTTTTGGTTAATTGATGAATTTTCAGGCTGAAGGAATATTTCGTATAAATCCAGAGAACGGTGAAGAGGAACATCTGAGAGAGCAATTGAATAGCGGCATTGTGCCGAATGATATTGATGTTCATTGTTTGGCTGGTTTGATAAAAGCATGGTTTAGGGAACTTCCTTCTGGAGTTTTAGATGGACTTTCGCCGGAGGAAGTTCTTGAATGCAATACTGAAGAAGAATCTGTTGAGCTTGTGAAGGAGCTGAAACCGGTTGAATCGGCTTTGCTTAATTGGGCTGTTGATCTCATGGCTGATGTTGTAGTTGAAGCGGAATATAATAAAATGGATGCTAGAAATATTGCAATGGTTTTTGCTCCAAATATGACTCAGGTATGATTACGCGCACTCTTTTTTTTAGTATAAATCAGGCATAGGCGGCAAGCATTTGCAAAGACTAATACCTCAAACCGTGTATGTTAAGAGTGTCACATCGAAGAATATATGATTTGGACATGTATTTATAAGTGGAGGCAATCCTCACCTTACAAGCCGGTTTTGTAAGATTGAGTTAGGCCAAGACACAATTCTTACGATGGTATCAGAGACTCGTTCTCTTATCAAGTTTTCTCTTATCCATCTTACAAGCACGTGTTCAGACCATATATTGTCCTAAGACTCTTAACTTGCACCCTCACACCCAGGACTAGATATCTGGAGCGTGATTATAAATGGCGGGTGGCATAAGACTTAGTTTTTGGATTGTCGATACTGCACGAATCAGCCACATCACTAATATTTTGAATTACATTATAAATTTTTGTCTCATGAAACAGATGTCCGATCCATTAACTGCTCTTATGCACGCGGTCCAAGTGATGAATTTACTCAAAACACTGATATTGAAGACACTTCGAGATCGCGAAGAGACATCAACCGAAGAATATTCATCCATGTCATCTCATTCATCAGATCATCAATCAGAAGTAGATGACTATGACAGTCAACAAGAAACGGATACTAATGGTGAATGCAAAAGAGCCAAATTAGATTATGATGATCATGCTGACTACAGCCACAACATTGTAGAGGCTGCATCTAACTATAATGTGGAATCTGTTATATCAGTTACAGATACAAAAACTGAAGATTCTTGTTTGAGTTCCAGTTCTAGAGACGAGTCAACAACAACTGAGGGATCGAACGATGACACGACAAGTAGTCCATCGATAGAAAGTAAAGAAACCAATGATGTGGAGATGGTAGATAAATGCGGTGATTCTGTTTCATCTAGTTAAGAATTTGAGCTTTTAGTTGTGAGAAATGTTTTGGTTTTTTAAGTGAATTGTTTTAGATTTTGTGTTTTACAAGCAAGATTGCTTGTGTATATTTGATTAGTAGTACACAGATTAGGAAGTGTTTGGCTTGTTTTGGAATTTATGTTGGTTATGTTCAGTTTAGTGCTGAATTTGACCTGATTTTATGTATGTCCAAATGCTAGACTATTTGGATATAGTAGCTAAGAATTTCATATAGGTTTGAAGTTGAAGTTGTTGATTATTTCTTAGGGACTAGAGTAGTGAGATTGATGAAGCTTGAAAATGGTGTCAGTTATGTATGCAGTTCTTGATCAAGATTTTATGGATTCATTTATGTTCAATTCCTGTCGCATTGTGTAGAGTTTGCTACTAACAATAACATTCCTATTAGTCGCTATAAATTCACTCTTTTATTCACCGGTGTATGTTAGATCGAGGTCAGATGATTCAAATTTCAATACCATATTATCCTTGCGTGTATGGTTGTAAGAGGTATTGTACGTTTAGATTTCGCATAAAGTGTAACTTTCCAAACTCTGCCACATGTTGGTGAAATAGATCGAGCACTAAACGTGGATTTGATTGAGTCTGGCGACCCGGGGTAACGTCCACCCGATTCTTTCTTAACCCGTCAGACTCTTTCTCAGAAGCCCATCGGGTTGAGCACCAATAAAACTATGTCAGATAAATATTTTTTTAAGGCTAAAAATATAAAAATTGAAATCTAAACTATTTGATTTCAATCCAACAAACACCATATGCTTCCAAACTTATTGGTAGTATAATTTCAATCAAACAAACACCATATGCTTCCAAATTTATTGGTAGTATAATTTCAATCCAACAAACACCATCCAAATAAATACCAAAAATTTATTGATAGTAAACTTGAATAGAGTCACACCAAGAAAAAGTCTATTATCAACTCCTAAAGAAAGAAAAACGTGTGAACAAATATTTTCAATTTGAATGCCAAAGACTCACACACTATTTAATAATATATGTGAAATTTGACTATTTCATCTCTCTTTGTAAGTTGAACAATAATTGATTTTCAAATATTCTAACATAACATGTTATAGTGCAACCATTTTTATTCACTAAAAGCATTGCTTATTTTCCAAATTAAATACTAAAAGCATCAGAATTTCATCAAGGTGGGAGGAAGACTTTAGATCAATGTGGGTCCATATTAAACCCATATACTTTCCATCCATTAATCTTGCCGCCCACATGTCTTCCCCATCTAACAGTCACAGAAAATCACCAGATTAAAATTCACCTAACTTTCTTAAATCTCCTTAAACAAAACACATTATCATTTCAACTTAAAATCTAATCAAAGCAACCAATTATCTAACACGATTATTATAACTATATACAACGCGCTGACATCAGGTACACACAGATATCAGATACAAAATACAACCCTGATAATAATCTGATGTATACCGTGACACAGACACAAACATCAGGGTTGCGGCAGTGTTGGAGACCAAACAAAGGATTTGATGGATAATTTTTTATGGATCAATTGTAGGACAAAACAAAGAAACATCATATGAAACTGTAATTGGATTGAAGGAATCATGAAATATGGTTTGAACATTTAAGAAATTTATGAATCAGTATAAGCATAGACACTATTGAAAGCTTTGATCAAAGTGATTCTATGCCTCTAAGTGATTATCAGAAATCCATAAAAGTGATAATTTATGAAGAAAGGAAAAAGAAAAAAAAAATACAATCATGATGCCAAACAAGCTTCCCAGAAAAGCCTGTTCTTTTCCCTCTCATCTAAAAACTGTTGATCAGAAGAATCATCAGAAACATATGACTTGTAATTGTTATGTTCTTGTATATCATCATCTTCACAATAGGAAGAAACATAAACATCACTTTTTTTCACTTCTTCATCTTCATCTTCATTCAAAGACTCACATACCTTAAATTCAGCAGCATTATCATGGCAACAAGATTCAGCATCATCATCATCATAATCAACACTTCCAATTTCATAACCAAATTCATCCATTGTTGAATCATTCAAATCATCTTCAGAATCACCAGTGGCTTCAATAAGCATAAGAGAAGGAACCTTATCAAATTCAAGAGAATCTTTCAAGTCCATTTTAGAATGAACTTGAAATTGTGCATAGAACCAATACAATATAACTATTATAATCAAAGGTAGATAGATAGTATTGAAATAAAAAAATAATAGTAATAAACTTGTTTGATACTTTTTTTTTTTTGTGAAAGTGACAAAGAAAATGATTCAAAAGCTTAGATGGGACTATAGTAAGTATATTTCATTAGTCATTATAATTAAAGGAGAAGGATTTGGCACATTTTTTGTCAAAATCTTCTAGAGGAAAATATAGCTTGTCCAATAGAACAATAGAGACATGTTCCAACACTTTTCTAGAAGACATGGAGGGCCTTAAATTTGAGCATTTAATGTAAGTTAAACTATTATGTTTAACCTATGTTTTATGAGTGCTTTTAAAATATTGGTTAAATAATTTTTTTAATTAAAAATAATTTGATAATTTTGAAAATAAATTTATTATATTTAAAATATGTATTATGAGTGTTTTATAAATATTGATTGAAGATATTTTTAATTAAAATTACATTAGGTTTTAATAATTTGATAATTTTGATTCTTTAATTAATCGGTTTTTTAGAATACTAAAATTATTTTATTATATTTAAATTGTATACTATGAGTGTGTTAAAAATATTGATAAAAAATTTAAAAAATAAATAGTATTTAATAACTTGATCATTTTGAAAATATTTATTTTAAAATATTTATATATTCTTTAATAATCAGTTTCTAGAATACTAAAATTAATCTGTTGTATTTAACATGTATGTCTTATGAGTGTTTAAATATATTGGTTAAAGAATTCTTTACTTAAAAAATAGTATTATTTAATAAGTTGATAATTTTAAAAATATTTACTAAAAATACTCCATTTTTGTTCTTTAATTAATTGGTTTCTAGAATACGAAGGTTAATTTAACATATTTAACATATATATCTTTATGAGTGTGTATTGGTCAAAAAAATTTTTAATTAAAAAAATAGAATTTATTAATTTTGTGATTTAGAAAAAACTTAATTTTATTTAAAAATATTATTTTTATTTTTTGATATATCGGTTTCTAGAATATTAAAGTTAATTTATTTATTTATTGGTCAAAGTTAAACTAGTATATTCAACTTATTTTAATATATTTACTTGTTTAAAATTCTTTTTTTTAATAAATCGGTTTCTAAAATACTAAATTTAATTTATTTAGTTTTTGGTCAAAGATAAACCACTATATTTAACATAAGTTTTGTGAGTTTTTCTGAAAGTATTAGTTGAATAAAAAAAATCAATCCAAAAAGCACTAGCATTTGATAATTTGATGATTTTGAAAATATTTAATTTTTAAAAATCATTTTTATTCAATAAATAGGTTTTTAAAATGCTAAAGTTAATTTCAAGAATGTACATTATTAACTTTGAATGTATATTATTTATTAATTTTGACTAAATGAATGTACATATTGTATTTTGGTACTCGAAATATTTCAACCTTTTTATGGTAGATTTTGACTCTATTTGTTTCCATGGTGCTGAGTTCATAGTTTTATGGTCAAATAGGATGAATTTGAAGACAAAGTTAGAAATCAAAGAAAGAAAATGAGTCTTATTCCCACTATTATTTTTTCAATCTCATAAAAGATATATCCTTTATAATATTTTACTCGTTTAAATATAATTGTTGATTTATAATATTAAAGAAATAAAAATCAGTTAATATATTTTATTTATTATATTTTTAACTTGTGTGAATATTTTACTAAAACAATTTAGTAAAAATATTGTGTGTTTCAATTATAGTAGCTACTAAAATTTAAATTTACCCACCATGTTGAAGAATTAAAAATAGATTTATTCAACAACAAAAAAAGTATCATCCTCTCTTGTGAGAACTTAGAATTAGAAAAATAGGAATACCACCACTTTATTAAAATTGGTCAAAGAAATTTATTGTGTGTGTTATTTAATTTAATATTTAAAAATATATTATACGGTTTTGGGAAAAAAAAAAACGTGTGCTATTAATTAAATTAAATAATATAGAAATACAAGTTAATTGAAGGAAGTACTTGGTACTTTTTCAAAGAAATTTCCTTGTTGGTGCTTAGAAAATCTCATACCCTTTTTCTAACTAATTTTTAACTTTCTTTTGTAACATTTTGGCTTTTTCATTAGATTCAAACTTAACATTAGATATTTTCTTCTCTTTTAGATAACTTTTAGCTTTAAAAAATTTCTAATCGTATAATTTAAGGGTAAGTACAATGAACCGCATTATTTTTAAAGTTGTAAGATTCAGTTTTACATTAATTTATTTTTTATTTAGATTAAATGCATAGTTTACGAAACTTTTACCTAAATAACACACTTTTTCGAATAAATATCCAAATTAATTAACTTTTCACTTATTTTCCAAACTAGTCAATTTAATTTTTAAAAAAATTAATATAAGAAAACATAAATTTAATTGACGATAATATATAATATATAAAATAAAGCGACAATTCAATTGTCATCATCATCAATATACAAAAAGGTAAAAAAGAAAGTACATTGACAATTGAATTGACATCTTCTCTCAGAACATCTATATTTATTATACTTATTTAGGTTATTTAAATGGATTCCACTTAATTTTTTATAGTTATATATTTTTCAATTTTTCTGATATGGAGGTTTTGGTAAATGTGTATCAACGTAACAAAAGGAGCGATAATTATGTTTTTATGTGTTGTATAATGTCGTCAATTAGATTGACATCTCTTTTGAGTTGAATTTTTTTTATTTGAAGGTGAGTTAGTTTGAGAAATACTTAAAAGGGAGTAAATTTGGTTATTTATTTGAAAAAATTGATTATTTGGATTATTTTATTGATAGTTTATATCATATTAATATAATATTAAAATTTAAATACAAAACATATATAATTATACAATATTATAATGGTTTAATTCCAATTTTGGTCATCTAATTTACCAGATTTACAAAATTGATTTTTGTAATTTAAATTTAAACCGTTTTAATTCTCTTATTTTAAATTTAAATAGATTTGATCCTCCTCTCATATTTTTACACTTAAAGTTAACAATATTTCTATTTTTTAAATGATAAGTTAATTTAAAACATGATAAATCATCGTATATAAATGTATTATTTAATTTTATAGATTAAAATAAAAAATAAAAAACATACATCTCATAGATTTTCTATCAAAAATATGAAAGGAAGATTAAAATTGTTTTGAATTTAAAATAGAGGAATCAAACCTATATGAATTTTAAATAGAAAACTAATTTCGTGAGTAGATAAAATTGAGATGAAACTATTATTTAATCTATTATAATAGTATAATATATCAATAACTTAAAATCATAATTTAAATACAAAATAAAAATATATCAAATCACCTTAATAAAATATCATACATTATAAACTTATCACAAACTACTTACATAAGTTCTTAAAGTTGTTAAAAGATAAAAAATATCTCATAAAAAAATATTTTTAAGAAAATGAATTAAAATCGAACAACTTAGATAAATTAAATAAAATAAATAACTTAAAATTCAATTTTACCTGAGATTTAACTCAAAAGTGACATTAAAAGTGAGACGGGACAGTTTAATCTTAAAAATTTGGCCTCCTAATTTCTTTTTTGTGTTTAGATTTAATATCATTTCATGTCTTTCGTGTTGAGAATCAAGTGTGAGGAAGAAGTCTCACATTGATTAAAAAAAGGGGAGATTGAACACTATATAAGTGAGAGAACCCACACACCTATTACCTTAAGATTTTAGGTGGATATGTGGTGTGTGTCACACAAAGGTGTGTCCCAAGTAAAAATGCTCCCTCGTTGACCCCCCGAATCACCCCAATAGTGGTATCATGAGTCTTTGGTTTCGAGTGAATGGACCGACTTACTTGTATCGAAACACTTCATGCAGGTGTGAGTGTGTTCCCACAGGTGTGGGTGATACAAGTGTATGTGGAAGAGAGAGCTTCCACTTGAGGGGGAGCATTGTGTATAGACTCACACTTGAGGGGAGTACTGTTGTGAATCAAGTGTGAGGAAGAAGTCCCACAATGATTAGAAAATGGAAGATTGAACACTATATAAGTGAGAGAACCCACACACCTATCACCTTAAGGTTTTAGGTGGATATGTGGTGTGCCTCTCACAAAGGTGTGTCCCAAAGTAAAAATGTTCCCTTGTTGACCCCCTCGAATTCGCCCCAACAGTGGTATCATGAGCCTTTGATTTCGAGTGAATGGAACGACTTACTTGTATCAAAACACTTCCCGCATGTGTGGGTTGAAGGTGTTCCGTTGAGTTCAACGGTGATACAAATATATGTGGAAGAGAGAGCTTCCACTTGATGGGGAGCATTGTGCATAGACTCACACTTGAGGGGGAGTGTTGAGAATCAAGTGTGAGGAAGAAGTCTCATATTGATTAGAAAATGGAAGATTGAATATTATATAAGTGAGAGAACCCACACACTTATCACCTTAAGTTTTAGGTGGATATGTGGTGTGTCTCTTACAAAGGTGTGTCCCAAAGTAAAAATGCTCCCTCGTTGACCCCCTCGAATTGCCCTAACATTTCGATGTTCTTCCACTCTCTTTGACAAGATTTAAATTATTTTTTATTTTGTTTTATTTTGTTTAGATTCTTGTTTCTCATACTTTTGTTATTTTGATCTTTGTAATATATTTTCATTTTGTAAGAAAAATTACAAATTAATCTTCAACGATAACAATTACTAAGTCTTATCCCATTAAATGGGGTCGATTAAATCAACTTTCGTCATAATATTCTATCAAAGACCATATTTTTGTCTAAATTATTAATCTTGATATATTTCTTAATAACTTCTCTGATAGTCTTTTTAGGTCTTGTCTTCCATTAATTGTTTGTCTTTCCTCCATCTGATTTACTTTTCTTACTACAAAATCTACCGGTATTCTCTACATGTCCAAATCACCTAAGTCTATTTTTCATCAACTTATCCACTATAAGTGTTACCCCGACACTCTCTCTAATATTTTCATTTCTAATTTTATCTTGCAGAGTCTTACCACACATCTACTGCACTATTCTCATCTCTACTATACTTATTTTATTCTTGTGTTAATTTTTAATTGTCCAATATTTTGTCTCATACAAAATCGCATGTCTTACCGCAGTTCGATAAAACTTTCCCATAAACTTGAGTGGTACTTTTATATTACATAAAACATCTGATGTCCTTATCCATTTCAAACACCTAGCTTGAATTTGATAGTTTACATCCCTTTCTATTTCTTCATCCTTTTGTATTGTGGACCCAAGATATTTAGACTATGTTACTTGAGGGATAATATGGTATCCAATTTTCACCCTCTATGTTAGAAACATTTCTTCTATTGTTGAATTTACATTTCATATACTATGTTTTACTTCTAATTAGATGAAAATCATGTGTTTCTAAAGCTCGTCTCCAAGTTTTCAACATCTCTTTTAAATCCACTTTTGACTCTCCAAAAAGAATTATATCATCTTCAAAATGCATGCATCTCGGTGCTAGCTCTTAGATATGTTCCGTGAGTACATCCAAAATTAAGGTAAAAACATAGAGACTTAGGGTTGAACCTTGATGCAAACCAATTGTAATGGGAAATGTCTATCTCTCCACCCTGTGTTCGGACACTAGTTGATATTCCTTCATACATATCTTAGATAACTTGAATATATGCAATTCTAACCACTTTCTTCTCTAGGTTTTTTCATAAAATCTCTCTAGGAACTATATCATACGTCTTTTCTAAGTCAATAAAAATTAAGTGTTATTCTTGTTTGTCCATTAGATACCACCCTATCATACACCGTAATAGATAAATCGCTTTTGTGGTCGACCTTCTAGACAAAAATCCAAATTAATTATCAGTGACTTGAGTGTCTTTTCTTAACCTCTGTTCAATCACTCTTTTCCATTACTTCATGGTATGACTTATAAGCTTAATCTTTCTATAATTTGCACAATTTTGTAAATTCTGCTTGTTCTTATATATTTGAACTAAAGTGTTTCATCTCCCTTCATCTGATATGTAGTTTGACCTCATAATTTCATTAACAACTTTGGTGAGCCACTCAATACCTCTATCTCTAAGAATTTTCCACACTTCAATAGGTATGTTGTCTGGTCCAACTGCCTTACTGTTACTCATTTTTTTCAACGCTTCCTTTACCTTCTGTTTATGAATCCAACTGTAGAAATTATTGTTTCTCTAATGTCGAATCTTCTAGAGTCTGATGAGATATCATATCCCTCATTAAATATGTCTTCCACATCCTTTATATCTTTTTCTTGAACCAATAATTTGCCTTATTCATCTTTTAACACACTTCACTTGATTCAAATCTCTAGTCTTTCTTTATTTTTCCTTATCAAGCCTATAGATTTTTTTTCTCCCTTCTTGGTTCCTTGAAATTGGTATAATTCGTCAAAAGCTTGGGTTGATCTCATTCTTAGCTTTTTTGTACTTTTCCCATGTTTCTATATTTTTACATATAAACCAAACTTTAAAATAGTCATTTATTACTCGAACTTTTTGCTAGACATTTTCATTCCACCACCATGATTCTTACTCATATGTGTAAAACATTTTGATTCACCCAACGTCTTTTTAGTCACTTTTCTAATTCTTGAAACATTTGATTAGAAAAGTGGCTAAAAAGACGTCGAGTGAATCAAGAGGTTTCGAATCTTTCAATATCTATTTCATATTGTAAAGAAATAGCATAATTTAAAATATATTAATAAAAAACATTGAAGTAGTTAATAGTTTACAATTTCTTATAGAAAAAGTGGAAGAAAAAAAATCACAAAAAGATTTTATTTTAAAAATTAAAATTGTATAAAAAAAATTTCTCACTCTACTCAACAAAATATGAGAAATATATAGTAATTTTAAAATTTCATCTCCTTTGAGAGTTGAGACTATGCGTAAGTGTCTAGAAATTTATCTCATTTTATTTTATTTTCTTTTGCTTTCTACATATTTATATCCTTTTATTTTATTTTATTTTATTTTTATTTTGGATTTTCATCACCAGTATCCAGTCACGGACCGTTTAATCTAATTTAGGGATTAGTTCTGATATCGAGTAGTTTCAACTCTCTTTAAATTGCAATTATGAATGATCGAATCATGATCCTTCCAATCAAATTAAGCGTTAATTACTATTGATAATTTTACTTTCATTTTGTAACGGTTATCTATTGACTCTAATTTTTATATTTGTTTTGCATCTTAATAAGCCATTAAAGAATTAATTAGTCTTAGAAGGAGCTTAAAAATTAAGTAACAATTAAGGCAAACCTCCAAATGGTAAGTTGTTTTTGACACACTTTCCAACCTTAGGTAGGTTTGAATAAATGTTGGCTTATATTCACGTTAGTTCCATGTTTGACAATGGGGACGCTAACACACGTTATGGCTGCATAGCTACATGAAACTAATTAAGGCAGACAACTTAGAAATTTTTTTGTCACTTTGAACGTTACTTTTACCTATTACATGGAAATGAGAATGAGTGTAAATAATTGAAAAATCAATTTAGTTTTTAAATTTCTGAAATGTATCTCTTTAACGCATCTAAAATATAGAATATTTTATTAATGAATCATCTATTATGTATTTGTTAAAAACTGGTCTGGGATGCATCTATGGAATCACTTCAAAACAATTACGGAGATGCATTTTTGAATTATTTAAGAAAATACTTTGTGCTTCACAAGTGAATCATCCATCCTAAATTTATCAAAAAATACTCCGAAGGTGTACCTCCATAATTATTTAGGGGTGGTTTCGTACATGCATCTGAATGTTTTTGTCTTGGCAATAAGAGTTTAAAATTGATATTTTTTTAGGCTATTTACACCCGGATATATTACCATAATATGAATTATACTAATATAATTCAAGGATGTCATATATAAATTTAAACACTAATACAAAAATCAAATATTAATCAATTAACCAAAAACGTTACCACGATACATAATTTGTTCAGAAAATATAATTGTTACCAAAATATAAATTTAAATAAACTATTGTGTATAGTTAATCCTCCTGTATATTTGGTCAAAAACAAAAATCTCTTATTTATCCTCTGCCACATATACTCGAAGGCATTTTGTGTCTGGTTAAGATGGTATGTACGACAGTCATACTAGAATTGCCTTCCTCAAAATCCCATCTCTCTATGGCATATATGGCAATCGCCCCAATACGAAGACACGCTAGCTTATTCATCCTCCAATATCCCCTTATGAGTTGGTCTATGTGGTGTTCCCGCGACATATTGTGTCATGTAAATATGTGGCAACTGATAAAGAAAAAAGATGTAGTTTTGTGTACCAGCCCATGGATCAAGAGCTAACATATTGTGTGCCTCATCTGATACCAAATGACTACATAATTCATTGAGTATGACATCAAGATCTTTGTGGAAGACTGTCGGAGGAGCAGACAGTGAGTGACGTCTTAGAATAATCTAAAAACCCAGACTGGCGCATGATACGCTCATGTAGATGTGGATACATCAGGCGTGGCCTATAAGCCAATCATCTATAGTAAAATGTTATGTCTGCCAAGGGACACGTTTGATGGTGATTATTGTACGGGAAGAATCATATGTCATCTAACTACAGTGTAGTTAATAAACATTGTGTATCACTTTATCACCTGACTCCCATTAAACGGGGCAAAGGTGCAAGCATGTGGTCAATCCTAATTGTAGTATATCTCAGGTTCCCGACTGGATATGCGAGGAAAATGAGACATGATCCAGACCTGAAAATGGTTTAGATAAAATATTAGTAACAAGTGTAACCCATGTGTTATGAAAATATTATTAACAGTAAAAGTTGCAGATGTATTACCCTAAATAGTGTGTAGCTTCCTTTCAATTGTCTTGGCTTCCAAAGAAAAGTTTCACTTAGTTTTAAATACAGATAAACCAAACACCCTCAACCTTTCTCCATCAGTTTTACTCATGGATTCGCTCTAAGTCGATGAAGTATATCAGGTAGACAACATTGACGTATGTTGCATTTTGTCCACAAATATTATCGTGTCAATCAAGTACAGGAAGTATGACCTCAATGCACATTGTCTTTGGAACAAAATATGCTCATCACCACCTTCGGTCTACATTGGCGCAACCATGTGGCATTTGTACACTTCTGTCGGGTATGAAAGTTGGTCATGAGCGCCTCTCGTGGCATCAAACTTTTCTTCGGTTTCACATGGATCAGCTCTGAAATAGTTTACCATCAATTCAAGTGCCTCGGATTTGGTAATTCAACCATGGTTTAGTAATATTTCCCTAATCGAAAGATGCAGAAGGCATAAGATATCATCAAGGATGATGGACATATCACCACAAGGGATATGGAAATATGATGTATCCTTGTGTCATCTCACCATAAAAGTCGCCATAATGCCATGGTTAATGCTCTTGTATATAGTGATGCATAAACCTGTCAGCCCTGAGTAACAAACTACATCTTGAAACCATATGTCTACATTCTATTCCCGATTTTCAAAATCTTGTTGGCATGGTTTACAAATTTTATAGTTTATCACTCCTATAAAATTAAGGACATAGAATATTTTCAAACTGAAGCGAGAACGATTAATTCAAAAGATAAGGACCTTATCCCACTAGGATAAAAATGAGAAATGTTCGTGTTGGGTTTTCCTTTGGTAAAATGTTGATGACTAGCCATATACTTGTGACGAAGCTCATTGGGGATCATATGGTGCAGAGTATCACTATGAGTTTGAGGTGTATGTTCAAGCATGGGTTGGTGAGGATGAGGTGAATTGGCGGTTAGAGGATCGATCAAGATGTAATACTTATGGTAAGCATTTTTTATTTGTAAACAGTGAAAAGGACATATGAACAAAAGTACCATCAATGCTTCAATAACTTGATGATGTTATTGAATATCTTTAGGTAATGACGAAATTATTGGAACTCCATCCAGATAAATCAGTGAAAGTAGAATAAGGGTATTGTTTATCAGAATGTGGAAATGTCTTTGGAATGACAAATGATTTTCTCTAAATGGATTTGTAATCATTATAAAATGTGGGAATTGTCTCTACAAAGCATTTATTTTCCAATATGAGATTTACCCTTCCTTTTAATAAATTAAATTTGAAGTTGAAGTTCTGAATTAATTAGAAATTTATCTTTCACAATTGCACCTTTTGAGTTGGGTCAATGTGAAAATGTTCCAACACCAATATGAATATAAGAATGGTATTCATATGTTGGACGTTATTCTTCCATTTGCTTCATGTTTTTAAAAAATACGCAGACTCTGACAACCCTTAAATCTACTTAAAGCATGATATTTAAGCATGATTGTAAATATTTGAAGTTGTTCTGGACTGGACCTTGGGTTGCCCTACCGTCAGGCACAGACCAGCCGCTTTCCACAATGCTTGAAGCACAGACATAGGTAGTCGTTGGGGACGTCTCCCCCACGTGCTCAACACGAGCGTGCAGTCAACCACCCCTGCGAGATAGTCTCCCACTACTCCTAAAATCAAGGGGTAGTTGAACCTGGATGAAGATCACGTGCTAGGTCTTCCCCTACTTCTTCGCAGATCCTGGCAGTTCTCATTGCGAGCTTGGTTATCCAGCCCACAAAAAGGACTTTGGTCCAGCGTTGGGGGCACACTATAAGTATCCTCTTTCACTAGATGGTCGGATATTTTAAACACTCACTCTTACCTTTTGTACTTTTTTTCTCCATCCATATTCTTACTTTGGCATTTGAGTACCTTGCAGGTACACCCCTTAATCTTCTTTAACCACAGGAGTTGCGCTAGCCGTGGAATGTCCATTCTGATCAGGTAAATCCGAAGTGTATATAGATAACTTCAAAGAATTCAAAGATAAATATTAATTTGTTTCTCCCAACAATCCTGTTGTTGGTTGAGATTCCAATAGAAGCCTTTGAGACTGGAGAGAGAGAAGTAGATGACTACTTTGACTAAACTTCTGATACAATCCTGTTATGGTCTCGATGATAAAAGAAATACTCATGAAAAATTAGTACTTCAACAATCAAGTTATCATTTGAGAGAGGTGAAATATTGTGAGTGAAAAGAATAATAAGTGTGATTTAGAGCCATACTTATATATAATAAACATTTAGAATGGTTCTAATTGATCTATAACAGAGTACGGATAAGTAATAAACAATTGAAATGAGGGAGGAGGTTGTGCTCCTGTATGTTTGCAGATTTGTATAAGTTTCCCGAAATGAAGGTGGAACACACTTTACTAGATTAGGCCTATGAATTGAGTATGTCTTGATATTGATAGTACTTGGCCAGTCTGAGAACAACTTACAAATGTTATCAAAACTTTTTATTCTGAGAACACCATGTCTAGAATTTTTTTTTTCCTTCCGGTCTTCATTCATATACGTAGATACCGCAGCAATTTCCATTCAGAAAATGAAGGAACATAAAAACGACACTAAGCATTGAATGTGAAACATGGACGTGCTCATTGAATTGAGTTGGGAGAAAATTGAATCAAAATGGGACCACAGTTGGTGGGAAGCCATCCGTTTCTCACATAAAATATGGAAGTTGTAATAATCAACATGCTTGACTTTTGTGGTAGACAGGATACATACATCTATTAAGTATGTTGGCTATTTCATTGTCATCAGCTAATCCTATCCTATGATGTTTTTCTTAAACAAGTAGTAGTTGAATTGATGTTTATGTTTTATTTTATTTTTTCCAGTGACTTTCATGATTTATGTCAACAGAAAATTGGATTGAATTAGTAAAATTGCATTTACTTGAAATTAATTCAAATATGTCAAACAACTTAAATGGACTTTTACTATGGTATATTCTTAGGTTTGATTTAGAAATAAAACTTAAAGGAGAATAATAGAATCAATAGGTATTCTGAGAGAAAAATCAATAAATTAATCAATGTCTAAATAATCTTTCATGTTACAGAAATTACAAATTGTATTAACATTAGACTGGTCATGAATTACAATGTAAATTATACAAAACTCCATTGTTCATCTTCATCAATAAGGTTTACCGGGTTTGTTGTCCCTCTTATGCTGAACCTTTAATTTCTTACCGCCTAATTGGCATCCATTCATCATACTAATTGCAGATTGAGCATGATCCGGTGAATCATAACTTACAAACCCTGCAAATGAGAGTGTTCATCAAACACAAGCTCTAAACAAAATCCATGCAAATGATAGTGTTCATCAAACACAAGCTCTAAACAAAATCCATGAAATTGATTACAAACATAAGAGCATCATAGGTTTACCAAAACATTTGCTGACACCGGTTGCTTTGTCAACAAAAACTTTAGCACTTAAAACTCTACCAAAAGGTTGAAAAGCATTAGCAAGCTCTAGATCTCCAAATTCTTGAGGTATGTGGTAGATAAATAGATTTGCGCCGGGTGGTCCTACACGAAAGTATAATAATATGCAGAGTTAGCACCCGGCAACATTTATCGTTGTAAGGAAATAGAGTCATGGCAAAGATATAAATATTTCAACATGCTTAGTATGCATGCATTCATTTAGAATTAGGTAACATTTACCGTTGTAGGAATTCTTTTGTAAACAATAATCTTCGGTATTTATTGCTGTGAAACAACAACTTAAGAAAGAATGGAGCGAGTATAACTAACCTTCAATCTGACCACCGCCTGAATTTTTGCTGGACCCTGAAGATGTAGCGGAGTTACCGTTTCCGCCGGAAGGCGAAACAGAACCGGGAGGACTATTCATAGGCCTTGGACTAATCATTCCTGCAGGATAGGGCATTGGAGGTTGTAGACCTGGCACAGTAGGATAAGAACCAACGTAACTTGTAGGAGGCACATGATAGTTTCTAGGATTCATATTGGGGCCAAGATCGGGCCGCAAAGCATTTCCTTGATTCATGTGAGGCATCATATTATGGTAACCAGCTTGATTCTGCATTGGCGGCATGCGGTATGGCATGAGCCCATAACTTGCAGGAGCCTATAAGAATAAAATTATTGTCATCGAATATCTCATCAAGAATTAGAATGGAAAATAGCAAACCTAAATAAAAAAAAGGTAATGATATTTGAATGGATGACAGTAATATGGTGAAGTACCTCGAGAATTATTTATTAAAATAAATAAATAAATAACTATAATAGTCTTTTATTGTTATTACCAACATAACTAACCTGATAACCATAGCCATTATATGGGGGAACATAGCCCATAGGCATGGCTCCAAACAAAGAAGGATGCTGAGAGTCAGCATGCGCCACATTAGACGCTTGAGATTGTGCTTTCTGAGCTCTTCGGGCTTGTCTTTCCTTTTCAGTATCAGCCCATTTGACAACTAAAGGAACACTTGAACCCTATACATGAAAAATAATATCAAATTGTAGTTATACTTGTCATGTTAGTGGTATCTTTATCAACTTTTGTCATGTATGTGAACATAACATATAACCAAGTGATAATAAATAACTTTCATATCCATAGTATTTGAACAGTAATTTTTGTTGGAAGACTAGTTTGTCCAGAGGGAATGTAATTTGTGGTTTTGAAAATATAAGATATAATGCAACTCAGCTACAGCCCATTTATGCAAGTTCATAAGTTTTAATTCATATATCTTATATTTCATATATTATAATTGTGTTGATCAAAATAGTGCACAAGGGTTTGTGCATGGACAACAATCCCAATCTTGAGAGTTATTCAGCTCAAGCTGATTTATTGCAAACATGTAACAAGCTTAACAAGCCAAAGCTTGATTTTCCCTTTCCAAGCTTGGATCCAGTTCGAGCCAGTCATATAAATAATGTTTAACGGGTCAAACCTAGGCGTGGAACATTGTCTTATACAGGTCATTGTAGAAAACAATCCCACCATTAGGTTTCCAATCTAAGACTAGGATACAAAACTGAAATAACAATTGCAAGTCTATAATGAAATCTGAACATGATTAAATGTTCACGTCGCTCACCAACAGGATTTTGTGGCTGGATGTTGCTTGAAGGTCCAAAATACTGCAAAGACCATTTACAACTAAAGTTGTAATTGAGTTTGAAGGCATTTACTTTTCCATTCTACCACATGCAAGTAACCAAAAGCATATTATCAATCTAAAATAGCCCCTGTGCCATTTTAGTCACGGCGGTTTCGGCGACAATTTGCACTCGTTGCATCAATAAATTTGCATATAGTACCACTAAACTGCTAAATAGTATCATTCAGATAACAATATAGTTCCATACTGTTTATTAAATCTAACTCACTCCATCCCTCCATTAGTAAAATACTAACTAATGGATGAAATTTTTAAATACATTTCTTATTGGTTTAAATATGTTTTTGGTCCCTAAAAATATTGTTTTTAGTCATTTTAAAAAAATTCTTCAAATGGTCTCCCAAATGTTTTCTAACATCAAATTTGGTCCTCCCTATAAAATGTCCCACATGTGACCTTTATAGATGGACTAAAAACAAACTATTTTTAGGGACCAAATACTTAGTTAAAATAACTTTTTGGTCTTATATAAAATGTCATCCATTCATTTTTATTCCCTTTATAAAAAGTCATGTTCAACTTTTTTTAAGGGGAGGACCAAATTTGTTACTACCAAAAATAGAAAATAGATTAAATTTCAACCTCCATTTTGTGCTTTCCATTGATTGCCTCCAAAGCAGCAAGAGCTTGTTCTTTAGTTTCATATTTCAAAAATGCACAACCTACTACAACATGGTAGAAGAAACGTGAATAAAATTGTGAATTGTGATTAAGAAAGAAAAAAACCTTGAAAGAATAAATAATGAGTTAAGATGTAGATTCAGCACCTTTACTTGTCTGTTGAGAACCTCTTAAAAGTTGTAAATCCTTTATAGTTCCGTAATTGGAAAAAAGTTCAGACACTTCAACTTCAGAAACATTCTTTGGAAGCATACCAATGAAAAGTTTGTGTTCTGAATTCAAGTACAAAAAGTAATTATTAGAAAGATATGCCTTCAATGTAAATAAAATAATTTCAGTACATGAATGAATGACAGAAATTGTTGGTTAATTAAAATATTAAATAAAACAAAATATATAAATCGCACCTAATCTTTCCAGCTCGCCGTCAGCATACTTCACTTGCAAAGGACTAGATGCCTAGATTAGAACAAGAAAAATCATATCATATCATATATACCATGGTTTTAAGAAATAAAATTCATCATATCAATAAATACAATAACCCCCTTCTTAAAAATTTTAAACCAAAAATTTGCAATAACCTCCTTCTTTTAAAAGACACAACAATATCAATCAAGCTTAGATAGGATTGACTGTACCAGACAATCAATGCCAAAATACTCTTCCAAGTGTTAAGCATATGCATTGGTGTTACATTAATTGGGCCCAAGTCAAACACCTCACACTTACAGCTTCTAAAAGGTTGTGGAAGCTAAGGGAATAATAATTAGTTAGGATAATCCCTGAGTTTTAGCGGATATTCTGCAATTAAAGGAAGGGATGGAAATGAGTAATTCAATTAGAAAGTTTGTTAGGAGAGATACTCTAGTTTAGGAGCAATTCTGCTCTGGCTTAGGAGTTCATGGAACTCTGGTTTAGTTTTTCTGTTTCATCCACCATTGTAAGAGTTTTATGCTCAACCAATTGCAGTAAATAATGCAGCATTCATAATAATTTTCCAGGTTCTATCGATTAACACACAAAAAAATGTCATTAATTATATGTACACTAAAATATAATATATACTACCTCCGTTTTTTTTTATCATAAGTCGTTTTGGAAAAATATTTTGTAGCATAATGTAAGTTGTTTTGCAATACCAATGAATCATTAATGTCATTTTTCCTATTGTACCATTAAATATTTATTATTCTCTCTCCTTTCAACATGTAAATTTGTCTTTCCAATATCATTAATAAAGGATAATTTTGTAAGACCCTTCATAATTTATTTGTTTCATACCATAATTATTATTACATTTCTTAATATGTGTTAAAAGTCAAAAACGACTTATAATAAAAACGGAGGGAGTAATATATATAATGAATATGCAAATACATTATAAATCAATCTCTAAGTTGCATTTATTAATAAGGGAATAGGACTATGAGTCTATGACCTCAACAATAACATTTATTTATATTAAAAGAAGTTAAATAACAAAATAGAAAATAAACTACTCCATATATTCCATATAAATTAACATAGTTGGTCATTTCACACAACTTAAGGAAATACTAGTAAATAAAAATTCTACCAAATTAACCCTATTAAGTTATTAACTACTACTAGTATCACCAAGTTAACTATATCAGACAGTTTAAAAATTATAAATGAGAGCGTGAGAGAATAGTAGATTTACTGAATTATCCTTAGTAGTTTCACTTTCATCATAAATGCAAAGTGATGCGCTTACTCTTCAAAGTGATGCAATTAATTAGAGAGTACAATTAAAAAATAAATAATGCTATATTGAAAACTGAAAAGGTAAGTCAATTTGTGATTTTTTTTGCAAACACTCCCCTCTAGTCCTTAATATAAGAAAAAAAATGTTTTTTAAATTCATTGAATAATTAATGTATTCGGTCTATGTAAAAATATATACACTAATTATTCAATGATTCTAAAAAGCAATTTTTTCTTATATTAAGAGAATCAGAGGAAGTAGATCACTCAATTTAGAACAGATAGTAATTGATTCTCATTATCATAAATGAAGAGTTTAAAGTAGTTTAGAACAGATAGTGATGCACATAGTAATTAGTTATATGGTATAACTGGTAAGAAATGATTAATGCTATATTGAAAAATTAGTTATATGGTATAACTGGTAAAAAAATAATTAATGCTATATTGAAAATGACATTTTCTTGGGACTTTTTTTTTCAAATATAGTAATAATTATTAGTATATGATAAAAAGAATTATATGTCCATGATGAGATGCAGGGCTCAAAATTGAATCATAATAATGACAATCATAATATTACCTCAATTTACCCGGGATTTAAGGCTGCTATGTCGTCAATACATTATAAGATAAGCCCAACCCCCTCCCCCAAAAATCTTTCCTAGAGGGATTCAAGGCACAGTAAAAGTGTGATCTGATTGATTGCCATGATTTTTTTTTTTTAAATCATGGATGTGTATCTACTTATGCATGTTACATTCACACTAACTAAAACAACAAACTTAGCCAATGGCCTCCATCATATGTAGCACCGACATTCCAGCTCGAAGACGTGTTTAGTGTTTAGTGTCAGAGACAGACATAACCCACATTCAATCACTTATATTTTTTAAAATTATATCCAGTGTTATCAATCACTACGAAAAATAACAGTTTGTTCAAACTTTGCTACATATGTTGGAAGCGAAACAGTAGTACCTTGGAAGTGCTTCAATAGCTTCCAGCCAATGACCAATAAAGAAAGTTGTAAAAATAGAGACACAACCAAGAACTAAAACACTAGTGAATGAATGTGGAAAGATATTAAAAGCAGTGATGAAAGCTATAAGAGTGAGTTAAGTGGGTAACCCAAATATAGCACTAAGCACCAAAACATAAATTGCTAAAATTAGACAAAAAGTATATCCACCAATTAAGAAACTCGTTACTAGTAAAAGCAAAAGTTACTAGTAGTCGTCACAATTCACAAACAATCCATTTATAACAGAATCACCATATCATTCAACAGAATCATAACAGATCACATTCAAGACTATAACAACACAAAAAACCAAAATAAAATTACTATACTAACCCCAGGTAACGTCTTCTTATTGTGACACGCATTAACCGCCTTATCAGCTTCATCTCTAGAAGGACAAATCACAAAGCAACAACCTACAAAAAAAATTAGGGTTCAAAAAGGGAATGAATTCAAAATTTCAAAATTTCAAAAAATCAAAAAATTCCAAAAACCGAGATTCAAGAGCGGAGAATGCGAGATTTGAAATTGAGAAGAAGAAGAAAACCTCGAGAAGCGCGAGTAGCTTTGTCTTTGATGATGTTGACTTCTTCAACCAAAGCAAACTCTTTGAACATTGTGAGTAACTCATCTTCCGTCATGTGCTTCGGTACTTGACCTACGAAAAGTTTCACACTCTCTTCGTTAGATTTACTCTCTTCCTTCGTTTCCGCCATTAATGTAGTTACACGAAGCTTCGTTTCTTCTCAACAATGATTTTCTCTCTCTCTCTATGAGATTCAGTTTCGTATTTTGAGGATGGTAAAATTGAGAGAGTACTTTCTCTCTCTGGGTTTCTCTCTGATGAATTATGGGAAATTTGGATCTTCAATTTGTTTGCATAATATTAATAATGTTATGTTATTAATTGCATTTTTTTTAATTATTGAAACCTTATGTTAGCGACATTTATTTCTGTTTTTTTACCATTATGCCATTGCTTATCAAGTGGATTGGACACAGTGCTGTATGCATAGCTGTCCTCAATACATTTCCTAATTGGAAAATTAATATTAGTACTTTTTTGTTATTTTGTAGAAAATCTAGATGTGTTTTTAAATTCAGAAAACCTAATAAATGGTGATTTTTTGTTATTGTTTAAGATGTTTGACTTATTTTAGAAAATAAAATATTTATACCAGAAAGCAAACAGTCAGCATGCAACTTGAAGCTTTTGTGGACTTATTGTTTATCATATGAAAATTTAATTAATACCTCCTCCAAAAAAATATGAGCAGTGTATCACTAAAAAATAATTATATCTTTATTTCAAAAAAATATTATAATGTGCATATTTTTGTGTTTTCTATTATAAATGCTATAGTTTGATAAACAACTAAATATATTTAATTAGTTGTTTTTATTATAAAGAATTTTTTTAATATTTCCTTTTTTTAGTAGGACATACTACCAAGTAGAACTGAAGTGGTTGTAGTTAACGGTCATCTTAGAATGTTATTACTGAGAATGAAAAATGAATATCCACGAAACACAATGATGGATACATAAAAGTACAATTGTGTGTAAATTGTTGTCATGGACATCAAAATGTATTTCACTTTTCCACGACGCAAGTGAGGAAGGGTAGGTTGAGACAATAGGGGTGAGTTGGTCAATTTGGAACTCAACTAAGTAACATATTGGTTTGGTGTTTTGTCTTTATACATTTATTTTCGGTCAACTTTTATCTCTATGCTTTTGATATATACTATTAAAGTAGTGGTTAGTGGTTTTAGTTATCTTTAATAACGTAGAGTTAGGATAAGTTTTTTTTTTTTAAGACCAGACATGGGATGTCCATGATCCACCGTCAAGCACAGTCCAATTCAAATTCAGTGTTATGTTATGGAAGACCTAAAGAAACATTTCAATATATTATAGTTGTTGGAGCACCTCTCCCACGTGCTCCTCTGAGGACACGTGACAAACTAACCCCCATATTTTGCGGAGCCGTTTTGCCCTCTTGCGAAGAATAAGTCTTTCACCATCTGAAGATCGTGGGGTAGTTGATCTAGGAGGAAGACCATGTGCTAGTCTTCCTTACTTTCACGTAGGATCCTGGCGGTCATCCATTGTGAGTCTGGGAATCCAGCCCATAATAGAAACTCTGGCTCAACACTGAGGGCATTCTATAAATACTTTCTTTCACAAGAGGGTCAGGTATTATAAATCACTCACTCTTACCTTTTTGTACTTGCATTTCTTCACTCTGAAACTCACTTTAACATCGGAGTGTCTTGTAGGTACACCCCTTCTCCATCAACCGCAGAAGTTTTGTGTTGCAGGTCACTGACGATCCCTTCTGATCAGGTTAGATCAGTGGCGTCGTCTGTGGGAACTCTTTGCTCCCCCGTCTTCCTTCCCTGAAACCGAAAGACCAAAACAAACTCATTTCAAAACCAACCGATCATCATGACCAACCAACACGCTAACGACCACGTTCACGACACTGCTTCCATTGCCTTCACTATTGGCGGTGACTACAACAACAATGAGACCATAGCCCATGAAGGTGACCCTAGGGACTAGCATACTGCATCCCTCTCTCCTGACCACGCAACCTACAATGCCGCTCAGCGGTTCGAGAATCTTTGAGTTTACGAACCAATTCCAAGCTGCCCAACACTAATTCTACCACGGTGGTCCTAATCGTGGCACTCAACTAGACTAACTACATGATTTTCGCCCAGAATGAACGGATTTCCATGTTGAAGAAAGATCGTCGCTTACGATCTCCCTCGCGGAGACGTCGACGGTATGATTCTCAAAGACCGTCCACGTGACGACAAGAACCTTGTTCACGTGCTCCCCCACAGAGACATCGATGAGACGAGTCTCAGAGCCCATCACCTTGATATCCCGGACGTCGGTCTCCTCCCTGTAAGGAGTGACGCTCCCCTAAGTCGACGGGCAACTGAACAAGTTGAAAGGTCGACCAAGGAATTTGCCACGTTGCAGCAAAAGTCCCTGGTATGATCCCTCCTTGTCACCATTCTGGAGCGACGAGGATGATCCTCACGGCCCTCTGTCTCGAGCCATTATGGAAACTCAAATCCCCCCAGGATGGAAAAGCTTTTTCCTCTTACAACCTATGATGGCATGACGGACCCAAATGATCACATCGAAAACATCAATGTTATGCTCAATTACTGCAACATCGGGGGGCGCCACCAAGTGCAGATTGTTCCTTACGATTCTACGAGAGAGTGTCATGGCGTGGTACAAAAGCCTCGCCTCATAATTCATCACCTCCTTGAAGAATTTGAGAACATTGTTAACTAGGCATTTCACCGTCTCTCGATGACATCCAAAGTCTGAGGCTATCTGTAACACCCCAAATTTGTCATCTCTTTTTCATATCATTTTTCATATCATAAGCATAACATGTAGACAACATACTCTAGCATTTGGCATAGAAGGATGAGGCATAACATCCATGGTTACAAGCATAAGGCATATGATCAATAATCTGGAAATTCATAATCTTCCAAGTCAAGCCAAGAGCCAAGTGACATTGCAAGAGGCTCACAAGGTCTCTTCATATCTTATGCAAGCTCAAAGTCATCCTCAAAGTCCTAGAACAATGAAGCATCATCAGAAACTCAGCAGTGCAACATCCTCCTACACAAACAAACTTGAATTAGGGTTTTGCTCCAAATCAAAGAATCCTTATAGCTTTGACCAATCCTTATGGTAAAAGGCTTTTATATGATGTATAGGGCCTATGGATGAAGTTTGATGCAAAAACTCAATGTGGAAGTCAGCTATTTGATCAGTTACTTGTAAATGAAGAAAGAGGTCAACTGAGCAATTGGAAAGTCAACCCTAAGATTTCAAGACCTCCATTCATGATTTTCAAGTCAAGGGACCTTATTAAGGGCAAATAATGGTTTTGGTGACTTTAAGAATCAAGAATTTAAGGGTTTTGGAAGAAGTTGCCAAAATTAGAAAGTAGCATGTATGAGAACTTTCTATTTTGGGTAAGTTTTGCCCTAGTTTTCATTCAATTCTTTCATGACCAAGATGGCTTCAAATGATTTTTCTTCAAAAATGAAACTTGTAGAGCATCTTCTCCCCTTTCAAAAAAGTACAATAACATGATCATATCCTTTATGGTTCATGAGTTATGGCCAAGTGAAGTTAGGGTGTTAAAGATGTGTTTCCATGCATTCAAGAATGGTACCATTTGCAAATTGGTTTCTAATGCAATCACATGATCTCTATTACACCAATCCATGTTACCACATTCAAACACAATCCAAAACAAGCCATTTTGCTCAAAGGGCCGTGCATTTTCGTGCACTTTTCCTCATGGACACGTCAATTTGCAAAATTGCATTTGCTTCCAAAACTCATAATCCAAGGCACTTCTGATCATGTGATAATCCAAGGGTGGTTAGTGGAGCAAATGAAGTACAACCATGCACATGGGATAGTGGAAACACGCAGGAAGAGGGAAATGCACATCAATTTGCAAATTTGCATTTTCATCATTTTTTCTTGCCCTTGGGTCCTCAAACTTCTATAACCCAAATCAGGTTCACTAACATGCCATATAAAAGAAAATCACACAAATCTTGAGGGGGAGGACAAGCCATATTCATCACTTCAAAGTTTTTGCTTCTTTTGCAATTTCCTTCGATTCTCTTCATCCATAAGCACATTGGTTCATTTCTTTGCGTAATCTTCATCCTTGAGTCATAAAGAGTGTGAATCAACCATTCATTGGAGCTAAAAGTGAAGGATTCTTGAGGTGCCATTCAAGTGCAGTTTGGTTCGAAGCTTCAGATCCAGACTTCCCCAAGCTTCATCTTGCATTTATTTTGCAAGAGGAGGTTCAAATAGGTAGATATGCATCATTTACAAGGTTTCTTGGTGTTTTGTGAGCTCTTTAGGTTCATGTATGGCTCTGAATCCATGGACCTATAAGTTGTCTTTATTGTGTGTATCATGATCTATTCACTTCCCTGATGACACTGATGTATTTAGTTTTGATTTTGCTTAAGATTTGAGCACGTATGATTGATTTAAAGGTTGGATGTCAAACTTTATTTTCTTCGGTTTGCTGTGTATGATGGTTGTTTGTGTTTTTTTAGTGTGTATTTGAATTCTTCATGAGTTAATCTTGTGATGTGGAGCTCCTTGTTGATTTATGTTGAGTTTTGTTCATGTTTTAAATTTTCCAGTGCCGGAGCCCTAGCTCCGGTCACTGGATTCTGGGTTTTCTGTGAGATGAGTGAACGCATGTGTCCATTAGAGAAGATGAAATCCGAGCCCTTGGTTTGACTTTATCCAACGCATGCTAGGTTGACACCACATTAAAATGATACATGACACGCACATGTTTTCAGTTTACATTTTAATTCTTTTTATTTTCCAATACATGATAAGTGTGTGGAACCTTTAATCTGAGGCGTTCGTTGGTTGGACTTAGGTAATTGACTTTCATTTTGGTGCATTGATTGAGTATACTTTGTGTTGGCTCTTGGATCTAATTACCTTTTGACCTTGGCTGAATCACACACGTTTGTTTTAATTACTTTTTTCCTTTGGTTGACCTTGTCTGAGCCATTAGATTGGATTACTTGGTTGACTTGTTTTCTGAACCATTGGATGTGTATATTTTCTTGGTTTTGTTGACTGAAGGTGTGAAGGGTGTTGGGTTTGCTTGTTATTGACACCCCATGTTAGGCTTGTTTCCTCATTATAACCTGTTTGGGCTTACTAAATGCACCCCTGGTCTCTTCTTTTCTCATTCTTTTTTTTTATTTCAAGTTTCATTTTGAATTTCTAAAAAATAGTTAGGAACATTTTTAAATCTTGAGAAAATTCATGAAGGTTCTTTTTGTTTTTATTTAATTTTATATGATTTTATTTTCCATTTATTTAATTATTTCCTTGACTGAATTAATTGTAGACTTTATTTCTTTTATTGTTGTTTCTTTCATGCATAATCTTCCTTGTCCAATTTATAATTTGAGTTTTATGATAGCTATAAATGTAATTCTTTTTGGTTTGGATTATTGACTGATTGAGGGATATTAGATATTTTTGTCATATTTTTTTAGGGTTTATTTGCTTTGGCTGTGAGGCCTTGCTTTGTGAAGGAGTATTTGGAAACCTAATTGAACTTTGAGCATTTATTTGAGTTGGTTTGCTTCTGATTCTTGCCTTGAGGTCTTAATATGTTGTTATGAATTGATCAAGGTGTCTTTTTGATTAGTTGTAGAATTTTTAAGACATGTTCTCATTTTATTTGATTTTTGTGGTTTACATGACCTAGTTTGATGTTTACATGACCAATGCTTGCTTGTTAGGGTAGGAGGGCACTTGTGCCAACTCCTAAGGTTTTATTTAGGGTTTCTTAACATGTAGACATGTCCCTGGTCTTTGTGTATAGGTTTCATTTTGGTTTAATTTGTGTTACTTTCCCTTTAAGCTTCACACTTACATGAATGTTTCACAACACCCCCACTTTTCCATGATCCTCCTATTTGATCTTGTATGAACTTATGTTCTTCAAATGATGTTAGAACCCCTCTCTTAGGAACATCTTTACCATGATAAGGCTCTGATTTTGATGATTGTAGATGATGTTTATCTTGTACTTCTTATCTCATGTTTTGACCTTTTGCCTTTTATGATGGCTTGTAATGCTTTCGTATGAATTCTTGTTCCATTTTTTGCATGATGTTATATACTTGATCTTGGTGCCTGAATATGAGATTTGAATTATGGTTGTGTTAGTTTGATATGATCTTTTGTTTTTTCTTACTTCATTTGGTCCTATTTAACTTTATATTATCATTTGTGTATGCTTCTAACCCTTGTAGGTGCAATTGGTGAGTGAGAAGTGTGGATGGTATCCATATTTCAAGTATTTTTCTCTTCTCTTTTATGCTTTCATCTTTTTCTTTGAGATGTGCCTTAAGTAATTAATTGTAGAACTTTTCTTCCACCCCCCTTAGAAAACAACTTAACTTCTTTAGGAGAAGTAAGTTAATTTTCTACCTTCCTTCTTTTTCTTCTTTTTTTTCTCTTCTTTAGGATAGTTCATACCATACTAACCTAGGATCATCTTTTGATGACAAATTTAGGTCTTGATTAGTCCCCCCTTAGTTGTTTTACCTTTGCTCATTTTTGGTTCTTCTCCTATCATCTTCATACAAAACTTTGAAAAACATTTTAGTAAAGGTTGAAGTGGCTCTTGTGTAATGGGCTTATTCCATGGATACTTGTATTCACCCCATCTTAGCGGTGTTATAAGTTTATCTATGACGTACAAGTTCAATCATGAGACTATTTTCACAAAGAAAACCATAAAAAACACTTTTTCATTTAAGTCACAAAAACACTTAATAATTCCAGAACAAGATTGTGAATTCAAACCCCATTCTTGGGAAACATGTTTAAGGATATTCTTCATTCTTGGTGGACTTATTACTCACTCTATCTAGGAGTGTGGTAATAGGAACATATTCCCTAGAAAGGGATTTGCTTTCACTTCCTTGTTCCACACTCATAATTTTCTTCTAAAAAATACTGAACAAAGAATAAACATCTCTCCTTCGGGACTTCTTTTCTCATCTCACTCACTCATTACGTACAAACTTGTTCCTACTTGTCACTTTGCAAGACGGTTACGCACTCCTCGTCCGAGCCTGCAACATCTGAGCATTGACATAAGCAGATCCAACTTTTAAAACACAAGCAATCTTTCTACCCCTAGTTAGGGGAACTACGACGACTCTGATCCTCATGTCCCGATGAGGTACGTAGGCAGCGGGGTTGGGCCCGTTCGAGCACTCTCTTATTTTCCCTACATTTTCCCCTTTTTTTTCTTTTCTTATCCAATTCCAGTCTTTCTTTTGCAACAACTTTCATTTCTTCACCCTTTGAAATAGTTTCTTTGCAAGCATGGATCCTGTCGGGTACGGCGGACGATCTGGGGTGCTAATACCTTCCCAGGTCGTAACCGACTCCCGAACCCAGATTCTTTGGTTTACAGGATCTGTATCCTTCCTTTTCTTTTCTTCGGTTTGTGCATCATTATCATTCCCGTTCCTTCGGGATAAAAATTTCTGGCTGGCGACTCTACCATTTTCCGCGCCACTTTCGCGTTTGTACCAGGATAGAAATCCAGGGAGCGACAGTTGGCGACTCTGTTGGGGATCGAACCAAGAATCTTTGGTTTCCCTTGAGAGTTTCTCCTAGCGTTTGCATGTTTCTGTTTCTCTGTGTGTTTGATTGTTTGTTGTTGCGTGTTTATTTTACTGTTATTTATTTACAGTTTTATTTACAATTTTATTTACAACTTTCAGTATTTATTTTCATGCATCATACTGGGTTGTCTGGATTGGTTTTCTGTTTGGTGGGACTTGGGGGTTACTTGTGATTCGTGAGATGAGATTTGCCAAGCACCCGGCCTGAGAGCACCCTAGGACTTAGCGTGAGCAATCACTACAGCCCCAAGGTATATTGTCAGGGGGTATTGGTGTGTTCACCCAGATTCGCGACCTTCTTGGAAGTGTCTTGATATAAGGGTTTTCCCTACTTCATTACACGGTCTTGATAGTTAGGTGCGGCTGGGGACCAATCATTAAAAACCTTATGGAAACATCCCTCTCCAGTGGTGACAGTGGCAACCACGTTTCGTGGCAAACCCATTCGCATCCGAGGGTACACTTGGAACTCGCATAGGATGACCTGGTTCTCTTATAAGAACTCAGTCATAGCATCTGGTCATATGAAGATAGTATTGTATCCTACGGGTTGAATGTATTATTGTTTCTCAATTTCAGCTCTTGAAGTTGGGTACTTATAAGAGATGATTGTTTTTCCCGTACTCCAACTTAGACCTCCCTGAGTAATACTGTAACACGGTGGGAGAACTGACTTTTTATTTATGTTGCGGATAACAAGAATTTCCATCGACTTTTATTTTATCCAACAAGAAAAGGAATAAAAGAACATGAAAGACCTTTAAAATTTTTGAGTTCGGGGGGTAGGTTATACAAAGGGAAGGTATTAGCACCCTTTATATCCATGGTTATCCACAGACTCTTAATTACTTAACTCACTTTACTTTTGTTTGAAAATAGTGGAGGTGTATTTAGAAAAATATTTCAAGAGTTTTTAACTTTGTAATGATCCTCTTATGGATGTATACAAAGCGTTTAGTTTGAAAATATTTTGAAGAGTGAGGTGTAAAGAGTGTTTTGAAAGAGTTAGCAAGTAATTAAGTGCTACCTACCCTAAGTTGGTCTTTCTTGTTATTTATTTCCTTTAAGGGGTAAGACTATCCTTACTATTAATGAGTAAGTAGTTTTTACCTTGGATGTTATAATGGACGGGCGTAGGGTCATCGTATGGTCATAGAAGGCAACTTGTAGGGGTGTCTTAGTAATTCGAAGGGACTATCATCATTTTCGTAGGGTCATCGAGGGACAAGATCATTTATGTGTAGGCAACTTCGAAGGGACTATGATCTTTTAATCTTGAAGGGACTATGATAATTTTTAATCTGAAAGGACTATGATTATTTTTAATCTGAAGGGACATTTACTAAGACACCCCTACGTTCGAGGGACTTGACCATATATTGAAGGCAACCAAGAGGGGAAACCCTAGAAAGCGTAGATGGCGATCGTAAAACGATCGACTTAGGTGTGTGAATATCAGTTTCAGTTATTTATCTTGTAATTAGTGGGCTAAGTCCAATTTATTAAACATACAGTCTTTGCACTCCCTAAATTACTAACCACGCAGTTATTTCCAGAAATTTAAAAGCGGAAATAAAAATCCTACACTGTTACATTAGGGGAGGGGGGTACATTTGTCTTTTAGGAGGATTACGGAAATTAAAATACGTAAAATTAAATCTAAACTATTACATTTGTCTTTTGTTGACTTTTAAAAGGACCTATAATGTCTTGGCTCATATCTTTCAAATGAAACATTTTTGGACTTGGCTTGTGAGACACAAAGTTGTAGAGAATTGAATTTCCTTCAAAATGAGCTTTGGATGGGAAAATTTTTGATGAAGTATGTGAAAGTTATGACTGGTCAAAGTTTAGTTGACTTTTCCTACACAAAACCCTAATTTAGTAACTCATGATTCTTGATGACTCTGAGGTTTCCTTGATGAATCATGATCAACCTTTGATCAAATGATGAATTTCACCTAATAATCTTGATGTTGACCAAAACCTTGAAGTTTGACTTTTTGTTGACCACAATTAACTTTTTGACCAAGTTAACTAATTTTTGATTATCTGAGCATCTGAGTGACCAAACTTGTGGGGATAGTCTAGAAACTTGACATGAGGATTATTTGAAGTATGTGGGATGTCATGAAGTCCACTTTTCCTTGAGAAATTCAAAACCCTAGTGTAACACGGTGGGAGAACTGACTTTCTATAAATGTTGCGGATAGCAAGAGTCGCCACCGACTTTTATTTTATCCATAAGGAAGGGACCTAAAAGAACAGGAAAGACCGTTTTGAAAATACATGGGTTCGGGGGGTAGGTTATATAAAGGGATGGTGTTAGCACCCTTTATATCCATGGTTATCCATGGGCTCTTAGTTACTTATCTCACTTAAATGTTTTTGAAAAGGTGAAGTGTGTGATTAGAAATTTTTCTAAGTACTTTGTAATGATCCTCGTATGGATGTATACAAAGCCTTGTTTGAAAATGTTTGAAAATAGTGAGGTGTGAAGAGTATTTTTCTTTTTTTGAAGAGTGAGCAAGTAACTATGAGGTACCTACCCTAGACTAAGTCATTCATGTTCTTATATGTCCTTTCAGGGGTAAGATTATCCCTATTATTAAGGAATAGGTAGTCATTACCTTGGATTTATTAAGGGACGGGCGTAGGGTCATTGTATGGTCAACGAAGGAAACTGTAGGATGTCTTTAGCAATTTAGGAGGGATTATCATCTCTTAATCTGAAGGGATAAGATTAATTAGGCAACACCGTAGGCAACATCGTAGGGACTTGATCTTTTAACCAAAGGGGGGGGACAAGATGATTTATTTCCTGGAGGGACTTTGCTTAAGACACCTTAATTTCGAGGGACTTGACTGTTTAAAAGGCAACTTAAGAGGAATACCCTAGGAGGTGCAGATAGCGATCTTAGATCGACTTACGTGTGTGAGTGTTTATGTTCAGATATTTTTATCTTTTTAATTAATTATCTAAATTCAATTAATTACAATTATGTTTCCACTCCCTATTTACTAGCCACGCAAATAAAATAAAATAAATAAAATGCGGAAAAAAACAGTAAATCCTACGCTATTACATCGCTTTGGGGCAGATACGTAATAATCATGCGAGAAAAATAAATTACAATAATAGTAAACCTATACATTTTTTCTAGTAATTAAAATAAGAAAAAGATCAATAAATAATATTGTCTTAAATAATTAAATAAAATAAATAAAAGAAAAAATAATAATAAACTAATTAAGTTTCTTTTTTTTGAAATTAGGGTTAGGGTTAAAATTAGGGTTAATTAGGGTTAATTAGGATTTTCAAATTAATTTAAATTTATTAAGAAAAATATAACCTAATTACTAATTATTATTAGTTTACAAATTAACCAAAATAAAAATTAGTTGTTTACATGAGAAGTATTTTTCTTTATTAATTAAGAGAGAAACCAAATATTCTAAAAGAAATAATTAGTGGAAAAAAAACTTAAGACAATTAGGATGAAAATGTGACTTTAAATATTAATTAATATATTTATATAAAAAAAATTATTAATATTAGAAAGGAAAAAAAACTAAATATATTTTTTTTTAATAAAATAAAGTTATTATTAAGAAAGACCTTTTTTAAAAAAATAAAATGATGGTTATTATTCTAAATAAAATGGTGATTAATTATTTAATTAACTTAATATAAAGCAAAATTAATTAATTACAAAAATAAATAAAGTAAAACGCTAAAAAAGATGGGGAGGGGGACATAGGATTCGAACCCAGACCCTCAAGATAATACTTGCGCGCCTCAACCACTAGGGCACTTACCAACCTGTGTTAAAAAACAATGATAATAACATAAAATAGAAAAATGAAATTCAAAAAATAGAAAACGCGCGTTGAAGGTCATCTTCAACCTCTGGACATGCGCTTTTTCCTGCGAATTTAGCTACAAAGTTTCCTGCGAATCTTCCTCCGTGCAAAACCTGCAAAACTCAAACTCCCCAAAATTCGTACGATTAATCCATAAAAATTATATAAATCGAACCCACATGATCCACATGACTCAGCCATGTCCTTAAAATGTTCTTAAATAGCCTGAATCTCAAAGCCCCAAACTCGAAGGTGGAACCCTAACAATGGCGGATCTTATTTCTTGTACCTAACATTCAATTAAATCATCCAGAAAGTATCTATGCATTGTAATAAACACAAAACAAGCGTCAAAATCAATTATTAATAGTTATATTTACGGATTCGAAAAAATGCATAAATGAGAAAAAAGAAATTCGGTTAAGGTTCATGAGGGAGATTCAGATGCTATTGAGGGTTGAGATGTGTTTAGTGATCCTCATAGAAGGTGTTTCAACCTTAAAAGACCTAGAAATAGCCTCTAAGTTCAAAACTGAATCTCACCTTTCTTGAAAATTTCTTGAATGTGAAAGTTCCTCTTCCTCTGAATTTTTCGTCCCCTTTGTGTTTGTGTATGTTGTAGTATATGAGGTGAACGAATTTAGGTTAAAAAATTGGTGGGTTGTTTGGACTTTTGGATAACTTGATGGTGAAGATTTCCAAGTTTCAAATATTTGAAATTTCCATCTATTCTTGCCATATTTGATTCAATCTGATTTCATATAATGTCTAAACATTCCAAATATTATTTCCATGATCTCCAATCAAATATTTCACACATTATTTGATTTTTCATATTTTATATATATTTAAATTGAATTTTAATGATTAAAATCCAAATAAATAATAAATAAATTATAAAAATCAGAAATAATTGGAATTGGGCCGTGCTTGATGTTATTGTGAAGATTGGATTGCAGTTTCATGGGCCCATTTAGAAAAAATTGGATATTAGACCCTTTTTGCTCAATGCACCCTTTGAAAATTTCTCAACTCTGACAAGGCATAAATCCCTCAATTTTAAGGCTATGAGAGTGGTCTTGGACTTTTTAGAAAGCTTAGTGAGTCCTTTAACAAACCTATTTTGTCTAATGTCCATATCTTTTACCATTTTCAAATTATGCTCTTTGGAAAAGTTGACTTTTTGTTGACTTTTGAAAGGACCTATAATGTCTTAGCTCATACCTTCCAAATGAAGCATTTTCAGGCTTGGCTTGTGAGACACAGAGTTGTAGAGAATTCAATTTCCTTAAAAATGAGCTTTGGATGGGAAATTTTTTATGAAGCATGTGAAAGTTATGGCTGGTCAAAATTCAGTTGACTTTTACTGTGAAATCCTAATTTAGAAACTTCTTGATTCTTGATGATCTGAGATTTCCTTGATGAATCATGATCAACCCTTGATAAAATGATGAATTTTACTTCATAACTTTGATGTTGGAAAAAAATCTTGAAGTTTGACTTTAATTTGACCACAGTTGACCTCAGTTTGACTTTTTAACCACTTTGACTGATTTTTGCATATCTGATCATCTGACTGGTCAAACTTACTGGGAAAGCTCTAAAACTTGACATAGGGATTATTAAAGTCATTTGGGATGTTATGAAACTCACTTGAGGCCTTGGAAGTCCATTTAGCTTAGATAAACTAAAAACCCTAGTTGTGAATCCATTGCATAGGATGAGGCTTTGTCTGAGGGAACTCTCACACTTTCTGACCAATTGTGAACTTTGTGAACCTTGTGAACCTATTGAGACATATTGACTTGATTTTGGGAGGGCAAGTTTTGGGGTACAGTAGCTGGCCCTGTTCAATTTTCTGAAATCTAAGGAGTTAGATTGGCATGCACACCATTCGTGACTAGAAGGTTGAAGGGGATTGAACACAAAAGCCCAAAAATTTGCACTTGCTGGTGCGTAGAATGATATTGTTGGTTGGTTGTATTGCTTGAATGGGCTTAAATATGCCATTAAGAGAAAATATTGTATTTCTTTAATGGGCTTAAAGATGTCATTTGAAGAAAAGTTCTTCAAATATACTTCTTGGAGAATAAGGTAGTCCAAAGTATAAAGATATAGCTTTTGGGAAGATAAACAACGACACAAGGTAATGATATAGCTTTTGGGAAGATAAACAACGGCCCAAGGTAATAATATTGCTTTTGGGAAGATAAACAACGTCCCAAGGTAATGACATAGCTTTCGGGAGGATAAACAACGTCCCAAGGTAATGATATAGCTTTGGGAGGATAAACAACGTCCCAATGTAATGATATAGATTTCGGGAGGATAAACAACGTCCCAAGGTAATGATATAGCTTTCGGGAGGATAAACAAAGTCCCAAGGTAATGATATAGCTTTCGGGAGGATAAAGCAACCCGAGGTGTAAGTTGTTGATGAAGCTTATCTGCTGGAGAATTAACCTGAAAAACAAGGTTAGTTCTATGGAAATATCATGATGTATATAACACTTTGCAAGATAATATCTCATGATAATGTTGTATGCGTATGATATGATATGATATGATATGATGTGATGTATGTAGTTTGAAGTGTATAAGTAGCTTCGTAGAACAACTGCTGGCTGAGGAAAATAAATCCTGATTCGTTGCTGAGGAATATGAAGACTTTGTTCCCATCTTGTCTTGGAATATCATACTTAGAACCTTCTCATTTTCATTTGTCGTACTTCTTATTGAAGGATTAATTTCCTGAATATCCTGACTGAGGATAAAAGAGATGGACATAGATCTGGGAGACCTATCCGGTCGAGTATCAATTCTTCGGAGGATATGAAACTGCTTGAAGACTTCGTAGAGTTGGAAGTACAACATATTACTTGAAGTATTTCGTAAGAATATCCGTAAAGATTAATTTGTGGGGATGAACCGGCGAAGATTCGTTGAATTCCTGCCTCCGTTCGTTCTTAGTAAATGCTATTATTGTATTTTATGAATTTCTGGTAAACATCAATCATATTCAAAAGCATATACACATTCAAACATAATCAACGAACATTTCTCGCTTTAGTAAAAGGGGAAAAGTAAACCTGAATAAAGAGGAAAAAGTAAACTTGAATAAAGAGGGAAAAGTAAACCCGAATTTGGAAAATGGAATTTTATTTTTTTAGAAATTGGCCTATAAACAGACGAGTTTTAACATGGAGACGAAAATCCTAGTAAGAGGAATTCGTCGAAGAAACTTTTACAAAAACAAAGAAAATAACTATGTGTAAATAATCCTATTGAGTTTCAATTCTGCTATTGCCATTATCTTCAAGTATCTCATCTTCAGTTGTCGGAAAAGAAACGATTGGACTGATCTGTATCTGTTGAGTTTGACATAGATAACACAACTAGTAGAGGTTACATGGGTGATCCAAAGAGACATAGTCATACGCTTTAATCCCTAACTTTTGCCTGGATTGCCTTTTCAGGTTTTCAATCCACCAGGATATCCCTTTTTTTCCCAAGCTGCCTTTTCAGGTTTTCGACTTGTCGGGTGTACATATTTTTATATATATCCCTAATTTTTGCCCGAACCCTTTTGGTTCGCCGGGATGCCCTTATTTTTGCCTAGGCCAGTCAACCTAGCGGGTCTTTTTTTATGCGTAGTATTTTTTAACTATGTCTGCGTTCACAGGATGTGGGAAATCTTCACCATCCATTGTGGTAAGCATCATGGCATCTCCAGAAAATACTCTCTTAACAACAAATGGCCCTTCATAGGTGGGGGTCCATTTGCCTCTGGGATCACCCTCTGGCAATATGATACGCTTGATCACCAAATCACCAGCTTGATATACTTGCTGCTTAACTTTCTTATTGAAGGCTTTGATCATACGTTTCTGATACATCTGACCCTGACAAACAGTTGCTAATCTTTTCTCCTCAATCAAGTTTATCTGGTCAAGTCGAGTCTGAATCCATTCATTTTCATCTAAGCCTGCATCTTTCATAATTCTTAAGGAAGTGTCGCTCCCAAAGATTTGCATCCTAGTACAAGCGCGAACGGTCGGCGAGAGAAGAAAAGAAAAGAGTCGCCAGCTAGGCATTTTTATCCCGAAGGAAAGGTAATGCTGCATAAACCTGAGAAAAGATGGATAAGACGGTTGCGAACCAGAGAAACTGAGAAAGGGGGTTGGTTACAACCTGGGAAGGTATTAGCACCCAGATTGTCCGTCGTACTCGACGGGATCCACGCTTGAAAGTTTGTGTTTAAAGGGGTAGTGTCAGTGCTATTTGTGTGTAAAAGCTGGAAAAGAATACAGGTGTCAGTGTAAAGGAAATGTGAAGTGAAATAAAAGGAGTGTCAGTGTAAGAAAAGAGTGCAAAGCTCAAGACTATGAGGCTTAAAGAATATTGCTGAAAGAGGGGGGAATGTACAGAGACTTTTGTTCGATAACTGTTAAGTTATGCCTACGTATCCTCTCGTGCAATGAGGAAGTCAGAACACCGTAGTTCGACTCAAAGAGACTGAAAGGTAAATTGACTGATGAACTGCTTGTTTGTCCATGCTCAAGTGTATGACCTGTCTGGCTCAGGTGCAAACTGTCTTGCATTAGACGGAAGAAGCAAGTTCTCGTTTATGAGTGAAGATGATAAGAAAAGAATCCCGGAGGAGACGATTATTGCTTGTTTTTGTGTTTTCAGTCTTTTATTTCTTTTTGAAGTTTGTCATAAGTTAGTGAGCTTAAGCCTAAACCAAGGGTTAGTACACTCATCACATCTTCCCTCTGATTAGGGGTAATGAGGATACCTTAAGTATGAAGTAAGTACCTCACACTTAATCACCATGATGTAAGATTAAGATCATTAACCTACTTGCATTTATTTAGATGTTTTTGGTATTATTGTTTAGTGTTAGGTAATGAGTTTAAGCCATAATTAAGGACTTAATGAACCCATTACACCATCCTAATAGAAGGATGATAGATGAGAACATTTAAGCTGAGGAAGGCTCCTCAACTTAATCCATGATTAGGGATTAACCTCATGACAAAACAAAGCCTTTATTAAAGTGGATTTTAGTTAATGGTAAGATTAAGAAATGGATTTTATGGTTTGTAAGACAACTTGAGGGGGACTTGTCCATTAACACTAGGGTTAGTCCTTCTTAACCAATTAAGGAAGAATTAGAACCCTAATGTAAGGCCCAAGTTTCAAGCTTGATGTCTTAGTGATTATTAGATGAGTTGATTAAAGGATTTAAACACATTAAGGGTTTAACACTTAGGATTAAAGTTATACACTCCATCCTAATAGAAGGATACAGGCATAACTTTAATCACAAAGCCTTAAAACCTTTAGGGTTTAGTCCTTGATTAAGAGATGAGAGGGGAAGACACAAAGATGAGACAAAGGTAAAACTAATGGGGGGGACTAATCAAACCCTAACTGTGATCATGCTTGGGTATTGCTAGGGTTTGTGAAGCTTGCAAGAAGATCTTCAAGAGAAAAGCCACCAAGGAAGAAACAGGATGAAGGAAGAGAAGCAAGAAGAAAGCAAGTCAACTTACTTCTCTTAAGAAGATAAGTTGCTTGAAGAAAGAAGAAGGAGAAGGAGCATGAATGAGAAAGTCACTCAAATACAAAAGTAAAATGCAGCAATGATGCATAAAATGAATGAGAAGAGATTGTGAGAAGTGAATGCAAATTCACTTCTCAAAGTCCTTACCACCTGAAAAGTTAGCATAAAAAGAAAGGATGAAGTGAAAATGAAATGAATGCAAGGATGCAAACCAAAATCAGAAGCATAATCATGATGAAAATGAAACTATGGGATGGTATGAAAGCATGTCAAGAGATAGGGATGATCATACAAGTGATGAAGATGCAAATGAGACATGAAAGGAGGCATGAAAGATCATGAATGCATATGACATCAAATGAAAGCAAAAGCAAGGAAAATGGATGATGCAATGATCAAACATGATTCTAATATGTCCTAAGATGTCTTATATGTCATGTGGATGCATAAAATGTCATGGCAAGTTTATGTATGCAAGCATATGAAGGATGAATGCAAATGAAGGCAAAGATTAGGGTTTATGTACAAGATGCAATGCAAAATTCAAAATCAGAAGCAAATGACAAGATAAAAAATTGAAAATGGGATCAAAGGTACGCTAAACCTATATAAGTTCACTGCCCAAAGGGGAAGGTCAAAAGCTAAACCCTAAAGGACTTATGATTTTTCTAAGTTTGCTAGGGTTTTAAGGTACCTCACAAAGAAAAATGCAAAACAAATCAAAAAATGAAAGATAAATTCATGCCAATTTTATCCTAGAAACTACATGATATGTGGAATGCAATGCAAAAAGAACCATTATCAAACCTTTCATGGTTAGGCAGAAAAGATTTTTCTAAGTTAGGGTCAAAATATTGATTTTTAAGAACCCTAAATCCAAAGAAAAATGTCAAAATGGATCAAGAACCAAAAAGAAATTTGTATGAATGGTTTGATAATGTCTCTAAATGTGTCAAGATGCAATGTGATTTTTTTGGTGATATTTAGAAACTTAAATGGTATTTTAATTAATTAATTTCCATTAATTAATTAAAATAAGCATTTAAATATTTTAAAAATACAAATTTTATGCAAAAAATAAAATAAAAATTATTTTCATAATGAGAAAAATATTTAAAGTCAGGATGCAAAAAATAAAAAAATTTAGATGCATTTTGCTATTTTAAATAAAATGAACAAAGAAATGCAAATAAAATGAAAATAAAATTGATTTAAATGAGAAGTCAACAGATCCAAGGGCCATGGTTTGAACTAGGGACGCGGGAATTGACTAGCGCGCGCATCTGGATGGTTGACATTCAAACTTCACTAATTACGCAATTAAACCCTAATCTGAACCCTAATGACCCTCAGGTGACCGGAACAGTGTTCCGGTCATCTTCTCCGGCCAGTTCAAAAACCTAACTTCTTCCCTAAACAATTTTAACCCCTCTAAAGCTCCAGATCACATCTTCTAAACACCCTAAGCAAGAATCAAGCACGAAAATTCATTTATCTTTCAACATGAACACGAATCGAATCAAACAAGTTTTCAGGTCAAACTTTCAGAGACATGGTTCAGGCTCAAAACTTAATCATTTTCAAAACCAACAAGCACAGCATGATCAGTGAATCATAAGCAACATTTATATGGCATAAAAAACAATTTCTGGAAAAAATGTTCTTGGTGATACCTGAACTGAGGCTTTCGAAAATGGTATTGGCTGGCTGTTTCTTTGCTTCAAATCAACTTCAATGATCCCCCTGAAGAGTTTGCAATGCTTGGTTGGAGTTTATATGGCCTCTATGTGAAGTTGGCTGAAGCCCAGTTCAAGAAATGTGAAAATCGTGTTTTTGATTTGAGGTGTTTCAAGGCAAAATGAAGGGTGGGAAATGATCAGTGATGAATGTGTAGTTGAATGGAGGAAAAAGTTTGAAGATTTGTTGGTTGAGCTATGAGTTTCGAAAGCTTTTGCAAGTTAGAGTGATTTTGTGTATGCTCCTTTATGGGAGGATTCAGGTTCCAAACTTATGTGAAATGGCTTGCTTCTTGGCCACATAACATGCTGGGATATGTCGGGGTCGTTGTTGTGGGCTATGCTGATTGGTGTGGGGCAAAATGCGTAAAGTCAAGAGTTGGTGTACTTGAGGTATGGACAAGTGGCAGGCTGGGATTTGGGTATGGCTATGCGCAGCAAAGATCAAGGAATGTTTGTGAATCAGATTTGGTGAGCTGTGGCAAGTGGATGAGATGTTTTGTACCATTTTGCAATTTATGGAAGCTTTGGCCTCTTTTGAAATTTGTGAAGTTCAAGGCATGAAAGCTTGTGATTCAAGGAACAAATCTGATCCAAATGAGTTTCACTAGGATGGTATGATGTGTAGAGATGCATTAGAGGTCCCAAATTGGCTTGGCATGAGAATTTGCAAACTTCCCTCTTTGGTACATAAGTGAAAATTTATGATTTTTCCCAATTTTGACAAGCCATAACTTGAGTTCCAAAATGAATTAGGTCAAGTTCTTGTACTTTTTGAAAAGGGAATGATCCAATATATAACTTTAATGACCAAGAATTTTTCATTTGAATCATTTTTGAATCAAAAAGAGAAGGTTGAAAAACTTTCCCAAAATGGCAAGTTTACATTACAAGTCACTTTCCCAAAATGGCAACTTTGCAAATGGCTTGAAATTCCTCAATTTTGTGAACTTATAACTTCTTCTAAGATCAAATAAAGATCAAATACACCCAAAATGATGGAGAAGACCCTTTGGTTGGATGATGGGGGGCCTCAGATGCCCTGATTTTGCACTGACTTGTTCAAGAAGTCATCTGTTGACCAGATGCCTTCCCCATTGAATTTCTTCATGAAAATTGGTATGTATGATCCTTATAACATATAGAGACCAATAGAAACAAGAATGACCAAAAAATTTGGAGTTATGGCCTCTGAAACCAAAACCCTAATTTTAGGTCATCTGTTCAGTTAAACTTGGCTCTGCTTCCATGCCTTTCAGGTTCTTGTGATTTTCTGACTTTGTTGATCTTGAAAGGATATAATATGATGCTTGAACATACATGGACCCTCTTGAGATGATTGGAGACTCTTGGAGTGGCTCAGATAGCTCAGGGATGGCTTAGATCACAAACCCTAGATGCAGATGACTTTGAACCAATGCAGTGAAGCAAAAATGCAATATGAGATGATATGATTGAACTTATGCAAATGAAAAGAATCACAGGCCATGGTGAAATGAGTGAGGGAAAATTTGGGGTGTTTACAGGAAGGAATCTGAACTTCAATGGGTAAAACTGCTTCCATACCATAGACAATGGAGAATGGGGTTGCCCCTGTTGAAGTATATATTGTGGTACGATAACCATGAAGAGCAAATGGTAACATCTCATGTCAATCCTTATATGTAACTATCATCTTTTGCAAGATCTTCTTAATATTCTTGTTGGCGGCTTCCACTGCACCATTCATCTTTGGACGATATGGAGAAGAATTGTGATGCTTAATCTTGAACTGCGTGCAGAGATCAGTAATCATAGTATTGTTCAAATTAGTACCATTATCTGTGATAATCCTTTCAGGGATGTCATATCTACATATAAGATTATACTTGATGAATCGAGCCACAACATTCTTAGTAACAGAAGCAAATGAAGCTACCTATACCCATTTCGTAAAGTAATCAATGGCAACAAGGATGAAACAATGTCCATTGGAAGAAATAGGGTTGATCTCACCAATCATATAAATGCCCCACATGGCAAAAAGCCAATGAGCAGTCAGAACATTCAACGAAACTGGAGGCACACGAACCTTATCAGCGTAAATCTGACATTTTTGACAAGTTTTGGAGTGTTGATAGCAATCAGCTTCCATGGTAGACCAATAATAACCTGCTCTCATAATCTTCATAGCCATAGTATGCCCACTAGAATGAGTACCAAAGATCCCATCATGCATGTCTTCCATAATATCTACTGCTTCTTTCTTATCCACACAGCGAAGCAAAGTTGAATCATGATTGCACTTGTACAAAATTCCATTACTCAGGAAGAATTTAGCAGAAAATCTCCTTAGAAACTTCTTATCATTGACAGATGCCCCTTCAGGGAACTCTTGAGCTTCAAGATACCTTTTCACTTCATAGAACCAAGGCTTTTCCTCTACTCCTTCAGTACCCACCTCATTGCAGTATGTAGGTTTATCAAATCGATCAATAGTAATTCTGGGAGCTTCATCATCCCAACTGATTTCAAACATAGATGCCATGGTGGCTAATGCATCTGCCAACTGATTTTCTTCTCGTGGAATATGTCCAAAGGTGATCTATTCAATGTACGGGATCAAAAACAACACATGTTATATGTAAAGGATGATATTAGGATGCTTGATGTCTCAATCTCCTTTAACTTGACTAACTACCAGGGCTGAATCTCCATACACATTCAAAAACTGAATCTTCATCTCAATAGCAGCCTTGATACCCATTATGCATGCTTCATACTCAGCCATATTATTGGTACAATTAAAACAAATTCTTGCAGTAATTGGTGTGTAACAACCCTTAGGAGAGATAATCACAACACCAACATCATTACCAAGCGCATTAGAAGCTCCATCAAAAACCATAATCCATCGGGATCCTTGTCTAGGTCCTTCATATTGTCTAGGTTCTTTAGTAACAATCATAATATCCTCATCCGGGAACTCAAAATTCATATACTGATAGTCATCCACTGCTTGATGAGCCAAATGATCAGCTACTACACTTCCTTTAATTGCTTTCTGAGTAGTCTACTGTATGTCATATTCCGTCAAGATCATTTGTCATCTTGCTATTCGTCCGGAGAGAGAAGGTTTCTAAAATATGTACTTGATTGGATCCATTTTTGAAATCAATAAAATGGTATGAGTCAACATATATTGTCTTAGTCGGCGAGCAACCCATGCCAAAACGCAACAAGTTTTCTCGAGCAGTGAGTATCTTGTTTCACAGTCGGTAAATTTTTTGCTAAGGTAGTATATTGCCTGCTCTTTTCGACCAGACTCGTCATGTTGCCCCAACACACACCCCATTGAGTTATCCAATACTGTCAGGTACATAATCAAGAGTCTTCCTTCAACTGGTGGCATCAATATAGGAGGTTCTTGTAGGTACTTCTTGATCTCATCAAAAGCTACCTGGCATTCGTCATTCCATTCCATTACTTGATTTTTCTTCAACAACTTGAAGATTGACTCACAAGTAGCATTTAACTAGAAAATAAATCTTGCAATGTAATTCAGTCATCCCAAGAAACCTCTAACTTCCTTCTCAGTTCGGGGAGCAGTCATCTCTTATATAGCTTTTACCTTTGCAGGATCAACTTCAATACCTTTACCACTGACAATAAAACCCAAAAGTTTACCAGATCTAACTCCAAAGGTACACTTGTTTGGATTTAATCTCAACTTGTATTTCTTTAACCTCTCAAACAACTTGTGAAAATGATCAAGATGTTCTTCTTCAGTCTAAGATATGGCTATCATATCATCCACATATACCTCTATCTCATGGTGAATCATATCATGGAACAAAGCTACCATAGCATGCTGATATGTTTCCCCAGCATTCTTCAATCCAAATGGCATCACCTTATAATAGAAAGTGCCCCATTGTGTAACAAATGTAGTTTTCTCCATATCTTCAGGTGCCATCTTAATCTGATAGTAACTAGAGAAACCATCCATAAAAGCGAATACCTTATGTTGAGCAGTGTTGTCTACCAGAACATCAATATGTGGTGGAAAGTCATCTTTGGGGCTGGCTTTGTTCAAATACCTGTAATCTACACACATGCGTACCTTACCATCTTTCTTAGGCACCGATACCACATTTGCAACCCATTGAGGATAAGAAGTAAAAACTAGAAACCTTTCATTGAATTGTTTCATCACCTCTGCCTTAATCTCTTCTGACATTTCAGGACGCATACGACAAACTTTTTGTTTTATTGGGCGACAATCCTCTTTCACTGGTAGACGGTGAACCACAATATCAGTATCCAGTCCTGGCATATCTTCATAAGACCAGGCAAAAATTTCCACATAGTCGCGTAACATCTGAATCAACATGTTCTTAACAACAACTTCCAATTCAACACCTATCTTGACCTCTTTCCTGTTTTCCTCAGTTCCCAGATTCACAACTTCAATTGGTTCCTCATGTGACTGTATAACTTTCTCTTTTTGTTGTAGCAATCTAGCTAGCTCTATAGGTACTTCACAATCTTCCTCCTTTCCATCCTCGGCTTGATAGATCGGATTCTCAAAGTCATAATTGGCAATAACAAAACTATTATCAACAAGATCCAGAGTGGATGAGGATCTGCATTTTAGTGATGTGGGTGTGTGTAAGAACACATAGCTTTTTGATAAAAGGAAAAAGTAAAAGAAAGACAAATATTGCAATATTTACAAAAGCGAGAAATGTCCATTGATTTTATTGAATGAAAATATGCAAATGAAATGACAACCCTAACAAGCACACCATTGTGCCCCAGGCAAGGCACAAGGCTCAAAAGTATTTAATTGTTCAAAGTTATAAAAATTAAAATTAGAAAAACAAAATAGCATTTACTATTGACTAAAGGAGATAGGAATAACGTCTTTAGCCTTTCCGTTGTTGAGCCCATCACCAGTGGTAGGAAAGATCCAATCATCCAGGTTGTAATCTTCATCATAATCTCCCATATCATTGACTTGGTCCTTCATGATTCCTTTATTAGTGATACGAACAACACTAGCATGACGAACAACCTTCTGAGATTCTGCAGTAAAACCCAAACCAAACTTGTCATACTTGTAAGGAATGTCAGGAAGTTGACCCCAAATAGTACAACCACCTTCTTCAACCACAACTTTAGCATCCTTGAGAGAGGATATTGTAGGAGATACTCTGGTAATAGCATGAACTAGTTTAGCAGCATGGACGAATTCAGTAGCAGGAACAACTTGTGGAACCACTTCAAATGTCTGGCAAGGAGTCTCAACAAACTCACCCTTCATCTCAACATATTTAAAAGTATTCACATGACTGACCATGTATTATTTATCACCATAAATAGTGACAATCTTTCCTTTTACTGGATACTTCAATTTCTGATGTAAAGTGGAAGTTACAGCACCTGCCCCATGGATCCAGGGGCGCCCAAGCAAACAGGAGTACGCAGGATGAATATCCATCACATATAAAGTGGAATCAAAGACTTGAGAACCTACTTTGATTGGGATATCCACCTCTCCATACACCATTCTTCTTGAACCATCAAAGGCTCTTACCACCACATTACTTGGCCTTAACACCACATCCTCCGGGTTGAGTTTGTCCAGAACCTCCTTGGGTAACACATTTAGTGAAGAACCATTATCCACCAACACATGAGACAAAGTAGTGCCCCTACACTCAATGGAGATGTGCAAAGCTCTATTGTGGTTTCTTTTGGCAGGAGTCAGATCAGCATCAGAAAAACTCAAATCATTATCACTAGTCAAATGAGCAACACAATTCTCAAACTGGTCCACAGAGATTTCATGTGACACATGAGCAATCTTCAAGAACTTGATTAAAGCCTTGGCGTGGGCTTCAGAACATAATAGCAAGGATAACATGGAGATTTTAGAGGGAGTATGCCCCAACTGGTCAACAATATCATAATCACTCTTGCGGATGATCTTCAACACTTCTTCCATTTGTTTAGAGAGCTCTTCACTAGCTGGTGTTTCAACTTGAACAGGTTCAATCATTGGTCCTTTGCCCCGAGCCTCAGTACTTGGCCCAGAGTTGGAGATATGGACTGGAGTAACAACAGTCTTTGAGGTGTCTTCTGGAGATAAAATTCTCCCACTCCTGGTAACCTTGCTGGACCCAAAAATATTGTCAACATCAAGATTAACATCAGTAACAGGTGTATCAGTCAAAGGCTCTTGCTTGACACCATGGATATAAACATCAGAACCATAATTCCAGGGTATAGCCTTATCAGAAGTATATGAGATAGAACCAGAAGTGGTAATAATCATTGGAGCCACCTTTGGCTCAATAGTAATCTTCATCGGACCCTTAGAAGTGATCCCCATTTGACCTTTGGAAGTAATCTTCACAGGAGTCTTACCAACAATAGCCACATCTTCAATCTTTGAATCTTGAGCTAGACCTCCACATAAACTCTCTATAGAAGGGGTTTTCTCAAATAGTATATTATAGTTTTATATCAAGCATTGAATACCTTCCCTCAGCTTCCAACAACTATCAGGTTTGTAGGCACAGTAAAAACAATCTTCATTGCAACCCGGAAATAAACCGGCTTGCAAAAGTTTCTTTTTGACAATGGATAGAGGAGTAGTTATTTCAGCCACAGTATAAACATAAGAAACCTCATCAACAACATTAACAGTCTTCTCATGTTTAGGCATATGAGCAGTAATCACATTAGGAGTTTCAGGAGGGTCAAACTCAATTTTCCCATTCTCAATCATATCCTGAATTTTGTTCTTCAATGTCCAACAACTGTTAGTATCATGGCTAGGACTATTAGAATGATATGCACACCTTGCATTGGGATTGTAATGAGAAAAATAAGTGTTGGGATTTCGAGGAGGGTCCTTCAAAGTAATCAACTCTCCCTTCAACATGTGTTGCAAAGCCTGAGCCAACGACATATTGATCTTTTTAAATTGTCTCCTAGGCTTGGGCTAATTGTTCTGCTGTTGCTCTTGTGGTGCAAGTGTAGGATTAGAAATCAAAACAGCCCCCACAGATTGGTTACGATTATTACGACCATGTTGGCCATACACAACATTAGATTCCTTCTTTCCATTAGCAGGCTTCTTAGTGGTGCTTGAAGAAGCAACCATTTGAATCTTTCCACTTCGTATCCCATTCTCTACATGTTCTCTAGTCATTATCAGCTCAGTGAAATCAGAGGATGAGCTTCTAATGAGATGACTATAGAAAGGACCAGTCAACGTACTCATGAACATATCAACCAATTCCTTGTCAGTCAAAGGGGGTTGAATTCTACTTGCCAGATCTCTCCACTTCTGAGCATACTCTTTGAAGCTTTCTCTAGAACCCATGGACATGCTTTGGAGCTGCATGCGAGTTGGGTCTAAATCAGAGTTATATTGGTACTGCTTATAGAAAGCCTCAGCAAGATCATTACAATTACGAATGTTGGTACTCTCTAGTTGATAATACCATTCCAGTTGAGATCCAGACAAACTCTCTTGAAATAAATGCATCCATAACTTCCTATCAGGAGTATGTGGTTGAATTCTCCTGACATGAGATCTCAGATGCAATTTTGGACATGACACACCATCATACACCATAAAAGTAGGAACCTTGAAACCAATAGGGATGGAGACCCAAGAAATCTAGCTCAAATCTTCAAAGTCAAACCCAAAAGTCTTTTGTAGTTCTATAGAATTCATTTTGTCCTCCAGTATCTTATACTTCTCTTCACCAACCGGATCATGGTAATAATTGTCCTCATAATCAGAATCCACAGTAGTACCATGTTGACTTCTTTCCTATTCTATAGAACTTTTATCTCCAGGGTTTTCCACCTCATCATTTGTCTTGATTGGAGCTTTGAATCTTCTACCCAGGTTGATAAAACCAACTGGTTTTCTGGTTTTCTTCTTTTTCTTAGTCAGAAGTGCCTTAAGCTCATCTTGTCCCTTGGACAAATTCAGAATCATCTCTTGAAATTGGGCATTCTGAGTTTGAAGTTCCTTGACAGTTTGTTCGAGAGTCATTTCTGCTGAAATAAACAGCGAGAAGATAAGATACCTGTTTATTACGAAACCTGTGATGTAATGATATGGTATGTAGATGCATGTGCAATGTTTTCAAGGACCATCAAATTTAAATTTGTTTAAATAAAAACAAAAATAAATTTTTTATTAGTAAATGTTTAATATAAATTACCCTCTGGGCTTTCAATGAAAGGAAATAAGAATAAAATACAAAGAAGTAAATATATGGGATTTTAAGTCTCCCATGGACGCCTCCTCTTTGTGTTGAGGTATGTGTTAAGGTTCTGCTCCTCGTGAAGCTGTCTTGTCAGCTCCAAAACTCTTTCTTGACTAGCTCTGAAATGAGTCTCAAAAGTATCCCTCTGCTCCTTCAATTGAATCCAAGACTTCTGCAACTCTTCCAAATCAGTGGGCATGTCTGGATGAAGGATGATATAAGGAACATCTCCTTCAACAACAGGCTTCATAGTAACCGGTATAACAGCAGGATATGGCATCATGAGAGTTTGAGCACGAGATCACACCCATCTGAGATAAGGTTCCATAGGAATGGAGTAATTTGGTTCCAAAGTCTTGCTCTCAACTTTATTCACCTTGATCCAAGCTCGTATAAACTTTTGACGGTAACCCTGAAGATCATTGTCATAGTCGAACACAATACCCTGAATAAGCATGTCAGGAGGACCATTGCTCCGAACATAACCAAGTTGACGTAGAGCTAAGGAAGGGTTGTAGGTAATTCCCCCTCTTATGCCAAGGAGTGGCACATTATGGAACTCCCCACAACGGTCAATGATAGTAACATTCTCCATAGATCGAGAGCACCAATGAATATCTGAATGAGAAAGTGACATGATCCTTTTAGACCACCTTAACCCTTGTTCACTCTTCATCACTGATCGAGGAAGGTGAGAAATAAACCACCTAGCCAATAAAGGTATGCAACACATTAGAGTTCCCCTCGCCTTCGTAGTACGAGTGTGAAGAGAGTGTAAGATATCTCCAAGTAATGCTGGCACTTGATTGCGAGTCAGAAATATGTTGATGGCGTGTACATCTATGAACTGGTCTGGAATAGGGAACAACACTAAACCATAGATCAATAAGGCTAAGATCTCCTCAAAATCATCATAGGTCATAACATCCAAGAACACCTGAGCTTTCTCCATCAATACCTTAGCAAGAATACCCTTAACTCCGTTTCTCGTTTCTAGGACAATGTCTAATTTCTTCAAATGTAGGGCTGCAACAATGACTTCAGGTTTAAGCTCCTTCTCTAAGCCTGTGAAGGGTCTCTGGTCAAGGATAGGTATACCCAGTAGTTTGGAGAACTCATCCATTGTAGGAACCAGCTGATAGTCGGGGAATGTGAAGCAATGATGTTTAGGATCAAAGAATTGGAATATGACACTCATCATGTCTTCATTGAACCCTGAAGTAACTAGATCCAATAGGTAACCACGCTTCTTGATGAATTGGGAGTTTTCATTAATTTTAGAGACCAATTCCTTAAGCTTAGAAGATATCCCTACAAAGTTGATTCGAGTAGTATTCCTACGAGTAGAAGCCATGACCTGCAACAAAGAACAAAGATAAATCATTTGGTCCTTGAAATGGTTAGTGAAAATGCTATGCTTATGATGTCATGATGTTATGATATTATGCTCAATCACAAACATGTGGCACACACAAACAAGTCACACAATAGCCCTAGGTTTGAAGGCTTACATGAGGTTTAGATGGTTCATCCTGTCCTACAAAAGTAACCGGGTTCTAAGGGATCTCAATATCATTGATCCTTCCCAAGGGTGGTTATTCAGTAGGCAACTTACTTGCCAACCAAAACCCTCCAAGTTTAGGATCTCAATCAGAGTAGCATCGAGTATCAACCAACTTTAGACTCTTCCAAAGTCGGCTATCTCACTACTTTCTAAAGACCAAGATGGGATAACTAGGGTTCTAAAGGCCAGTTAGTGTATTGACAACATATGGAAGCCCCATATTATCCTCAATTTACTTAAGGAACATAAGAACCAACCAAGAAGTCACACTAACTATGGCCACCGGATCAACCATATCGGTATACGCTGTACAATTTCCTTGGTCTATTGCCATTTACCTAGGGTACACTAGATCCGGGTTAGGATCTTTCATTCAAAAAGCCCAAGAAGTAATATAAAGAAAACAAAGCAAACAATTTAAGTGGTCTAACACGGTGGGAGAACTGACTTTCTATAAATGTTGCGGATAGCAAGAGTCGCCACCAAATTTTATTTTATCCATAAGGAAGGGACATAAAAGAACAGGAAATACCGTTTTGAAAATACTTGGGTTCGCGGGGTTGGTTATATAAAGGGAAGGTGTTAGCACCCTTTATATCCATGGTTATCCATGGACTCTTAGTTACTTAGCTCACTTAAATGTTTTTGAAAAGGTGAAGTGTGTGATTAGAAATTTTTCTAAGTACTTTGTAATGATCCTCGTATGGATGTATACAAAGCCTTGTATGAAAATGTTTGAAAATAGTGAGGTGTGAAAAGTATTTTTCTTTTTTTGAAGAGTGATCAAGTAACTATGAGGTACCTACCCTAGACTAAGTCATTCATGTTCTTATATGTCCTTTCAAGGGTAAGACTATCCCTATTATTAAGGAATAGGTAGTCATTACCTTGGATTTATTAAGGGACGAACGTAGGGTCAACGTATGGTCAACGAAGGCAATTGTAAGATGTCTTTAGCAGTTTGGGAGGGACTATCATCTTTTGATCTGAAGGGACAAGATCAATTAGGCAACATCGTAGGCAACATCGTAGGGACTTGATCTTTTAACCGAAGGGAGGGACAAGATGATTTATTTCCTGGAGGGACTTTGCTTAAGACACCCTATTTTCGAGGGACTTGACCGTTTAAAAGGCAACTTAAGAGGAATACCCTAGGAGGTGCAGATAGCGATCTTAGATCGACTTACGTGTGTGAGTGTTTATATTCAGATATTTTTATCTTTTTAATTAATTATCTAAATTCAATTAATTACAATTATGTTTCCATTCCCTATTTACTTGCCACACAAATTAAATTAAATAAATAAAATGCGAAAAAAAAAGTAAATTCTACGCTATTACATCGCTTTGGGGTAGATACATAATAATCAGGCGAGAAAAATAAATTACAATAATAGTGAACCTATACATTTTTTCTAGTAATTAAAATAAGAAAAAGATCAATAAAAAATACTATCTTAAATAATAAAATAAAATAAATAAAAGAAAAAATAATAATAAACTAATTAAGTTTCTTTTTTTTTGAAATTAGGGTTAGGTTTAAAATTAGGGTTAATTAGGTTTTTCAAATTAATTTAAATTTATTGAGAAAAATATAACCTAATTACTAATTATTATTAGTTTACAAATTAACCAAAATAAAAATTAGTTGTTTACATGAGAAGTATTTTTATTTTTTAATTAAGAGAGAAACCAAATATTTTAAAAGAAATAATTAGTGGGAAAAAAAACTTAAGACAATTAGGATGAAAATGTGACTTTAAATATTGATTAATATATTTATATAAAAAATTATTAATATTAGAAAGGAAAAAAACTTAATATATATATTTTTAATAAAATAAAGTTATTATTAAGAAAGACTTTTTTTTATAAATAAAATGATGGTTATTATTCTAAAAAAATATGGTGATTAATTGTTTAATTAACTTAATATAAAGTAAAATTAATTAATTAAAAAAAGAAATAAAGTAAAACGCTAAAAAAGATGGGGAGGGGGACCTGGGATTCGAACCCAGACCCTCAAGATAATACCTGTGCGCCTCAGCCACTAGGGCACTTACCAACCTATGTTAAAAAACAATGATAATAACATAAAGTAGAAAAACGAAATTCAAAAAATAGAAAACGCGCGTTGAAGGTCATCTTCAAACTCTGGACATGCGTTTTTTCCTGCGAATTTAGCTATAAAGTTTTCTGCGAATCTTCCTGCGCGCAAAACCTGCAAAACTCAAACTTCCCAAAATTCGTACGATTAATCCATAAAAATTATATAAATCGAACCCCCATGATCCACACGACTCAGCCATGTCTTTAAAATGTTCTTAAGCGGCCTGAATCTCAAAGCCCCAAACTCGAAGGTGGAACCCTAACAATGGCAGATCTTGTTTCTTGTACCTAACATTCAATTAAACCATCCAGAAAGTATTTATGCATTGTAATAAACACAAAACAAGCGTCAAATTTAATTATTAATAGTTATATTTACGGATTCAAAAAAATGCATAAATGAGAAAAAAGGAATTCAGTTAAGGTTCATGAGGGTGATTCAGATGCTATTGAGGGTTGAGATGTGTTTAGTGATCCTCATAGAAAGTGTTTCAACAAGGCCTGGAAATAGCCTCTAAGTTCAAAACTGAATCTCACCTTTCTTGAAAATTTCTTGAATGTGAAAGTGCCTCTTCCTGTGAATTTTGCATCCCCTTTGTGTTTGTGTATGTTGTAGTATATGAGGTGAACGAATTTAGGTTAAAAATTTGGTGGGTTGTTTGGACTTTTGGAAAACTTGATGGTGAAGATTTCCAAGTTTCAAATATTTGAAATTTCCATCTATTCTTGCCATATTTGATTCAATCTGATTTCATATAATGTCTAAACTTTCCAAATATGATTTCCATGATCTCCAATCAAATATTTCACACATTATTTGATTTTGCATATTTTATATATATTTAAATTGAATTTTAATGATTAAAATCCAAATAAATAATAAATAAATTATAAAAATCATAAATAATTGGAATTGGGTCGTGCTTGATGTTATTGTGAAGATTGGATTGCAATTTCATGGCCCATTTGGAAAACAATTGGATTTGAGACCCTTTTTTGCTCAATGCACCCTTTGAAAATTTCCCAACTTTGACAGGGCACAAATCCCTCAATTTTAAGGATATGTGAGTGATCTTAGACTTTTTAGAAATCTTAGAGAGTCCTCTAACAAACCACTTTTGTCTCATGTCCATATCTTTTACCATTTTCAAATTATGCTCTTTGGAAAAAGTTGACTTTTTGTTGACGTTTGAAAGGACCTATAATGTCTTAGCTCATACCTTCCAAATGAGGCATTTTAAGGATTGGCTTGTGAGACACAAAGTTGTAGAGAATTAAATTTCCTTCAAAATGAGCTTTGGATGGGAAATTTTTTATCAAGCATGTGAAAGTTATGGCTGGTCAAAGTTCAGTTGACTTTTACTATGAAATCCTAATTTAGAAACTTCTTGATTCTTGATGATCTGAGATTTCCTTGATGAATCATGATCAACCCTTGATCAAATGATGAATTTTACTTCATAACTTTGATGTTGGCAAAAAATCTTGAAGTTTGACTTTAATTTGACCACAGTTGACCTCAGTTTGACTTTTTAACCACTTTGACTGATTTTTACATATCTGATCATCTGACTGGTCAAACTTATTGGGAACACTCTGAAACTTGACATAGGGATTATTGAAGTCATGTGGGATGTTATGAAACTCACTTGAGGCCTTAGAAGTCCATTTAGCTTAGATAAACTCAAAACTCTAGTTGTGGATCCATTGCATAGGAGGAGGCTTTGTCTGAGGGAACTCTCACACTTTCTGACCAATTGTGAACTTTATGAACCTCTTGAGACATATTGCCTTGATTGTGGGAGGGTAAATTTTGGGGTAAAACACATAGTTTTAATATACATTGCTTAGGAGGAGGCTTTGTCTGATGAAACCCGGAATCCTTTTGAGCAATTGTGAATCTTGTGACTATTAGGAGACCTCTTGAGATACATTATAGGAGGGAAAATTTTGGGGTACAACAGCTTCCCCTGTTCAATTTTATGAAACTCGAGGAGTTAGATTGACATGTACGCCATTTGTGACCTGAAGGTAGAAGAGGATTGAACACTTAAGCCCAAAAATTTGCACTCGTCGGTGCGCAAAGTAATATTGTTGGTTGATTGTATTGCTTGAATGAGCTTAGAGATGCCATTCGAAGTATTCGTAGATGAGCTTATAGATGCCATTCAAAGTATCTGTGGATAGGAGTATCAAAAGGTGTCTACGTTTGACTCTATCTGAATGTTATCACTGTACTAAGTATCTGAATTAGATCTTCGTCTCGACCATCTCTGAACTATCTCTGTAACATATCCGAGCTAAACATCAGCACTAGATATTCGTGTAGATCGTTTTTGAATTATCTCTGGGAGAAAAGATACCTTGCACTAAGTATCAGTACTAGATCTTCGTATAGATCGTCTTTGAAATGTCTCTGGGAAAATATCTTGAATTAAACATCAGAATTAAATCTTCGTTTAGATTATCTCTGAATTGTTTCTGGACAATATCCTGCACTAAGTATCAGCACTAGATCTTCGTGTATATCGTCTTTGAACTGTCTCAAGGACGATTTCTTGAATTAAGCATCAGAATTTAATCTTTATTTAGATTATCTCTGAATTACTTATAGAAAGTATCTTGCACTAAGTATCAGTACTAGATCTTCGTGTAGATTGTCTCTGAACTGTCTCAAGGACAATTTCTTGAGTTAAGCATCAGAATTAAATCTTCGTTTTGATTATCTATGAATTGATTTTGGAATGTATCATGCACTAAGTATCAACACTAGATCTTCGTGTAGATTGTCTCTGAACTGTCTCAAGGACAATTTCTCGAATTAAGCATCAGAATTAAATCTTTATTTAGATTATCTCTGAATTGCTTCTAGAAAGTATCCTGCACTAAGTATCAGCACTAGATCTTCGTGTAGATCATCTTTGAACTGTCTCAAGGACAATTTCTTGAATTAAGCATCAGAATTAAATCTTTATTTTGATTATCTCTGAATTGTTTCTAGAAAGTATCATGCACTAAGTATCAGCACTAGATCTTCGTGTAGATCGTCTCTGAACTGTCTCAGGGAGTTGGTAATGTTTATCTGACTGTGAACTATCCTGAAAAGGAAAAGTTAGTTTATGCAAGATTATTTGATGTGTGACATAATGTTCTTAATATGAGTGAGAATTTTGTATGCATTATGGATGCGTATGCCATGATATGATGTAAATGATGTATGTATGAATTATGTAATTGAAGCACATTAGTAGCTTCATGTAACAACTGTTAGCCGGGGAAAATAAATCTTGATTTGTTGTTAAGGAGTATGAAGACATCGTTTCCGTCTTGTTTCAGAATATTGTACTTAGGATCTTTCGTTTCCTGTTCGTCGCACTTCTTATTGAAAGATTAAGTTCCTGAATACCTTGACTGGGGATAAAAGAGACAAACATTCCCTTGAGAGACTTATCTGACCAAGTGTCAATTCTTCGGAGGATATCAGGCTTGAAAGAAATCTGCTTGGGGATCTCGTAGAGCTGGAAGTTCAAGAGGCTACTTGAAATATTTTGCTGAAAGAAATCCGTAAAGATTACTCTGTGGGGATGATTTTGTGAAGATTCGTTGGATATGAACTTTACTGGGGATTCCTACCTCCAAACGTCATTTGTAAATGTTATTATTGTAATTCTATATTATTTTATATGCATTTTTGGTAAACATCAATCATATTCAAAAACATATATACATTTAAACATAATCAACGAACATTTTCACCTAAGTAAAAAGGGAAAAGTAAACTTGAATTCGGAAATAGAGTTGTATTAATTTTGAAAGTGTATACTCATTCAAAGTAACCAATGGATTTAGAACTTCTGATATTCTCGACGTCCCCAAGTAATTTTATAGGAATTATCACGGCTGAATCCGAAGACATGATATTATTGGTACAGACAATTAATTTCCACAATGGCTTCTGCTGAAAATCCAACATCAAGGCAACGTAATGAGAGGATTGTGTTTTCACACTACAGTGGATCGTGTACACCTTGGGTGATGGTTAAGGATCTTAAAACTGACTTCGATCTGGTTTGATTTGAAAGGAGAGCGTTGCCCCTAACCGAGGATGATTTTTCCCAGAATGGAAGTATTTAAAAAGGGTTACCTCCAGATAAATAAATAAAATGCCCCACAATAATATGCCCATGGCATTGTGAACTCGATAATGTTACCTCTGGTAATTCAGTTGAGGACCCTGCCTCTTGCTATTTAAGCATTGTTGAATCTTAACCTGATTGCCCTAGATGAATTGGAAAATAACATGGCATGCCCCCTTGATTAGAAGATAGTGATTTTGCTCCTTGTATACATTGTCTTTGATCCATGAAGCAACTTTGTCTGTCGGGAGGACTTTGGTTTATTGAATGTTCATCATGTAAGCTTCTCTGCTATCAAATACTTAGTTATATGCAAACAATAATATTCAAAATGCAACGCTTATGTCTGTGTTGAAGTTTTGAAAAAGAATTATTTTAGCAAAACAATGTTTGTAAAAACTGTGATATTAACTCAAGATTTATAATAAGCCCTAAAGGAGTTAGGATACCTTTTCGTAGCAGTACACTTTCGAACTAACCATGCTTCAGTTATGACTTTTAAAGGGTTGTAACGTGGCCTGGTTCACGGTTTAAGAAACAAAGGATAAAGGCTCAAATTTTATTTGTACCTAACCCATTCTTCGTGAAGTTCTTCAATCCTATGTTCGGTTAACTTATGAATTGAGGCTCCAAAGGAGTTTGGAATTGTAACACTGACATTTGCGATGGTTCAGAAACCAGAAGTTTATCTGAAAAGCCAGTCATTTTTTTTATTGAGGATTTGTAGTGACCTCTTTTTCTTTTGTCTTTGTTATCCCTTCCTTTTTCCTGGACTATTTAAAGATTACAGTCAGCGGGATGTCTCAATTTTTACGAAGTCTCCTTCATAGGTTTTGACTTAGTGAGCTTTTCTTTTGCTAGATATTGATTGTCGAATTTGGTGATTACATGGAACCATCATTAGTTGTGTACAAGAAGGACAACTGACATAATTGAGTTAACCGAGGAACTACCCTACCCCAGGTTATGATTGAGGGTTTTAATTTGAGTGAGAATGAAAACTCTTACTTCATAGGCTCAAAAGGGTTGACTAGGGATTAACTTCCTTATATCTCCACTGTTTAGGAATCGAAACAATGCCTGCACATCGTCAGCATAGTCTGTTCAAAAGCATACTGTATGAAATTATGGTATCGTCTTTGTCATCCTCCCTTTCAAGGCTTACAGCTTTAACAAGAGTTAAATATCACAAAAGAAAGGTAAGAAGTATAGTTTAAATATAGTGAAACTAATGGATTAATTCAAGATAAACATATGCAATGCATTACCATGAAAACAAAAGTCTGACATAATAGTAAGTGTTTAAGTCGACAAAAGAAATTACAAATGAAAATTAAAATGTTCTCAAAGCCTCCTCCTCTAATCTCGTCACTCCGGATGTCTAGTAGCTTTGATGTTTGATGGACGATAGGAGAATTAAATCTGTTCTTCTGGCGTAACCTCGAGGATTCCTTTGTCAATCAGGTCTTGAATCTTATTCCTTAATGCCCAACAGTTATCATTGTCATGTCCAGGACAGTTGGAGTGATATGCACACCTTGCATAGGGATTATAGCGAGGAGAGGAAATATTGGGATTTTGAGGAGGGCCCCTCAAAGTAATCAATTCCCCTTTCAACATGTGTTGTAAAGATTGAGCCAATGACATATTGATCTTGGTGAATTGTCTCATAGGTGTACCCTGCTTAGGCTGATTATTCTGTTGCTGATTTTGTTTAGTAGGTGCAGGATTAGAAATTAGGACTGCTCCCATGAATTGGTTGTTCTTATTACGACTTTGTTGGCCATACACATCATTGGATTCCTTCTTCCCATTAGAAGGCTTCTTGGTGGTACTTGAAGAGGCAATCATTTGTATTTTACCACTTCATATTCCACTCTCAACATGTTCTCCAGTCATTATTAGCTCAGTAAAACCAGATGATGAACTTCCAATTAGATGACTGTAGAAAGGACCAGTCAGCATACTCATGAACATGTCAACCAATTCCCTATTAGTCAAAGGAGGTTAAACTCTGCTTGCAAGATCTCTCCACTTCTGGGCATACTCCTTGAAACTTTCTTTGGAGCCCATGGACATGCTTTGGAGTTGCATGTGAGTCGGTGCTAAATCAAAGTTATATTGATATTGCTTATAGAAGGCCTCAACAAGATCACTCCAAGTGCGAATATTGGTACTTTCAAGTTCATAGTACCATTCCAATAAATCTCCAGATAAACTCTCCTGGAAGAAATGAATCCACAACTTCCTATCAGCAGTATGTGGTTGGATCCTTCGAACATAAGATCTCAAATGCAGCTTTGGACATGAAACACCATCATATACCACAAAAGTAGGAACCTTGAAACCAATAGGGATGACAACTCCAGAAATCAAACTCACATCTTCAAAATATAACCCAGGAGTCTTCTGCAATTCCATGGCATTCACGCGGTCTTCTAGTAACTTATATTTCTAATCACCAGTCGAATCATGGTAACAATTCTCCTCATAATCAGAATTCTTAGTAGTACCACGTAAACTTTCTTCTTCTTTCGCAAAATCTTCATCTCCAGGGTTTTCAACCTCATCATTTGTCTTGATTGGAGCTTTGAACCTTCTACCCAGATTGATGAAGCCAACTGGTTTTCTGGTCTTCTTCTTCTTCTTGTCCTGGAGTGCCTTCAATTCTTCTTGTCCATTGGACATGTTCAGGATCATCTCTTGGAATTGGGAGTTCTAAGCTTGAAGATCCTTGACAGATTGTTCGAGAGTCATTTTTGCTGAAATAAACAGTGAAAAGATGAGAAACCTGCTATGAAAACCTGCCATGCAATGATATGGTATGTAGATTGATAACACTAAATTTCACCGTATTTTTTACTCTGATTTCGCATGCATTCTAGGTCTTTATTGCTATTTTGTTATGTTATTACTTTTTTTTTTCTTTTTTTTCCAGGTTTTTAATGTAATCGGGGCCTCAATCGAGAAAAGGAGTGAAAAAGGAGCTGAAAAGAATAAAAATCAAGAAATTCAGCATTTTGCACTTGCGGCACCCACTGTGGCTGGCGCCATGGGGTCAGCCATGACGTGGCCACGTCTCAAGACCACTCCACAACTGCCATATGCCCACGATCCCTACTTTCTCCACAATATTACACCCATGGCGGGCGCCATGAGCCTGTGGCGGGCGCCACAAGGCAAAAGTGGTTTCCCTCCACGTTTTAGTGAAGGGGGCATCCTAGTCTTTTCCCATTTATTGTTTGCCTATAAATAGGCCTTTAGAATTTCGTTTTTATCATCCAAACTTAGAATATCTTAGGCATATATCAGTTTTAAAGTAGTAATCACTTCACATCGGGGTGTTACTACAATCGAGTGATCGAGTTTGTATACGTCTCTGTGATCGAGTCTTGGAGCACTTTGGGAGGAAGTTAAACCTGCCGCCATTTTATTTCCAGTTCGTATTTTATTTTTCTGCACTCGCTTTACTTTATTTACTTTTTGCATTGCCTTACTTTATTTATTTCCCGCACTCGTTTTACTTTATTTATTTCTCGCACTCACACTACTTTCTTTATTTCTTGCACTCGCACTACTTTGTTTATTTCTCGCACTCGCACTTTATTTAATTTACTTTCCGCACTCAAACTAAATACTTGTATGAAAAATATTAAAATGAACATTTACTTTACCATGTCTAACTAAATCTACAAAGGTTATAATGTAAGGATCATAATTGAACCGGTAATCCGTACAACTGTTCGTAGAAACGCTTAAGGGCTATTTTAACTTTCAATATAAGTTTCATGTTATTTAAAGTTCCGTTGGGTAAGATCGAAAGTCGTCCAACACCTATTTAACTTAATTGTTTTTAACTATTTCAAAAGCAGGAAAAAGCGCTTTGTTTAGTTCATTAGGAGTTTTTAGATTAAAAAGAAAAGAGATTTTAAAACTATTTTTGGACGCGTTAAGAAGTTTAGAGTCTGGTTCGTGAGAACCTCTTTTTGCTAGAAAGTCCAGGTCAAAATACTTTTCAACTTAGTTAAGATACTATATTTCTTAAAAATAGGTTTACTACTCTAACACAGTACGCACCTTTTTATCCGTGACAATAGGAGGGTTTGATTAGGGAGTACAACTCAATTCTGAATACGCGAAAGCGACAGTTCCCGTTAAATTAGTTCTTTTCAAAGTATAAAACATTGTCCATAAGTAGTTCTATTAACAAGTACTTGATTATCAATTGATTATGTGAATTGCATTCGAACTTGTCTTTATCAATAAATTAAATTTACTAATTTATTTATCATTGCGAACCCTTTAAAACCATTATTTTCAATTGCCTTAGATACACACCATAACAACAGATATGATAGATTGACACTTGGTCTCTATGGATTCGAAAATCTTTTATATTACTCTGACGTGTTCGTAAACTTGCGAAAATCACGCATCAAGTTTTTTGGCGCCGTTGCCTGGGACCAATTTCGTCAAATTTCATACCCTGTAGTTATACTGTTTAGACTAAGGTTGTTACCTGTCGGTCAATGCGAAAGACTCGCAGTGTCAAAAGCTTAGTAGACCCTTTAGCTGAACCTGAACGTTATGCTCGCGCACGTTTATATTTCCATAGAATTAGGAGAGCTTTGGCCGAAGATCAAAACCGAAGACCTCTTAAGGACTTCGCCCAAACATCAAACGAGGAACCTAGTTCCAGTATAGTAAACCCCGTTATCCCAGCTAATAATTTTGAACTTAAACCATCCTTGCTGCAATTAGTGCAGCAGAGACAATTTGTAGATCTTGCTACCGAGAATCCAAATCAACCTTTAAAAAACTTTCTCTAGTTAGCAGACACCTTTAAAACCAATGGAGCTCCTCCTGAGGCGATCCGCTTAAGATTATTTCCTTTTTCCCTCAGAGATAAGGCTCTGTCATGGTTAGATTCCCTTCTACCAAATTCCATAACAACTTGGGAAGACCTTAGAAAAGTATTCCTTGCTAGATATTTTCCCCTGAGTAAGACCGATGTTCTTCGAAACCAAATAACCAGATTTACCCAAAACCAAGGAGAATCGTTGTTCGAAGCCTGGGAGAGATATAAAGAGCTATTAAGAGCATGCCCATATCATGGTTTATAGAACTGGATAATCATTCAAACCTTCTATAATGGACTTCACTATAACACTAAGATGACCATCGACGTTGCCGCTGGTGGCGCATTGATGAACAAACCTTACCCTGAAGCTAGTGCCCTTATCGAGGATATGGCCAAAAACCATCAATCATGGGGAGTATAACGAGCAACAGTGGAAAATAAGGAAGCCCAAGGAGGAATACATGAGTTAAGCTCTATAGACATGATGCAAGCTAAAATGGACGTATTGGCCCTTAGAGTCGAACATATGTGTACAACCCCGAATACTGTAGCTGTAGTTTCGTCGAATTGTGAGATATGTGGGACGCAAGGACACCAATCCACATAATGCAATTTGTTAAATGAGACCAGCTCTGAACAAGTGAACTACACCCAAGGGAACCCATTTTCAAACACCTGCAATCCAGGATGGAGGAATCATCCAAAATTCTCCTATAAAAATAATAACCCTATCCAAAATACCACACCTCCGAGACAACAAGGTTATCAAGCCTCATGAACAAATCAACCTATGCAACCTGTACCACCAAAACCGAGCCTTGAGAAAATAATGGAAAATTTTATCACCGCTCAAACACAACAAAACAAAGAGTTCATGAACCAAAACGTTCATGTTAACGAACTAACTACCCAGTTAGTGACCAAGGTTGACCAAATTATTGTAAACACCCCAAATTTTCCCTCACCCATTCACACCATGGCTTGTGATCATTCCATATGCATAAACACAATCATACCATCTCATACCACAATTTTGAGTCCTTGCATTGGTTCTAAGTCATCTGCATCTAGGGTTTGTGATCTGAGCAATCCCAGAGCTTCTTGAGCCACTCCAAAGGCCACCAATCACTTCAAAAGGATCCATGTGTGTTCAAGTATCATATCACATCCTCTCAAAGTCAAAAATGCAAAAGAATCACAAGAACTGGGATTGGTGTGGATGCAGAGCCAAGTTTGACTGCACAGTTGACCTAAAATTAGGGTTTTGGTTTCAGAGGCCATAACTCCAAATTTTTTGGTCATTCTTGTTTCCATTGGTCTCTATATGGTATAGGGAGTATGCATATCAAGTTTCATGAAGAAATTCCATGGGGAAGTCATCTGATCAAAGGTTGACTTTTCAGACAAGTCAGTGCAAAATCAGGGCATCTGAGGCCCCCAATGACTCAACCAATGGGCATTCTTCATCATTTTGAGTGTATTTGATCTTTATTTGATCATGGAAGAGGTTTGGAGTTCACAAAATCAAGAATTTGAAGTTTTTTGCAAAGTTGACTTTTTTGGGCATAGTTGACTTTTCAAGAATATGTCATTTTATGTCACTTTTCAAGCCTTGATTCTTGATCCAAAAATGCTTCAAATGGAAAAACTTTGGTCATGAAAGTTGTAGAATACATTTTTCCCTTTTCAAAAAGTACGAGAACATGATCTAATTCATTTTGGATCAAAAGTTATGGTGTGACAAAGTTGGCAAAAATCACTAATTTTCAAGACATGCACCAATTGGAAAATTTGCAAAATCATGAACCAAGGCAATTTGTAACTTCTAGTTCACTTCAAACCAATATACAAACATCACATAAGTCCTAAAAATCAGATTTGGACCAAAAAGATCACATGTGCATGGTTTGTATAACAAGGCATTTTCATGAAGTTTCAAAAGGAAGCAAGTTGCAAAATCACTCATGACACTTCACCCACTTGTTACATTGGATGCTGAACCATGCTAGCCTCCCATACACATCATGCTGCGCCAGCCCTAGCCATTGTACCAAGCTAGAACTCAAGCCATACCTCTCTTACAAAAAAGTTGACTTTTGGCAAAAGCAAACATCCCAATCACAGCAGGCCATGTCACATCCTCTGGCCATTTGGAATTGTTTATACTATCCTTTAGCAAGCAAAACATATCAAGAGGCCAAGCTGAAACACATCACAAGACAACATTCACCAAATCACCCTCATTTGCATTTTCCTTCGAAACTGCCTCCTCCCCTCACAAACATTCAAGAAAGTCTCACCATCATCCTCACCTTGTCACACTGAACAGAAACCAACAAAGAAACAAGCCAGAAACACACAAGAACACCACTTCCCCATTTTCACTCCCAAGAGCAAAACCATTCGAATCTCTCTGCTCAACCCAAAAACATCCAAACAAGTTTCACCAATCAACTCACCTTGCTTCATGGACCAGAAACCAACCCTTGTTTTGGCCTGAGACCCTCCATATCACAAACACGATTTTCACACTCCCTTGGTCAGAGCTCCTGCAAACTCACTCAAGAGGCTGTTTAAACTCCAACTAAGCATCCAAAGCTTCAAAGGTGGATCATTGGGACCTGATTGAGCCAAAGAACCATCCAGAAAGCTCCTGAATCAAAAGCTCCATCTCAGGTGACACCATGAACTTTTTTTCCAGAACTCCTTTTTTTTGTTAGAATCTTGTTGTGTGTGTTGCACTGATCATTGGGATCTATTTACTTTTGAAAATAAGCAAGAAATGAGTATGTTATGGTGTTCTGAAAGTTTGACCTAGAATTTTCTTTGCTTCGATTCTTGTTTGTGTTTGAGTTTTAACATGATTTGATGCTGGATTCGTGTTTAGGATAGTTGGTAGATGGTTTCTGGAGAGTTAGGGCTCCTAAAATGGCCTGGGGAGGGAGATTGATTTTTGGGGTGAACGGAGAAGATGACCGGAACACTGTTCCGGTCATCTGAGAGTGATTAACGGCGTAATTAGGGTTTAAGCATTAATTAGTCATTTTTGAATTTGGACCGTGAGATCTGGCGCCAAGTCAATTCCCGCCCTGGCCACTTTAAATCTCACGCGTTGGATCAGCATACTTTCACTTAATTCAGTTTAAATTCATTTTAATTTCATTTCTTTTCTTTTTATTTGCATAATTTATTAAAAATAGTAAAAAATGTCTAAAAATTATGAAATTTTTTATCCTGAATTTCATTAATTTTTATGACACAAAAATATTTTTGTTTTTATTTTTAGCATTAAAAAAGTATTTTTAAATATTTAAAAGATTATTTTTAATTGATTAATGAGAATTAATTTATTAGAAATACTTTTAGGTATTTAAAAATCACCAAAAAATTCATGAAATGTTCTAAGACATTTAGAAACATTGTCCAACCTTCAAACCAAATTTCTTTTTTGATCTTGATGCATTTTGAGAATTTTTCATTGAATTAAAATCATTTTTGTGCATTATTTTGATCCTAAGTTCAAAAAATCATTTCTGCCTATCCATGAAGAGTTGGACATTGATTCTTCTTGCATTGCATTGTGTTTAGCATGTAGTTTTTGAGATAAAATGGCCATGATTTGATCTTTCATTTTCAATTTGTTTGTTAATTTTCTTGTTTAGGAACCCTAAAACCCTAGAAAACTTAGGAAAATCATAACTTGAATTTGGTTAAGAGTTGGGACCTCTTCTTTGGGCATTGGTTTAGTATGGGATTAGGAGTCCTTTGTGTGGCATTTTCAATTTTTTTATCTTAGGGTTTGCTTCTGATTTTGATTTTTGTTTGATGTATTGTTCATAAACCCTAATTTGGGGCTTTCATATGTATCCATCTTGCATTCTCTTGCATAACATGACTTGCCATGACATTTCAAGCATCCATTTGATTCATTTGACATCATAAGACATATTGAAAGCATGTTTAATCATTGCATCATGTATTTGCCATGTTGTATGTCATATGCACCTCATAACTTTTCATGTATGTCCATGCTTCCTAACTTGCTTCATTTGCATTCATAAACTTGTATGATCATTTCCATGTGCTGCCTCATGTTTGTAGCATCTCATAACATCATTAGCATCATGTAAATGCTTCTGGTTTTGTTTCTCATCATGTCATCTCATCCCATTTTGCATTGCATTGCATTTCTTTTCTAACCTTTCAGGTGGTAAGTGGCTTTGAGAAGTGAATTTGCCTTCACTTCTCATAACTCTTCTCTTCATCTCTCTTTTGCATCCATGCTGCATTTCTATATGTGTTTGAGTCTGAGTTTGCTCTTTCTTCTTCTTCTTACTTTCTTTCTTCAAGTGACTTGTCTTCTTAAATGAAGCAAGTTACTTTGCTTCTCTTTGTTCCTTTCATCTGCTTCCTGGTGGTTCCATTGAAGGTTGTTCTTGCAAACCTCACAAACCTTAGGGACAACCAAGCATGACAATGATTAGGGTTTTGATTAGTCTCCCCTCTTAGTTTTACCTTTGTGTCTCTCTTTGAGTCTTCTTTTCTCACCTCATAATCAGGGACTAAACCCTAAAGGCTTTAAGGCTTTGTGATTAAGCTTATGCCTGCATCCTTCTCTTAGGATGGAGTGTATAACTTTAATCCTAAGTGTTAAACCCTTAATGTGTTTAAATCTCTTAATCAATTCACTTAATAAGTATCAAGACATCACACTTGTAACTTGGGCCTTGCATTAGGGTTCTAATTCTTCCTTAATTGGTTAAGAAGGACTAAACCTAGTGTTAATGGACAAGTCCCCCTCAAGTTGTCTTACAAATCATAAAATCCACTTCATAATCATACCATTAAATAAAATCCACTTAATCAAGGGTTTGTTTTGCCATGAGTTTAATCCCTAATCATGGATTAAGTTGAGGAGCTTTCCTCAGCTTAAACATTCTCATCTATTATCCTTCTATTAGGATGGTGTAATGAGTCTGTTTAATCCTTGATTATGGCTTAACCTCATTACTTAACACTAAACAAAAACACCAAAAACATCTAATTAATCACAAGTAGGTTAATGATCTTAATCCTACATCAAAGGTGATTAAGTGTGAGAATCTGACTTCACACTTAAGGTATTCTCATTACCCCTAAACAGAGGGAAGATGTGATGAGTTTACTAAATCCATTGGTTTAGACTTAAGCTCATTAACTTATGACAAAATCCAAAAACAATAAAAGACTGAAAATACTCAAAAACAAACAATAATCGTCTCCTTCGGGATTCTTTTCTCATCTCATTCAATCACAAACGAGAGCTCGCTTCTTCCGTCTAATGCAAGACAGTTTGCATCTGTGCCAGACAGATCATACACTTGAGCTTAGGCAAGTAAGCAGTTCACAAGTCAATTCATCTTTCAGTCTCTTTGGGTCGAACTACGGCGTTCTGACTTCCTCATTGCACGAGAGGATACGTAGGCATAACTTAACAGTTATCGAACAAAAGTCTCTGTATATCCCCCCTCTTTCTAGCCTCATTCTTTTAGCCTCATGATCTTGAGCATATTCTCATTCCTGCACTGACACTTTCATATTTCACTTCACTTTTCCCTTGCACTGACACCTGTACATTCTCTTTCCAGCTCTTTTATACACAGATTGCACTGACACTACCCCTTTAAAACACAAATCTTTTAAGCGTGGATCCCGTCGAGTACGACGGACAATCTGGGTGCTAATACCTTCCCAGGTTGTAACCAACCCCCTTTCTCAGTCTCTCTGGTTCGCGACCGTCTTATCCATCTCTTTTCTAGGGTTATGCAGCATTACCTTTCCTCCGGGATAAAAATGCCTAGCTGGCGACTCTATTCATCTCCAGTGAGTTCACGGCTGTGTGTTCTCATTGTTCTTTTCGCCGACCGTTCGCGCTTGCACCGGGATGCAAATCTTTGGGAGCGACAGCTTGGCGACTCTGCTGGGGACCTTATGCTGTAACCAGGGCTTCTGGTTCTTTTTGTGGGTTCCTCCTAGCGCTTGATTGATTTGTGCTTACTGGGGTGTTATGTGCTTATTTGTGTTGGTATATTTGTATTTATTTTTACTTTATGTACAGTTGTTTACTGCTTTCTTTATAGCTTTGCATTATATCATATTGTCATACTGTGCTGCTGGCTGGATCTGTTTGTTTGCTTTGGTGGGTGGGTGTTCTATTGAGAGTTTAAGGTCCTATACCTGGGACCTGAGTGACACCTAGGCTAGAGTGAATCATATTCTTTCCCATTCCATTTCGGTCTGGTGCGGGAATATGAAACACGGTTCAGATATGGGTTTCTTCTTGAGAACTCTGTGTTGCAGATTTCCTGCAGCGCTAGGGCTATCTGGGAAGCCTGCTAAGTCTGGATGACCTTTAGTATTGACCTTCAGAAACTGAGGTGAATTAGAGGAGGAACTTTTATGGTTATTGTAAACACTGTACCTCCAGGTTAGAAGTGTTTACACTTCTCATAACTGATCCAAGTCTGAGGATCCTTGTTTTAGAACACCACCTGTGAGGGGGTTGGGCTGTTTACAGGTTTGCAGGTACCTTGACCTCAGAATACCCTGTTACTTTGACTTGATTAAGAATACTCCATGTTGGAACAGTTCTTGTGATTCTAAACCCTGGACATGTGGCTCTTTATTTGAGTCCCCCACCTTGGTTACCGGATTTATAGACCTCCATCTGGAATTCTTGAACATACTTGGACCTATATCAGGGCATTTGATCAGATCCAGCTCAGTCACAAACCCTTGCATATCATTTGCATACATAAACATTGCATCATATTGACATTTGCTTATTTGTGTTTCAGGGTATCCATCTTCATTTGGTTCTGGTTTTGACCCCATCTTCAGTACTGACCTATCTTCATCAGCATTTGCTTCAGCTATCTACTTCAGTTATCTGCACCAGCCAATCAGTGGCTCATTCTTCAGTGTTATCATCAGCACCTGTCTCTACTCAGTCTCAGCATCATGGCTCCTAAAAAGAGCAACATCACCTATCACTTCTTCCAGCCAGAGCTATCTGACATCAGGAGGATTCAGACCCTGATCACTCCAGATCACATACCATTGTTCAGGGAGCACTACGGAGATATACTTGACATGGTTATGGATCTAGACCCTTCACAGAGAAGCCTGATCCACACTTGCATTCAGTTTTATGATCCCCCACTGAGATGCTTCACTTTTCAGGACTTTCAGCTAGGCCCTCTATTGGAAGAATACTCATCATTGGTTGGTGTGCCTATCAGGGGTGGAATCCCTTTCAACCCCGAGATGGCCTTTCCAGGTAATGAGGAGGTAGCAAAGGCATTACATCTGGAACCATTCCTGGTTGGGCAGCATATGACTTCTAAGGCTGGAATCCCCGGCTTGCATCTGGATTTCTTGATCTCTCAAGCTACCCTGAAAGCTTCTTTAGGAGAGTGGAAAGCAGTCTGTGCTTTGTTGGCCCTGAGTATATATGGGATTGTATTATTTGCAGATGAGCCTCGATTCATTAGTAAGAATGCAATCCATCTGTTCATTCTAAGGAACCCAGTGCCCACTTTACTGGGGGATCTCTACTATTCAGTGCATCAGAGGAATGAAAAGCAGAGGGGGAGATTAGTGAGGTGTTGTGCTCCATTGTTCCATACTTGGCTTCTCAGGCATCTACCCAGGACAGATGCATTTTTGAATCCCCATCAGCAGAAAAACTGGGCCAAGAGACTCACTGCACTGACTTCAGCTGATATCAGGTGGTGCACCCAGAGCACAAAAGGCAGGGACATCATCACCAGCTGTGGGCATTTTCCCAATGTGCCCCTAGTAGGAGTTAAGGGAAGTATTAATTACAACCCTCTGCTGTTCAAAAGACAACTGGGCTATGCACTGGTCCATACTCCTAAGGCGCAGGACTTGGTTGAGACTCTTTATTGTGAGAACAAGATTAATCTGGCTATTGTTAGGCAGGCAGCCTGGGCCTGGGATAATGTTCAAACCAAGGGAGTAACCATCTTGGGGAAGTGCAGCAATGTGGCATCAGCACAATATTATGAGTGGTCCCATGCCAGGGCTCAATTCTCTGGGATGCCCTTTACCATAGAAGATATGCCTGAATCATCTTCAGCACCACCCCCTGCCACTGTCAGTTTGGAGGAGTTCGAGAGCTTGAAGGAAAGAAATGAGAAGTTGACTCAAGCTTTGCAGAAGACCCTCTATGAGAGGAGTGATGGTAGATTGGATATTGAAAGGTTGGAAAAGTTGAAGAAAGAGCATTTGGCTAGAATTGAGAAGTCTGAAGAGTACATTAAGAAGTCTAGGGCTGGAGAACAAATCCTGAAGAATGCTTGCAAGGAAGCTCAGTTCCAGAAAGCCAGGACAGACTTGTATCTAAAGGAGAGTCAGGCTAGGTGGGTCAGGATCACTGAGGCTCGTACTCTGGAGGACAAGAGGGTCCAAGACAAGATGGAGCAGATGGAAGCTAGTGCAAAAGAGCAACAAGAAGCCCTGGCAGCAGCCCAGAGGGAGATATCAGAGCTGAAGATCAAAGCTGGAGTGAAGAGGTCAAAAGACCAAGGTCAGCACAAGAAGCTAACTTCAGCTGTCATTACCCGGAATCTCCTCATCAGGAATCTCACGGAGCGTCCAGCTGATCCTGTGACCGAAGCACTTCTCAAGGAAGTTCGGGAGGATGAGTTTGGTCTTGGTGTTTGACCATTTGTTTGTTGTTGCTTTCATTCCATGTACTTTTGTTTTCTTGTAATATATTTTGACCCCTCAGAGGGCTTGTATTTGTAAACGAACTATGTACCATTTTACTTTTGTAATATATGTATTAGTTTGTTCCATCCGAGTTTACTTCGAAAGCAACATCAACAGCATCTTTAAGGGTCTGGAAGGGTCAAAACTGAATGCCAAACCGGATACCTTGAAAGCAAATAGGCATACTGCATTGCATGCTAACCCTTTTGTTTGTTTTGTAGGTTTTTGTTTTACTGCCACTAACTCTGTTGTGATGCTCAGGAACTATTGCTCGGCGCCGAGTGTTTCCCCTCAACCGTCCGCACCGATATCCAACCCGTAACAATCTTCCGGGCATCCAAATGGATCAGATGCAGCAAGACCTTACTGAGGTCAGAAATCAAATGGTGAACGAAAGGCTAGAAATGAGGAATCAAATGACTCAGTTTATGGAAGTGATGAACAACATGGCTCAGAGCCAGGAAAGATTGAGGGCCATGGTGGAAAGGCAGAATCAAGAAGATCCACATATAGGGACTGCCGGCACCAGCAACAATGAAAGAGTCCAACCTCATGTCAATCCCCCAGTCTTTGGACCCCACCTCCATCCAGAGGTCAACATTCCTGCAAATGTTCAAGGGACTGCCACTACAGCCAGGGTACTCCAAGAAGACCCCCAGGAGGATCAATTCACAGTAATAGGTGCTGGGGAAGAAGCTTATGATAGAAGGTTGGATGAGATAGCTGAGAAATTGAGGTCCTTAGAGTCTCAAAACTCTTTGGGTTTCGATGTCATGGACATGGGCTTGGTAGACGGGGTCAGGATCCCCCACAAGTTTAAGCCACCATGCTTTGAGAAATACGACGGGACTTCATGCCCCCGGACTCATTTACAATCATTTCTGGGAAGGCTGAAGGCCTATACTATGGATGAGAAGCTTTGGATGTTCTATTTCGAAGACAGCTTGACTGGAGCGTCAAGAGAATGGTACTCTCACTTGACAAGGGCAACTATTAGATGCTGGAAGGACCTGGCGGAGGCCTTTATCAGACAGTATCAGTATAATCTGGATATGGCACCCAACAGGACCCTCCTGATGGGAATGTCACAGTCATCTAGAGAGAGCTTCCGAGAGTATGCTCAAAGATGGAGACAGCTTGCTGCTGCTGTCCAGCCACCTATGTCTGAGAGGGAAATGGCAGACATGTTTATGAACACCCTCCAGGGAACATATATTGACAGGCTGGCTGCTTTCTCTTCCACTAGCTTTGCAGATGTTGTCATAGCTGGAGAGAGAATTGAAAGCCTGTTAAAAATGGGCAAGATTTCTGACAATGGTGCCAGCTCGTCCAGTAGTACAAGGAAGCCTTTTACAGGCCCAAGAAGGACTGGTGAGACTAATGCCATCCACACCAACAGGGGAAGGCCCCAATATGTGCATAGATCTGTGGCAGCAGTCACCATTCCCGCTCCAGCTCATCCACAACCAGCTTATCAACCTCCGCAACAAAACTATCAGCAACAGCCTCAGTACCATCAACAAAATCAGTATCCTCCAAGGAATTATAACAACACCAACAACAGTCAACAAAGGCCATTCCAGCAGAGGCCATCTCAAGCTAATAGGGTGATCGATCCGATCCCTATGCCATACGCTACATTGCTGCCACAACTCCTGAAACTCAACCTAGTTGAGCTAAGGACATTGGCACCTCCAGATCCCAACAGTCTACCCAGGAATTACGACTCCAACGCCAGATGTGCTTTTCATTCAAATGCACCTGGCCACAGTACAGAAAAGTGCAGAGCTCTGCATATGAGGGTACAAGACCTGGTAGACTCCAAAGCTCTGAATTTCGCACCACCACCCAATGTCAACAAGAACCCCATGCCAAACCACGGTGGTCCCAGAATCAACGCTATTGAAGAAGACAAGCCGTCTTATTTAATAACCAGTGTGGGTCAGATCCGGACACCGTTGGTAGAGATTAAGGCTCAGCTCCTCGAATGTCAAATGTTCCCGGGGTGTGAGTTAGGGTGTGCTTACTGCAATATTTCAGTAAATGGGTGCGATAACCTGAGGAACGTCATAGATGGTCTTATTCAGAACGGCCAGCTTCAGATCACCACATCATTTCCTACAAATCCAGCAATCTCACCAGCAACAGTACCAGTATCTCCTACAACTGCAGCGACCATTGTTCCTGACAATTCTTCGGCTTCATCAACAAGTACTTCATCTATCATCTCAACTGATCAACCATCAACAAATTTGCCTTCTACAACTTCAGCATCACTCCAATTTGAATCTCCTACAACAACAACATCCATCCTTCCGACAATGTCTCCTACAACTCCAGCAACAAACTCTGAAGATGTCTCAACTGTCACAATATTTTATGATCCTGAAAACAACTCTGCCTACAACTCAGAAAGTGCTGCTCCCGTCAGAGCACCAGTCACGATTTATTACGATCCACAGACTATCACGGTTCCTTCCGCAGCTGCAATCAGTCCAGTCACTATCACGGTGCCTGGACCGGTACCTTATGAAAGCAGTAACGCCATCCCCTGGCATTACGGCTCTGACCTGTACTATGAAGGACAAAGAATCACTTTTGAATCATCAACCCCTGCACCACAAATTGACAATGTGGGAGGAGGCGGAGGCTTCACTCGAAGCGGACGTCTTTTCGCTCCACAAATTCAGAGACCCACTGCCGAAGCAGAAGCTGCTGCTAAAGCAAAAGGAAAAAGCTTGGTGCAGGAAGAGCAGACTGTTAAAGAAGCCTTGAAAACACCCTTCGATCAAGAGGTTGATGAGTTCATGCGAATCATCAAAAAGAGTGATTATAAAGTAGTGGATCAGCTTCATCAGACGCCTTCCAAGATCTCAATCCTATCATTGCTTAAGTGCTCCGAAGCCCATCGGAATGCACTACTCAAAGTCTTGCACGCAGCTTACGTGCCTGAAGAGATCACTGTTAATCAGCTGGAAGCTGTAGTTGGAAATGTTAATGCTAGTCACGGACTAGGGTTCACCAATACTGATTTGACAACGGAAGGCCGCAACCATAACAAAGCCTTGCACATAACCATGGAATGCAAAGGTGCTGTCCTTTCCCATGTGCTGGTAGACACGGGGTCATCCCTCAATGTCTTACCTAAAAAGGCCCTGGTGAAGCTAGAATATGACGGATTGGCGTTGAGACCCAGCAACCTGGTGGTGAGAGCCTTCGATGGTTCAAAGAGATCGGTTCTGGGAGAGATTGAGTTACCCATAACGATTGGCCCGCAAACCTTTAAAACTATCTTCTACGTGATGGATATACAGCCCGCCTACAGCTGTCTATTGGGTAGGCCATGGATTCACGCTGTTGGCGCCGTGACCTCTACCCTTCACCAGAAGTTAAAATACGAGTGGGAGGGTCAAATCGTTACAATCTGTGGAGAGGAGGACATTTTTGTCAGCCACCTGGCTACTTATAAGTACATTGAGATGGATGGGGAGATCCATGAAACAATGAGTCAGGGGTTCGAAGCTTTGAATGTCAATGAAACATCTGCTGTACCTGGTACTTCAATATCATCATACCAACAAGCCCGGAAGGTTGTTGAGGAAGGAACTGCCCAAGGCTGGGGCAAGCTACTACCGGTGGAGAAGAAAGAAGACAGATTTGGGTTGGGTTACAAATCAACTCAACAAGATCAAGCAGCGGCTGCGAAAGAGCCCAACTTTGTGAGCGGGGGGATGCTCACCCCTGATGCTGTCAACAATGTGGAAGACGAGCTGGAAGAGGAACGCAACCTGGAAAGCTGGATTCGTCCAAAGATCCCGGGGAGCAGTGTCTCAAACTGGTCTTCCCAGGAAATTATAAGAGTTACTCATGCAGAGTAATTATTATTTCCTGTATTTTTATAGCATGCATCAAAGTCTTGCATCTTGCCCAAGATGACAAGACTCATTTTGTAATCGGGCCATCTGTACTTTTTGTGCAAACAAGATTAATTAATGAAATATCAGACATCTTTTTGCAAATGAGTCTTTTCCTTTTTCGTTCACTGTTTTTCCATTTTTTCTTTTTGTACAAAAAATAAATGGCGATGTTTTCAAAATGATAACTTCATTTCACTTTTTTTAAACAAGATTAAAATCAATCACTAAAATGAACAAACTGAACCCTTGCAGAGAGTGCCTTCCTGACAGCACCGACAACAGCACGGCTATGACTTCGTATGACTTTGACAATCCAATCAATCAAGCTGATGAAGGGGTTGAAGAAGAATATGAGCTTCCTGAAGAGCTAGCCAGGTTGTTAAGACAAGAGGAAAAGGTTATTACTCCTCACCAGGAGGAGGTTGAAGCGATTAATCTTGGTACGGATGAAGACGTGAAAGAGGTTAAAATCGGGGCCTGCCTGCAAGATTCAGTAAAGAGACAACTGATTGACCTGCTTCAAGAATATGTGGATGTGTTTGCTTGGTCGTATCAAGATATGCCAGGGTTGGACACCAACATTGTCGTGCACAAGCTGCCTTTGAGAGAAGAATGCCCGCCGGTCAAACAGAAACTGCGCCGAACTCGTCCGGACATGGCAATGAAAATCAAAGAAGAGGTACAAAAGCAATGGGACGCCGGGTTCCTTGCTGTAACTAGTTATCCACCGTGGGTTGCTAACATAGTACCTGTGCCTAAGAAAGACGGCAAAGTAAGAATGTGTGTTGACTACCGGGATCTGAACAGAGCCAGCCCGAAAGATGATTTCCCTTTACCTCACATTGATGTATTGGTGGATAATACGGCTCAATTCTCGGTATTCTCCTTCATGGATGGATTTTCAGGATACAATCAGATTAAGATGTCACCTGAAGACATGGAGAAGACAACCTTCATCACACCCTGGGGCACGTTCTGCTACAAGGTAATGCCATTTGGGCTCAAGAATGCTGGTGCCACATATCAACGGGCTATGGTGACATTATTCCACGATATGATCCATAAGGAAATCGAGTGTTATGTGGATGACATGATTGCCAAGTCCCTTACTGAAGAAGACCACCTGGTGAATCTACTGAAGTTATTCAAGCGTCTGAGGAAGTACCAATTAAAATTGAACCCCAACAAATGCACATTCGGGGTGCGATCTGGTAAGCTGCTGGGTTTTATTGTAAGCGAGAAAGGGATTGAAGTTGACCCTGATAAAGTCAAAGCCATCCAAGAGATGCCTGCACCGAAAACTGAGAAAGAAGTTCGAGGGTTCTTAGGTCGATTGAACTACATTTCACGGTTCATATCTCACCTCACTGCAACCTGTGAACCCTTGTTCAAATTGTTAAGAAAAGAACAGACGGTCAGGTGGAACGAAGACTGCCAGAAGGCTTTTGACAAGATCAAGGAATACTTACAAGAACCTCCAATACTTATGCCTCCAGTTGAAGGAAGACCTCTGATAATGTACCTGACAGTATTAGAAGAGTCAATGGGGTGTGTGCTGGGCCAGCATGACGAGTCTGGTCGAAAAGAGTATGCAATATACTACCTAAGCAAAAAGTTTACCGACTGTGAACGACGTTATTCACTGCTCGAGAAAACTTGCTGTGCTTTAGCGTGGGCTGCTCGCCGACTGAGGCAGTATATGTTGACCCACACTACTTTGTTGATCTGAAAGATGGACCCAGTCAAGTACATATTTGAGAAGCCAGCTCTTACCGGACGGGTTGCAAGATGGCAGATGATTCTCACAAAATACGACATCCAGTACACATCTCAGAAAGCCATCAAGGGCAGTGTATTATCTGAATATCTTGCTGAGCAACCCATTGATGATTACCAGCCTATGAGATTTGACTTCCCCGACGAAGACATCATGTTCATTAAAGCAAAAGATCATGAAGAGCCTGTTCACACTGAAGGGCCCGACCCGGAAGAAGAATGGACTATGATGTTTGATGGGGCTGTTAACATGAATGGTCGTGGTGTTGGTGCAGTACTCATTACACCTAAGGGAGTTCACATGCCTTTCTCGGCAAAACTCACTTTCAACTGCACTAACAACGAAGCTGAATACGAAGCTTGTATTATGGGTCTTGAGGAAGCTATTGACCTCAGGATCAAGACATTGACTGTATTCGGAGATTCGGCTCTGGTAGTTAATCAAACCAACGGAAAATGGTACACCCACCAGGATCATCTGATACCTTACAGGGATTATACAAGGAGGTTATTGACTTTCTTCACAACAGTCAAGCTTGAGTATATCCCTCGGGACGAGAATCAGTTCGCAGATGCTCTTGCTACCATTTCATCCATGATCAAAGTTCAAGCTGCCAACTTTGTGCCTCAGATTTCAGTATCCAGACTTGATAGACCAGCATATGTATTTGCAGCAGATGTTGTTAAAGATGATAAGCCTTGGTTCCATGACATTAAATGCTTCTTGGAGGATCAAACATACCCACCTGGGGCATCTTCCAATGATAAGAAGACTTTGAGAAGGCTTGCTGGTAGTTTCTTTCTGAACACTGATGGGTCTTTATACAAAAGGAACTTTGATATGGTACTCCTCAGATGTGTTGATAAGACAGAAGCAGACTTGTTGATGCATGAAGTGCACGAAGGATCCTTTGGTACCCATGCTGGAGGGCATGCCATGGCTAAGAAACTGTTAAGATCAGGGTATTATTGGATCACGATGGATGCTGACTGTTGTGCCTATGCCAGGAAGTGCCACAAATGCCAGATTTATGCAGATAAGGTGCATGTGCCTCCCAATCCTTTGAACATCATGTCTTCACCATGGCCCTTTGCCATGTGGGGCATTGATATGATTGGCAAGATTGAGCCAACTGCTTCGAACGGCCACAGATTCATCCTGGTTGCCATTGATTATTTCACCAAGTGGGTCGAAGCAGCTTCCTATGCCAATGTTACAAGACAAGTGGTGGCCAGATTTCTGAAGAGAGATATCATCTGTCGATACGGAGTTCCCGAGCGAATCATTACTGATAATGGTTCCAATCTAAACAATAAAATGATGGCAGAGCTATGCCGGGACTTCAAGATTCAACATCACAATTCTTCTCCTTACAGGCCAAAGATGAATGGCGCTGTTGAGGCAGCAAACAAGAATATCAAGAAGATTGTGCAGAAGATGGTAGTCACTTACAAAGACTGGCACGAAATGCTACCGTTTGCCTTACATGGGTACCGCACGTCAATCAGGACATCCACTGGGGCAACACCGTATCAGCTTGTATATGGAATGGAAGCAGTCCTACCTGTCGAGGTTGAATTACCCTCTCTCCGGGTACTGATGGATGTTAAGCTGAACGAAGCAGAGTGGGTCCGGTCCCGATATGAACAACTGAGTTTGATTGAAGAGAAAAGATTGGCTGCAATCTGTCATGGGCAGCTGTATCAGAAAAGAATGAAGAAAGCCTTCGATCAGAAAGTCAGGCACCGAGAGTACCAAGTAGGAGATCTTGTGCTGAAAAGAATCCTCCCTCCTCATACAGACCACAGGGGCAAATGGACTCCAAACTATGAAGGACCATTTGTAGTAAAGAAAGTTTTCTCTGGTGGAGCACTGATGCTCAGCACCATGGATGGTGAAGATTTCCCGTCCCCTGTGAATTCAGATGCAGTTAAAAAATACTTCGCATAAAAATGACCCGCTGGACATAAAAACAGAATGTAAGTCCAGGCAAAAATAGGGCATCCCGACGAGTCAAAAACAGAATAAAAGACTCGGGCAAAAATAAGGGAAAATAAACAAAAGAAATGTACACCCGCTGAGTTGAAAAGCCGCATTGGACAATTCAGGCAAAAATGGGTATCCCGATGGATTGAAAACCCGAAAGGGCGATCCATGCAAAATAAGGGAATAAGCGAACAACTGCATTCTGAATTCGTCCGTATCGTTTACAACTTAGTAAACCTTGAAAGGATCAAGCTTCAATCAGAATCAACATCCTTCAGAAAGCAAGATGAGAAGAACGTCAAAAGTCATACGAGTCATAGTGAAGAGGAAGCTCCTTAAAGCGCCGTCAACATTGCCAGCATTTTGTTTCTCAATTTGTAACGATCTCCTCATTTCAGGGGATTTGTTTCTTTGACTATATCTCGCCAATTCAGGGCATATGAATTAATAAAATCAGATTTTCAGTCATGTTTCGCCTTGTACATTCTATTTGCAAAAAATGTCTGATGTCTTAAAAAAAAAAAAAAAAAAAAAAAAAAACTGATTGCATAAATACAGATGCTTTTCTTCTAAAAATACATGCTTGCAGGAAAAATGCTTACTCTCAGAAGTATCTAAATTCCTATGACGGAATCCAGTAAAGGGTACCTCGGGATTATCTTGTGCGTTTCTCTATCTTTTTCAGGATTGCAGGTATCCAGAATGCAACTTGGGGCATGTAAGCTTCATCCTAGCAAGCTGGCAAATCAACACTCAATTTTAGCACCCGAAGTGCCCCCTCCCCAGCTGAGTTGCCTCTCATGACTCCCCCCAGCTGAGTTGCCACTTATTACTTCTCCCCATCAGAGTTGCCAGGGCAATGCCAGAAGGCGCCCATATCCCCGACTGAGGCAAGAATCATCCTCAACGGAATTTCTAGGGGGATCTTTCAGTGATTTCTCTTTCTCCCCAGCCGAGGTGCCGTTTCATCCTCAGCCGAGTACGAAAGTCAGGGAACCATCTCCCCACAGAGCTCCAGCCTCTATTCAGAAGAGCGACGCATGAAGAAATCACAACAGAGTGAAGAAAGCTCCTTCAAACCCCAGCTGGGTCTCTCATTTATTGGAATAGGTCTATCATTGACCCATTTCCCCAGACAGATATCCTATCCCCAGCTGGGACGTCTACTTCAACAGATCGATCAAAGACCTTCGTAGTAATGGGACCCGGATCCCGGTTGGGTATCTTTGCCCAATCATAGCATTTGCATCATATTCACCCACAAAGCGTAGCATTCCGTTTTAACACGGAGCATTACGGCAAAAATCCAACACATAGCATAATCATAAGCCATGTTTTGAATCAGCACTTGTGAATAAACGACAGTTCATCAACGTACAGAAAAATCCCCACCAGAGTCCCCAGCAAAAGCAGTGGCCTCACAAATCACAAACACCAGTATATACTCTCTTTGGCACCCGTCCGTGTCATCCTTCCCCAGTAAAGTCGCCTGAACACTCTTTACGAACAAAATCACCCATATTACAGACACTTCCTGACACCCGTCCGTGTCAAATCACCAGCAGAAAACCAAAGGCATCCTCTTTGCACTCACATATACTTATAATTTCCGTGGCACTCGTCCGTGTCATATCCCCAGCGCAGTCACCTACACTTTGTATATCAGATATTTGTTCATATTATACTTTTCTCTCTTGACACTCGTTCGTGTCACTCTCCCTAGCAGATAAACACTCACCTATGCAATACTCATACTCGCTACTCATGTTACACTCATACAGATACTCGTCCGTATCTTGTATATACCATTCATATCCCCACAGATTCGACTTTGGTCCTTGTTCTTTGTTAACCCGTTGGTACTCGTCCGTACCATCATCTCTGAACATGCGTCTAGAGTTTGTTTCTACATGATACTCGTCCGTATCATAGTCTTAAGGATGCTCGTCCGCATCTTTAATCCATACACCATGTCAAACACTTTCGTCCTCTTGAATATAGATACTCGCCTGTGTTTACTTTTCCCCAGAGGAGTCCTCTCAGATTCAACACTCGTCCGTGTTCTTTGCTAACCAGTTGATACTCGTCCGTATCATCATCTCTGAACACGCGTCAGTATTTGTTTCTACCCGATACTCGTCCGTATCGTAGTCTTAAGGATGCTCGTCCGCATCTTTAATCTATACACAATACCAAACACTTATACCTTTCTTTCTTGGTTGTAAACGCTCGTCCGTGTTTACTACTCCCCAGTAGATCGCCAACAAAGCAATTTTCTTTTTATCTGACACTCGTCCTGTGTCACGATAAACCTTGAGAGCAGCCGTACCCTGCTAGGTGGTCGTCCTCCACCTCTTGATGGTCGTCCTCCATCATGCTCATCCGATGGCCGTCCCCATCGTTGATTTTAGCAGCCGTCCCCTGCTAGGTGGTCGTCCTCCACCTCTTGATGATCGTCCTTCATCAATTTTATCCAATGGCCGTCCCCATTGTTGATTTTGGTTACCTGGCATTCGTCCTATGTCATGATGAACCCTGAGAGCAGCCGTCCCCTGCTAGGTGGTCGTCCTCCACCTCTTGATGGTCGTCCTCCATCATGCTCATCCGATGGCCGTCCCCATCGTTGATATTTTCGGCAGCCGTACCCTGCCAGGTGGTCGTCCTCCACCTTTGATGGCCGTCCCCATCATGTTCCTTTTATTCCCAACAGAGCAGCCGTCCCCTGCTAGGTGATCGTCCTTCACCTTTGATGGCCGTACCCCATCATCTGTTTATTTCATTTATTCTTTAACCCGATGGCCGTCCCCGTCGTGGTCCCTTTTCCTTTTCTTTTAGCCCGATGGCCGTCCCCATCGTCGGTTACCCTGCTTTATGAACTTGATGGCCGTCCCCGTCATGCTTCATCAATCCCCAGAGAATTTTACAACTTTATCGTGATGGCCGTCCCCATCATATTTTCTTACTTTTCCCAGCTAGTCGGTCGTCCCCGTCTTGGCTTTACCTTTTATCCCCAGCATGACGGCCGTCCCCGTCATTGCTTTACTTCACACACTTTCCTCAGCATGTCGGCCGTCCCCGTCATTGCTCTTTACCCGGCAGTCGTCCTCTGCTCGACGGTCGTCCTCCGTCGCCCACACTTTACAATATACTTTAGTTTTTTTCTTTTACAATCTATATCCCTTTTCTTCTTCATTCTGTGAGTGCAAATTTTGGACTGTCTTTGGTATTCAACCACAAGTTATCTTGCTTGCCTGTTAAGCCGTCGCTTACACCCTGCACAGCTAACTCATGTTTGAATAGGGGCAGCTGTAAACACCCCAAATTTGCCCTCACCCATTCACACCATGGCTTGTGATCATTCCATATGCATAAACACAATCATACCATCTCATACCACAATTTTGAGTCCTTGCATTGGTTCTAAGTCATCTGCATCTAGGGTTTGTGATCTGAGCAATCCCAGAGCTTCTTGAGCCACTCCAAAGGCCACCAATCACTTCAAAAGGATCCATGTGTGTTCAAGTATCATATCACATCCTCTCAAAGTCAAAAATGCAAAAGAATCACAAGAACTGGGATTGGTGTGGATGCAGAGCCAAGTTTGACTGCACAGTTGACCTAAAATTAGGGTTTTGGTTTCAGAGGCCATAACTCCAAATTTTTTGGTCATTCTTGTTTCCATTGGTCTCTATATGGTATAGGGAGTATGCATATCAAGTTTCATGAAGAAATTCCATGGGGAAGTCATCTGATCAAAGGTTGACTTTTCAGACAAGTCAGTGCAAAATCAGGGCATCTGAGGCCCCCAATGACTCAACCAATGGGCATTCTTCATCATTTTGAGTGTATTTGATCTTTATTTGATCATGGAAGAGGTTTGGAGTTCACAAAATCAAGAATTTGAAGTTTTTTGCAAAGTTGACTTTTTTGGGCATAGTTGACTTTTCAAGAATATGTCATTTTATGTCACTTTTCAAGCCTTGATTCTTGATCCAAAAATGCTTCAAATGGAAAAACTTTGGTCATGAAAGTTGTAGAATACATTTTTCCCTTTTCAAAAAGTACGAGAACATGATCTAATTCATTTTGGATCAAAAGTTATGGTGTGACAAAGTTGGCAAAAATCACTAATTTTCAAGACATGCACCAATTGGAAAATTTGCAAAATCATGAACCAAGGCAATTTGTAACTTCTAGTTCACTTCAAACCAATATACAAACATCACATAAGTCCTAAAAATCAGATTTGGACCAAAAAGATCACATGTGCATGGTTTGTATAACAAGGCATTTTCATGAAGTTTCAAAAGGAAGCAAGTTGCAAAATCACTCATGACACTTCACCCACTTGTTACATTGGATGTTGAACCATGCTAGCCTCCCATACACATCATGCTGCGCCAGCCCTAGCCATTGTACCAAGCTAGAACTCAAGCCATACCTCTCTTACAAAAAAGTTGACTTTTGGCAAAAGCAAACATCCCAATCACAGCAGGCCATGTCACATCCTCTGGCCATTTGGAATTGTTTATACTATCCTTTAGCAAGCAAAACATATCAAGAGGCCAAGCTGAAACACATCACAAGACAACATTCACCAAATCACCCTCATTTGCATTTTCCTTCGAAACTGCCTCCTCCCCTCACAAACATTCAAGAAAGTCTCACCATCATCCTCACCTTGTCACACTGAACAGAAACCAACAAAGAAACAAGCCAGAAACACACAAGAACACCACTTCCCCATTTTCACTCCCAAGAGCAAAACCATTCGAATCTCTCTGCTCAACCCAAAAACATCCAAACAAGTTTCACCAATCAACTCACCTTGCTTCATGGACCAGAAACCAACCCTTGTTTTGGCCTGAGACCCTCCATATCACAAACACGATTTTCACACTCCCTTGGTCAGAGCTCCTGCAAACTCACTCAAGAGGCTGTTTAAACTCCAACTAAGCATCCAAAGCTTCAAAGGTGGATCATTGGGACCTGATTGAGCCAAAGAACCATCCAGAAAGCTCCTGAATCAAAAGCTCCATCTCAGGTGACACCATGAACTTTTTTTCCAGAACTCCTTTTTTTTGTTAGAATCTTGTTGTGTGTGTTGCACTGATCATTGGGATCTATTTACTTTTGAAAATAAGCAAGAAATGAGTATGTTATGGTGTTCTGAAAGTTTGACCTAGAATTTTCTTTGCTTCGATTCTTGTTTGTGTTTGAGTTTTAACATGATTTGATGCTGGATTCGTGTTTAGGATAGTTGGTAGATGGTTTCTGGAGAGTTAGGGCTCCTAAAATGGCCTGGGGAGGGAGATTATTTTTGGGGTGAACGGAGAAGATGACCGGAACACTGTTCCGGTCATCTGAGAGTGATTAACGGCGTAATTAGGGTTTAAGCATTAATTAGTCATTTTTGAATTTGGACCGTGAGATCTGGCGCCAAGTCAATTCCCGCCCTGGCCACTTTAAATCTCACGCGTTGGATCAGCATACTTTCACTTAATTCAGTTTAAATTCATTTTAATTTCATTTCTTTTCTTTTTATTTGCATAATTTATTAAAAATAGTAAAAAATGTCTAAAAATTATGAAATTTTTTATCCTGAATTTCATTAATTTTTATGACACAAAAATATTTTTGTTTTTATTTTTAGCATTAAAAAAGTATTTTTAAATATTTAAAAGATTATTTTTAATTGATTAATGAGAATTAATTTATTAGAAATACTTTTAGGTATTTAAAAATCACCAAAAAATTCATGAAATGTTCTAAGACATTTAGAAACATTGTCCAACCTTCAAACCAAATTTCTTTTTTGATCTTGATGCATTTTGAGAATTTTTCATTGAATTAAAATCATTTTTGTGCATTATTTTGATCCTAAGTTCAAAAAATCATTTCTGCCTATCCATGAAGAGTTGGACATTGATTCTTCTTGCATTGCATTGTGTTTAGCATGTAGTTTTTGAGATAAAATGGCCATGATTTGATCTTTCATTTTCAATTTGTTTGTTAATTTTCTTGTTTAGGAACCCTAAAACCCTAGAAAACTTAGGAAAATCATAACTTGAATTTGGTTAAGAGTTGGGACCTCTTCTTTGGGCATTGGTTTAGTATGGGATTAGGAGTCCTTTGTGTGGCATTTTCAATTTTTTTATCTTAGGGTTTGCTTCTGATTTTGATTTTTGTTTGATGTATTGTTCATAAACCCTAATTTGGGGCTTTCATATGTATCCATCTTGCATTCTCTTGCATAACATGACTTGCCATGACATTTCAAGCATCCATTTGATTCATTTGACATCATAAGACATATTGAAAGCATGTTTAATCATTGCATCATGTATTTGCCATGTTGTATGTCATATGCACCTCATAACTTTTCATGTATGTCCATGCTTCCTAACTTGCTTCATTTGCATTCATAAACTTGTATGATCATTTCCATGTGCTACCTCATGTTTGTAGCATCTCATAACATCATTAGCATCATGTAAATGCTTCTGGTTTTGTTTCTCATCATGTCATCTCATCCCATTTTGCATTGCATTGCATTTCTTTTCTAACCTTTCAGGTGGTAAGTGGCTTTGAGAAGTGAATTTGCCTTCACTTCTCATAACTCTTCTCTTCATCTCTCTTTTGCATCCATGCTGCATTTCTATATGTGTTTGAGTCTGAGTTTGCTCTTTCTTCTTCTTCTTACTTTCTTTCTTCAAGTGACTTGTCTTCTTAAATGAAGCAAGTTACTTTGCTTCTCTTTGTTCCTTTCATCTGCTTCCTGGTGGTTCCATTGAAGGTTGTTCTTGCAAACCTCACAAACCTTAGGGACAAACAAGCATGACAATGATTAGGGTTTTGATTAGTCTCCCCTCTTAGTTTTACCTTTGTGTCTCTCTTTGAGTCTTCTTTTCTCACCTCATAATCAGGGACTAAACCCTAAAGGCTTTAAGGCTTTGTGATTAAGCTTATGCCTGCATCCTTCTCTTAGGATGGAGTGTATAACTTTAATCCTAAGTGTTAAACCCTTAATGTGTTTAAATCTCTTAATCAATTCACTTAATAAGTATCAAGACATCACACTTGTAACTTGGGCCTTGCATTAGGGTTCTAATTCTTCCTTAATTGGTTAAGAAGGACTAACCCTAGTGTTAATGGACAAGTCCCCCTCAAGTTGTCTTACAAATCATAAAATCCACTTCATAATCATACCATTAAATAAAATCCACTTAATCAAGGGTTTGTTTTGTCATGAGTTTAATCCCTAATCATGGATTAAGTTGAGGAGCTTTCCTCAGCTTAAACATTCTCATCTATTATCCTTCTATTAGGATGGTGTAATGAGTCTGTTTAATCCTTGATTATGGCTTAACCTCATTACTTAACACTAAACAAAAACACCAAAAACATCTAATTAATCACAAGTAGGTTAATGATCTTAATCCTACATCAAAGGTGATTAAGTGTGAGAATCTGACTTCACACTTAAGGTATTCTCATTACCCCTAAACAGAGGGAAGATGTGATGAGTTTACTAAATCCATTGGTTTAGACTTAAGCTCATTAACTTATGACAAAATCCAAAAACAATAAAAGACTGAAAATACTCAAAAACAAACAATAATCGTCTCCTTCGGGATTCTTTTCTCATCTCATTCAATCACAAACGAGAGCTCGCTTCTTCCGTCTAATGCAAGACAGTTTGCATCTGTGCCAGACAGATCATACACTTGAGCTTAGGCAAGTAAGCAGTTCACAAGTCAATTCATCTTTCAGTCTCTTTGGGTCGAACTACGGCGTTCTGACTTCCTCATTGCACGAGAGGATACGTAGGCATAACTTAACAGTTATCGAACAAAAGTCTCTGTATATCCCCCCTCTTTCTAGCCTCATTCTTTTAGCCTCATGATCTTGAGCATATTCTCATTCCTGCACTGACACTTTCATATTTCACTTCACTTTTCCCTTGCACTGACACCTGTACATTCTCTTTCCAGCTCTTTTATACACAGATTGCACTGACACTACCCCTTTAAAACACAAATCTTTTAAGCGTGGATCCCGTCGAGTACGACGGACAATCTGGGTGCTAATACCTTCCCAGGTTGTAACCAACCCCCTTTCTCAGTCTCTCTGGTTCGCGACCGTCTTATCCATCTCTTTTCTAGGGTTATGCAGCATTACCTTTCCTCAGGGATAAAAATGCCTAGCTGGCGACTCTATTCATCTCCAGTGAGTTCACGGCTGTGTGTTCTCATTGTTCTTTTCGCCGACCGTTCGCGCTTGCACCGGGATGCAAATCTTTGGGAGCGACAATTATTACTCACAATAAGATGATTGAAACCCAGATCTCTCAGTTAGCTTTAAACCAAGCCCCTCAGACTACACCTGGAGGACAGTTCCCTGGACAACCTCAACAGAACCCGAAAGGGCAAGCAAATGCCATTACTCTACAAAGTGGGACCACTTATAAGGAACCCTTAAACCATAGATTGAGTGAGCCCTAACCTTTTGAGAGAAATAAAGAGAAGGAACCAGAGGAATTTGAAAACCAGGGAAGTCAAGAAAAAGGAGAACCTAAAAACAAAACCTATGTACCACCACCGCCATACAAACCACCAATACCATACCCGCAAAGACTAAAGCAAACCCAGATCAATAACCAGTATCAAAAATTCGTTAAGGTTATAGAAAAACTTCACGTAGAAATCCCCTTTACAGAAGCCATCACCCAAATACCTTCTTACGCAAAGTTTCTCAAAGACATACTTACAAACAAACGTAGACTTGAAGATCCGAAACTCGTGGAATGTAATTCTATTTCCGAAAATAAGTTAGCAAAGAAAGATAAAGATCCCTGAATTTTTTCCATTCCTTGTATTTTGGGGAATCATGTCATCGAAAAAGCTTTTCTAGACTTAGGAGCTAGTGTGAGCTTAATGCCTTTAGCGGTTTGTGAAAGATTAAACTTAGGAGAATTACAACCTACTAAGATGTCACTTCAATTAGCCGATAGATTCGTTAAATACCCTATAGGCATACTTGAAGACGTCCCTGTTAGGATAGGTCAGTTGTTTATTGTTGCACCCCAAAATTTGCCCTCACAATACAAGACTTTGTGTGCTAAGAAGGTTCACAAGGTTCACAAGATTCACAATACTTACAAGACCTTTCATGAGGTTCATGAAGTTTACAAGTCACTTTATGAGGTTCACAAGGTTCACAAGACCTTTCATGAGGTTCACAAGGTTCACAAGACATTTTATGATGGTTCACAAGGTTCACAAAGTTCACAAATAGTCAGAAGATTTGACAATTCCCTCAGACAATGCATCCTCCTAAGCAGTGCAACCAAAACTAGGGTTTTGACTTTAATCAGGCTAAATGGACTTCCAAGACTTCAAGTGAGCTTCATAACATCTTATATGTGTGTAAGAATCCCCATGACAAGTTTCAAGACTTTTCTCAGAGGTTTGTTCAGTCAGATGATCAGATAAGTCAAAATCAGTCAAAGCAGTTAAAAAGTCAAACAGAGGTCAACTGTGGTCAAACCAAAGTCAAACTTCATGATTTTTTTTGCCAACATCAAGTATATGAAGTAAAATTCATCATTTGATCAATGGTTGATCATGATTCATCAAGGAGATTTCAGATCATCAAGAATCAAAGGTTTCTAAATTAGGGTTTCCTTAGTAAAAGTCAACTGAACTTTGACCAGCCATAACTTTCACATGCTTCATCACCAATTTTCCATCCAAATCTCATTTTTAAGGAAATTGAATTCTCTACAACTTTGTGTCTCACAAGCCAAGCCCAAAAATGCTTCATTTGGAAGGTATGAGTTAAGATATTATAGGTCCTTTTGAAAGTCAACAACTTCAAAAGGGTATAACTTGAGAATGGTAAATGATATGGACATGAAACCAGTGGGGTTGGTTAGAGGACTCTTCAAGCTTTCCAAAATGTCCAAGAACACCCTCATAGCATTAAAATTGAAGGATGTGTGCCCTTGCAAAGTTGGGAAATTTTTGGTTGGTTTATGAAGAAAATGGAGGTTTAAAACCAATTTTTTCTAAATGGGCTTGCCATATGATGATCCAATCCATACCAATACTTCATGCACGACCCAAGTCTCTAAAAATCAGATTTTTTATCATTTTATTTTATTTATTTTGATTTAATTCATTTAAAATCATTTTAAATTAAAATAAAATAGAAGAGTCAAATATTTAAAAGAAATTGAGCTTCTAGAAAATCATGAATGCAACTTGGATTAAATTGATACAAAAATAATGATGATTGGATTGAAATAGAAAGGGTTTATGCAAGGATATTTGAATTTTAAAGCTTAATCTTTTTCAATCTTTTTTAATCAAATCTTCCACACAATGATCCACTTTTCTGACCTAAATTCATTCCATTATAAGTATACATCATAACCCAATGCACAAGGACACGAAACTCAGCCTCCAAGAGTAAGTTCATATTTTCAAAAACCTCACCAAAACTCAAATTCGGTTTCCATACTACAAGGCTTGTTAAGGTATTTTAAAGACATGAGAATGATCCTTGGACTTCACTGATCATGTACCAATGCTCATTTGCATCCAAGACACTCCATAATGCATGAACCGAACCATACATGTTCTTCATATATTTTTTTTCGATTCATCATATTTACTTGTTTATAATGAATTTTAAAGATATATTGATGTTTGTTGTTGACTATAGATGGTTTCTGGATAGTTTGGTGAAGAGTTATGGCTGAATCATGAAAATACCATACTTAGGGTTTAAAGCTTCAAATTAGGGTTCTTCGATTTACATAATATAAATGAATTTTGATGGCATAATTGAATTGTACAGGTCACAAGGAGTTTAAGGATGTCCTTAATTTGATAAAATTGTACAGGTTGTGTGTGGTTTGAAAAACGCATGAAAATTCGCAGGAACTTTCCCAATAAATTTCGCAGGAAAACCTACAAATTCAAGGAAGAAGATGAAGTTGGCTGCGCGCGTTTTTTTAAATTTGAATTGTCATGATATATTATAATGTATTTGTTTCTGTTTTGTATCACACACAAGTGTGTGTCCCAGTGGTGAAGTGTGTGCGTATGATGCTTGCAAGCCTGGGTTCGAATCCTGGCTTCTCCAATTTTTTCTTATTTTTCAGTTTAACTATTAGACTTAATATATTATGTATTATAGTTGTTATAATATCAGAAGCGCCCTCCCGGCTGGAATGGTAAGTGTGTTTGTGTGCAATGTGAAGGTCCTGGGTTCGATCCCCCCAGGCCTTTTGTTTTGTTTTCTTTTTCTTTGATTTTTCAGGATTACACAACAAAACCAATTGGACCCTTTTCCTTAGCACCAGGCGCGCGCTGGCCCAGTGGTTGGTCTTGCTAGTTGGAGTCATGAAGGCAGAGGGGCTGGGTTCAATTCCCAGCCAAGGTAAGTTCTTTTTTTTTCATTTTTCTCTATTATTTGTTTTATTTGCTTATAATTAATATTAATAAAAATTATAATCCTAATTTAATAAATCCTAATATATTTCTATAAACCAAGATTAACCCTAAAAAATATTTTCTAAAACTAGTTTTTTTTATTTTAATATGTGTATATTTTATTTAATGATTAAATTAGTATTATGTATTAAATTAAAATTCTAATATTTTTGTATCTAAAACCCTAATAATTTTCAAACCCTAATTTTCATTTTTTACTTAAAATCTAATTCTTAATTTCTTACTTGTGGATTTTAATCATGTACATTTTAATATTTGTTTATAATTTTAATTTTGTATATAAATAATTTTTTTAATATATGTTTAGAAATAATTAAATTTTGTAATTATAATTTTCATAATATGTTTATAATTAATTTAGCTTTTATAAGTTACATATAATTTAAAACTTTATAATAATTAATATAATTGTTCATATTTTCTTAATTAATCTTAAATCATTGTTTATATAAAAATTTGATCTTTTAATTATTTTAATATTTTTGTTTATATTATCTATTATGTTTATTTTCTTATTTATTTATTACTAACCCCATTGTGATTTATTATTATTATTATTATTTCACTAACCCAATTAATATTATTATTTATTTTTGCTTATTATATTTAATTTGCTTTAATTATTATGTAATTGCTTCTTGGATGTAATATTTAGTAATAATGTTATTATTTATATTTATGCTATGGTTAGTAAATAGGGAGTGCAAAAACATGTTTGTATTTAAAATTAATTTAGCTCATTTAATTTAAAAGATAAATATTAAAATAGTACACTCACACACGTAAGTCGATCTTTGATCGCCATCTCACTTCCTTAGGGATACCTCTCATGTTGCCTAATCAAAAGGTCAAGTAGGGTGTATAAAAGCAAAGTCCCTCAAATCCACATCATCTAGTCCCTTTACAAATAAAAGATCAAGTCCCTTTCGAATGTTGCCTTCGTAATGATCTTGTCCCTTTCGAATAAAGGTGATAGTCCCTTCGAATTGCTTATACACCCCACAGTTGCCTAAATAACAGATGTCCCTTCACTTGTCCCTTACATCCAAGGTAATGACTACATATTCCTTAATAATAGGGATAGTCTTACCATTTAAAGGATTCAAGAACAGAAAAGACTTAAACTTAGGGTAGGTTCCTCTTAGATACTTGCTCACTCTTTAAAACATTTCAAACACTTCATACTTCAAACAATTTTCAAAACAAAGGTTTTTTACGCATCCGTACATGGATCATTATCAAACTCTTGAGAAAATTTCTATTCACACACTTCACATTTCAAAAACATTTTAAAGTGAGCTAAGTAACTAAGAGCCCATGGATAACCATGGATGTAAAGGGTGCTAACACCTTCCCTTTACATAACCTACCCCCCGGACCCAAAAATCTTTTAAAAGGTCTTTCCTGTTCTTTTATGCCTTTCCTTTGGATAAAATAAAAGTCGGTGGCGACTCTTGCTATCCGCAACATAACTAAAAGTCAGTTCTCCCACCGTGTTACAGAACTGGCGACTCTGCTGGGGATTTAAATTAAAGAGGGGTACCCTTAGGAATTAGATCACTTTAAAATTGTTTGCCTTGTTTGCTTTATACTTACTTGTTGGGCTCTTATGTGTGAAAGATCCTAACCCGGATCTAGTGTACCTTAGGTAAATGGCAATAGACCAAGGAAACTGTACGGCGTATACCGATATGGTTGATCTGGTGGCCATAGTTAGTGTGACTTCTTGGTTGGTGCTTATGTTCCTTAAGTCAAGTTGAGGATAATATGAGGCTGCCATATGTTGTCAATGCACTAACTAACTTTTAGAACCCTAGTCATCCCATCTTGGCCTTTAGAAAAGTAGTGAGATAACCGGCTTTGGTGCAGACTGAAGTTGGTTGATACTCGATACTACGCTCATTGAGATTCTAAACTTGGAGGGTTTTGGTTGGCAAGTAAGTTGCCTACTGAACAACCACCCTTGTGAAGGATCAATGATATTGAGATCCCTTAGAACCTGGTTACTTTTTTAGGACAGGATGAACCAACTAACTTCAGGGGAGGGTACTTACCTTTGAACTTCATGCAAGCCTTTAAACCTAGGGCTATTGTGTGACTTGTTTGTGTGTGCCACATGTTTGTGATTGAGCATAACATCATGACATCATCATGCATCATAAGCATAGCATTTTCACTAACCATTTCAAGGACCAAAGGATTTATCTTTGTTCTTTGTTGCAGGTCATGGCTTCTGCTCGTAGAAACACCATCAGGATCAACTTTGTGGGCATACCTGCTAAGCTTAAAGAGTTGGTTTCTCAAGTGTCTGATCATTCCCAGTTTATCAAGAGACATGGTCACCTACTGGATCTAGTCACTTCAGGGTTCAATGAAGACATTATGAGTGTCCTGTTTCAGTTCTTTGATCCTAAGCACCATTGCTTCACATTCCCCGACTACCAGCTGGTTCCTACCATGGAAGAATTCTCCAAACTTCTGGGCATACCTGTTCTTGATCAGAAACCATTCTCAGGCTTGGAAAAAGAGCCTAAACCTGAGGTTATTGCTGCAGCTCTACATCTGAAGAAGTCTGACATTATTCTAGAAACGAGAAGCGGAGTTAAGGGTATTCTTGCCAAGGTGTTGATAGAGAAGGCTCAAGTGTTCTTGAAGGCTATGAGTCATGATGCTTTTGAGGAGATCTTAGCCTTGTTGATTTATGGCTTAGTATTGTTCCCCAATCCAGATCAGTTCATAGACGTTCATGCCATCAATATATTCCTGAGTCACAATCCAGTGCCTACATTGCTTGGAGACATTCTACATTCTCTTCACACCCGTACTACAAGGGCAAGAGGAACTTTGATGTGCTGCATACCTTTGCTTTCTAGGTGGTTTATTTCTCACCTTCCTCGATCAGTGATGAAGAATGAACAAGGGTTCAGGTGGTCCAAGAGGATTATGTCACTATCTCATTCAGATATCCATTGGTGCTCCAGATCTATGGAGAATGTCACTATCATTGACCGTTGTGGGGAGTTTCCTAATGTGCCACTTCTAGGCATAAGAGGAGGCATTACTTACAACCCTTCTTTAGCTCTACGTCAGTTTGGTTACGCTCGGAGTGATGGTCCACATGACATGTTAATTCAGGGTATTGTGTTTGACTACGACAACGATCTTCAAGGTTACCGTCAGAGATTCATACGAGCATGGGGAAAAGTAAACAAGGTTGACAGCAAGACTCTGGAGCCTAAGTACACTATTCCTACGGAGGCTTATCTCAGATGGGTGCGATCTCGTGCTCAGACTCTCATGATGCCATATCCTGCTATCCTGCCAGTTACCATGGAACCTGTTGCTGAAGGAGATACTTCTTATACCATCCTTCACCCAGACATGCCTACTGACATGGAAGACTTACAGAGATCCTGGATCCAGTTGAAGGAGCAAAGGGATACATTCGAGGCTCATTACAAAGCAAGCCAAGAAAGAATCCTAGAACTAACAAAGCAACTTCACGAGGAACAGAATCTCAACTCATACCTCAACACAAAGAGGAAGCGTCCATGGGAGACTTAAAACCCCATCTCTTGTATTTATTTCATTTCATTTTCTGTAAGCCCAAGAGGCAAAACAAATTTATTACTAATAAAAGTTTACCTTCTTGTTTGTTTAAGCAAATTTAAATCCTGCGGTCCTTGAAAACATTGCATATGCATTCACATATCATCTCATTGCATCACAGGTTTATAATTGTGCACAGGTTTCTTATCTTCTCGCTGTTTATTTCAGCAATGGCTCTTGAACAAACAGTTAAGGATCTCCAGGCACAAAATGCACAGTTCCAAGAGCTGATCCTGAACTTGTCCAAGGGGCAGGATGAATTGAAGACACTGCTGGCCAAGAAGACTAAGAAGACTAGAAGGTCAGGTGGCCTGATCAACATGGGAAGAAGGTTCAAAGGTCTTGCCAGGACCAAAGAACCAGTTGAAGATTATGAGTCTGAAGAGTCTGAAAAAGAGGGAGGCAGTCTTCATAATACAATGGGGGACTCTGATTCTGAGGCTAACTACTATCATGAGCCTAATGAGGATAAGTTCAAGATGCTGGTGGATAGAATGGATGCTATGGAGTTGCAGAAGTCTTCTGGGCTGGATTTTGAAGATTTGAGTCTGATATCTGGGGTAGTCATACCCATTGGTTTCAAGGTTCCTACTTTTGTTGTTTATGATGGGGTCTCTTGTCCCAAGCTGCATCTGAGGTCTTATGTCAGGAGAATCCAACCTCATACTGCTGATAAAAAGTTGTGGATCCATTTCTTCCAAGAGAGCTTAGTTGGAGCTCAATTGGAGTGGTACTATCAGTTGGAGAGTGTCAACATCCGGGATTGGAATGATCTTGCTGAAGCCTTCTATAAGCAGTATCAATACAATGCTGATTTAGCTCCCACTCACATGCAGTTGCAAAGCATGTCTATGGGTGCTAAAGAAAGTTTCAAGGAATATGCTCAGAAGTGGAGAGATTTAGCTGGAAGAGTGCAACCACCTCTAACTGACAGGGAGTTGGTTGATATGTTCATGTGTACGTTGAATGGTCCTTTTTACAGTCATCTCATTGGAAGCTCATCATCTGGCTTCACTGAGTTGATAATGACAGGAGAGCGTGTAGAAAGTGGTATCAAGAGTGGCAAGATTCAAGTGGGTGCTTCTTCATCAGGTGCTGCAAAGAAGCCTCCCAGTGGGAAGAAAGAGTCCAATGTTGTTTATGGTTAACCTGATCGTAATAGAAGGCATCAGTCTGTGAGTGCAGTTCATATCTCCAATCCAACTCCTACAACACCAGAGCAGCCACAGGGCAACCAACAGAGGGCTAGAAGGCAGTTCACTAAGATCAACATGTCAATGGCCCAAGCATTGCAACACTTGTTGAAAGTTGAACTTATCACTCTGAATGATGCTCCTCAGAATCCTAATGTTACCTCTCCCAGGTACAATCCTAATGCACGATGTGCATATCATTCAAATTGTCAGGGACATGATACCAATAGTTGTTGGGTATTGAAGAAAAAAATTCAAGATATGATTGAGGCTGGAGAGATTGAGTTTGACCCTCCGGGTACTCCAAATGTGATTACTGCTCCCATGCCAAATCATGAGAAGACTGTCAATGCAATTGATGAAGATTTACATGTTTATTCAGTTGCAGAGTTGACCACACCATTGTCTGTTATCAAGAAGAAGCTAGTACAAGCTGGGTTCTTTCCAGGTTGTCGTGAAGATTGTTTGTATTGTACCTATAAGCCGGATAGTTGCTGGAGTTTGAGAGATAGAATTCAACGTCTCATGGATAAATATACCATAGTGTTTGAGAGGACTCCATCGTCTGTAGAGAGTATGGTGGATCATATTACTAAAGGTAGGAAGACTGAAGAGGTTGATATGGTTGATAGAGTACCGGTAAGGATCACTTCCAAGGGACCTGTTAAAATCACTCATAAGGGTCCAATTAAGATTACTGATGAAGGCCCTGTGAAGATTGTTGCTGAAGCTAGAGTGGCTCCTATGGTCATTACCACTCCTGGTCCTATTCCGTATACGTCTGATAAAGTTGTGCCTTAGCATTATGGGTCTGATGTTTATATCCATGGTGTTAAGCAGGAACCCCTAGCTGATATGCCCGTTGATGTTGATAATATTGCTGGATCTAGTAAGATCACACGAAGTGGAAGAGTTTTCTCTCCTCCAGTTACTTCCAAGAATGCAGTTACTCCAGTTGCTACCTTCACCACTGATTATCGGGGCAAAGGTCCTGTTATTGAACCTATACCTACTGATGTGCCAGCTGCTGATGATCTTGCTAAGCAGATGGAAGAAGTATTGAAGATCATTCGTAAGAGTGATTATGACATTGTTGATCAGTTGGGGCATACTCCCTCCAAGATTTCTATGTTGTCTTTGTTGTTATGTTCTGAGGCTCATGCCAAAGCTCTGATCAAGTTTTTGAAGACTGCTCATGTACCCAATGAGATTTTTGTTGACCAGTTTGAGAATTGTGTTGCACACTTGACCTATGATAATGGGTTGGGTTTCTCTGATGCTGATTTGACTCCTGCCAAGAGGGATCATAACAGGGCTCTGCATATCTCAATTGAATGCAGGGGCACTACCCTGTCACATGTATTGATAGACAATGGTTCCTCTCTGAATGTGTTGCCCAAAGAAGTCCTGAATAAGCTGAGTCCTGAAGATGCTGTGCTGAAACCCATTAATATAGTGGTGAAGGCTTTTGATGGTTCGAGAAGAGTGGTGCATGGAGAAATTGATCTCCCAATCAAAGTTGGTTCTCAGGTTTTTAATGCTACATTTTATGTGATGGATATTCGTCCTTCGTACTCTTGTTTGCTTGGTCGTCCCTGGATCCATGGGGCAGGTGCTGTAACCTCTACATTACATCAGAAGCTGAGATATCCGGTGGAAGGAAAAGTTGTTACTGTCTACGGAGAGGAATGATATGTGGTTAGCCATGTGAACACCTTTAAGTATCTTGAAGTGGAGGGTGAATATGTTGAAACTCCGTGCCAGACATTTGAAGTGGTTCCTTGGATTGTTAATGATTATGAAGCTCCTCCTGTTGTCAAGAAAGTTCCTATGGTCACCAGAGTACCTCCTACAATGGCCTCCCTTAAAGATGCTAGAGCTGTGGTGGATGAAGGTGGTTGTACTATTTGGGGTCAGCTTCCTGATATTCCGTACAAGTCTGACAAATTTGGTTTGGGTTTCACTGCAGAGTCCCAGAAGGCTGTTCGTCGTGCTCGTGCTGTTCGTATCACCAATAAGGGGATTATGAAAGATCAAATTAATGCTGTGGGTGACTATGATGAAGACTATAACTTGGATGCTTGGATTTTTCCTACTGTGGGTGCTGGACTCAATAACTGGAGGGCCGAAGATGTTATTCATATCTCCTTTAGTCAGGAGTAAATACTATTACTGTGTTGTTACTTGTTAAATTTGTAATTTCTTGAACAATTAAAACTTTCAAGCCTTGTGCCTTACCCAGGGCACAATGGTGGGCTTGTTACGGGCTGTCATTTCATTTGCATACTTCATTCAATAAAAATCAGTGGACGTTTCGTTTTCGTAAATATTGTGTTCCTTGTCTTTCTTTTCTTTTATTTTTGTTTTATCAGCTATGTGTTCTTACACACACCCACATCACTAAAATACAGATCCTCATCAACTCTGGATCCTGTTGATAACAGTTCTACTATTGCCAATTATAATTTCGAGAATCCGATCTATCAAACTGAAGACGGAAATGAGGACGATTGTGAAGTACCTGTAGAGCTTGCTAGGTTGTTACAACAAGAAGAGAAAGCTATACAACCACATGAAGAGCCAGTCGAAGTTGTGAATCTGGGAACTGAAGAAAACAGGAAAGAGGTCAAGATAGGGGCTGAATTAGAGGATAGTGTCAAGAGCAGACTGATTCAGATGTTACATGATTATGTGGAGATCTTTGCTTGGTCTTATGAAGATATGCCAGGGTTGGATACAGACATTGTGGTTCACCGTTTACCAGTGAAAGAAGATTGTCGTCCAAAGAAGCAGAAGGTTCGTCGCATGCGTCCTGAAATGTCAGAGAAGATTAAGGTAGAGGTAATGAAACAGTTTGATGCAGGGTTCTTAGCTGTGACTTCTTATCCTCAATGGGTTGCAAATGTGGTGCCGGTACCTAAGAAAGATGGTAAGGTACGTATGTGTGTAGACTACAGGGATTTGAACAAGGCCAGCCCCAAAGATGACTTTCCACTTCCTCATATTGATGTTCTGGTAGACAACACTGCTCAGCATAAGGTATTCTCTTTTATGGATGGTTTTTCTGGTTACAATCAGATCAAGATGGCCCCTGAAGATATGGAGAAGACAACATTTGTTACACAGTGGGGCACTTTTTGTTATAAGGTGATGCCATTTGGTTTGAAGAATGCAGGGGCAACATATCAGCGTGCTATGGTGGCTTTGTTTCATGATATGATTCATCATGAGATAGAGGTATATGTGGATGATATGATAGCCAGGTCCCAGAATGAAGAGCAACATCTTGATCATTTGCACAAATTGTTTGAGAGGTTGAAGAAATACAAGTTGAGATTGAACCCAAACAAGTGTACTTTTGGAGTTAGATCTGGTAAGCTCCTGGGTTTCATTGTCAGTGGAAAAGGTATTGAAGTGGATCCTGCAAAAGTAAAAGCTATACGAGAGATGCCAGCTCCCCGTACTGAGAAGGAGGTTAGAGGTTTCTTGGGACGATTGAATTACATTGCAAGATTTATTTCCCAATTAACTGCCATCTGTGAGCCAATCTTCAAGTTGCTGAAGAAAGACCAGGTGATGGAATGGAATGATGAGTGCCAGACTGCCTTTGATGAAATCAAGAGATATCTGCTAGAACCTCCAATTTTGATGCCACCAGTTGATGGAAGACCCTTGATTATGTACTTAACAGTGTTAGACAACTCAATGGGGTGTGTCTTGGGGCAACATGACGAGTCTGGTCGAAAAGAGCAGGCAATATACTACCTTAGCAAAAAGTTTACCGACTGTGAAACAAGATACTCACTGCTCGAGAAAACTTGCTGCGCTTTGGCATGGGCTGCTCGCCGACTAAGACAGTATATGTTGACTCATACTACCTTATTGATTTCAAAGATGGATCCAATCAAGTATATATTTGAGAAACCTGCTCTCTCTGGAAGAATTGCAAGATGGCAAATGATCTTGACAGAATATGACATACAGTATACTACTCAGAAGGCCATTAAAGGGAGTGTTGTAGCTGATCATTTGGCTCATCAAGCAGTAGATGATTACCAGTCAATGAATTTTGAGTTCCCTGATGAAGACATTATGATTATTACCAAAGAACCTGGACAATATGACGGACCTGAACAAGGATCCCAATGGACTATGGTTTTTGATGGTGCTTCCAATGCACTTGGTAATGGTATTGGTGTTGTGATCAGTTCCCCTGAAGGTTGTCATACCCCAATCACTGCCAAACTTTGTTTCTATTGTACTAATAACATGGCTGAGTATGAGGCATGTATCCTGGGTATTAAAGTTGTTATTGATATGAAGATTCAGTTCCTTGATGTGTATGGAGATTCAGCCTTGGTAGTTAGTCAGATCAAAGGAGATTGGGATACCAAGCATGATAATCTCATTCCATACAGAGAGCATGTGTTGTCTTTGATCCCACATTTTAAAGAGATTACCTTTGGACATATTCCACGAAGAGAGAATCAGTTGGCAGATGCATTAGCCACCATGACATCTATGTTTGAGATCAGTTGGGATGATGAAGCTCCCAAGATTACCATTGATAGATTTGAGAAGCCTGCATACTGCAATGAGATTGACACTGAAGAAGCAGAGGAGAAGCCTTGGTTCTATGAAGTGAAAAGATATCTTGAAGCTCAGGAGTTCCCAGAAGGGGCATCTGTCAAAGATAGGAAGTTTCTGAGAAGGTTTTCTGCTAAGTTCTTTTTGAGTAATGGGATTTTGTACAAGCGCAATCATGATTCAACTTTGCTTCGTTGTGTGGATAAGAAAGAAGCAACTGAGATTATGGAAGATATGCATGATGGGACCTTTGGCACTCATTCTAGTGGTCATACCATGGCAAAGAAGATATTGAGAGCAGGTTACTATTGGTCTACTATGGAAGCTGATTGCTATCAACACTCCAGAACATGTCACAAGTGTCAAATTTATGGTGATAAAGTACATATACCTCCATAACCATTGAATATGTTGACTGCACCTTGGCCCTTTGCCATGTGGGGCATTGATATGATTGGTGAGATCAAGCCTACTGCTTCTAATGGGCATCGTTTCATCCTGGTTGCTATTGATTACTTCACGAAGTGGGTAGAGGCAGCTTCATTTGCATCTGTTACCAAGAATGTTGTGGCTCGATTCATTAAGAATAATCTCATATGTAGGTATGGCATCCCTGAAAGGATTATTACTGACAATGGCTCTAATCTGAACAACACTATGATTACCAATCTCTGCACGCAGTTCAAGATTAAGCATCACAACTCTTCTCCGTATCGTCCAAAGATGAATGGGGCAGTTGAAGCTGCTAATAAGAACATTAAGAAGATTATACAGAAGATGACTGTTACTTACAAGGATTGGCATGAGATGTTACCATTTTCTCTTCATGGTTATCGTACTACAATACGTACTTCAACAGGGGCAACCCCATTCTCCTTAGTCTATGGTATGGAAGTAGTTCTGCCCATTGAAATTCAGATTCCCTCCTTAAGAATTTTGAAGGATGCAGGCTTGGATGAAGATGAATGGATTCAGACTCGACTTGACCAGATAAATTTGATTGATGAGAAGAGGTTGGCAGCAGTTTGTCATGGCCAGATGTACCAGAAACGAATGATCAAAGCTTTTAACAAGAAGGTTAAGCCAAAGGTATATCAGGCTGGTGATTTGGTAATCAAGCGTATCATATTACCACAGGGTGATCCTAGAGGCAAGTGAACTCCAACATATTGTAATACCTCAAAATTTGCCCTCATATTACCCCCTTTACTGGTGTATCATTTCGCACTCATATGCATTTCTCACCAGGTCATTAACATCATAGTAGTTCATTTCATTGTTTCATAAGGCATGTGATCAGGGCTCAAGGAAATTAGGGTTTTGTACCTCATACGTATCTGGCAAGGATTGAAATAACAGAGAATATTTACTGGACTATGATTCCACTCCGAATGCAGTTGCTCAGTTGTGTCTCAATTCAGATGGGGGTTTGATTTAATTTGGATCAAATCGTTGAAAGATCATTACAATTGCAGGATTATTTTGGACCACCGGACTATCTCTTGGACAGTGCATATTCAAGGATCATGTTGTCGTGTGCGGAGATTCATCTGTTTATCGAACAGTGTTTGGTAAGAAGTTTGTTTCGAATTTTCAGTTTATCAGTGATTCATCTGGATTCGAATGGTCATGGCACATTTCAAATGATTCAGAGAGTTGTGACTAGTCCGAAAATATTCAGTGGCTCAGAAATGACTGTGTTTATAGACTTGTGGAAAGAATTCAAAATAGACCTTGGGTTGAAATAGAGATTTCATATCCATTCATTGCTTTGTTTTGTTCTTCATTTTCATAAACCATTTCCGATCATTCCACTTCACTTTAATTTTCTCAATTTCCGTTATTCTCTGTGCTTTCATTAATCCATTTTTAATTTCTTTTGTTCATCTTGCCATTTATTTTTATTCTTATTCATATCCAACCAATCATATATTCTCATAATCCATTTCTTTACTTCTAAATTATCCACTCTTCCATCTTTCTCAACCTTTCATGAAGATCCTTCAAGTGAGTAATGATAGAATGACACATAGATTCAAAGCATATTTTTATTGCAATTTTCGTGTCATTTCTCGTTCTCCTCATGGTTAGTTTCATGTACTCAAATTCAAGCTTCTCTCTCTTTGAGGGGCTTACAAAATACAAGGCGCTACTTGTTGAAGAAAATGAGAATGCTCATAACAATGGCAGCAATAAGTCCATGCCAAAGAAGGAAAACTCATTCTATTTGAAGAATGATTTATTGTCAATTAATGTTGACAAAGAGAAACTGTTTGATGGGCTTTTAGCTTCCGAATTTGATGAATCATCATGCATAAGTAGACTGCAATCTCATTTATACCGCGAAGCTTCGCCTCATAAGCCTTTTTCATATTTGGTATCGAAACTACGAAACTATGAAGAAATTCACAGAAGGTGTAGACCTAATGGTAGAGCTTACAACAAAAAGCATGGAAAAGATTCTACATTCTAAAAAAAAACATTAAGAGTGATTCGGCAATGTGCAAATATCTGTGAATGGCTTAGGGAATCAAATGGTTAGCAGGGCAGCAACAGTTCTTTATGCTCTCCTCACAAGCCGCGTGATGCTCGTAAGGTTCGAAAACGACAAACAAGGCTTATTTTGTGAATCATTTCTGAATTTAAGTTGGTTGTTACAAGAAAATTCTCCTATTTGGAATCATGTTGAAACATATCAAAGCTTGACAGAGAAGAGGAAAATCAATGAAAATAACTCTCCAACAAACTTTCATAAAAAAAAAGGGTTTACAGAATAGCAAGCCCACGGCCGAATTTTACAAGGAGAAATTTTAACTGATAAGTGAATAAAAATGACGGAAATCCCGTTGCAAAAGGTCGACTTATGTCCCTGTTTCCCTCATCCGACTTCATGTCCTAGTTGAATCTTCATCAAAGTTCAAAATTCCACAATCTTGACAAAGCGATTCGTGAACGTATCAACAAAACCTCCATCTTTGATCCATTCCTCAGAGTAGCATACCTTACTACATCAACAACGATGCAGCCTGTAAATGATACCAGATCAGATAATGTTCATATTGCGATAATTATAACTCAGGAATGAGGCATATCATCAGAAAACCGAAAAAAAAGAAAGGCATTACGAGAAGAGTTTTCATAAGAATTATAACAGGAGGTTCTAATTGAGATAACCAGTTCAAAAAAACCAAAAACAAGTCCTAACCAAATCCATAATAGAAGTGTAACTGAATTCATAACCGAATTTTTACCACCAGTTCATAACAGAATGAAAAGAGTCAGAAAAAAGCACATAATAGAGGAAAGTTAGTTCAGGATTTGATAACTGAAAACTAACTAACCTTTCTAACCGATTTATTCTAGAAGTTACCTGAGAATTCCAGAACCATCATCAAGCTTCCTCTATAAATCAGAGTCCTACAACTTCCCAAATTTTTTGGCTTCTGCTGTTTTCTCCCTAATCTCAATCTTTACCAATTCTTCCTCTATGCTCAGAATTCTCTTTCAATCTTCATGAGTTCTTCTACAATCTCCATGATTTCTTCCTCAGTTCACAGAGTGCTTATGTGATTTTTCTCAGTTTTGCCTCAATACTTCACCAACCTTCATCAACTCTTCACCATATTTTGTAATTGGCCATCATCTTCATTAACCTGTGAATTCAGAGAAGCAGGCATTCAAAACCAATTCATAGGCAAAGGCCATAATGGATCAGAATTATGCAAAAGATGAGGAAGATTGATCCGTGTAGAATTTTCTTACCTGAGGCAAATCCTCTTATCAATCTCAATCTGTGATCTCAGTTGCCAATCCTCCATCAAGATCAGTCTACGCCGCCATAACCGTGAAGTCCGCATCTACAAGAACCTGCAGCAAGTTTCACCAAATCAATACTTGCAGGATGCGTGTATCGACATCAACAATTTGTCATTCAAGACTTGTGAATTCATCATCGGAAACAATTCTCAATCACCTTCAATAACCCCTTTAACATCACCGCGAACCGCTCTCTTGATATCTCTTCGATATCTCGATCATCTTCAATAATTTGCAATAGCAACATCAGCGGTTCATAGTCCTTCAGCTCAAAGAAAAAACCGAAGACTCGACGCCCTGCAATTAGTAAAAGAATCAATTCAAAATCGCAGTGATGTCAACATTTCAGAAGTGAAATTAAAGAAGAAGAAGGAATCTGAACTCGCATCAATAAGAATCATAGCTCAACAGCAATAAAATCAGATCATACCTAAGGAGTTTCCAACGGAGATTCGCGCAAGGTAGCTTGGTAGAGTCACGGCTGATGAGGGCGATGTAGTTGGTTGTTCCTCCGCCACCGCAAGCTTGAGGCTACGACACGGAGGAGATCGTTATAGCAAGAGGTCCATTGATCGTTGTTAAGGTGATTGCGGTGACGGACGGTGAACAAGGATGCTAAGATGGAATCGCGAGAAGAGAGAACTTAAGCAAACGTCAGAGACGCGAATCAAATGAGATGTGAAGAAGCTGAGTGTTGCTGGGTGGAGTCCGATGGCGACGTCGTAGTCGGAGAAGGTTTGCGGTTGTTCTTCGATGGGTGGAGGAGAGACGGTGGGGCGTGGTTGAAGAAGACGATGGCTCGAGTGCGAAGAAAAAGAACGACGGCGTGATCCTGTGTTCCAGCTTGACCGAAGAAGAAGGAGAGAGGGGTGGGAGCGGCGAAGCTGATGAAGGGAGAAGTCTTAGGGTTTGTCTTCAGCCTTTTTCTTATTTCTATGTTTATAACGTTAATTATTATGTTATTCAATTATGTTTAATTAGGAAATTATCTTAGGTTTTAATAGGTGATTAAGTGAATTAATCCTGTTTAATTTCCCCATAAAAGAGCCGTTAGAGAATCTTAAGAAGATAAGATCAGTTTGGTTTTTGATCCCCAGCCATACCGGCGGTGACACTTGTCACCGTCCGGTAGGCTATATTACTTTCGCTACCAACACCCCCTTTCAGCCCATTATAGAAAAACAACATAACACAAAAATCATTTCTACACCTCCTTCTCATTTCTGCGTGTTGGGCCTATCCCATTTGTTATTCACACCTCCCTTTTAAGCCCAGATTAGAAAATAACTAAATAAATCTCTAAATACACCCCTGTATTATTTCTTTAGGATTTTATTTTTTTCTTAGTTAATATAGTTTAGAAATAAATCCAATAAAAATAGTAAAAAGCATTATAAAATTCCCCAAAAATTCCAGTAGCTTAATATTTCATTTTAGAAATTTGTGACAATTTTATTTTCTGAAATTTGGTTATTTTTCGATTTAATTCTGAATTTTCTTTTAATTAGTTTTCATTGAGTTTCTTTTAATTGTGTTGAATTTTGTTCATTTTATTTAGGTAACTTCCAATAAGATTTTTGGGCCATTCTTTTTTCTGTAATTAGAGGACTCATAATAGTTCTTAGGATATTTTTAGTGGATTTTTTAGGACCATTTATCTTAGGTTTTAGTGGTGTAATCCTTAGAAATTAGTGGTTAATTCTTAGCTGAAAGCAAATAATTTTTAGGCATAGAAAAAATAGGATTTTTTAGGATCCCTCTTAGTACAATGTTATAGATAGTATTAGGTCCCTATAGTCTAATTTTCATATTTTTTCCAGAAGTTTTAATATTTTTAGGATATTAGTTCTTAGGCCTAGTTATGCATAATTCCCATTAGTTTAGGCCATTAAAAAAAATAAAGTACAAAAATATAGTTTAGACTAGATTTAATCCTAGAATCTAATATAGGCTTAGGTTAGTTTAAATTGAGTTTTAGAATGAAAACATTAGGTTTGACTTTGATTTAGTACTTAGGCTTAAAGTTCCTTTAATTAGGATTAGAATAAATAAAATAGACTTTTTTTTTTTATTCATGCCTTTAATGGTTTTGTTTAGAGGTTTAGTTCTTAATTCAATTTCATTGTTCTTGCTTTATCTTGATCTTACAACTTGCATAGGTTTCCCCATTGTTCTTAGAATCAACTTAACTTCATTAGGAAGTAAGTTGAATTCTAGTAGTTTCTAGTTTCTCATTAGGAATAGAAAACTTCACAAACCATTAGGACCACTTGTAAATACACAATGAAATTAGGATTGAGTCTTAGTCCCTTAGATTTTTCCTTTTTATCAACTTGAGTCATTCTTTCTCATCTCAAAAAGAAAAGCAATAAAACATTTAATAAAAACCGAACAATCTTGTACGACACGAGACTTTGTTGCGGAGTGTTTATACGCGTCCTGTTTCGGGGCGAGGTATAAATACTCACCGTGATGGATAGGTCTTAGTACAAGACCGTTCACAAACAAATTCAAAACATTTCTCATAAAAGACAAAAACACACAACAAGCGACTATCCTGCGGGAACTTCTCTTCTCATCTCATTCATTCACAACGCGAACTCGCGACGACTTGTCACACATGCAAGACGGTAAACGCACTCGTACCAGACGAGTCTGCAACACCTGAGCATAGACATACGCAGTTCCAGCTGTAAAAAACACAAACAAATAGTTCCCGCCTAGGTTAGGCGAACTACGTCGACTCTGATCCTCATTATCCCGATGAGGTACGTAGGCAGCGGGGTAGGGCCCGTTCGAGCACATTCTTTATTTTCCCTACATTTCCCCTTTTATTCTCATTTTCTTATTTCAGTTCATTTCTCATTTTCCATTCCCTTTATTCCAGTAAGCGATTTTATTCAGCAGCAGCTATTTTCTCACCCTTTGAAACAAGCAAGCAAGCGTGGATCCCGTCGGGTACGACGGACAATCTGGGGTGCTAATACCTTCCCAGTTTGTAACCGACTCCCGAACTCAGATCTTTGGTTCGCAAGGCCTTGTCCTTTCCTTCTTCCTCAGGTTTGTGCAACATTACCTTTCCCATTCTTTCGGGATAAAAATGTCTGGCTGGCGACTCTACCTTTCCGCGCCACTTTCGCGTTTGTACTAGGATGAAAATCCCGGGAGCGACAGCTGGCGACTCTGCTGGGGACCTAACCTGATTCTTCTGGTTTCCCTTGTAGAGTCAATCCTAGCGCCTGTTTGGTTTTGTTTCTTTGGGTGTTTATATGTTTGTGTGCTTTAGTTTAGCTTTACTGTTTTCATTTACAGCTTTACTTTATCGCATTTATTTACCGCTTTCAGTATTTTATTTTCCATGCATCATATTATACTGGACTGTCTGGCTGTGCTGGTTTTCATTTTTTCTGTGGGATGGGAGTTACTGTGAGATAAGCCAACTACCCGACTTGAGTGCACCATAGGATTAGCGTGGACATGTTGTGCTCGCATGGTTACATGATGAGTGGTGATGTGTTCCACACCCAGGTTGCGACTGTCTTGGGACTATTCTGTGTGGGGGTTCTTCCCCACTTCAGGATACAACCTTGATGGTTATGTGCAGCTGGGGACCGATCATTGAGAACCTTAATGGAAACAACCCTCTCCAGTGATGACAGTGGCAGACCACATTTGTTGGCAAACCCACTCGCATCCGAGGGTCCATTGGGAACTCGCATAGGATGTCCTGGTTCTCTCATAGGAATTCAGTTAAAGCAAACTGATCGTATGACGATAGTATTGTACCCTTCGGGATGAATGTACTATTGTTTCTCGACTCAGTGCTTGAAGCTGGAAACTTGTGAGGGATGCTTGTTTCCTTGGACTCAACTGAGACCTCCCTGCGTAGTACATAATACCAAACCGATTCCCTGATTTGGTCATGAGCCATTTCTCGGAAATGGTGAACGTATTATTGCTATTCGGCTTTGAGAGTCCGTGATGTTGACCCGAGTAGCACGCCCGTGAGATTGGGAGGGGTTTACAGGTTTGCAGGAACCCTAAACTTCAACATACCCACTTTGCCAGTATTGTTCAGTGTTCTATGGTTCTTTGATTCTGAGATCTGGGATTTCTATTCAGAGAAATTGTTACTATGATTACCATTATGACCTTGATATTGTAACTCTCCACAGACACTTGGCTTATTGTTCAGCTTCAACACCATCAGTGATTGTTCAATTATGTGATCCAGTTCTACAGTTATTGGGTTCTCAGTTATGGGGTTCTGTACAGAGATGGTGCTGCTATTATGGTTCTATTCAGACAGTTGGTTCACTGCTCAACACCAACATCAGACCATTGATCACATGCCTGCTGCATACATGACATCATATCATTCCAGCATATATGTTCAGTTATTTCTGAGGATCACATATCTGAATCATGCCATTGGACTTTGTATGTGTGAAAACTCGAATCAAAGCGGATAGATTTCTCAGAAATAATTGAACATGGCATTTGCATACATCCTTGCATTCATGACAGGTGTTCAGAGACAAATTATTATCCTGACTTGATTTCTCATCAAAATGGACAACTTGAATCACATTCATCAAGGTATATATTTGAAGCAACTCCGGGCGGAGGTAATCGAAGGAAGACCCAGCTGAGGCCATTCAGGGCAGAGGTATAAGCTTTATTTCAGAACCAGAAACTGCTGAAACAAGAAGTTAACCAGATGAAGACTCAGATTATCTTGGTCATGGAAATTTTGAACAAAGCTATTTTCATCCCTATTGAGGGGAACTACGCTGCTCTGATTCTCCATTGGTCAATGGAGATACGTAGGCAGGAGATCGTGCAAGATCTTTCCGAGCAACCTTATTTATCAACTTCCTTTATCAACCTCTTCCCTCCAGATGTCGTTTGTCATCATCCAACCTCAGCTTCCCAAGAGAGTCCTAGGACCAAAGCATATGGGTAAAGGCCAGAACAACTCGAGAAGAAGTGTGATCATATTCTGATGTCGTACAGGCAACAAGTTTCCTTATTTGCTCAGATTCAAGCTGGTTGAGCTAATTGCATCAGGATCATCTCCGACAAAGCTTCCTTTGGGGTTTCAATGCCAAGTATGATTACCATTCTGGGGCACCCGGCCTTTTAATTGAAGATTGCAAGTCTTTCAGAGGCAAAGGTGAAGACAAGGTCCCGAATTTGATCGACTCAAAGGTCATCATGCCAAAAAGTCTGCTCACATATTGAAGTCTCCTCATCAAATGGGTCTCCCAATTTGCAAAGGCATCTTCAGAAGCAATAAGTCCATACGGAGTCAAGTCTCCTCAATGACGGCAATGTTCAGTTTCTTTACTGCGTTTCCATTTATAGTTTATATTGTTTGCTTAAACATTTGTATGCATGCATGAAACTTATTTGTTTTTGAATGATAACCATAATAAAATGCACATGTTTTTCTTGAAGTAATCCATTCGTATTCACTCATGATTTTGTCTATGTGCATTGCAATACCAATTGTTGTGTTTAAACTCTATCAGGGAGGATGACGAACTGAAAACGCAAAAACTCTAATTGTGTGCTTTTGAGAAAGACCCTGTTGACGATGTACAGGCATTGTTTCAAATCCTAAACACCGGAGATATAAGGGAGATAGACCCTCGCCAACCCATTTGAGCCTTGAAGTAGGAGTTTCTTTTTGCATGAAAAAACCTCGCACTTAACCCAGGGGCAGGGTAGGCGTCAGTTAGTTTGACCGAGCATTCAAATTTCAAAAAGGAGTGCAAATCTGAGGATCCATTACCTTTCGTTGTACCAAATCAAGAGGTCCAATGACCAGAAACCACAATGGTTATCCCAAGCAAGAGGTCCAGAGATCGGAAACCACAATGGTTATCCCTCATCAACCAAGAAGTGAGACAGTCACGACCCTCGCAAAGCATTCAAGACAAACAGTGTCACACGATTTGTTCAAAAAAAAAGAATTAAAAAAAAAATGAGAAAGCCCGCTAAGTCGAAACTTGAAAACAAGCGACTTAGGCAAAAATCAGGGCATCCCGCTGGACTTCACAATCAAAGATTCACAAGAATCAGTCCAGGCAAAAGTTAGGGATAAAAAAATAATGCAAAAGCGAAAGAAGAAAAGGATTACACAAGAAAGATCCTTGAACAAGAACAAAGTCGTGTGATACAGACACAAAAGGCGAAGCGGTGACTGACTCCAAATAACAATAATCTGATTGGTGTTTAAACCGTTAGCGTAATTGGTTCCTCAACCGTCACAAAACCCTTTTTGAGAAGTGAGCGCTTGTAAAAGCTAGCTGAACATAGGAATGGAGAACAACACGAAGATGGGTGGGAACAAATAAATTTCGAGCCTATATCCTTTGTTTCTATAACCGTGAACCAGGCCACGATACAACCCTCAAAAGTCCTAATTGAAACAGGGTTATTTTTGAGAGCGTACTACCACGAGACCGCGTTCCTGACTCCTATGAGTGGTATTGAAAGATCTTTGTTGGTGTTGCATGTGCATGTTTTCTATTATTCAAAAAATTAATGTCGTATCTTAACCAGTGATTCGTTCACAAAGGTTTGCGACATCTTTTTACAGTAAAACTTCAAAATTAACACGTGTGTTGCATTAGAATTTTCATTCTCAAAATAAACATTTTCTGCTTGCATACATTTGTTTGGCATCATAAAAGTTTATATATGGAATCTCAGTCCAGAAGCTTAATCTTGCCAAGTTGAGAAGTCTGAAACTTCCGAAGGACAATCTATGAAGATGTAATTTTCCAAAAAAAAAACTCCATTGAGTAGGGACTTTCCCAACAGTCGTAGCAAGAGCCAACTAATCTGGGGAAATTATGTCGAGCAATCTCTTCAAATTTTAGTCAAACTGGGGCAATCAATTCGAGATTCAAATCTCTCAAAGAGCCAACTAATCCGGGGCAATCACGTCGAGCAGTCTCTTCAAATTTCAGCCAAACTGGGGCAATCACTTCGAGATCCAATCTCTCAGAGAACAATTGGTATGGGTGTTTTCTTCAAAGCAGTCATTCAGAGGTGATCACTTCAAGACTTGTACTGGGGCAGGCCACCCCAAGAGCACTGGAAGTTACTTCCTCCTGAAGACGGTTAATCAGAAGCACCTACCCAAGGTTCAAAATACTAGGACACACTATCTCACAGTAGTATGAGGTTTTTCATGACTACTCGCGAGGCGATTTCTTTCACAGATCATACAGTCTGGGGCAGTTATTTCGAGATCCGATGAATCTCTCCAAGAGTTTGAAGACACTGAGGCATCTCGTATGTCAGTTTTCTGTAAAATCCTCTTGAGACATTATCTTTGACAAATACTAGTAGAAGGCGAGTTGAAAATTGCAAAGAACCATTGCTCACTCATGATTAGTTGGCAACCTATCAACCCAGAGTCTAAAACCAAAGCCATTGTCGGCACGTTACTTCAAGAGTTGTTTCATCAGAAGGCTTCATTGATCAAAATTACTTAGCAAGTCTCATTAGACAATTCATTCTTCAGTAGTACGGAAAATGGAAGGTTACTTCTTGAGCAGAAGGATATCATCGTCTCTCATCCCCAGCATGAGATGCCTTACATCTCTCATTCCCAACATGAGAGGATTTATCTCTTATCCCCAGCAAGTGGCAGCTTGAGCTTTTATCTTCAGCAGGAAGCTTTATCATTGATATCACCCGTCATCCCCAGCCATGTGGAAGTTGAAATTTCACCCAGCAAGGTAGCAGAGAGTGGGTGTCGTCCCCAAGCAGAAGTTTCCCTTCAGACAGGGGCAATTCTCAGCCGTATAAGGAGTGTCTTGCCTCCCCAGCAGTTGCTTCCTCAATAGTGTCATGCCTTCGGTTCTCAGCCAAGTCAGGAGGTCTTCATTTCCCCATCAGAGTTCAGGAAGAGCCCTCATCCAGTAGGGTCTTGGCTCTCCAATCTCAAAGTCCAATTTATTTTTGGCAGTGGCGGCTATTCAGAGCCAGTGAATTATTAACAGCTTTCCCCGCAGAGTTGTTTCCTCCTCATCAGGACAAGCCTGATCAATGCAGTGATCATCGTTTCTTCCCAGCCAAGCCATCTGGGATACCTGCAGTCTCCTTATCAGGAGATCTCCTTGCATTGTCATTCGCATAATCATCATCGCGTCTGCATTCTCCAAAGCGTAGCATTTCCATCGTCATGGAGCATTACGCCGTAAATCCAAACATATGCATACCAGCATGGGCCAGTTTTGAGGTATATTACATAAGACCCGTTACATCTCCAATCAGATTGAAGTATTCCCCACAGAATGCAATTTCGTTTCCCAGGGTGGTTACTTCTACCAAGTCTTGTTGTTATCCCCAATTGAGTCTTGTTTCAGTACAACAGTCTCATTTTTTTCACGTCTCCGTTTCAGTACAATGGTTGCGTCTTGGGCTCTCGTTTAAGTACAACGATCCCGTTCCTTTCGAGTCTCCATTTAAGTACAATGGTCTCGTCATTGAATCTTGTTTCAGTACAACAGTCTCATTTTTTTTGCGTCTCCGTTTCAGTACAATGGTTGCGTCTTGGGCTCTCGTTTAAGTACAACGATCCCGTTCCTTTCGAGTCTCCATTCAAGTACAATGGTCTTGTCATTGAGTCTTGTTTCAGTACAACAGTCTCATTTTTTTTGCGTCTCTGTTTCAGTACAATGGTTGCGTCTTGGGCTCTCGTTTAAGTACAACGATCCCGTTCCTTTCGAGTCTCCATTTAAGTACAATGGTCTCGTCATTGAGTCTTGTTTCAATACAACAGTCTCATTTTTTTCGCGTCTCCGTTTCAGTACAACGGTTGCGTCTTGGGTTCTCGTTCAAGTACAACGATCCCGTTCCTTTCGAGTCTCCATTTAAGTACAATGGTCTCGTCTTTGAGGTTTGTTTCAGTACAACAGTCTCATTTTTTTCGCGTCTCCGTTTAAGTACAACGGTCGCGTCTCGGGTTATCATTTAAGTACAATGATCCTGTTTTTCTTGGTTATGGATCGGTTGATACCATCTCCATGTTAGATCGGTTGATCTTATTTGAGTTATGAATCGGTAGATATCATTTCTCTTCGAGTTGTAAATCGGATGATATTACATTCTCGTTTTCTTGGTTATGGATCGGTTGATACCATCTCCATGTTAGATCGATTGATCTTATTTGAGTTATGAATCGGTTGATATCATTTCTCTTCGAGCTGTAAATCGGATGATATTACATTCTCGCTTTCTGGGGTGGATCGGTTGATACCATTTCCGTGTTAGATCGGTTGATCATATTTGAGTTATGAATCGGTTGATATCATTTCTCTTTGAGTTGTAAATCGGATGATATTACATTCTCGCTTTCCGGGGTGGATCGGTTGATACCATCTCCGTGTTAGATCGGTTGATCTTATTTGAGTCGCAAATCGGTTTATGTTGCGCTAAGTCCTGTTTCGATAACAGGCACCCTCGGTGTGGCTTTGGTTCGCTCGGCAGTCGCATTGATTGCATTGATTCTATTCCGCCTGGTTCCATTTTCGCTACCTATTCAGAGGTCAAAATCAAAAAATACATAAATAAATGGGCAGATGGCCTTTCCATTACCCTCAATGTGCAAATTTTCAGGTTTTATTCGAGTATTCAATCACTCCATACCTCAAACGTATAAAAGCCATTGCATTTATTCGTTCAGGTTCGCAGATGATTGAATAGGGGCAGCTGTAATACCTCAAAATTTGCCCTCATATTACCCCCTTTACTGGTGTATCATTTCGCACTCATATGCATTTCTCACCAGGTCATTAACATCATAGTAGTTCATTTCATTGTTTCATAAGGCATGTGATCAGGGCTCAAGGAAATTAGGGTTTTGTACCTCATACGTATCTGGCAAGGATTGAAATAACAGAGAATATTTACTGGACTATGATTCCACTCCGAATGCAGTTGCTCAGTTGTGTCTCAATTCAGATGGGGGTTTGATTTAATTTGGATCAAATCGTTGAAAGATCATTACAATTGCAGGATTATTTTGGACCACCGGACTATCTCTTGGACAGTGCATATTCAAGGATCATGTTGTCGTGTGCGGAGATTCATCTGTTTATCGAACAGTGTTTGGTAAGAAGTTTGTTTCGAATTTTCAGTTTATCAGTGATTCATCTGGATTCGAATGGTCATGGCACATTTCAAATGATTCAGAGAGTTGTGACTAGTCCGAAAATATTCAGTGACTCAGAAATGACTGTGTTTATAGACTTGTGGAAAGAATTCAAAATAGACCTTGGGTTGAAATAGAGATTTCATATCCATTCATTGCTTTGTTTTGTTCTTCATTTTCATAAACCATTTCCGATCATTCCACTTCACTTTAATTTTCTCAATTTCCGTTATTCTCTGTGCTTTCATTAATCCATTTTTAATTTCTTTTGTTCATCTTGCCATTTATTTTTATTCTTATTCATATCCAACCAATCATATATTCTCATAATCCATTTCTTTACTTCTAAATTATCCACTCTTCCATCTTTCTCAACCTTTCATGAAGATCCTTCAAGTGAGTAATGATAGAATGACACATAGATTCAAAGCATATTTTTATTGCAATTTTCGTGTCATTTCTCGTTCTCCTCATGGTTAGTTTCATGTACTCAAATTCAAGCTTCTCTCTCTTTGAGGGGCTTACAAAATACAAGGCGCTACTTGTTGAAGAAAATGAGAATGCTCATAACAATGGCAGCAATAAGTCCATGCCAAAGAAGGAAAGCTCATTCTATTTGAAGAATGATTTATTGTCAATTAATGTTGACAAAGAGAAACTGTTTGATGGGCTTTTAGCTTCCGAATTTGATGAATCATCATGCATAAGTAGACTGCAATCTCATTTATACCGCGAAGCTTCGCCTCATAAGCCTTTTTCATATTTGGTATCGAAACTACGAAACTATGAAGAAATTCACAGAAGGTGTAGACCTAATGGTAGAGCTTACAACAAAAAGCATGGAAAAGATTCTACATTCTAAAAAAAAAAACATTAAGAGTGATTCGGCAATGTGCAAATATCTGTGAATGGCTTAGGGAATCAAATGGTTAGCAGGGCAGCAACAGTTCTTTATGCTCTCCTCACAAGCCGCGTGATGCTCGTAAGGTTCGGAAACGACAAACAAGGCTTATTTTGTGAATCATTTCTGAATTTAAGTTGGTTGTTACAAGAAAATTCTCCTATTTGGAATCATGTTGAAACATATCAAAGCTTGACAGAGAAGAGGAAAATCAATGAAAATAACTCTCCAACAAACTTTCATAAAAAAAAAAGGGTTTACAGAATAGCAAGCCCACGGCCGAATTTTACAAGGAGAAATTTTAACTGATAAGTGAATAAAAATGACGGAAATCCCGTTGCAAAAGGTCGACTTATGTCCCTGTTTCCCTCATCCGACTTCATGTCCTAGCTGAATCTTCATCAAAGTTCAAAATTCCACAATCTTGACAAAGCGATTCGTGAACGTATCAACAAAACCGCCATCTTTGATCCATTCCTCAGAGTAGCATACCTTACTACATCAACAACGATGCAACCTGTAAATGATACCAGATCAGATAATGTTCATATTGCGATAATTATAACTCAGGAATGAGGCATATCATCAGAAAACCGAAAAAAAAAGAAAGGCATTACGAGAAGAGTTTTCATAAGAATTATAACAGGAGGTTCTAATTGAGATAACCAGTTCAAAAAAACCAAAAACAAGTCCTAACCAAATCCATAATAGAAGTGTAACTGAATTCATAACCGAATTTTTACCACCAGTTCATAACAGAATGAAAAGAGTCAGAAAAAAACACATAATAGAGGAAAGTTAGTTCAGGATTTGATAACTGAAAACTAACTAACCTTTCTAACCGATTTATTCTAGAAGTTACCTGAGAATTCCAGAACCATCATCAAGCTTCCTCTATAAATCAGAGTCCTACAACTTCCCAAATTTTTTGGCTTCTGCTGTTTTCTCCCTAATCTCAATCTTTACCAATTCTTCCTCTATGCTCAGAATTCTCTTTCAATCTTCATGAGTTCTTCTGCAATCTCCATGATTTCTTCCTCAGTTCACAGAGTGCTTATGTGATTTTTCTCAGTTTTGCCTCAATACTTCACCAACCTTCATCAACTCTTCACCATTTTTTGTAATTGGCCATCATCTTCATTAACCTGTGAATTCAGAGAAGCAGGCATTCAAAACCAATTCATAGGCAAAGGCCATAATGGATCAGAATTATGCAAAAGATGAGGAAGATTGATCCGTGTAGAATTTTCTTACCTGAGGCAAATCCTCTTATCAATCTCAATCTGTGATCTCAGTTGCCAATCCTCCATCAAGCTCAGTCTACGCCGCCATAACCGTGAAGTCCGCATCTACAAGAACCTGCAGCAAGTTTCACCAAATCAATACTTGCAGGATGCGTGTATCGACATCAACAATTTGTCATTCAAGACTTGTGAATTCATCATCGGAAACAATTCTCAATCACCTTCAATAACCCCTTTAACATCACCGCGAACCGCTCTCTTGATATCTCTTCGATATCTCGATCATCTTCAATAATTTGCAATAGCAACATCAGCGGTTCATAGTCCTTCAGCTCAAAGAAAAAACCGAAGACTCGACGCCCTGCAATTAGTAAAAGAATCAATTCAAAATCGCAGTGATGTCAACATTTCAGAAGTGAAATTAAAGAAGAAGAAGGAATCTGAACTCGCATCAATAAGAATCATAGCTCAACAGCAATAAAATCAGATCATACCTAAGGAGTTTCCAACGGAGATTCGCGCAAGGTAGCTTGGTAGAGTCACGGCTGATGAGGGCGATGTAGTTGGTTGTTCCTCCGCCACCGCAAGCTTGAGGCTACGACACGGAGGAGATCGTTATAGCAAGAGGTCCATTGATCGTTGTTAAGGTGATTGCGGTGACGGACGGTGAACAAGGATGCTAAGATGGAATCGCGAGAAGAGAGAACTTAAGCAAACGTCAGAGACGCGAATCAAATGAGATGTGAAGAAGCTGAGTGTTGCTGGGTGGAGTCCGATGGCGACGTCGTAGTCGGAGAAGGTTTGCGGTTGTTCTTCGATGGGTGGAGGAGAGACGGTGGGGCGTGGTTGAAGAAGACGATGGCTCGAGTGCGAAGAAAAAGAACGACGGCGTGATCCTGTGTTCCAGCTTGACCGAAGAAGAAGGAGAGAGGGGTGGGAGCGGCGAAGCTGATGAAGGGAGAAGTCTTAGGGTTTGTCTTCAGCCTTTTTCTTATTTCTATGTTTATAACGTTAATTATTATGTTATTCAATTATGTTTAATTAGGAAATTATCTTAGGTTTTAATAGGTGATTAAGTGAATTAATCCTGTTTAATTTCCCCATAAAAGAGCCGTTAGAGAATCTTAAGAAGATAAGATCAGTTTGGTTTTTGATCCCCAGCCATACCGGCGGTGACACTTGTCACCGTCCGGTAGGCTATATTACTTTCGCTACCAACACCCCCTTTCAGCCCATTATAGAAAAACAACATAACACAAAAATCATTTCTACACCTCCTTCTCATTTCTGCGTGTTGGGCCTATCCCATTTGTTATTCACACCTCCCTTTTAAGCCCAGATTAGAAAATAACTAAATAAATCTCTAAATACACCCCTGTATTATTTCTTTAGGATTTTATTTTTTTCTTAGTTAATATAGTTTAGAAATAAATCCAATAAAAATAGTAAAAAGCATTATAAAATTCCCCAAAAATTCCAGTAGCTTAATATTTCATTTTAGAAATTTGTGACAATTTTATTTTCTGAAATTTGGTTATTTTTCGATTTAATTCTGAATTTTCTTTTAATTAGTTTTCATTGAGTTTCTTTTAATTGTGTTGAATTTTGTTCATTTTATTTAGGTAACTTCCAATAAGATTTTTGGGCCATTCTTTTTTCTGTAATTAGAGGACTCATAATAGTTCTTAGGATATTTTTAGTGGATTTTTTAGGACCTTTTATCTTAGGTTTTAGTGGTGTAATCCTTAGAAATTAGTGGTTAATTCTTAGCTGAAAACAAATAATTTTTAGGCATAGAAAAAATAGGATTTTTTAGGATCTCTCTTAGTACAATGTTATAGATAGTATTAGGTCCCTATAGTCTAATTTTCATATTTTTTCCAGAAGTTTTAATATTTTTAGGATATTAGTTCTTAGGCCTAGTTATGCATAATTCCCATTAGTTTAGGCCATTAAAAAAAATAAAGTACAAAAATATAGTTTAGACTAGATTTAATCCTAGAATCTAATATAGGCTTAGGTTAGTTTAAATTGAGTTTTAGAATGAAAACATTAGGTTTGACTTTGATTTAGTACTTAGGCTTAAAGTTCCTTTAATTAGGATTAGAATAAATAAAATAGACTTTTTTTTTTATTCATGCCTTTAATGGTTTTGTTTAGAGGTTTAGTTCTTAATTCAATTTCATTGTTCTTGCTTTATCTTGATCTTACAACTTGCATAGGTTTCCCCATTGTTCTTAGAATCAACTTAACTTCATTAGGAAGTAAGTTAAATTCTAGTAGTTTCTAGTTTCTCATTAGGAATAGAAAACTTCACAAACCATTAGGACCACTTGTAAATACACAATGAAATTAGGATTGAGTCTTAGTCCCTTAGATTTTTCCTTTTTATCAACTTGAGTCATTCTTTCTCATCTCAAAAAGAAAAGCAATAAAACATTTAATAAAAACCGAACAATCTTGTACGACACGAGACTTTGTTGCGGAGTGTTTATACGCGTCCTGTTTCGGGGCGAGGTATAAATACTCACCGTGATGGATAGGTCTTAGTACAAGACCGTTCACAAACAAATTCAAAACATTTCTCATAAAAGACAAAAACACACAACAAGCGACTATCCTGCGGGAACTTCTCTTCTCATCTCATTCATTCACAACGCGAACTCGCGACGACTTGTCACACATGCAAGACGGTAAACGCACTCGTACCAGACGAGTCTGCAACACCTGAGCATAGACACACGCAGTTCCAGCTGTAAAAAACACAAACAAATAGTTCCCGCCTAGGTTAGGCGAACTACGTCGACTCTGATCCTCATTATCCCGATGAGGTACGTAGGCAGCGGGGTAGGGCCCGTTCGAGCACATTCTTTATTTTCCCTACATTTCCCCTTTTATTCTCATTTTCTTATTTCAGTTCATTTCTCATTTTCCATTCCCTTTATTCCAGTAAGCGATTTTATTCAGCAACAGCTATTTTCTCACCCTTTGAAACAAGCAAGCAAGCGTGGATCCCGTCGGGTACGACGGACAATCTGGGGTGCTAATACCTTCCCAGTTTGTAACCGACTCCCGAACTCAGATCTTTGGTTCGCAAGGCCTTGTCCTTTCCTTCTTCCTCAGGTTTGTGCAACATTACCTTTCCCATTCTTTCGGGATAAAAATGTCTGGCTGGCGACTCTACCTTTCCGCGCCACTTTCGCGTTTGTACTAGGATGAAAATCCCGGGAGCGACAGCTGGCGACTCTGCTGGGGACCTAACCTGATTCTTCTGGTTTCCCTTGTAGAGTCAATCCTAGCGCCTGTTTGGTTTTGTTTCTTTGGGTGTTTATATGTTTGTGTGCTTTAGTTTAGCTTTACTGTTTTCATTTACAGCTTTACTTTATCGCATTTATTTACCGCTTTCAGTATTTTATTTTCCATGCATCATATTATACTGGACTGTCTGGCTGTGCTGGTTTTCATTTTTTCTGTGGGATGGGAGTTACTGTGAGATAAGCCAACTACCCGACTTGAGTGCACCATAGGATTAGCGTGGACATGTTGTGCTCGCATGGTTACATGATGAGTGGTGATGTGTTCCACACCCAGGTTGCGACTGTCTTGGGACTATTCTGTGTGGGGGTTCTTCCCCACTTCAGGATACAACCTTGATGGTTATGTGCAGCTGGGGACCGATCATTGAGAACCTTAATGGAAACAACCCTCTCCAGTGATGACAGTGGCAGACCACATTTGTTGGCAAACCCACTCGCATCCGAGGGTCCATTGGGAACTCGCATAGGATGTCCTGGTTCTCTCATAGGAATTCAGTTAAAGCAAACTGATCGTATGACGATAGTATTGTACCCTTCGGGATGAATGTACTATTGTTTCTCGACTCAGTGCTTGAAGCTGGAAACTTGTGAGGGATGCTTGTTTCCTTGGACTCAACTGAGACCTCCCTGCGTAGTACATAATACCAAACCGATTCCCTGATTTGGTCATGAGCCATTTCTCGGAAATGGTGAACGTATTATTGCTATTCGGCTTTGAGAGTCCGTGATGTTGACCCGAGTAGCACGCCCGTGAGATTGGGAGGGGTTTATAGGTTTGCAGGAACCCTAAACTTCAACATACCCACTTTGCCAGTATTGTTCAGTGTTCTATGGTTCTTTGATTCTGAGATCTGGGATTTCTATTCAGAGAAATTGTTACTGTGATTACCATTATGACCTTGATATTGTAACTCTCCACAGACACTTGGCTTATTGTTCAGCTTCAACACCATCAGTGACTGTTCAATTATGTGATCCAGTTCTACAGTTATTGGGTTCTCAGTTATGGGGTTCTGTACAGAGATGGTGCTGCTATTATGGTTCTATTCAGACAGTTGGTTCACTGCTCAACACCAACATCAGACCATTGATCACATGCCTGCTGCATACATGACATCATATCATTCCAGCATATATGTTCAGTTATTTCTGAGGATCACATATCTGAATCATGCCATTGGACTTTGTATGTGTGAAAACTCGAATCAAAGCGGATAGATTTCTCAGAAATAATTGAACATGGCATTTGCATACATCCTTGCATTCATGACAGGTGTTCAGAGACATATTATTATCCTGACTTGATTTCTCATCAAAATGGACAACTTGAATCACATTCATCAAGGTATATATTTGAAGCAACTCCGGGCGGAGGTAATCGAAGGAAGACCCAGCTGAGGCCATTCAGGGCAGAGGTATAAGCTTTATTTCAGAACCAGAAACTGCTGAAACAAGAAGTTAACCAGATGAAGACTCAGATTATCTTGGTCATGGAAATTTTGAACAAAGCTATTTTCATCCCTATTGAGGGGAACTACGCTGCTCTGATTCTCCATTGGTCAATGGAGATACGTAGGCAGGAGATCGTGCAAGATCTTTCCGAGCAACCTTATTTATCAACTTCCTTTATCAACCTCTTCCCTCCAGATGTCGTTTGTCATCATCCAACCTCAGCTTCCCAAGAGAGTCCTAGGACCAAAGCATATGGGTAAAGGCCAGAACAACTCGAGAAGAAGTGTGATCATATTCTGATGTCGTACAGGCAACAAGTTTCCTTATTTGCTCAGATTCAAGCTGGTTGAGCTAATTGCATCAGGATCATCTCCGACAAAGCTTCCTTTGGGGTTTCAATGCCAAGTATGATTACCATTCTGGGGCACCCGGCCTTTTAATTGAAGATTGCAAGTCTTTCAGAGGCAAAAGTGAAGACAAGGTCCCGAATTTGATCGACTCAAAGGTCATCATGCCAAAAAGTCTGCTCACATATTGAAGTCTCCTCATCAAATGGGTCTCCCAATTTGCAAAGGCATCTTCAGAAGCAATAAGTCCATACGGAGTCAAGTCTCCTCAATGACGGCAATGTTCAGTTTCTTTACTGCGTTTCCATTTATAGTTTATATTGTTTGCTTAAACATTTGTATGCATGCATGAAACTTATTTGTTTTTGAATGATAACCATAATAAAATGCACATGTTTTTCTTGAAGTAATCCATTCGTATTCACTCATGATTTTGTCTATGTGCATTGCAATACCAATTGTTGTGTTTAAACTCTATCAGGGAGGATGACGAACTGAAAACGCAAAAACTCTAATTGTGTGCTTTTGAGAAAGACCCTGTTGACGATGTACAGGCATTGTTTCAAATCCTAAACACCGGAGATATAAGGGAGATAGACCCTCGCCAACCCATTTGAGCCTTGAAGTAGGAGTTTCTTTTTGCATGAAAAAACCTCGCACTTAACCCAGGGGCAGGGTAGGCGTCAGTTAGTTTGACCGAGCATTCAAATTTCAAAAAGGAGTGCAAATCTGAGGATCCATTACCTTTCGTTGTACCAAATCAAGAGGTCCAATGACCAGAAACCACAATGGTTATCCCAAGCAAGAGGTCCAGAGATCGGAAACCACAATGGTTATCCCTCATCAACCAAGAAGTGAGACAGTCACGACCCTCGCAAAGCATTCAAGACAAACAGTGTCACACGATTTGTTCAAAAAAAAAGAATTAAAAAAAAAATGAGAAAGCCCGCTAAGTCGAAACTTGAAAACAAGCGACTTAGGCAAAAATCAGGGCATCCCGCTGGACTTCACAATCAAAGATTCACAAGAATCAGTCCAGGCAAAAGTTAGGGATAAAAAAATAATGCAAAAGCGAAAGAAGAAAAGGATTACACAAGAAAGATCCTTGAACAAGAACAAAGTCGTGTGATACAGACACAAAAGGCGAAGCGGTGACTGACTCCAAATAACAATAATCTGATTGGTGTTTAAACCGTTAGCGTAATTGGTTCCTCAACCGTCACAAAACCCTTTTTGAGAAGTGAGCGCTTGTAAAAGCTAGCTGAACATAGGAATGGAGAACAACACGAATATGGGTGGGAACAAATAAATTTCGAGCCTATATCCTTTGTTTCTATAACCGTGAACCAGGCCACGATACAACCCTCAAAAGTCCTAATTGAAACAGGGTTATTTTTGAGAGCGTACTACCACGAGACCGCGTTCCTGACTCCTATGAGTGGTATTGAAAGATCTTTGTTGGTGTTGCATGTGCATGTTTTCTATTATTCAAAAAATTAATGTCGTATCTTAACCAGTGATTCGTTCACAAAGGTTTGCGACATCTTTTTACAGTAAAACTTCAAAATTAACACGTGTGTTGCATTAGAATTTTCATTCTCAAAATAAACATTTTCTGCTTGCATACATTTGTTTGGCATCATAAAAGTTTATATATGGAATCTCAGTCCAGAAGCTTAATCTTGCCAAGTTGAGAAGTCTGAAACTTCCGAAGGACAATCTATGAAGATGTAATTTTCCAAAAAAAAAACTCCATTGAGTAGGGACTTTCCCAACAGTCGTAGCAAGAGCCAACTAATCTGGGGAAATTATGTCGAGCAATCTCTTCAAATTTTAGTCAAACTGGGGCAATCAATTCGAGATTCAAATCTCTCAAAGAGCCAATTAATCCGGGGCAATCACGTCGAGCAGTCTCTTCAAATTTCAGCCAAACTGGGGCAATCACTTCGAGATCCAATCTCTCAGAGAACAATTGGTATGGGTGTTTTCTTCAAAGCAGTCATTCAGAGGTGATCACTTCAAGACTTGTACTGGGGCAGGCCACCCCAAGAGCACTGGAAGTTACTTCCTCCTGAAGACGGTTAATCAGAAGCACCTACCCAAGGTTCAAAATACTAGGACACACTATCTCACAGTAGTATGAGGTTTTTCATGACTACTCGCGAGGCGATTTCTTTCACAGATCATACAGTCTGGGGCAGTTATTTCGAGATCCGATGAATCTCTCCAAGAGTTTGAAGACACTGAGGCATCTCGTATGTCAGTTTTCTGTAAAATCCTCTTGAGACATTATCTTTGACAAATACTAGTAGAAGGCGAGTTGAAAATTGCAAAGAACCATTTCTCACTCATGATTAGTTGGCAACCTATCAACCCAGAGTCTAGAAGCAAAGCCATTGTCGGCACGTTACTTCAAGAGTTGTTTCATCAGAAGGCTTCATTGATCAAAATTACTTAGCAAGTCTCATTAGACAATTCATTCTTCAGTAGTACGGAAAATGGAAGGTTACTTCTTGAGCAGAAGGATATCATCGTCTCTCATCCCCAGCATGAGATGCCTTACATCTCTCATTCCCAACATGAGAGGATTTATCTCTTATCCCCAGCAAGTGGCAGCTTGAGCTTTTATCTTCAGCAGGAAGCTTTATCATTGATATCACCCGTCATCCCCAGCCATGTGGAAGTTGAAATTTCACCCAGTAAGGTAGCAGAGAGTGGGTGTCGTCCCCAAGCAGAAGTTTCCCTTCAGACAGGGGCAATTCTCAGCCGTATAAGGAGTGTCTTGCCTCCCCAGCAGTTGCTTCCTCAACAGTGTCATGCCTTCGGTTCTCAGCCAAGTCAGGAGGTCTTCATTTCCCCATCAGAGTTCAGGAAGAGCCCTCATCCAGCAGGGTATTGGCTCTCCAATCTCAAAGTCCAATTTATTTTTGGCAGTGGCGGCTATTCAGAGCCAGTGAATTATTAACAGCTTTCCCCGCAGAGTTGTTTCCTCCTCATCAGGACAAGCCTGATCAATGCAGTGATCATCGTTTCTTCCCAGCCAAGCCATCTGGGATACCTGCAGTCTCCTTATCAGGAGATCTCCTTGCATTGTCATTCGCATAATCATCATCGCGTCTGCATTCTCCAAAGCGTAGCATTTCCATCGTCATGGAGCATTACGCCGTAAATCCAAACATATGCATACCAGCATGGGCCAGTTTTGAGGTATATTACATAAGACCCGTTACATCTCCAATCAGATTGAAGTATTCCCCACAGAATGCAATTTCGTTTCCCAGGGTGGTTACTTCTACCAAGTCTTGTTGTTATCCCCAATTGAGTCTTGTTTCAGTACAACAGTCTCATTTTTTTCACGTCTCCGTTTCAGTACAATGGTTGCGTCTCGGGCTCTCGTTTAAGTACAACGATCCCGTTCCTTTCGAGTCTCCATTTAAGTACAATGGTCTCGTCATTGAGTCTTGTTTCAGTACAACAGTCTCATTTTTTTGCGTCTCCGTTTCAGTACAATGGTTGCGTCTTGGGCTCTCGTTTAAGTACAACGATCCCGTTCCTTTCGAGTCTCCATTCAAGTACAATGGTCTTGTCAATGAGTCTTGTTTCAGTACAACAGTCTCATTTTTTTTGCGTCTCTGTTTCAGTACAATGGTTGCGTCTTGGGCTCTCGTTTAAGTACAACGATCCCGTTCCTTTCGAGTCTCCATTTAAGTACAATGGTCTCGTCATTGAGTCTTGTTTCAATACAACAGTCTCATTTTTTTCGCGTCTCCGTTTCAGTACAACGGTTGCGTCTTGGGTTCTCGTTTAAGTACAACGATCCCGTTCCTTTCGAGTCTCCATTTAAGTACAATGGTCTCGTCTTTGAGGTTTGTTTCAGTACAACAGTCTCATTTTTTTCGCGTCTCCGTTTAAGTACAACGGTCGCGTCTCGGGTTATCATTTAAGTACAATGATCCTGTTTTTCTTGGTTATGGATCGGTTGATACCATCTCCATGTTAGATCGGTTGATCTTATTTGAGTTATGAATCGGTAGATATCATTTCTCTTCGAGTTGTAAATCGGATGATATTACATTCTCGTTTTCTTGGTTATGGATCGGTTGATACCATCTCCATGTTAGATCGATTGATCTTATTTGAGTTATGAATCGGTTGATATCATTTCTCTTCGAGCTGTAAATCGGATGATATTACATTCTCGCTTTCTGGGGTGGATCGGTTGATACCATTTCCGTGTTAGATCGGTTGATCATATTTGAGTTATGAATCGGTTGATATCATTTCTCTTTGAGTTGTAAATCGGATGATATTACATTCTCGCTTTCCGGGGTGGATCGGTTGATACCATCTCCGTGTTAGATCGGTTGATCTTATTTGAGTCGCAAATCGGTTTATGTTGCGCTAAGTCCTGTTTCGATAACAGGCACCCTCGGTGTGGCTTTGGTTCGCTCGGCAGTCGCATTGATTGCATTGATTCTATTCCGCCTGGTTCCATTTTCGCTACCTATTCAGAGGTCAAAATCAAAAAATACATAAATAAATGGGCAGATGGCCTTTCCATTACCCTCAATGTGCAAATTTTCAGGTTTTATTCGAGTATTCAATCACTCCATACCTCGAACGTATAAAAGCCATTGCATTTATTCGTTCAGGTTCGCAGATGATTGAATAGGGGCAGCTGTAATACCTCAAAATTTGCCCTCATATTATCCCCTTTACTGGTGTATCATTTCGCACTCATATGCATTTCTCACCAGGTCATTAACATCATAGTAGTTCATTTCATTGTTTCATAAGGCATGTGATCAGGGCTCAAGGAAATTAGGGTTTTGTACCTCATACGTATCTGGCAAGGATTGAAATAACAGAGAATATTTACTGGACTATGATTCCACTCCGAATGCAATTGCTCAGTTGTGTCTCAATTCAGATGGGGGTTTGATTTAATTTGGATCAAATCGTTGAAAGATCATTACAATTGCAGGATTATTTTGGACCACCGGACTATCTCTTGGACAGTGCATATTCAAGGATCATGTTGTCGTGTGCGGAGATTCATCTGTTTATCGAACAGTGTTTGGTAAGAAGTTTGTTTCGAATTTTCAGTTTATCAGTGATTCATCTGGATTCGAATGGTCATGGCACATTTCAAATGATTCAGAGAGTTGTGACTAGTCCGAAAATATTCAGTGGCTCAGAAATGACTGTGTTTATAGACTTGTGGAAAGAATTCAAAATAGACCTTGGGTTGAAATAGAGATTTCATATCCATTCATTGCTTTGTTTTGTTCTTCATTTTCATAAACCATTTCCGATCATTCCACTTCACTTTAATTTTCTCAATTTCCGTTATTCTCTGTGCTTTCATTAATCCATTTTTAATTTCTTTTGTTCATCTTGCCATTTATTTTTATTCTTATTCATATCCAACCAATCATATATTCTCATAATCCATTTCTTTACTTCTAAATTATCCACTCTTCCATCTTTCTCAACCTTTCATGAAGATCCTTCAAGTGAGTAATGATAGAATGACACATAGATTCAAAGCATATTTTTATTGCAATTTTCGTGTCATTTCTCGTTCTCCTCATGGTTAGTTTCATGTACTCAAATTCAAGCTTCTCTCTCTTTGAGGGGCTTACAAAATACAAGGCGCTACTTGTTGAAGAAAATGAGAATGCTCATAACAATGGCAGCAATAAGTCCATGCCAAAGAAGGAAAACTCATTCTATTTGAAGAATGATTTATTGTCAATTAATGTTGACAAAGAGAAACTGTTTGATGGGCTTTTAGCTTCCGAATTTGATGAATCATCATGCATAAGTAGACTGCAATCTCATTTATACCGCGAAGCTTCGCCTCATAAGCCTTTTTCATATTTGGTATCGAAACTATGAAACTATGAAGAAATTCACAGAAGGTGTAGACCTAATGGTAGAGCTTACAACAAAAAGCATGGAAAAGATTCTACATTCTAAAAAAAAAAAACATTAAGAGTGATTCGGCAATGTGCAAATATCTGTGAATGGCTTAGGGAATCAAATGGTTAGCAGGGCAGCAACAGTTCTTTATGCTCTCCTCACAAGCCGCGTGATGCTCGTAAGGTTCGGAAACGACAAACAAGGCTTATTTTGTGAATCATTTCTGAATTTAAGTTGGTTGTTACAAGAAAATTCTCCTATTTGGAATCATGTTGAAACATATCAAAGCTTGACAGAGAAGAGGAAAATCAATGAAAATAACTCTCCAACAAACTTTCATAAAAAAAAAAAGGGTTTACAGAATAGCAAGCCCACGGCCGAATTTTACAAGGAGAAATTTTAACTGATAAGTGAATAAAAATGACGGAAATCCCGTTGCAAAAGGTCGACTTATGTCCCTGTTTCCCTCATCCGACTTCATGTCCTAGCTGAATCTTCATCAAAGTTCAAAATTCCACAATCTTGACAAAGCGATTCGTGAACGTATCAACAAAACCGCCATCTTTGATCCATTCCTCAGAGTAGCATACCTTACTACATCAACAACGATGCAACCTGTAAATGATACCAGATCAGATAATGTTCATATTGCGATAATTATAACTCAGGAATGAGGCATATCATCAGAAAACCGAAAAAAAAAGAAAGGCATTACGAGAAGAGTTTTCATAAGAATTATAACAGGAGGTTCTAATTGAGATAACCAGTTCAAAAAAACCAAAAACAAGTCCTAACCAAATCCATAATAGAAGTGTAACTGAATTCATAACCGAATTTTTACCACCAGTTCATAACAGAATGAAAAGAGTCAGAAAAAAACACATAATAGAGGAAAGTTAGTTCAGGATTTGATAACTGAAAACTAACTAACCTTTCTAACCGATTTATTCTAGAAGTTACCTGAGAATTCCAGAACCATCATCAAGCTTCCTCTATAAATCAGAGTCCTACAACTTCCCAAATTTTTTGGCTTCTGCTGTTTTCTCCCTAATCTCAATCTTTACCAATTCTTCCTCTATGCTCAGAATTCTCTTTCAATCTTCATGAGTTCTTCTGCAATCTCCATGATTTCTTCCTCAGTTCACAGAGTGCTTATGTGATTTTTCTCAGTTTTGCCTCAATACTTCACCAACCTTCATCAACTCTTCACCATTTTTTGTAATTGGCCATCATCTTCATTAACCTGTGAATTCAGAGAAGCAGGCATTCAAAACCAATTCATAGGCAAAGGCCATAATGGATCAGAATTATGCAAAAGATGAGGAAGATTGATCCGTGTAGAATTTTCTTACCTGAGGCAAATCCTCTTATCAATCTCAATCTGTGATCTCAGTTGCCAATCCTCCATCAAGCTCAGTCTACGCCGCCATAACCGTGAAGTCCGCATCTACAAGAACCTGCAACAAGTTTCACCAAATCAATACTTGCAGGATGCGTGTATCGACATCAACAATTTGTCATTCAAGACTTGTGAATTCATCATCGGAAACAATTCTCAATCACCTTCAATAACCCCTTTAACATCACCGCGAACCGCTCTCTTGATATCTCTTCGATATCTCGATCATCTTCAATAATTTGCAATAGCAACATCAGCGGTTCATAGTCCTTCAGCTCAAAGAAAAAACCGAAGACTCGACGCCCTGCAATTAGTAAAAGAATCAATTCAAAATCGCAGTGATGTCAACATTTCAGAAGTGAAATTAAAGAAGAAGAAGGAATCTGAACTCGTATCAATAAGAATCATAGCTCAACAGCAATAAAATCAGATCATACCTAAGGAGTTTCCAACGGAGATTCGCGCAAGGTAGCTTGGTAGAGTCACGGCTGATGAGGGCGATGTAGTTGGTTGTTCCTCCGCCACCGCAAGCTTGAGGCTACGACACGGAGGAGATCGTTATAGCAAGAGGTCCATTGATCGTTGTTAAGGTGATTGCGGTGACGGACGGTGAACAAGGATGCTAAGATGGAATCGCGAGAAGAGAGAACTTAAGCAAATGTCAGAGACGCGAATCAAATGAGATGTGAAGAAGCTGAGTGTTGCTGGGTGGAGTCCGATGGCGACGTCGTAGTCGGAGAAGGTTTGCGGTTGTTCTTCGATGGGTGGAGGAGAGACGGTGGGGCGTGGTTGAAGAAGACGATGGCTCGAGTGCGAAGAAAAAGAACGACGGTGTGATCCTGTGTTCCAGCTTGACCGAAGAAGAAGGAGAGAGGGGTGGGAGCGGCGAAGCTGATGAAGGGAGAAGTCTTAGGGTTTGTCTTCAGCCTTTTTCTTATTTCTATGTTTATAACGTTAATTATTATGTTATTCAATTATGTTTAATTAGGAAATTATCTTAGGTTTTAATAGGTGATTAAGTGAATTAATCCTGTTTAATTTCCCCATAAAAGAGCCGTTAGAGAATCTTAAGAAGATAAGATCAGTTTGGTTTTTGATCCCCAGCCATACCGGCGGTGACACTTGTCACCGTCCGGTAGGCTATATTACTTTCGCTACCAACACCCCCTTTCAGCCCATTATAGAAAAACAACATAACACAAAAATCATTTCTACACCTCCTTCTCATTTCTGCGTGTTAGGCCTATCCCATTTGTTATTCACACCTCCCTTTTAAGCCCAGATTAGAAAATAACTAAATAAATCTCTAAATACACCCCTGTATTATTTCTTTAGGATTTTATTTTTTTCTTAGTTAATATAGTTTAGAAATAAATCCAATAAAAATAGTAAAAAGCATTATAAAATTCCCCAAAAATTCCAGTAGCTTAATATTTCATTTTAGAAATTTGTGACAATTTTATTTTCTGAAATTTGGTTATTTTTCGATTTAATTCTGAATTTTCTTTTAATTAGTTTTCATTGAGTTTCTTTTAATTGTGTTGAATTTTGTTCATTTTATTTAGGTAACTTCCAATAAGATTTTTGGGCCATTCTTTTTTCTGTAATTAGAGGACTCATAATAGTTCTTAGGATATTTTTAGTGGATTTTTTAGGACCTTTTATCTTAGGTTTTAGTGGTGTAATCCTTAGAAATTAGTGGTTAATTCTTAGCTGAAAACAAATAATTTTTAGGCATAGAAAAAATAGGATTTTTTAGGATCCCTCTTAGTACAATGTTATAGATAGTATTAGGTCCCTATAGTCTAATTTTCATATTTTTTCCAGAAGTTTTAATATTTTTAGGATATTAGTTCTTAGGCCTAGTTATGCATAATTCCCATTAGTTTAGGCCATTAAAAAAAATAAAGTACAAAAATATAGTTTAGACTAGATTTAATCCTAGAATCTAATATAGGCTTAGGTTAGTTTAAATTGAGTTTTAGAATGAAAACATTAGGTTTGACTTTGATTTAGTACTTAGGCTTAAAGTTCCTTTAATTAGGATTAGAATAAATAAAATAGACTTTTTTTTTTATTCATGCCTTTAATGGTTTTGTTTAGAGGTTTAGTTCTTAATTCAATTTCATTGTTCTTGCTTTATCTTGATCTTACAACTTGCATAGGTTTCCCCATTGTTCTTAGAATCAACTTAACTTCATTAGGAAGTAAGTTGAATTCTAGTAGTTTCTAGTTTCTCATTAGGAATAGAAAACTTCACAAACCATTAGGACCACTTGTAAATACACAATGAAATTAGGATTGAGTCTTAGTCCCTTAGATTTTTCCTTTTTATCAACTTGAGTCATTCTTTCTCATCTCAAAAAGAAAAGCAATAAAACATTTAATAAAAACCGAACAATCTTGTACGACACGAGACTTTGTTGCAGAGTGTTTATACGCGTCCTGTTTCGGGGCGAGGTATAAATACTCACCGTGATGGATAGGTCTTAGTACAAGACCGTTCACAAACAAATTCAAAACATTTCTCATAAAAGACAAAAACACACAACAAGCGACTATCCTGCGGGAACTTCTCTTCTCATCTCATTCATTCACAACGCGAACTCGCGACGACTTGTCACACATGCAAGACGGTAAACGCACTCGTACCAGACGAGTCTGCAACACCTGAGCATAGACATACGCAGTTCCAGCTGTAAAAAACACAAACAAATAGTTCCCGCCTAGGTTAGGCGAACTACGTCGACTCTGATCCTCATTATCCCGATGAGGTACGTAGGCAGCGGGGTAGGGCCCGTTCGAGCACATTCTTTATTTTCCCTACATTTCCCCTTTTATTCTCATTTTCTTATTTCAGTTCATTTCTCATTTTCCATTCCCTTTATTCCAGTAAGCGATTTTATTCAGCAGCAGCTATTTTCTCACCCTTTGAAACAAGCAAGCAAGCGTGGATCCCGTCGGGTACGACGGACAATCTGGGGTGCTAATACCTTCCCAGTTTGTAACCGACTCCCGAACTCAGATCTTTGGTTCGCAAGGCCTTGTCCTTTCCTTCTTCCTCAGGTTTGTGCAACATTACCTTTCCCATTCTTTCGGGATAAAAATGTCTGGCTGGCGACTCTACCTTTCCGCGCCACTTTCGCGTTTGTACTAGGATGAAAATCCCGGGAGCGACACATATGAAGGACCATTTGTGGTCAAAACAGTGTTTTCAGGAGGTGCCATGATACTTACTACTATGGATGGTGAAGACTTCCCGCAACCTATAAACGCAGACATAGTTAAAAAATACTACGCATAAAAAGAGACCCGCTAGGTTGACAGGCCTAGGCAAAAATAAGGGCATCCCGGCAAACCAAAAGGGTTTGGGCAAAAATTAGGGATATATATAAAAAGATGTACACCCGGCAAGTCGAAAACCTGAAAAAGGCGGCTTGGGCAAAAAAGGGTATCCCGGTGGATTGAAAACCTGAAAGGGCAATCCAGGCAAAAGTTAGGGATTGAAGCGTATGACTATGTCTCGTTTGGATCACCCCTGAAACTGCAACCAGTTGTGTTACTTACTCAAGTTTGAACAGATAATGCTCAATCCAATCGTTTCCATCTCAACAGCAGAAGATGAGATACTGGAAGATAATGGCAATAGTAGAATTGAAACTCAATAGGATTATTTCCCACATAGCTGATTTTCTTTGTTTTGTAAAAACTTTACGACAAATTCCTCTTACTAGGATGTCTGTCTCCTTGTATAAACTCACCCATGTATGGGTCACTCTTTGATATAAATAAAATTCCATCTTTGAATCCAGATTTACTTTTACCCTATTTACATAATCGAAACGTCCATTGGTTGTGTTTGAATGTATGTATGCTTTTGAATATGATTGATGTTTACCAGAAATGCATAAATGCTTAATATGATTGATGTTTACCAGAAATTCATGAAAATGCAGTAATAGTATTTACTAAGGACGAACGAGGGAAGGATTTCAACGAAGCTTCGCCGGTTCATCTTTACAAGACAGTTACAAATCCCCAGTAGGACAAATCCATCTTCATAAAGTCATATCTCCCCTGGAATTTATATCCATCTCTTTTATCCTCATACGGATATTCGGGAATTTACTTTCCAATAAGAGTACGACGAACGAAGACGGGAGGTTACATATACCTTACTATCCCCAGCAGACGGGAGGTTATGTATACTATATTATTAGACAAGACGAGAACGAGTTCCTCATATTCTCCAGCAACAAATCGGGATTTATTTTCCCTGGCCAGCAGTTGTTATACGAAGATATCCAGACGCTTCAGGCTGCATGATGCATACATACATCATTTACATCATAACATACATATACATAGATACATAATACATTACTTAAGTGCATCATATTATACATGCATAAACTAATATTATCATACAGAATGTTATAATCTTGTTTTTCAGATTAATTCTCCAGCAGACAGACTTCATTAACAACTTGTGACTATTGGGCCGTTGTTTATCTTCCCAAAAGTTATCACTTCCTCAGGACGTTGTTTATCCTCCTGAAAGCATATTATTACCTCAGAACGTTGTTCATCCTTCTGAAAGCATCATCACTTCCTCAGGACGTTGTTTATCCTCCTGAAAGCATATTATTACCTTGGGCCGTTGTTTATCCTCCCAAAGGTTACCTCATTACCTCAGGACGTTGTTTATCCTCCTGAAAGCATATCATGACTATTGGGTCGTTCTTTATCCTCCCAAAAGTTATACTTATACCTCAGAACGGTGTTTATCCTTCTGAAAGCATATCATTACCTCAGGACGTTGTTTATCCTCCTGAAAGCATATCATGACTATTAGGTCGTTGTTTATCCTCCCAAAAGTTATACTTATACCTCAGAGCGGTGTTTATCCTTCTGAAAGCATACCATTACCTCAGGACGTTGTTTATCCTCCTGAAAGCATATCATTTCCTCGGGACGTTGTTTATCTTCCTGAAAGCTATCACCATTACCTCAGGACGTTGTTTATCTTCCTGAAAGCTATCATTATACCTTCGTATTTTGGATTGCTTTATCCTCCAAGAAATGTACCTGAAGAACCTTTCTCCAAGTGGCATCTTTAAGCCCACTCAAGCATACTCAACTAGTCATCAGTATCACTCTACGCACCGGTGAGTGCAAATTTTTGGGCTTTTGTGTTCAATCCCCTTCAACCTTCCAAGTTACGACTGGCACATATACCAATCTAACCCCTCAGGTTTCAGAAAATTGAACAGGGGCAGCTGTTGCACCCCAAAATTTGCCCTCACAATACAAAACTTTGTGTGCTAAGAAGGTTCACAAGGTTCACAAGATTCACAATACTTACAAGACCTTTCATGAGGTTCATGAAGTTTACAAGACACTTTATGAGGTTCACAAGGTTCACAAGACCTTTCATGAGGTTCACAAGGTTCACAAGACATTTTATGATGGTTCACAAGGTTCACAAAGTTCACAAATAGTCAGAAGATTTGACAATTCCCTCAGACAATGCATCCTCCTAAGCAGTGCAACCAAAACTAGGGTTTTGACTTTAATCAGGCTAAATGGACTTCCAAGACTTCAAGTGAGCTTCATAACATCTTATATGTGTGTAAGAATCCCCATGACAAGTTTCAATACTTTTCTCAGAGGTTTGTTCAGTCAGATGATCAGATAAGTCAAAATCAGTCAAAGCAGTTAAAAAGTCAAACAGAGGTCAACTGTGGTCAAACCAAAGTCAAACTTCATGATTTTTTTGCCAACATCAAGTATATGAAGTAAAATTCATCATTTGATCAATGGTTGATCATGATTCATCAAGGATATTTTAGATCATCAAGAATCAAAGGTTTCTAAATTAGGGTTTCCTCAGTAAAAGTCAACTGAACTTTGACCAGCCATAACTTTCACATGCTTCATCACCAATTTTTCATACAAATCTCATTTTGAAGGAAATTGAATTCTCTACAACTTTGTGTCTCACAAGCCAAGCCCAAAAATGCTTCATTTGGAAGGTATGAGTTAAGACATTATAGGTCCTTTTGAAAGTCAACAAAAAGTCAACAACTTCAAAAGGGCATAACTTGAGAATGGTAAATGATATGGACATGAAACCAGTGGGGTTGGTTAGAGGACTCTTCAAGCTTTCCAAAATGTCCAAGAACACCCTCATAGCATTAAAATTGAAGGATGTGTGCCCTTGCAAAGTTGGGAAATTTTTGGTTGGTTTATGAAGAAAATGGAGGTTTAAAACCAATTTTTTCTAAATGGGCTTGCCATATGATGATCCAATCCATACCAATACTTCATGCACGACCCAAGTCTCTAAAAATCAGATTTTTTATCATTTTATTTTATTTATTTTGATTTAATTCATTTAAAATCATTTTAAATTAAAATAAAATAGAAAAGTCAAATATTTAAAAGAGATTGAGCTTCTAGAAAATCATGAATGCAACTTGGATTAAATTGATACAAAAATAATGATGATTGGATTGAAATAGAAAGGGTTTATGCAAGGATATTTGAATTTTAAAGCTTAATCTTTTTCAATCTTTTTTAATCAAATCTTCCACACAATGATCCACTTTTCTGACCTAAATTCATTCCATTATAAGTATACATCATAACCCAATGCACAAGGACACGAAATTCAGCCTCCAAGAGTAAGTTCATATTTTCAAAAACCTCACCAAAACTCAAATTCGGTTTCCATACTACAAGGCTTGTTAAGGTATTTTAAAGACATGAGAATGATCCTTGGACTTCACTGATCATGTACCAATGCTCATTTGCATCCAAGACACTCCATAATGCATGAACCGAACCATACATGTTCTTCATATATTTTTTTTCGATTCATCATATTTACTTGTTTATAATGAATTTTAAAGATATATTGATGTTTGTTGTTGACTATAGATGGTTTCTGGATAGTTTGGTGAAAAGTTATGGCCGAATCATGAAAATACCATACTTAGGGTTTAAAGCTTCAAATTAGGGTTCTTCGATTTACATAATATAAATGCATTTTGATGGCATAATTGAATTGTACAGGTCACAAGGAGTTTAAGGATGTCCTTAATTTGATAAAATTGTACAGGTTGTGTGTGGTTTGAAAAACGCAGGTTTAAAACGCATGAAAATTCGCAGGAACTTTCCTAATAAATTTCGCAGGAAAACCTACAAATTCAAGGAAGAAGATGAAGTTGGCTGCGCGCGTTTTTTTAAATTTGAATTGTCATGATATATTATAATGTATTTGTTTCTGTTTTGTATCACACACAAGTGTGTGTCCCAGTGGTGAAGTGTGTGCGTATGATGCTTGCAAGCCTGGATTCGAATCCTGGCTTCTCCAATTTTTTCTTATTTTTCAGTTTAACTATTAGACTTAATATATTATGTATTATAGTTGTTATAATATCAGAAGCGCCCTCCCGGCTGGAATGGTAAGTGTGTTTGTGTGCAATGTGAAGGTCCTGGGTTCGATCCCCCCAGGCCTTTTGTTTTGTTTTCTTTTTCTTTGATTTTTCAGGATTACACAACAAAACCAATTGGACCCTTTTCCTTAGCACCAGGCGCGCGCTGGCCCAGTGGTTGGTCTTGCTGGTTGGAGTCATGAAAGCAGAGGGGCTGGGTTCAATTCCCAGCCAAGGTAAGTTCTTTTTTTTTCATTTTTCTCTATTATTTGTTTTATTTGTTTATAATTAATATTAATAAAAATTATAATCCTAATTTAATAAATCCTAATATATTTCTATAAACCAGGATTAACCCTAAAAAATAGGGAGTGCAAAAACATGTTTGTATTTAAAATTAATTTAGCTCATTTAATTTAAAAGATAAATATTAAAATTGTACACTCACACACGTAAGTCGATCTTTGATCGCCATCTCACTTCCTTAGGGATACCTCTCATGTTGCCAAATCAAATGGTCAAGTAGGGTGTATAAAAGCAAAGTCCCTCAAATCCACATCATCTAGTCCCTTTACAAATAAAAGATCAAGTCCCTTTCAAATGTTGCCTTCGTAATGATCTTGTCCCTTTCGAATAAAGATGATAGTCCCTTCGAATTGCTTATACACCCCATAGTTGCCTAAATAACAGATGTCCCTTCACTTGTCCCTTACATCCAAGGTAATGACTACCTATTCCTTAATAATATGGATAGTCTTACCATTTAAAGGATTCAAGAACAGAAAAGACTTAAACTTAGGGTAGGTTCCTCTTAGATACTTGCTCACTCTTTAAAACATTTCAAACACTTCATACTTCAAACAATTTTCAAAACAAAGGTTTTTTACGCATCCGTACATGGATCATTATCGAACTCTTAAGAAAATTTCTATTCACACACTTCACATTTCAAAAACATTTTAAAGTGAGCTAAGTAACTAAGAGCCCATGGATAACCATAGATGTAAAGGGTGCTAACACCTTCCCTTTACATAACCTACCCCCCGGACCCAAAAATCTTTTAAAAGGTCTTTCCTGTTCTTTTATGCCTTTCCTTTGGATAAAATAAAAGTCGGTGGAGACTCTTGCTATCCGCAACATAACTAAAAGTCAGTTCTCCCACCGTGTTACATTTATACCTATTGATTTTGTTGTCATGGACATTAAAGAAGATGACGACATACCAATCCTCCTAGGTAGACCGTTCTTATCAACCGCTGGAGCCATAATAGATGTTAAAAAAGGGAAACTAACCTTTGAGGTAGGTAACAAGAAGATAGAATTTGTACTCTCGAAATTTCTTATGGCACCTGTAATAGGAGATGTTTGTTATGCCTTAGATATCATTGATGAATGCATTAGGGAATTAGAACAGGAAGAAGAAACTGAATCAATAAAATTGCCATCAACTCTTATTTGGGAAGATGATAGTTATAAAAAAACCTACGTTGATGATAACCTTCACGAATGTTTATCTCTTACACCAGATCATATGCCTTGCCCTGTGAAACCAATCGTAAAACTTAAGGAACTGCCTAAAAACCTAAGATATGAGTTTCTTGATGAAGAAATGGACCGTCTAGTTATAGTCAGTGCTACCTTGAACCAAGAGGAAACAAACCAATTGTTAGATGTTTTACGAAGGTACCCCTCAGCCTTAGGATATAAGATCTCCGATCTAAAAGGAATAAGCCCATCCGTATGCATGCATCGGATTTTGCTCAAAGAAGATTAAAAACCCTCCAGAGAACACCAAAGAAGAATAAATCCTATGATGAGTGAAATAGTTAAGACTGAAGTTCTTAAGTTAGTGGAGGCAGGTATAATATATCAGATCTCAGACAGTAAATAGGTAAGTCATGTGTATGCAGTACCTAAATAAGGAGGCATCATTTTCGTGCGAAAAGAGAAAGGCGAACCAGTAGCAAAAAGAACTGATGAAGGATGGCGTATGTGCATAGACTATAGAAAATTAAATAAAGCAACTAGGAAGGACCATTTCCCTTTATCGTTTATAGATTAAATGTTGGAGCGCCTAGCCAGACACTCTTACTTTTGTTATCTAGATGGATATTCAAGATTCTTCCAAATACCTATTCACCCTGAAGATCAAGAAAAAACTACCTTTACATGACATGTTGGAACTTTTGCCTATAGACGAATGCCTTTTGGACTCTGTAATTCCCCAGCCACTTTCCAACGCTGCATGATGTCTATGTTTGCAGACTATCTAGATGGAATCATGGAAGTATTTATGGACGATTTCTCAGTTTGTGGATTTGATTTCAAAAATTGTCTCATCAACCTTGAGAAAATCCTGGAAAGATGTGTGGAGGTAAACTTTGTGCTGAATTGGGAAAAATGACATTTCATGGTTACCGAAGGGATTATTTTAGGACATATAGTCTCCGAAAAAGGCATAGAGGTAGACAAAGCTAAAATAGAAGTCATAGAGAATCTAAAATCGCCGAAGACTATCAGGGAAATAAGAAGTTTTCTTGGACATGTCAGATTCTACCGACGTTTTATCAACGACTTCTCCAAAATAACAAAGCCCTTAACTGGCCTTTTAATGAAAGATGTTAAATTCATCTTCGATGAAAAATGTACTGAAGCGTTTAACCTCTTGAAACAAGCTCTGATTTCAGCACCTATAATGAAACCCCCTGATTGGTCAGAACCGTTTGAGATAATGTGTGACGCTAGTGACTATGCTGTTGGAGTCGTTCTAGGTCAGAGAAAAGATAAAAAGTTGCACGTAATTTATTATTCCAGTAGTACCCTAGACGCTGCCCAGCTGTCGCTCCCACCAAATGACACCTGGTCAGAAGGGGTACAGATGCGAACGGTCGGCGAAGGAGAGAACATGAAGATGAACTGAAAAGAGTCGCCAGCTAGGCATTTTTATCCCAGAGGAAAGGTAATGCTGCATAAACCTAGAAAAAGATGGATAAGACAGTCGCGAACCAGAGAAACTGAGAAAGGGGGTTGGTTACAACCTGGGAAGGTATTAGCACCTAGATTGTCCGTCGTACTCGACGGGATCCACGCTTGAAAGTTTGTGTTTAAAGGGGTAGTCTCAGTGCTATTATGTGTGCAAAAGTTGGAAAAGAATGCAAGTGTCAGTGTAAAAGAAGTGTGAAGTGAATAAAAGGAGTGTCAGTGTAAGAAAAGAGTGCAATGCTCAAGACAATGAGGCTTAAAGAATAATGCTGGAAGAAGGGGAATATACAGAGACTTTTGTTCGATAACAGTTAAGTTATGCCTACGTATCCTCTCGTTCAATGAGGAAGTCAGAACACCGTAGTTCGACTCAAAGAGATTGAAAGAAAATTAACTTGTGAACTGCTTGCTTGTCTATGCTCAAGTGTATGACCTGTCTGGCTCAGGTGCAATCTGTCTTGCATTAGACGGAAGAAGCGAGTTCTTGATTATGCGTGAACGAGGTGAGAAAAGAATCCCGGAGGAGACGATTATTGTTTGTTTTGAGTTTTCAATCTGTTATTGCTTTTGGAGTTTGTCATAAGAAAATGAGCTTAAGCCTAAACCAAGGGTTAGTAAACTCATCACATCCTCCCTCTGATTAGGGGTAATGAGAATACCTTATGTATGAAGTAAGCACCTCACACTTAATCACCATGATGTAGGATTAAGATCATTAACCTACTTGCAATTATTTAGATGTTTTTGGAGTTTTTGTTTAGTGTTAAGTAATGAGTTTAAGCCATAATCAAGGATTTAATGGATCCATTACACCATCCTAATAGAAGGATAATAGATGAGAACATTTAAGCTGAGGAAGATACCTCAACTTAATCCATGATTAGGGATTAACCTCATGACAAAACAAAACCTTTATTAAAGTGGATTTTAGTTAATGGTAAGATTAAGAAGTGGATTTTATGGTTTGTAAGACAACTTGAGGGGTACTTGTCCATTAACACTAGGGTTAGTCCTTCTTAACCAATTAAGGAAGAATTAGAACCCTAATGCAAGGCCCAAGTTACAAGCTTATTGTCTTAGTGATTATTAAATGGATTGATTAAGAGATGTAAACACATTAAGGGTTTAACACTTAGGATTAAAAATATACACTCCATCCTAAGAGAAGGATGCAGGCATAATCTTAATCACAAAGCCTTAAAACCTTGAGGGTTTAGTCCCTGATTATGAGATGAGAAGAGAAGACACAAAAGATGACACAAAGGTAAAACTAATGGGAGACTAATCAAACCCTAATTGTTATCATGCTTGGGTATTCCTAGGGTTTATGAGGCTTGCAAGAGATCTTCAAGAAAAGCCACCAAGGAAGAAGCAAATGAAAGGAGGAGAAGCATAAGAAACAAGTCAACTTACTTCAATTAAGAAGATAAGTTGCTTAAAGAAAGAAGGTGAAGAAGGAACATGAATGAGAAAGCTCACTCTAAGACAAATACAAAATGCAGCAAGGATGCATAAGAGAGATGAGAAGGGATTTTGAGAAGTGAAGGCAAATTCACTTCTCAAAGTACTTACCACCTGAAAAGTTAGTAAAAGGAAATGAAATGAAATGAAATGAATGCAAGGATGCAAACCAAAACCAGAAGAACATTTATGATGTAAATGATGCTAAGAGATGATGCAAATGTATGTCAAGAGAGGTGAATGATCATACAAGTAATGAGGATGCAAATGAAGCATGAAAGGAACATGAAAGTTCATGAATGCACATGAAATGAAATGAATGCATAACATGGCAAATGGATGAAGAAATGATCAAGCATGATTCTAATGTGTCCTAAGATGTCTTAGAAGTCATATGAATGTATGAAATGTCATGGCAAGTTCTTGGATGCATGCATATGCAAGATGTATGCAAAGGAAGATGAAAAATTAGGGTTTTAATGTAACATGAGATGCAAAAGTCAAAAACAGAAGCAAATTAAAAGATAAAAAATTGAAAATGCACTTAAAGGAACCCTAACCCCATATGATATCACACCCCAAAGGAGGAGACCTAACTCTTAACCCTAAGGAAGTTAAGAATTTTCTAAGTTATCTAGGGTTTTAAGGCACCTAAAGGGAAAAAATGCAAATCAAATCAAAAATGCAGAAAAAATTCATGACAAAATTATGTTAGAAAATACATTTCAAATGAAGATTAATTCAAAAAGAACCATTGTCATACCATTCTTGGTTAGGCAGAAAATAATTCTTGTGTGGATGGTATGACAATGTCTCTAAATGTTTAAAGATGCAATATGATTTTTTTGGGATTTTTTAGAAACCTAAATGATATTTTAATTAATTAATTTTCATTGATTAATTAAAATAAACATTTAAATGTCTAAAAAATGATTTTTTAATGTGAAAAATAAAAATAAAAATATTTTTGGATTAAGAAAATTATTTGAAGTAAAAATGCAGAATAAAAATATTTTTGGAAATTTTTAACTATTTTAAATAAATGATACAAAATAAATGAGAAAAAAGGAAATAAAAATTAAATAAAACAGAAGTATGCTGATCCAAGGGTTCTCATTGAAACTGGGGAATTCTAAGTTGACCTGGCGCGTAATCCTATGGACGAAATTCAAACTTGCTTAATCTTATTTAATTAATTATATAATCCAGATTAAATGTTAATGAAGAGATCTTGGCCACACAACACACGCGGGAAACCCTAATCTAACGGCTCAGATTCAAAAGATGCCCTAACTCTAATTAAAACTGCTAATGACTTTCAGGTGGCCGGAAAAGACTTCCTGTCATCTTCTCCGGCCAGACCCTCACCTGAAAATTGCTAACTCACTCCCTAGGTACTTTTTGGAGCTCTAAAGCTCCAGATTCACTCCTCCCACTTCCCTGAACCTAAATCCACCCTTAAACCTCATTTCTTTTCACTCAAACTCAAGATTCGAAGGAAACATCAAAGATGGCAAAAATTTCAGAAGCTTAGCAAATACTCATCTCTCCACCATTTTCAAAAATACAAAGTTCAGGATCATCAGTGAATCATGCTTTTTCTTAATGGAACATAAAATAGAAGTTCTGGAAAAATTAATTCGAATGGCTACCTGAGATGGAACTTCTTAGTTTGGAGCTTTCTAACTGCTTCTTCTGTGCAAGATGACTCCAATGACTTCCCTGAAGAAGCTTTGAAGCTTGGAAGACCTTGAGAGTGGCTGGTTTGTGAGTTTGTACTCCACTGGTCAGAAAATCGTATCTTGTTTGTGGTGTGTTCTTGGCTGATTTTGTGGGTGGTTTATGATCAGTGAGTGATTTAGAAATGAATGGTGGAATTTGTTTGAAGAATGGGTGGCTGAGTTATGAGATTCAAAGGTTTTTGGCAAGAGGGAGAGTTTTTGTGAACTTGGTGATTCTTAGGTTTCAGCTTGTGTTCTTGTGTGCTATCACCAGCATTTGGTCCACATATCAAGTTGTGATAGGTCTGTAGAGTGGTTGTGCCCTATTGTGATTGGTATGGGCTTCTTGCAAAAAAGTCAAAAGTTTTTGTCCTTGAGGTATGGGCTGGTTCAGAGGTAGTACAAGGGCATGTATGGTTTATCAAGGATCAAGGAGGTCCATGGAACTCATTTTGAGGCAATTCAGCATGTGAGAAATAAGTTATGGGGTGTTTTGCAATTTGGAGAAAGTTTGGCCCCTTTGAGATTTCTTCATGGGCAAGGCATGAAAACTTGAGATTCTTTGGGCAATTCTGAGTTTTAGACATTTCACAATGTTTGTATGATGCTTAGAAGTGTGTTTAAAGTCACAAAATAGCTTAGCAAGAGGTTTTGCAAAATTCCCTCTTTGGTGCATTCTTGAAAATTATGTGATTTTTGCCAACTTTGACAAGCCATAACTTGAGTTCCACAATGAATTAAAACTTGTTCTTGTACTTTTTGAAAAGGGAATGATCCAATCTACAACTTTCATGACCAACAATTTTTCATTTGAAGCATTTTTGGTTAAGAAAGTGGAGGTTGAAAAACTTTCCCAAAATGGAAAGTTTACATTACAAGTCATTTCCATTTTTGGCATCTTTTGGTTTAGCTCACTTTTCTTCAAATTTGTGAAATTCTAAGCACTTCAATGATCAAATAAATATCATATAACTCAAATTTGATGAAAAATCCATTTTGGTTCCATGTTGGGGGGCCTCAGATGCCCTGATTTTGCTCTGACTTGCTCAAGAAGTTACCCAGTGATCAGATGACTTCCACAATGAATTTCCTCATCAAAATTGGTACACATGATCCTTATAACATATAGAGACCATTAGAAACAATGATGACCAAAAAATTTGGAGTTATGACCTCTGAAACCAAAACCCTAATTTCAAGTTATCTGTGCAGTTAAACCCTAGCTCTACTTCCATGCTTTGCCCGTTCTTGTGATTCTTTGACTTCCTTAATCTTTGGGGGATAAAATATGATGATTGAACATACATGGACCCTCTTGAGATGATTGAAGACCTTTGGAGTGGCTCAGATGAACTTGAACTAATGCAGTGAAGCAAAAATGCAACATGAAATGGTATGATTGAACTAATGCAAATATGAAAGATCACAAGCCATGGTGTGAACTTAGTGATGGAAAATTTGGGGTGTTTACACCAACTCAACTATGCAACAACTGAAAAAGAACTCCTAGCTGTAGTTTTCGCCATAGACAAATTTAGATCTTATCTAGTAGGAGCCAAAATCATAGTTTACACCGATCGCGTTACCATCCGTTACTTACTAAGTAAAAAGGATGTCAAACCTATGTTACTTCGATGGATTCTATTACTACAAGAATTTGATTTAGATATCCGTGATAAGAAAGGCACAGAAAATGTAGTAGCTGATCACCTTTCAAGGCTAGAATACCTGAAGCCTGACTCAGTGCCCATAAATGATGATTTTGCCAATGATAGACTGATAGCCAAACTAGAAACTATTGAAGATGATAACCAAGACCCTCATGAGCACTCAAAAAAATCCTTAGCTATAAGTAACGTACCTTGGTATGCAGACTTTGTTAATTACCTAGCCGCTGACATCGTACCCGCCGATCTAAATTACCACCGGAAGAAGAATTTCTACAGTGATGTAAGAAACTTCTATTGGGATGAACCATTTATTTTCAAGAGAGGTAAAGATGGCATTTTCTGTCGTTGTGTCCCGGAAGAGGAGGTACATAATATAATTGAGAATTGTCACTCTGCACCCTATGGTGGACATGCAAGCACATCTAAGACTTACGCCAAGATTTTTCAAGCTGGCCTATTTTGGCCCACCATGTGGCGTGATGTCCATGCTTTCATTTTCAAATGTGACAGATGCCAACGTATAGGAAATATTTCACGACGTCATGAAATGCCGCTAAGAAACATCCAAGAAGTAAAACTCTTCAACGTATGGGGTATAGACTTTATGGGACCGTTCCCACCATCTTTAGGAAACCATATATCTTAGTAGCTGTTGACTACGTGTCTAAGTGGATTCAAGTTATCGCCGCACCCACGAATGACACCAGAGTAGTCATCAAATTATTTAAAAATTATATATTTCCCAGATTTGGAACACCCCGTTTAGTCATAAGTGATGGAGGATCACACTTCATATCGATAATATTTGATAAAAGTTTAAGCAAGTATGGAGTTAAGCATAGAGTAGCAACACCATACCACCCATAGAAGAATGGACAAGTAGAAGTATCTAATAGGGAGATCAAACAAATTCTTGAGAATACTGTCTCTATATCTAGAAAATATTGGTCGTAGAAACTTCAAGAAGCGTTTTGGGCCTACATAACCGCTTTCAAAACCCCTATAGAAACAACCCCTTATCAACTAGTCTATGGAAAATCATGTCACTTACCTTTTGAGTTAGAGCATAAAGCCTATTGGGCCATTAAAAATTTGAATTTGGATTACCTAATTGTCGCTCCCGGGATTTTCATCCTAGTACAAACGCGAAAGTGGCGCGGAAAAGGTAGAGTCGCCAGCCAGACATTTTTATCCCGAAAGAATGGGAAAGGTAATGTTGCACAAACCTAAGGAAGAAGGAAAGGACAAGGTCCTGCGAACCAAAGATCTGGGTTCAGGAGTCTGTTACGACCTGGGAAGGTATTAGCACCCAGACCGTCCGCCGTACCCGACGGGATCCACGCTTGCTTATTTGTTTCAAAGGGTGAGAAATAAACTGCTGCTGAACAAAAGAATTGCTACCTGGAACTGGGACTGGAATGAGAAAGAGAACTGGAAAAAGAGAATAAGAAGAAATAATGGGGAAAATGTAGGGAAAATAAAGAATGTGCTCGAACGGGCCCTACCCCGCTGCCTACGTACCTCATCGGGAAAATGAGGATCAGAGTCGACGTAGTTCGCCTAACTAAGGCGGGAACTATTTGTTTGTGTTTTTTATAGCTGGAACTGCGTAGGTCTATGCTCAAGTGTTGCAGGCTCGTCTGGTACGAGTGCGTTTACCGTCTTGCATGCGAGACACGTCGTCGCGAGTTCGCATTATGAGTGAATAAGATGAGAAAAGAAGTTCCCGCAGGATAGTCGCTTATTGTTTGTTTTTTGTCTTTTATGAAAAATGTTTTGAATTTGTTTGTGAACATTCTCATACTAAGACCTATCCATCGCGGTAAGTACTTACACCTCGCCCCGAAACAGGACGTGTATAAGTACTCCGCAACAAAGTCTCATGGCGTACAAGAATATTCAACCCTTATTAAGTATTTTATTATTTTCTTTGTGAGGTAAGAAAGAAGGACTCAAGTTGCAAAAGGTAAAAACTAAGGAACTAAGACTCAATCCTAATTTTGTTTATTTATTCAAAAGTGGTCCTAATGGTTTATGAGGTTTCCTAAACCTAATGAATGAAAGGCACTAGAAACTACTAGAATTCAACTTACTTCCTAAGGAAGTTAAGTTGATTCTAAGAACAATGGGGAATACTATTCAAGTGAAAAATTCAAATAATAAGGCAAAAGCATTAAAATTGGAATAAAAAAATGAAATCTAAAACAAAACATATTAAGGTATAAAACCAAAACAAACCTAAACTTCACCTAAATCTATTAATTAGAAATTCTAAGCCTAAGTCCTAAAACTAAGGGAACTATCTAAAATTATCATTCTAAAAATCAGTAATTACACTATGCTAAGTCATTTTAAAATCCTAAGACTAAACCTAATTAAATTGGTTCTTAATGGAGCATAATATCCTAAACTAAACTACGTGAATTTTACATGTAAAAATAGCCTAAAGATTAATACACTAAAAATATTAAAAGTCCTGGAAAAATATGGAATTAATTCTATAGGGTCCTAAAACTGATTATAACATTTTGCTAAAAAATATCCTAAAAATTCATAAGTTAACTATGTCTAAAAATCACTTAAATCTACTTAAGGATTAACTACTATTTTCCATGGATTAAGCTACCAAAACAGTGGAAAAAATGGCCTAAAAATCTACCAAAAATATCCTAAGTTCTCTTATTAGTCCTCTAAAGATAGCAAAAAGAATGGGTCAAAAATCCTACAGGAAGGGGACAAAATAAAATGAACAAAAACAAGTGCAGTTAAAAGAATTCAATAAGATGCTAATTAAGAGAAAAATCGAAATTAAATAAAAAATAACCAAAATTCAGAAAATAAAATTGTCAAAAATTTCTAAAATGGATTATTAAGCTACTGAACTTTTTATGGAATTTTCTCATGATTTTTCTATTTTTTTATGAATTATTTCTAAGCTATATTAAAACAGAATAAAATCTAAAAGAAATAATGGAGAGGGTGAATTTAGTATTTTTATTAGCTATTTTCTATTGGGCTTTAAGAACCAGGGGTGCAGGAAGCAAAATGCTAGGCCCAATACGCAAGAAAATGTGATGTATAAGGTGGGCTTTCGGTCAACCTTGTTGACTCTGATCTGGACCCTTTGATCTAGGGTTTCCCTAATGTATCTCATCAAGTGGTTCAAAAAATGCCAGCCTATGAGGACTAAGGTGGACGGCACGCACACGGGACCACCGCAGGGGAAGCCAACCGGACGGTGACACGTGTCACCGCCGATGTGGCTGGAACTCAAAAAAGAAATCCCATCTTATCTCTTTCAACGGTGCTTTTCATGGGGAATTATGAAGATTATTGCCCTTTAATATTCCATTAACAGCCTTAATTATCTTCATTAAACTTCTCTTATTTCTTATTATTCATTAAATTGTATTAACTATTCCCAATTTACAACAAAAATTAAAAAACAATAAGCTGAAACAAAAGGGCTGAAAAACACTATCCAAACCCTAAATTATTCGCCGCCCCCCATCATCTTCTTCACTCTCGTCTCTCCTCGTCCTTTCGCCCTCACCTCCGAAGCCACACCATCTTCTTCTCCGATTTCTTCTTCATTTTTCCGATCAAACCAAACACCCTCTATTCGCCATCAAATTCTTCTCCTTCTTCCATTATCATCCTCTTCGAAACCTAATCCCATTCTTAATTCCCTTTCGACCCTCAAATCCGAAGCCACACCATCAACCTAACACTTCTTCTTCCTCACACATGAACTCTAACCTAATCGACAACGCGAACACAATCCAAGACAAAACCAATGGCGACGAAGCACAAAACCTCCCTAATGCCAACATCACCAAGCTTAAACCAAAATACCTTGCATCGGAACTCAACAGATCATTCCAGAATTTTGAACAACACACCATACAAGACTACGACCTCCTATATGCAAGCGATTCAGACTCGTACCTTGAATCGGAATGGAGACGGAGGCGTTATTTCAATGCCGTGCGAAAAGAAATTCTGTCAGGTATGTTTCAAGAACTTGTTCGCCTCGAATACTCTGTGAATCCTCCTTCTATTCCGCGAATTTCTGATCGTATTATTGCTTACTTTACTCAATGCAAGTTGATGTTGATGTCGGATTCGGATTTTGGAAGATTGATGAAGATGAATGAGTGAGGAATATTGATGTGAATTGAAGGTAGATTCAAGAGTATCCTTCAGAACTTTCAGGAAGACGAATTGAAGAATGTTGATGATGAAGATTGAATGTGAAAGAGGTATGAATATGGAGATTGAGGAAGAGGAAAACGAAAAGAAGAATAGAGGAATAATGCAGGAGAAGAAGTTCAGAAATGGAGTAATGAATCCGAGAAAAAGGGTGAAGAAGATGGTTGAAGAAGAGTGAAATTCTGAGAAAAATGGTGAAGAGAAGTTTGTGATGGAGGAGGAGGAGTTATGAGAGTGAGATAAAGATTCGGGTTGATGAGACCAAAATAAATCCAGCTGAAGAAGAATGAGGAACTTGATTTTATAGAGATGAACTCAAGGATGGGGTGGGAATTTCACAGGTATTCTGTTAGAATTCAGTTATGCTTTCTGTTAGGAATCAGTTATAGGTTGGTTAGGGTGATTTTCAGTTATTGATTCTGATATATTGAAACTGAGTTTTTGTGTGATGTTCACATTTTTGTTCTTGATTTTGCAGGTTGGTGGAGTATTGAAGTTTGATGATAATGAACCAAGCTTGAAGCATTTTCAGTGAGCTCTTCTATTTTTGAATTTTTCATAAGTAATTTTGTTATCAGTTTTCTTTTCCTTTTCTTCTTTGACAAACTCTCTCTTTTTGTTGTTGTTGTTTTCTGTTGAACCTTTTCTTTTATAATTGATTTTCCATTATGGTTTTTACAGGTGCTTTATGAAGCCTATAACTTCGGTTGATTGAAGGTGAAGAAGAAACACAGGGTTGATGCTACGGTTGATTGCGGAGCCGATGTCAATGAAGATTGAAGGAGAATTCTTGGATTGAAGGTTATTTTTAAGAACAATGAGATTTGTTGAATTGGGAAGTTCTCCTAACACGACACGCTTCTTCTTGATAGGTTGATTCTGGTGGTTGGATTTTCTCTTTGCGGAGCGTGTTTCAATCATGTTCGTGTTCTTGTTCTTGGATCTTGAAATTTCGTTGAATCTTTTGTTTCCTAATTGTATCGTGTTTTGGAGATTTTAAATTTTCGTGTTCTTGTGATGATGATGCATATTGGAGGACTTCTGAGAGTGGTGATTGAAGGTTGATGATGATGAACCATGAAGAAGAGTGATGAAGCCTTGGGATTGATGAGGATGTTGAATTCCTGAGTTTTTGGAGAGTTCCTTCGAATATTTTTTTCTGAATTTTTTCCTGATATCCACCCTTTTTGTTGTAACTCCTTCTCCCCATTGTATAACTGATTTTTTATTATTTGTAATGTATCCACTTGAATAATAAAAAATGCAGAATTTTCTCATCATTTTTTTTATTCTCTAATTGCATTTGCTCTATTATTCCATTAACTCTCTTTTATTATTATTATTTTTTATGTTCTCAAACATGGAGTTGTGGGATTTTCTTTTGGAATGTAACTTTGGAATTGAATTAACAATAAAAAAGAATACTTTGGGCCTAAAATGGACATGGAATTAAATTAATTTTGAGAGAAATGATGAAAATAATAGTTTGGGCTTAAAATGGACATGGAATTGAATTAATTTTGAGAGAAATGATGAAAATAATAGTTTGGGCTTAAAATGGACATGAAATGATTTAGACTACATGATATAGGAACTTCAGACATAATTTCGAACATGTACTCTGGAAACGAAATGAATTTGAATGTGTTTGGATTTTGAAAAAATTTAGGGAATGAAGATGGCCATTGGCTATGAAATTTGAATATGGTATTAGACAATTGGACTTTAAAAGGTGTTTTCATGGATTTACTTGGATGATGGATTCAAATGAACACAATTGAAAAGTTGGGCGAATGAGTATTGTCACACCCCAAAATTTTACCCCTAACTTTTTGCATCATACATTCATCTCATTTGGTAGTAAATTCACGGATTTATTTCTCTGTTTTCTTAACCCGCTTTCAAATTTTATTTTTAACTTAAGCTTAATTTCCTTTTACTTCCAAGTTTTATTTTTATTCTATTTCCCATCTCTATTAATTAGTTTTCATGTTCTCTCTATTCCTAATTTCTATTTATTTTCTTCTAAGTTTTAATTATAATCTCTTGTTTCCATTACTACTTCTAATTCTTAATTCACACTCCAAAACTTAAGTTTTTTCCATTTTATTTTCAAAATTTTATTTCTAAAGACAACTTTATGTCTATGTTAATTTTCATCTCATGTTTTATATATTATTTCTAAATATATTTTTTTATGCTTCTAATTTTAATTCTTTGTTAAGTTTTATTTCTAAAAAAAATATAGTTTCTAATATTCAGTTTATTTTCAAGTGATACAAAAAGAATAAGGTTGTTCAAACCTGTCATACGTTTCCAACTCATTTTCAAATTCATTTTCTGTGCAACTTTGTCTTAAGTATCAATGTGGTCAAGTAAATATATAAAATTCTCAAGATTAATGTCAAATGTTTCTACCAAGCAAGGACCATAGTTTACACAGGAAGATACATAAAGTTTTTATCATTTATACAAGGTTCTAAGAGATTCCATTTTTTTTCTATGAGGCTACTTGAAGAGTTATTAGCTTACAAGTCATGACTTTACAAAGCAAGAAAATTACATAGGGTTACTTTTACATCCCTTCATGCTGCAACTGGAACTTGGACCCCACGAAACTTGTAACTGACACAAGAGAGAGACTTCACAGAGCAAGCTTGCCTAATCCATAATGACAAGCAGCATAAACGTACAAATACCTGTCGCAAAATTAAAAAAAAAACCATGTTATCAAAGGATATTATCAGGATCTGCAAAGGCAAAAAAAAGAGGTTTGAAAACGACTTATCATTGCAACAAGTCAAAATTCATGAGATCGCCTTCCCCAAGGAACAAGCTAGAATGATGCCCTGCACCTCTACTTTGGCTACAACAGCAGGTTGCACCAAAGTGTACTAAGACCAACTGCAAGGAAAAGATTCACCAAAAATGAGAAAAAGCCTTATCAGATATTTTTTTGCAAAGAGAAAACACAGCAAAAATATTGTTGTCAAATCCACAAGCAGGCAAGCCAAAACAAGACCTGCTGCAGGAAAGCAGAGTTTTGCAGGTCAACAGCAGGCCTGCTGTAGTTCAAACCCTCCTACCATGCTGCAATTTTTGGCAAAACACCAATTTGGAATGTTCAAGTCTATAGCCCAAAAGCCTGTTTTATTTCGTTTACACCAAATGGTGAAAAGCTCTTGCTCCAAAGAAACAAAAACCTGCACTTGAAAAAGACCCAGCATCAAGTGTCAAACAAGGGAAGTGATTAAAATTTTCAAATAGGTTTTTGAGGAAAATTCAAAAAGGGACTGAAACCCTATCAGTATAAGAACAGAGACGGACATCACCAATGGGGAAGGGGGGCAGAAGAAAAAACCACGAAAAAGAGGGCAAAAAAACTTCACAACAAAAAAACCTTGAACTTACGAGAGTGCATTTGAGAAAACAGAGAAAAGACTTCTGTGAAAACGTTTACCTTAAACACCAAAGACTCATCCTCTTCACTCAACCAAAACCGAATCCATCATCACCGCCTCCCTCACATCCAAGCCGCAAACCCTTCATCGCCACCACCTCGCAACAAGCAGCAATAAAAAGTAAAGAAACAGAAGAACTGACAACAGGAGAAGAAGAGCAAGCGGAAGTTACGAAAAGCAAAAGACTCACCGTCGGTGTCGAAGCTCTCCTTTTCGGTAGTTGTTGGTACCTTCGATTTTTATCCATTTGTAGTTTTCTCATTTCGATTCTTTTCCTTTATGCTTCAATTTTCACCATGCTTGTATGATGTAATCGCTTATGGATAACGATTTCCGGGGTTAGGGTTTCATGTTTATGTGTATTTTTGTTTGAAATCTTGCGATGATGATAATGATACTGTCGCTCCCGGGATTTTCATCCTAGTACAAACGCGAAAGTGGCGCGAAAAGGTTAGAGTCGCCAGCCAGACATTTTTATCCCGAATGAATGGGAAAGGTAATGTTGCACAAACCTGAGGAAAAAGGAAAGGACAAGGCCTTGCGAACCAAAGATCTGAATTCGGGAGTCGGATACGAATTGAGAAGGTATTAGCACCCCAATCCGTCCGTCGTACCCGACGGGATCCACGCTTGCTTGCTTGTTTCAAAGGGTGAGAAAAATACGAATGCTGCTGAATAAAACCGCTAACTGGAATGGGAATGAGAAATGAGAAAGGAATTGAATAAGAAAATGGAAAGAAAGGGGGAAATGTAGGGAAAATAAAGAATGTGCTCGAACGGGTCCTACCCCGCTGCCTACGTACCTCATCGGGAAAATGAGGATCAGAGTCGACGTAGTTCGCCTAACCTAGGCGGGAACTATTTGTTTGTGTTTTTTACAGCTGGAACTGCGTATGTCTATGCTCAGGTGTTGCAGGCTCGTCTGGTACGAGTGCGTTTACCGTCTTGCATGCGAGACAAGTCGTCGCGAGTTCGCGTTGTGATTGAATGAGATGAGAAGAGAAGTTCCCGCAGGATAGTCGCTTGTTATTTGTTTTTTGTCTTTTAAAAGAAGTGTTTTGAATTTGTTTGTGAACGGTCTTGTACTAAGACCTATCCATCGCGGGAAGTATTTACACCTCGCCCCGAAACAGGACACGTATAAACACTCCGCAACAAAGTCTCGTGTCGTACAAGATTGTTCGGTTTTTTTATTAAGTGTTTTATTGCTTTTCTTTTTGAGATGAGAAATAATGACTCAAGTTGATAAAAGGAAAAATCTAAGGGACTAAGACTCAATCCTAATTTTGTTTATTTATTTACAAGTGGTCCTAATGGTTAGTGAGGTTTTCTATTCCTAATGAAAAACTAGAAACTACTAGAATTCAACTTACTTCTTAATGAAGTTAAGTTGATTCTAAGAACAAATGGGGGATGCCTATACAAGTTGTAAAATCAAGACAAAGCAAAAAACAATAGAAATGGAATTAAGAAATAAACTTCTAAACAAAACTATTAAAGGCATGAATTAAAAAATAGTCTATTTTATTTATTCTACTTCTACATGGAAATGAAACTTCAAGCCTAAGTACTAAATCTAAACCAAACCTAATACTCATCTTAAAAAAAAATCAAACTTTAACTAGCCTAAGTCTAAATTAAATTCTATGACTAAATTTAAACTAACCTATTTTTTGTACTTTATTTTTTATGACCTAAACCAATAGGAATTATGCATAACTAGGCCTAAGAACTAATATTCTAAAAATATTAAAACTTCTAGAAAAAATTATGAAAATTAAACTATAGGGTCCTAACACTATCTCTAAAATTGTACTAAGAGGGATCCTAAAAAATCTTATTTTTCCTATGCCTAAAAATCCATTATTTCTACCTAAAGATTAACCATTATTTCCTAAGGATTAAGCTACTGAAACATAGGATAAAATGCCCTAAAAAATCCACTAAAAAAATCCTAAGAACTATTATGAGTCCTCTAATTACAGAAAAAAGAATGGCTCAAAAAAGTTGCTGGAAGTTATAAAAATAAAATGAATAAAATTCAGCACAATTAAAAGAAATCCAATAAAAGCTAATTGAAAGAAAATTCAGAATTAAATTAAAAATAACCAAAATTTAGAAAATAAAAATGTCTAAAATTTCTAAATTTAATTATTAAGCTACTGGAATTTTTGGGGAATTTTCTAATGATTTTTACTATTTTTTGGGGATTTATTCCTAAACTATGGCTAAATAAAATTAAAATCTAAAAGAAGTGAGAATGGGGGTTCAGGAAGCATTTTCTTTAGTTGTTTTTGATACGGGCCTTGAGAAGGGGAGGTGTAACTAGAGCACAGACAAAGCCCAAAACACAGGAATAGCTGAGGGGGTGCCAAGATCATTTTTCCATGTTGTTTCTTGACCTGGGCTTATAAGTGAGGGTGTTAATAGCAAAAAACTAGGCCCATATTCGCAGAGAGATGGGGGTGCATACTGCAGTATTTCATATGTTATTTTTGCACAATGGGCCTAACAGGGGGGTTCGAACAGCAACAATCTCAAGCCCAATCTCTATTTCAATAAATCTATGGATTAAGCTTTAATCTTAAAATAATTATAATTATTAGATTAATAAATTTTAATGCTGATTAATTTGGTACAATTAATATAATCTTTTGGATTTATTATAATTAAACTCTCTTAATGTCCTAATCAAACATAATTATTTACAATCACAAATAACTTAATTAAAACAAAGAAAAAGAAAACTCTACACAACAAGAAACCCTAAATCCCTTTCAACCGCCGCTGTTCCACCCTCTTCTTCTTCGAAGCCCAACCTGTCACCTTCCCCTTCTTCTTCTACCAAACCATCTTCACCTCCATGAATCCTTCTCTCTCACTCCTGAACCAAGCCTAAGCATCTTCAAATCGAACCGAAACCCTAACCTAACATAACCCCCATTCTCCCCAAGTCTGAAACATGAATCACACAGAAATGGAAAGATGACCTAAATTCTATCCTCCTCAAATCCGAAGTTAATCTCATCAATTACCCTAATACAGCTTTGTCCACATTCAATCCGAAACTGAACAACCATAAGGACCTATTCGAACCTAACTTGATAGCGATTTCCTACACAACGCGAATATGTACCTTGAATCGGAGCTTTCGCGAGGAAAAGGCGACTTGAGGATGGAGATTGCTCTTATGCCTTTGGTACTGGTTCCGAATGGATGACGTACGAACAAGGACACGTGGAAGAGGCTTTCGAATCTTCGACTTCACCGCGATACGAAATCCGATTCTGGTACGTTCGGTTACACTTCAGCTTCTTCTTTGAACTCTTTCTGCGATTTCTCACTCTGAGATTAATGTGAATCTGTGGCTTCTTTGCAGCTTGTTGTTGTAGCAATCATGACGAAAACCTCATTGATGATGGTGGTGGTTCGTGACTAGGATGAGAGGTTAGGGAAGAAACTTTTAGCAGAAGGTTGAGGGAGAGAATGAGGAGTTATGGAAGAAAAAATGGAAGAGGATTCAGGAGCCGAAAATGGTACGCAGGGTGAGGATTTTGAAAAGAATGGGAGAATGGTTGAAGTGAAGGATTTTGAAGTGGTGGAAGATGAATGAAATGTGAAGAGAAAAACAAATTATGGAGGGGGATTGATTTATAAATGATGTTGGATGAAGTTTCCAGAAGAAATTTCTGTTGTAAGTTTGTTGCAATTCTGTTAGAAATTTGTTTTTGATTTTGTTATGCAGTTATGAGATTAGTTAGGGTGATTTGGATTGGCTTATGAATCTTGCAGGTTGATTGATGCAATTGAAGATTTAGACGAAGGCTCTGTTATTGAGATTGAAACTTTGGTGAGATTGATGGATTATGATGAAGCTTGATGAAAAAAACAGATGAAAGTTATTTAGTAATTGGGAGATTTTGAAAGATTGTAAAAGAGGGATCTTTTTGTTGGTGAGATTGATTTCGGTTCTCCGTCTCCTTTCCTCCCTTTTTCGAAGATCGATTATGGTGAAGTGTTTTGAGAGTGGAGAGAAACAATTGTGTAGCGAGTCCTCCTCTGTAGTTTTTTTTTATTAGATGAATTTTCAGGTTCATAGACTTAACTGTCATCGTTGATACAAACTTGTTCGAAATTTCATTTTTCTCTGTCAAATTTCCCTGGCTCACATTCACCCTCTTCAAAACACTAAGCCACGAGATGAGTGCATCCGCATGGCACAAAGAGAGCCACAATATGAATACAATATATCACCTTGGAAATCCATATACAAATTCACCACCAATTAGATGTTGCTGACTTGTGCATATCCTAATCCACAATCTTCCAACACTTCTATAAACCTTTGTAGCATATCTTCACTCTTCATAACAACACTAGCTAGTAGCATCCAAGAGAACAACATCAAAGTGCAACAAGTCTCAACGCCCTCATAGCCACCTCTGCTATCCAACAATCAACTTTCACTGGTAAGACTGGTTTGAGGCAGGGAAATGAATTCATCAGGAAAACTGGTAACTTTGGCCAAGGTCGCTTCAGTATGCGTCGTACTGTAAAGAGTGCTCCTGACTGGTGAATTTCCTGGTGACTATGGATGGGGCACAGCTGGATTATCAGCTGACCCTGAAACATTTGCAAGGAACCGTGAGCTTGAAGTAATTCACAGCAGATGGGTTATGCTTGGTGCATTGGGATGTTAGAATAATGTTTGGTTGAGAACTTCAATTTTTTTTTTTAAAATTTTTTTGTACAACTTTGGGAATGAGTGGAATGCGAAATGTGATTTCTGAGGTTTTGAGCCCTCTTGTATTGCTTCCTTCTCATGAAACTTTCCTTGGTTTCACTTTTTCTAATCTGAATTCTGTTATTATTATTATGCCCCCAAACTTTCTGTCATACACTGTTATGATTATCATCTTTTCCATTACTCCTGTTAGAATCTTTCAAATTTTATTTTAACAAATAATTCAGTAATTGGCCTAGGATTTGAGATGCTTATTGGGCTTGAATGAGACACGGCTAATGGGCTTTGGCATTTAGTTTCTTTTTTTGTGACAAATATGAGACCAAGGCAGTGATTTAATAGAGTTAGAAATGATGGTAGCAATATAATTAATTGGCATGGAACCTTGAACTTTTAAAAGAGGTTCCTAAATTTATTTGAATGATTGGTCGAAAATGAATATGACTTGAAAAATTGAACAAATGGGTGTAGAATTCAAACGGATATGAACACTTGGAAATTAGACTAAACTAATGGATCTTAAGAAAGATGCAGAGTGGAATTTAGGCTTGACTTATGTTTAATGCGAACAAAGAACTACCACAAGGTATACGGGTGTAATCTGGATGTTGAACAAAATGTGAATAAAGGAAGGATTGTTGAAAATCCAAATAATTTGTGCGACCAATTTTAACGCATTTAACCCAACTTAAACTCCCAATCCAACTTTCAAATCCCAACCTCGTTCACTCATATTACAAACAACACGTTGAAAGAAGAGGACCACAATACCCTGATCATTATAAGGATCTGTAACTTGATATCTTGTACCACAAACCAACTTTCCTTTGCCATGAAACCCTAATCGGCTCTGCACGCATTATGATCTTCAATGAATTGTGTCTCAAGTAAATGATGGAATTCCTCAAACCAAGGGAATAAATTGATTCTTCAGAGTGCAACAATCCCATGCCTTAAGAGCCAATGAAATGCATGATTGTGAATGTTAATGACCTAATGAAAGATGCGGATGAATGTGAAGCGATAAGCCAATTGAGGGAATGAATATGAGGGCAAATTTTGAGGTATTACAGCTGCCCCTATTCAATCACCTGCAAGCCTGAACGGATAATTGCAACAGCTTTTAGACGCTCGAGGCATGGAGTGATTGAATACTCGAATAAAACCTGAAAATTTGCACCTTGAGGGTAATGGAAATGCCACTCGCCCATTTATTTATATATTTTTTTGTTTTTGACCTCTGAATAGGCAGCGAAAATAGAACTAGGTGGAATAGAATCAATGCAATCACTGCGACTGCTGAACGAACCGAAACCACAAGGAGGGTGCCTGTTGGCGAAACAGGACTTAACACAACATCAATCGATTTGCGACTCAAATAAGATCAACCAATCTAACACGGAGATGGTATCAACCGATCCACCCCGGAAACGCGAGAATGTAATATCATCCGATTTACAACTCGAAGAGAAATGATATCAACCGATTCATAACTCAAATATGATCAACCGATCTAACACGGAAATGGTATCAACCGATCCACCCCGGAAACGCGAGAATGTAATATCATCCGATTTACAACTCGAAGAGAAATGATATCAACCGATTCATAACTCAAATATGATCAACCGATCTAACACGGAAATGGTATCAACCGATCCACCCCGGAAAACGAGAATGCAATATCATCCGATTTACAACTCAAAGAGAAATGATATCAACCGATTCATAACTCAAATATGATCAACCGATCTAACAGAAATGGTATCAACCGATCCATTATTTTTGCACTGAGACGAGACCATTGTACTTAAATGGAGACTCGAAAGGAACGGGATCGTTGTACTTAAACGAGAGCCCAAGACGCGACCGTTGTACTGAAACGGAGACGCGAAAAAATGAGACTGTTGTACTGAAACAAGACTCAAAGACGAGACCATTGTACTTAAATGGGGACTCGAAAGGAACGGGATCGTTGTACTTAAACGAGAGCCTAAGACGCGACCGTTGTACTGAAACGGAGACGCGAAAAAATGAGACTGTTGTACTAAAACAAGACTCAACTGGGGATAACAACAAGACTTGGTAAAAGTATCCACCCCGGGAAATGAAATTGCATTCTGTGGGTAACAATTCAATCTGATTGGAGATGTAACGGGTCTTATGTAATATACCTCAATATACCTCAAAACTGGCCCATGCTGGTATGCATATGTTTGGATTTATGGCGTAATGTTCCAAGGCGATGGAAATGCTACGCTTTGGAGGATGCAAATGTAATGATGATTACTGGATGCAAATGCAAATGCAAAGGGGTCTCCCGATGAGGAGGAAGCAGGTATCCCAGATAACTTGGCTGGGAAGAAACGATGATCACTGCATTGATCTGGTTGATCCTTGTGAGGAGAAGACAACTCTGCGGGGAAGGCTGTCAATGATATACCGGCTCTGAACTGCCGCCATTGCCAAAAATAAATTGGACTTTGAGATTGGAGAGCCAAGACCCTGCTGGATGAGGGCTTTTCTTGAACTCTGATGGGGAAATGAAGACCTCCTGACTTGGCTGAGAACCGAAGGCATGACACTGTTGAGGAAGCAACTGCTGGGGAGGCAAGACACTCCTTATACGGCTGAGAATTGCCCCTGTCTGAAGGGAAACTTCTGCTTGGGGACGACACCCACTCTCTGCTACCTTGCTGGGTGAAATTTCAACTTCCACATGGCTGAGGATGACGGGTGATATCAATGATAAAGCTTCCTGTTGAAGATAAAAGCTCAAGCTGCCACTTGCTGGGGATAAGAGATAAATCCTCTCATGTTGGGAATGAGAGATGTAAGGCGTTTCATGCTGGGGATGAGAGACGATGATACCCTTCTGATCAAGAAGTAACTTTCGCTTTGCCACACAGCTGGAGAAGGGATTGTCTAATGAGACTAGCTAAAACATTTTGATCAATGAAGCTTGCTGATGAAATAACTCTTGAAGTACTATGCTGACAATGGCTTTGCCCCTAGCCCCGGGTTGATAGGTTGTCAACTAATCATGAGTGAACAATGGTTCTTTACAATCTTCAACTCGCCTTCTACTAGGATCTATCAAAATATAATGTCTCAAGAGGATTTTACAGAAAACTGGCATACGAGATGCCTCAGTGTCTTCAAACTCTTGGAGAGATTCGTCGGATCTCGAAATAACTGCCCCAGACTGCATGGTTTGCGTAAGAATTTGCCTCGCAAGGATTCATGAAGAACCTCATATCACTGTGAGATATTCTGCCCCAGTATATTGAACTCCGGATAGGTGCTTTTGATAAACCGTCTTCGGGAGAGAGTAACTTCTAGTGCTCTTGGGGTGGCCTTCCCCAGTACGAGCCTTGAAGTGATCACCTCTGAATGACTGTGCTTTGAAGAAAACACCCAGATCAATTGTTCTTTGAGAGATTGGATCTCGAAGTAATTGCCCCAGTTTGGCTAAAATTTGAATGCATGCATCAGACTAATGGCTCTTTGAGAGATTTGAATCTCGAAGTGATTGCCCCGGCTTGGCTGAACTTTGAAGAGATTGCTCGACATGACTTCCCCAGATTAGTTGGCTCTTACCACAACTGTTTGGAAAGTCCCTACTCAATGGAGTTTTCTTGAAAAGTGCACCTCGACAGATTGTCCTTCGGAAGTTTCAGACTTCTCAACTTGGCAAGATTAAGCTCCTTGACTGAGATTCCATACATGGACTTTTATGATGCCAAACAAATGTATGCAAGCAGAAAATGTTTATTTTAAGAATGAAAATTCTAATGCAACACACATATTAATCTTGAAGTTTTACTGAAAAAGATGTCGCAAACTTTTGTGAGTGAATCACTGGTTAAGATACGACATTGATTTTTGATGGATGAAAGCATGCACATGCAACACCAACAAAGAACTTTTAGCACAACTCATAGGAGTCAGGAACGCGATCTTGTGGTAGTACGCTCTCAAAAATAACCTTGTTTCAGTTAGGACTTTTGAGGGTTGTATCGTGGCCTAGTTCACGGTTATAGAAGCAAAGGATATAGGCTCGAAATTTATTTGTGCCCACCCATCTTCGTGATGTTCTCCATTCCTATTTTCAGCTAGCTTTCACAAGCGTTCACCTCTCAAAAAGGGTTTTGTGATGGTTGAGGAACCAATTACACTAACGGTGTAAGCACCAAACAGGTTGTTGTTGGGAGTCAGTCACCCCTTAGTCTTTCGTGTCTGTGCCACACGACTTTGTTCTTGTTCGAGGATCTTTCTTGTGTAATCCTTTTCGTTTTTTACTTTTTCATTCTTTTTCTTACCCCTAACTTTTGCCTGGACTAATTCTTGTGAATCTTTGATTGTGAAGTCCAGCGGGATGCCCTAATTTTTGCCTAAGTCACTTGTTTTCAAGTTTCGACTTAGCGGGCTTTTTCATTCTTTTTTTTTTCAATTCTTCTTCTTTTGGAACAAATCGTGTGACACTGTTTGTCTTGATTGCTTTGAAAGGGTCGTGACTGTCTCACTTCTTGGTTGAGGAAGGATAACCTTTGTGGTTTCCGGTCTCTGGACCTCTTGATTGGGATAACCATTGTGGTTCCTGGTCATTGGACCTCTCGATTTGGTACAACGAAAGGTAATGAATCCTCAGATTTGCACTCCTTTTCAAAATTTGAACGCTCGGTCAAACTAACTGACGCCTACCCTGCCCCTAGGTTTAGTGCAAGGGTTTTTTCATGCAAAAAGAAACTCCTACTTCAAGGCTCAAATGGGTTGGCGAGGGTCTATCTCCCTTATATCTCCGGTGTTTAGGATTTGAAACAATGCCTGTACATCGTCAACAAGGTCTTTCTCAAAAGCACACAATTAGAGATTTTTGCGTTGTCATTTCGTCATCCTCCCTCATAGAGTTTAAGCACGACAGTTGGTATTGCAATGCACATACACAAAATCATGAGTGAATACGAATGGATTACTTCAAGAAAAACATGTGCATTTTATTATGGTTAACATTCAAAAACAAATAAATTTCATACAAGTAAACAAATGTTTAGCATATAAAAGAAACTACAAATGGAAATGCAGTAAAGAAACTGAATATAGCCGTAGTTAAGGAGGCTTGGCTCCGTCTGGACCCGTCAGTCTTGGATACTTTCAGCGATCAACAACTCTTTCACGGACTTGTAGTCTTCAATTCGCAGTGGTATAATTACCCACGACAATCATATCTCTTCTTCTAGCTGTTCTGACTCCGACACGAGACATCTGAAGAGGGAAGTGAAGCTGAGGAGTAAAGTTTCCCCATAAGGTTGCTCGGAAAGACCTGACGATCTTCTGCCTACGTATCTCCATTGACCCGAGACCAATGAAGAATCAGAGCGACGTAGTTCCCCTCAATAGGGATGAAACATGCACTGCAAAGACGCACCATTACCAAAACAAGAGTATCTGAATTACTTCTGGCTTCAAAACTTCGAATCAAAGAAAGTGTCCTCTCTCTTATATGTTTGGTGAGAAGTTGATAGCTTTCGAGTCGATTAAGTCCTGCATTGTATGGTGAAAAGCTTTACATCTATCAATATGATGCCCTGGCGCCCCAGAATGAAAATCACAGTTGACATTGGCATCCCATCCCTCCGGTAGTGGAAAAGGAGGTGGAGACAGCTTGCGAAGCCCAACCAACTTCAATTGAAGCAAATGCTGGAGAAGATCAGTGTAAGACATTGGCAAAGGGTCAAAAAATCTTTCTCTCCTTTGTTGCCGACCCTGTTGAGGATTATGCTGACGACGATTTTGCTGTTGTGAACGTGTGGCACTTGGGATGATCATAGATGCCGTCTGGTAACGCGAACCTTGATTTCTCTTCTTTCGCTGGACACAAACTGCCCCTGCTTCTTTGTACTGCTTCTTTTGCTCATTGGACAACAACTTCTTAGTTCCAGAAGTGGAGGCACCGTTGACCTGAATCTTTCCTCGCTTCATCCAATTTTCAATTCTTTCACCAGTCAAGACGATATCAGAAAAACCATTAGCTGAACAGCTTGCCAAACGTTCAATGAAGTGCCCCGGGAGGGTATCCATGAATAGGTCTACCATTTCTCTCTCCTGCAATGATGGTTGTACTCTGGCTGCGACCTCGCGCCACCTCTGTGCGTACTCCTTAAAGCTCTCGGAGTTCTTTTGTGACATGCTCTGAAGCTGGGTTCGGTTGGGAGCCATGTCAATATTATACTGGTACTGCTTGAGAAAGGCTTCCCCAAGTTCCTTCCAATTGTGGACATGGTTCTTTTCCAGCTTTATGTACCATTCTAGCGAACCCCCAGAAAGGCTGTCTTGGAAGTGGTACATCCAAAGCTTCTCATCTTTCGTATGTGCAGCGATTTTGCGATGGAAGGCCTGCAAGTGCATTTTCGGGCAAGATCTACCACTGTACTTGTCGAAAACGGGAGGTCTGAACTTTGGAGGGATCACCAACCCTGAAACCAGCCCCATATCAGCAACATCAATGCCAAGGGTGTCTTTGCATTCTAAAGCCTTTACCTTCTCGGTTAGCATCTGAAAGTCCTGGTTATTGGCCCCAGAACCAAATCCCACATCTTCATTGAGAAAAGTAAATTGATCCTCCTGTCGGTCTGCTACACGAACAGGAATTGGACCAATGCCTTCAGGGATAGGAGGCCTATTATCCGTAGATGGGATGACCGTGTTGATCGGATTGCCTTCGGTGTCTAAGGTAATCATTGGAGGATCAACCTGTGGACGATTAAGCCTCAGCATGGCGGTTCTCATTTCTTGTTGCCCCTGCACTATACTGTGCATTGTTACCATGAACTCCCCCATCTGAGTGCGAAAATCATTCAACTCGGCTTGTGCTGTATTCATGATTTGACTCGGGTAGCGTACTAGTACGGCCGATACTTTCCCTGAAATGGTCAAATAAATTAGGAAATCCAGATAACTCATTAGTATGCAAAAATGATATGCGTGAAAATGCCATGTCACTGATCCCACTTCATTCAGATCAGGGGACAGATACCCACGAAGTGCCACATCATAAGATAAACTCTGTGAGTGTGCGGGGAGAAAGTGCTGTGTATCGAGAATTCAAAATAAAATTGCCAGGATAAAAGAGTTGCAACAATGGTACCGACCCACTTCCATAAAGCAAAGAATACACCAACATGCGAAACCTTATGCAATCATTTGCCAACAATACTGAAATACAGGAAAATGTCACAATCCACAACAGAAAAACAAAAGATTCCTTCAACAGCTCTGAAGGTAATCTAGAAACACAATAAAGCAAAATACACGCATCAAAGAAATCTACATCTCCTGATTTGAGCTTCGTGCAGTCTGCATAGCCAGCTGGGTCAAAGGCTTCAGCTCCTGAGGTACCCTTCTGGTGTAATGATCCCTGAATAAATTAGATATTGGACATTTTGCTTGAAGGCTTTGCACTCGTCGATGGTATGTCCAAATGTTTCGGAGTGGAACTCACACCTGACATCCATATTGTAATCTGGGGGAATGGGGTAGGGTATTGGCAAGGCATTCCCTGGCTGAATCAAAGAATTCTCGAGCAAACGGGCAAACACTTGACTAGGAGTAAACACTTCTTCAACCTGCTTGAGCTTGAGTCTCCCCTGTTGTTGATAATTCTGATGATGAGATGAATTCGAACACCTAGAGTTCTTCTGCACTTTCTTCTTTATGTCGGATCGGTGAATGGGTAAAGGTGCCTGGCACGATGTCTTCAAAACCCAGATCGGAGGCACACACCCCTGATTGGGGATAATTCTTGTGGTAAGGAAAGGAGAAGTTCCTCCTAGTGATATGAAATCTTTTGACACATCCCCGCTGATCGGTGCGAACTCGATTACTTTTGCATCAATGAGCTCTTGAACTTGATGCTTAAGCCTTTTGCAGTTTTCCACATGGTGACCAGGTGCCCCAGAATGGAAAACACATCTGGCATTGGCGTCAAAATCTGGGGGAAGCTTTTTGGATGTGGCTGCTACGGTGACAAGTTCAACCAGATTAAGCTCGAGCAAACAAACAAGCAACTGTGCATATGACACCGGGATCAAATCAAACTTGGCTTTAGACGTCTTTGGCATTTGTCCGCAGCTTTTGCCTTTACCTTCCCTTTGATGAACTGGAAGAGTCTGCAAATTGAGAGGCTTAGCATCCCGAAGTTGAAGAGGGTTTCCGCGAAACGCTTCCTGATCTTGAAACAAAATCACCGAACTGGGATGACCACTAACTTCTGCAGTAATAAAGGGGAGGTGGTGCCCTTCTTGGAGCTTTGGGGCTTCCCTGATCTGGTTCTCCTGTCTCTTCAGTTGGTAAACCTCCTCCATCAATAGCGTATGGTCATGGCACAAGGTCTGCATGTCCTCCGAGAGTTGATCCATTCGGACTTTCATTTCAGCTATTTCTGCTCGGCATTGTTCCATACCCATCTCTTGATGACTGCGATTCAAATTGGCCATTCTGAAGAGTAAACGAATCAGGATGAGAATCTGTCCCCGGACACCTGTAATGAGAGTAAGGATGCATGCAAATGCCATGTTCGATTATTTCCAAGGGATCCATCTGCTTTGATTCCAATTTGGATATAGGAGCATATAATGAAATGGTTCAAACATAGGATATTTGGAAATAGCCGAACATGTATGATAGAATGCTATGATGTTATGTATGCAACAGGCATGTGATCAGTGCAGTGTCTGCGATGTTCCAATCATATAATCAGGTGTCGGTGTAAGGTCTCAGAATCCATATATCACAATAATCATCCCTCTGATCCGGGGTCCATAACTTAAGAACAGAAATCCAGATCATAAAACTGAACCAAAGGCAAAGCGGGTATGTTGAAGGTACCAGGGTTCCTGCAAACCTGTAAACCCCTCCCAATCTCACGGGTGTGCTACTCGGGTCAACATCATGGACTCTCAAAGCCGAATAACAATAATACGTTCACCATCTCCGAGAAATGGCTCATGACCAAATCAGGGAATCGGTTTGGTATTATGTACTACGCAGGGAGGTCTCAGTTGAGTCCGGAAAAACAAGCATCCCTCACAAGTCTCCAGCTTCAAGCACTGAATCGAGAAACAATAGTACATTCATCCCGAAGGGTACAATACTATCGTCATACGAACAGTTTGCTTTAACTGAATTCCTATGAGAGAACCAGGTCATCCTATGCGAGTTCCCAATGGACCCTCGGATGCGGGTGGGTTTGCCAACAAATGTGGTCTGCCACTGTCATCACTGGAGAGGGGTGTTCCCATTAAGGTCCTCGAAGATCGGTCACCAGATGCACATAACTATCAAGGTCGTACCCTGAAGTGAGGTAATCCCCACACAGAATAGTTCCAAGACGGTCGCAATCTGGGTGTGGAACACATCGCCACCCATCATGGTGAGATACCATAAGAGTACAATGTCTGTCCACGCTAATCCTATGGTGCACTCAAGTCGGGTAGTTGGCTTATCTCACAGTAACTCCCAACCCACAGAAAAAATGAAAACCAGCACAGCCAGACAGTCCAGTATAATATGATGCATGGAAAATAAAATACTGAAAGCAGTAAATAAATGCGATAAAGTAAAGCTGTAAAGTAAAACTGTAAATGAAAACAATAAAGCTAAACTAAAGCACATGGCAGCAAACAGATAAATACCCCAAAGAAACAAAACCAAACAGGCGCTAGGATTGACTCTACAAGGGAAACCGGAAGAATCAGGTTAGTCCCCAACAGAGTCGCCAGCTGTCGCTCCCGGGATTTTCATCCTAGTACAAACGCGAAAGTGGCGCGGAAAGGTTAGAGTCGCCAGCCAGACATTTTTATCCCGAATGAATGGGAAAGGTAATGTTGCACAAACCTGAGGAAAAAGGAAAGGACAAGGCCTTGCGAACCAAAGATCTGAATTCGGGAGTCGGTTACGAATTGAGAAGGTATTAGCACCTCAATCCGTCCGTCGTACCCGACGGGATCCACGCTTGCTTGCTTGTTTCAAAGGGTGAGAAAAATACGAATGCTGCTGAATAAAACCGCTAACCGGAATGGGAATGAGAAATGAGAAAGGAATTGAATAAGAAAATGGAAAGAAAGGGGGAAATGTAGGGAAAATAAAGAATGTGCTCGAACGGGCCCTACCCCGCTGCCTACGTACCTCATCGGGAAAATGAGGATCAGAGTCGACGTAGTTCGCCTAACCTGGGCGGGAACTATTTGTTTGTGTTTTTTACAGCTGGAACTGCGTATGTCTATGCTCAGGTGTTGCAGGCTCGTCTGGTACGAGTGCGTTTACCGTCTTGCATGCGAGACAAGTCGTCGCGAGTTCGCGTTGTGATTGAATGAGATGAGAAGAGAAGTTCCCGCAGGATAGTCGCTTGTTATTTGTTTTTTGTCTTTTAAAAGAAGTGTTTTGAATTTGTTTGTGAACGGTCTTGTACTAAGACCTATCCATCGCGGGAAGTATTTACACCTCGCCCCGAAACAGGACGCGTATAAACACTCCGCAACAAAGTCTCGTGGAGTACAAGATTGTTCGGTTTTTTTATTAAGTGTTTTATTGCTTTTCTTTTTGAGATGAGAAATAATGACTCAAGTTGATAAAAGGAAAAATCTAAGGGACTAAGACTCAATCCTAATTTTGTTTATTTATTTACAAGTGGTCCTAATGGTTAGTGAGGTTTTCTATTCCTAATGAGAAACTAGAAACTACTAGAATTCAACTTACTTCTTAATGAAGTTAAGTTGATTCTAAGAACAAATGGGGGATGCCTATACAAGTTGTAAAATCAAGACAAAGCAAAAAACAATAGAAATGGAATTAAGAAATAAACTTCTAAACAAAACTATTAAAGGCATGAATTAAAAAATAGTCTATTTTATTTATTCTACTTCTACATGGAAATGAAACTTCAAGCCTAAGTACTAAATCTAAACCAAACCTAATACTCATCTTAAAAAAAAATCAAACTTTAACTAGCCTAAGTCTAAATTAAATTCTATGACTAAATTTAAACTAACCTATTTTTTGTACTTTATTTTTTATGACCTAAACCAATAGGAATTATGCATAACTAGGCCTAAGAACTAATATTCTAAAAATATTAAAACTTCTAGAAAAAATTATGAAAATTAAACTATAGGGTCCTAACACTATCTCTAAAATTGTACTAAGAGGGATCCTAAAAAATCTTATTTTTCCTATGCCTAAAAATCCATTATTTCTACCTAAAGATTAACCATTATTTCCTAAGGATTAAGCTACTGAAACATAGGATAAAATGCCCTAAAAAATCCACTAAAAAAATCCTAAGAACTATTATGAGTCCTCTAATTACAGAAAAAAGAATGGCTCAAAAAAGTTGCTGGAAGTTATAAAAATAAAATGAATAAAATTCAGCACAATTAAAAGAAATCCAATAAAAGCTAATTGAAAGAAAATTCAGAATTAAATTAAAAATAACCAAAATTTAGAAAATAAAAATGTCTAAAATTTCTAAATTTAATTATTAAGCTACTGGAATTTTTGGGGAATTTTCTAATGATTTTTACTATTTTTTCGGGATTTATTCCTAAACTATGGCTAAATAAAATTAAAATCTAAAAGAAGTGAGAATGGGGGTTCAGGAAGCATTTTCTTTAGTTGTTTTTGATACGGGCCTTGAGAAGGGGAGGTGTAACTGTAATACCTCAAAATTTGCCCTCTCATTTCCTCAACATTTTGCATAGCATTTTGCATATATGAATTCATAAAATAACCAAAAACATTGCATCATATATAGCATAGCCGAGGCGTGGGTATGTGATCAATGATCGGAGCAACCGAAAGTTATGAAGAGGCTACCGAAGGGCCACAAAGCTTCTCAACCTTGTGCAAAGGGTTCACAATATCCCACAAGTCTTCACTTGAAGCCACAAGTCATGGAAAGTTTTGGTTTGATTGAAGGAGGCAAGCAGTGCAATACTTCTTGAGGGAAAAGAGCCGAATTAGGGTTTCATTTCTACAGGGCTTCTACATAAATTTTTGAGTCGAAGTGGATTTCTTTGACTTATATATGATGTCAAGTGCCTAGGGTTCAAATCTCGTCCACAAATTCATTTTGGAAGGGGTTCGACTGGCCGGACGACGGAAAATCGAGGAATTGGAGAAAAGGCAATCGGGCTAGGTAAAAAGGGTTGACTCCGGACTTTTAAGATCGAGATCGTGAAATTAGGGTTACAATGATCCTATGGTTCAAACTTGGTCAAGAAATGATGGAGGAATCATGAAAAAAATCAAAGAAAAATCATTTGAAAAGTAGTTGGTTTTGCATTTCCCTCCACCTTTCCTTCCATTTTCTTTCCACACTTCCTTTAATTCTTTCCATCTTGTTTTTCCACTCCAATTCCACTCCATTTCCCTTGGAAACTTCCACCACCTTCCACCATCTTCTAGAGTGTTCCAAGGAATATTCCAAGGAATATTCCCTTTATCCAACCCTAACCCTAACTAACTTCCAAACCTAATTTTTGGATCCCAAACCTAATTTTTGGGCCCCAAACCCAAACCTAGCTCCTAGCCTAGTCTCTATTTAAGCCATTTTCATCCAAACCAAAAGGGTTGAACACCATTTTCCAATTTTTCACTCTTTGAGAAGCACTTTTTCTCTCTCACTTTTCCTCTCCCTTTCACCAAAGCTTTTTCAAATAAGCTCTTCAAGTTTCACATTGAAACTTGAAGATCTTGAAGCTTAAGCCTCCAACCTTCATTGATTGTGGATTATAGAAGAAGAAGCTACTGAATTTTGTGAGGATTATCGGATTATCGGAAGCGCACGAAGATTCAATCTCAAGAACGCATTTATTTTGCGATTTCTCGGTTTTCGGTTTTCTCTTCGATTCAAGCTCCGATTCTTGCAACAATCACCGAAGCACTCCTCCGCTTCGTAGGTTGGTGATCTTAATCACTTCTTCTTTAAGTTATTCTCTTCATCTCGCCACTTTTGGCATTCTTTAAGTGCTTTTCGCTTTTGTCGAAATCAATTCCGTTCCAATTATGTTTGCTTGTGAATTGTGATTTTTGTTGAATTTGGATTTTTAGGTGTTAATGGCTATAAGTGCTAGCATGTGTAAATAAGCTCAAAATAAGTAGAAATTAGTGTTAGCATGTTCCTAGGTATGTTAGGGATCATTAGAAGCAAGATTGTGGCCAAAAGCACTTATTTCAAAAGCATTTTTCACTTTTCGTTCAGTGTTAACCGGTTAACGCATATGGTTAACCGGTTAACGCATGCGTTTTTTGGCCAAAATGCTGATTTTTTTGCCCGTTAACGGGTTAACCTATATGGTTAATCGATTAACGCTGTCCATTTTTGGATTTTTAGCCTATTTTCTTGCTCAATCTTGCTTCCTAGTGCCTCTAATGTTCATACATGTTTAGGTATTGATTTTAGGGAATTTTTGGGTCCATTTCCAGTAGCTAGTCTCCCCATTTCGAGTCGTTTCGACACGATTCCGTTCATGTTGCGTTTTATGCATTTTTGTGTTCTTTGTGCATGCCTTGAGTTCTTGCATTGTGTTGCCATGTTTATACATCATTTGGTATGTAATAATCATGTTGCATTCTGTTTTTACATGTTTGCATTGCATTAAATCATTTTTTTTCATTCCCATTATATCAAGGTATGTTGCATTTTGCATAATCATATGTATGTGCATTTGGTTGCATACTTTATCATGTCATATGCATCAATTAAATTCTGAATTTTGCATTGAGTTTAGTATGTTTGTTGAGCAATCATGTTGCATGTTCATAATCAAAGATCATCATGTTCATATGCATGTTTAGGTGTTACTTTGTGCATTTACTTGTTGCATAATTCATGAGATGCATGCTTGCATAATCATTCAATGATGTGCATGTTCTTGCCTTGGTATATGTTGACTTAAGTTCAAATACATGTTCATGATGAGATTAGTGATTTTTGCATTGAGTGTGTGCATTAAAGAATGAAAATAAGCAATTTTAGATTTTGCATTTCATAGCTGTTTTTTGCATGAGTGCTGTAAAATGTATGATGTTTGCTATGTGTACATGCTGTTTGTAACCTTTCTGCACCTACTTTTCCATGTTGCATGCTGGCTGTAAAAAGCTGGTGGGTGTTAGGCTTAGTTTCATAGCTGTTTGTGTATTAAGGGGCTGTAATAGGTGCTGTATTTTGGTTTTAGCATTTTTTTAGTTCCTTTAGGATTAGAATAGGGTCTAGTTTAGGTCCAAGTTTAATTAGGATTTAATTAATGTGTGTTTGCCTTATTCTTTAATATAAAATGCACACTAACCATTTGTTTTGTAGTGGGGAAGATTGAGGTAAGTTTACTTCACTTTATCCTTTATTTTTTATGCATTTCTTTTAGGCTTTTTAATTCATTTTTCCTTCCATATTTGTGATTTGGTAGGATTCCCCATTGTTAGGACCAACTTATCTTCATTAGGAAGTAAGTTGTGTTCTTCTTCCTTTTCTCTTCCTCTTTGCCTTTTTATCTTTAGGATTAGAATACCTCACTAACCATTAGGATCTCCCTTTGTGCATAATAAATAAATTAGGGTTGTGTCTTAGTTCCCCTTAGTTTGTCCTTTTATCAACTTGAGTCTTTCTCTTTCTCATCTCAAAAGAAAAGCATAAAACACTTAATAAAAACCGAGCAATCTTGTACGACACGAGACTTTGTTGCGGAGTGTTTATACGCGTCCTGTTTCGGGGCGAGGTGTAAATACTTCCCGCGATGGATAGGTCTTAGTGCAAGACAGTTCACAAACAAATTCAAAAAAACGCTTCTCTTAAAAGACAAAAAACAAATAACAAACGACTATCCTGCGGGAACTTCTCTTCTCATCTCATTCACTCACAACGCGAACTCGCGACGACTTGTCTCTCATGCAAGACGGTAAACGCACTCGTACCAGACGAGCCTGCAACACCTGAGCATAGACATACGCAGTTCCAGCATAAAAAACACAAACAAATAGTTCCCGCCTTAGTTAGGCGAACTACGTCGACTCTGATCCTCATTATCCCGATGAGGTACGTAGGCAGCGGGGTAGGGCCCGTTCGAGCACATTCTTTATTTTCCCTACATTTCCCCCTTTCTTTCCATTCTCTCTTCTTATTCCTTTCTCATTTTCCATTCCCTTTATTCCAGTAGCGGTTTTATTCAGCAGCATCTTATTTTCTCACCCTTTGAAACAAACAAGCAAGCGTGGATCCCGTCGGGTACGACGGACGATCTGGGGTGCTAATACCTTCCCAGTTCGTAACCGACTCCCGAACTCAGATCTTTGGTTCGCAAGGCCTCGTCCTTTTCCTTCTTCCTCAGGTTTGTGCAACATTACCTTTCCCATTCTTTTGGGATAAAAATGTCTGGCTGGCGACTCTAACCTTTCCGCGCCACTTTCGCGTTTGTACTAGGATGAAAATCCCGGGAGCGACAGCTGGCGACTCTGCTGGGGACCGAATCTTATTCTTCCGGTTTCCCTTGTAGAGTCAATCCTAGCGCCTGTTTGGTTTTGTTTCTTTGGGTGTATATTTGTTTGCTGTTGTGTGCTTTAGTTTAGCTTTACTGTTTTCATTTACAGTTTTACTTTACAGCTTTACTTTATCGCATTTATTTATCGCTTTCAGTATTTTATTTTCCATGCATCATATTATACTGGACTGTCTGGCTGTGCTGGTTTCCATTTTTTCTGTGGGATGGGAGTTACTGTGAGATAAGCCAAATACCCGGCTTGAGTGCACCATAGGATTAGCGTGGACACGTTGTGCTCGCATGGTTACATGATGAGTGGTGATGTGTTCCACACCCAGGTTGCGACTGTCTTGGGACTATTCTGTGTGGGGGTTCTTCCCCACTTCAGGGTACAACCTTGATGGTTATGTGCAGCTGGGGACCGATCATTGAGGACCTTAATGGAAACAACCCTCTCCAGTGATGACAGTGGCAGACCACATTTGTTGGCAAACCCATTCGCATCCGAGGGTCCATTGGGAACTCGCATAGGATGGCCTGGTTCTCTCATAGGAATTCAGTTAAAGCAAACTGTTCGTATGACGATAGTATTGTACCCTTCGGGATGAATGTACTATTGTTTCTCGATTCAGTGCTTGAAACTGGAAACTTGTGAGGGATGCTTGTTTTTCCGGACTCAACTGAGACCTCCCTGAGTAGTACATAATGCCAAACCGATTCCCTGATTTGGTCATGAGCCATTTCTCGGAAATGGTGAACGTATTATTGCTATTCGGCTTTGAGAGTCCGTGATGTTGACCCGAGTAGCACACCCGTGAGATTGGGAGGGGTTTACAGGTTTGCAGGAACCCTGGTACCTTCAGCATACCCACTTTGCCTTTGGTTCAGTTTTGTGATCTGGACTTCTGTTCTTAAGTTATGGACCCCAGATCAGAGGGATGATTATTGTAATACCTGGATTTTGAGACCGTGCACCGACACCTGATTATATGATTGGCACATCACAGACACTTCACTGATCACATGCCTTGTCTTGCATAAGCATCATATCATCATTAATCATTTGTGTTTCTTTTATTCTCAGGGTCTACATTTATTCCCGGTTCCTGGCCATATTATTGCTTCAGAATGGAAGACGTCAAAAAGAGAACTGTGCACTACAAATTCTTCGATACTAAGATGGATCTGATCAACCAATTGGTGTCTCTGATTACCCCGGGTCATTTGGGCTACTTCAAGGAAACGTATGGAGATATTTTGGATCTGGTATTCAACTTGGATAGTTCTCAGAGGAGTGCCATTCACACTTTATTGCAGTATTATGATCCACGGCTTAGGTGCTTCACATTTCATGACTTTCAGTTGGGTCCTTTGCTGGAAGAATATGCTGAGATTATGGGAGTTTCAATCAAGGATCAGCTTCTTTTTAACTCGGAGATGACAAGACCAACTCACGATGATATTGCTAAGGCTCTTTATTTGAGCCCGTCAGAGGTGTCTTCTAATCTGGTTTCCACTAAAGCAGGAGTACTTGGTTTTTCCTTAGAGTTTCTGGTCAAGAGAGCTGAAGAACGTGCCGTGGAGAAGAAGTGGGATTCAGTTTGTGCTATCTTGGCGTTATCTGCGTATGGGATAGTTTTATTTGCTGACATGGACAAGTTTGTGGACATGAATGCCATTCATTTGTTTGTGTTGAAGAATCCGGTGCCCACTCTCTTGGGTGATCTGTATTATTCTGTGCATTACAAGAATGAGAAGAGGCGAGGAGGTCTTGTTAAATGTTGTGCTCCTTTATTCTACAAATGGGTTATGAGACACTTGCCTTCTACTGAGAGTTTTGCGGATCCTAATTCTACTTGGGCTCAGAAGCTGAGTACTTTGTCTGCTGGAAATATCAGGTGGTTTACTTTGAAGTTGAAGGGAAAGAATTTCATTACTAGTTGTGGTAATTACCCTAATGTGCCTTTGTTAGGAGTATCAGGATGTATTAACTACAATCCCATCCTATTGAGAAGACAGTTAGGGTATGCGCTCAAGGAGGTTCCTGATGAGTCTGAATTATTCCAAACTTTCTATTTTCCGGTGAAAGACAATCTTCCTTTGGTTCAAAAAGCTGCAGGGTCCTGGAAGGTGATTAAGAGGAAAGGTATAGCATGTCTGGGCAAGAGCAACAATCGAATGTTTCCTGAATTTGAAGCCTGGATAAAGAATGAGGTTCAAGCGGCTCCAGTTCCTTTTTCTGTGCCAACTCCACCACCTGCTACGGTACCTTTGGAGGAATATCAGAAGTTAGAGGCTTTGGTTAAGCAACTGAGGGTTGAAAATCAAGAGGCTCTTAATTCTTGTCAAGCGCTGATGATCCAGAACCGTCGATTGAAAGAGAGAGCTGTGCAAGCCGAGGAGATAGTCCGTCTCAAGCAGAAGGACTTTGAAGATAGAGAGCTCTATTTCCGAAAGAAAGGTTTAGCTGAGACTCATATGACGGCCCAGCGCCGAAGAGAGAAGAAGGATCTTAGTGAAGCCAATGAAGCTGTTACTTTATGGCAGGAGAAATGGGACGAGAATCTGAAGAAACAAAAGGAGTTGGACGCCAAGCACAAACAGGAAGTCAAAAGCCTTCAGGATTCTTTAGATGGGCAGAAAGAACTTCTCAGGAAAGCTTATTATCAAGAGGAGGATCGTATCCGGCGCGTAACAGAGAGTCAACGGGCGCTGAAGGAAGCTCAAAAGGAGATTGAAGACTTGAAGTTGAAAGCTGATGTGAAAAGGTCGAAAGCCGAGTCGAGTCAAAGCAAGGAGAATGAAGCAGCATTTCTACAGCAGATCGAGGAGTTACATGCTTCTTCTGATACGAGGGACCTCCTTATTCAGAAGCTTATCCAGGAACCCGGTCATCCAGATGTGGTTCAGCTGTTCCAGAGCGTCCAACGCCTTAGTTGGAGATTGAAAGATATAGAGTTCCCTAGGGTTTAATTTCATTTTGTTGTATTTGGATTACCCACAGGCTTGTTGTGGGGTTCCTTATATGTGATGTACTTTTGTTATCATGATTGGCACCCTTCGGGGACTTTGTATTTTCAAACTCCAGTTTATATGATTGATTTGTTCCGGATTTCTTGTTTGTTATTTGCACCGACACGGGGTAATGAGCACCAGTTTTTCACAGCCGTCATTATGTCCGAATATTATTTGGGTCTTCTTCCCAATCCTTATCTTCTTAATGCCAGGACCGGACACAGTAAAATACTCGGGAATAAAAGGAACACATTGCATTGCATACGCATCATTTGCATTTTGTCTTTGTCTTTGCAGGTTTTTCTTCGAGAGGTCTAATTTATCTGTGTTCATCAGGCAAAGATTGCGAGGGCCGCCAAGACCCGGTACATTCGACAGAATATTCCTCATCGGTACGCGACACGCAGTAATCAAAGAACAGCAATGGACGCCATGCAGACAGAACTCAACGATGTCCGTACCAAGATGGCAGAATTTGTGACTCTGATGCAGGGGATGGCCCAGGGGCAGCAGGAGCTGAGAAATGCAATTCAAGGGTTAACTCCTCCTAACACTAATGCTCAGGAAACTACTTCCGGCGGACTAGGGGCTCCTCCCAATACCAACAACGGTACAGGTGGACCTCATGTTCCAGATCCAGCTATGGCTACGTATGTTCCTGTGCAGGACAGGCAGGAAGACCAATTCCAGTACTTCAACAATGATATGGGTTTCGGCGGTGACGGAAATCTCAACGACTTCTTGGTGCTTGCAGAGAAGGTCAAGGCCTTAGAGTGCAAGGATACTTTGGGAATTGACGTGTCAGATATGGGTTTAGTACCTGGGGTGGTCATTCCACACAAGTTCAGGCCACCAGCATTCGATAAATACAATGGCAACTCTTGCCCGAAAACTCACCTACAGGCTTTCTACAGGAAGATTGCGGCTCACACGCGAGACGAGAAACTATGGATGTACTATTTCCAGGATAGCCTTTCTGGAGGGTCCTTGGAGTGGTACATGAAGTTGGAAAGAAGTTCTATCAGAAGCTGGAAGGATTTGGGAGAGGCCTTCCTCAGACAATATCAATACAACATTGACATGGCACCTAGCCGTACTCAGCTTCAAAGCTTGGCACAGAAGAGCTCGGAGAGCTTCAAAGACTATGCACAGAGGTGGCGTGAGGTGGCCGCCCGAGTGCAACCACCTTTACTGGAAAGAGAGATGGTTGATCTTTTCCTGAATACCCTCCCAGGGCATTTCATGGAAAGGTTGGCTGGTTGTTCCTCAAGTGGTTTTTCGGACATTATTCTGACTGGAGAAAGAATTGAAAGCTGGCTCAAGCAGGGGAAGATTCAAAATGGAAGCGCTTCAGCGTCTGGTATCAAGAAACCCTTTGTGAAAAGGAGGGAAGGAGAAACAGGAGCAGTATACGCGCAGAGAGGAATGATGCACCAAGGATATTATCAACAAGCGGCCCCCGTCACTATTTCAACTCCTCCAGTTCAACAACAGGTTCAGCCTCCGCAGCCGCAACGCTCACAGGGGTATCAGCCAAGACCCCCTCGTCCGTACTACCCTCAGAAGCCGAGGGATAGACATTTTGAAGCTCCACCAATGTCTTACTCCCAACTGTTGAAGAATCTCCTGCAGCTTCAAATGATTCAGCTCCGTACCTTGCAACCTCCGAGGCCAGGCCAAATTCCTGAAGGTTATGATTCGAATGCTAGATGCGAGTTTCATTCTGGAGCTCCCGGCCATAGTACTGAAAATTGTAAAGCGTTGAAACATGTCGTTCAGGATTTGTTGGATTCTAAAGCGATCAATTTCGCTCCCTCTCCTAATGTGCTGGAAAATCCCATGCCTCCTCACAGGGGCACGGTTGGTGCAATTGGTGAAGGGGAGAAGTTGAATCTGGTGGATGATGTAGATGACTTGAAGACTTCTTTGGTTGCTATCAAGGTTTGTTTGTTGAAGAAAGGCATTTTCCCCGGATGCGAGGATGATTGTTCAGAATGCACAGAAGCTACCAACGGTTGTAAAAGATTGAAGGCCGGAATTCAAGGAATGATTGATGAAGGAGTGCTGCAATTTGACAAGATTGTGAAAGAAAGTGAAGTATCTACAGTGACTATCTTTTATGATCCATCCCAAGTTCCCTCGCGTGCCAGAGCGGCACCAATAACTATTACTACTGCTGGACCCATAATGTACCAAAGTGACAAAGCAGTTCCTTGGCATTACGGTGGTGAAGTGTATTACAATGGCCAGAGGCAAGAATTGGCCACGACTAGTATAACCCCAGCTCAAGTAGAGAATGTTGGAGTAGGGGGTTTTACTCGGAGTGGAAGATTGTTTGCGCCTGAAGCATTGAGAAACGATGTGATACCACCTAGAGATACTGCCGAAGCCCAAGCAAGAGCCAGAGGGAAGCAACCTGTAGCTGCCAATGATCCAACTCCATCAGCTGATCCAGATCTCACCTTTGACAAAGAAGCCGAAGAATTCTTGAGGATCATCAAGAAGAGTGACTATAAGATTGTAGATCACTTGCAGCAGACGCCGTCAAAGATCTCCATCTTATCATTACTCATGTGCTCGGATTCTCACAGGAAGGCCCTTTTGAATATTCTGAACAAGGCATACGTGCCTCAGGATATTTCTGTGAACCAGCTAGAAACGGTGGTGTCCAGCGTTAACGCCAGTCATGGATTGGGTTTCACGGACTTGGACTTAACTTCTGATGGGCGTGCTCACAATCGGGCATTGCATATTTCTCTGGAATGCAAGGGTGCAGTGCTCTCCCATGTGCTGGTGGATACTGGTTCATCTCTGAATGTCTTGCCTAAGAAGGCATTGATGAAGCTAGACTATGATGGAGTGGTGCTAAGGCCCAGTGATTTAGTAGTCCGAGCATTTGATGGATCAAGAAGATCGGTATTTGGAGAGGTGGAATTACCCATCAAGGTGGGTCCACAAGTCTTCAATACCACGTTTTACGTGATGGATATCCAGCCGGCATATAGTTGTTTACTTGGAAGGCCCTGGATACACTCGGCAGGAGCGGTTTCTTCTACACTTCATCAGAAATTAAAGTTTGTCTCGGAAGGTCAAGTTGTGACAGTCAGCGGGGAAGAGGATATCTTCGTCAGTCATCTAGCCTCATTCAAATATGTGGAGATGGATGGCGAAATAGTCGAGACCCCTTGTCAAGCTTTTGAGCCTGTGAAGTCCGAGCAAGCATCTGCAGTAGCAATTTCTCCTGAAGAACCGAAGAAGGTGGCTTCCATAGCTTCCTATAAACAAGCGCGCGAATTGGTAGAATCCGGGATCCGAGAAGGCTGGGGGAGCCCGGTAGAAGTGCCAGAGAAGAAGGACATGTTCGGGATTGGTTATCACCCTGGAGGATCTTCGTCTGAAACAGGTGCAAAAGGTTGTCAAAGCCCGGTCACTTTCACAAGTGCGGGAATGGTAAACTACGAGAACATCAGTACTGTACAGGATGACATCGTCGATAGTGATTGTGACTTAGATGAATGGATCAGGCCTGCCGCTCCAGGAACTCAACTTAGCAACTGGACATCGGAAAGGCTTATTTCGGTCACTTCCTTCGAAGAGTAATAATGTCTTGTTTCTATTTTTCCTGTACTAAAGCACTATGTCTTACCCCGGGGCATAGTGTCTCTTTGTAAGGGTTCATTTGTTCATTAACGCAATCATTAATAAAACTGACGTTTCACATTCATTTCATGTTGTTCTCTGTCCTTCGTTTTTTACTTTTGTTTTTCAAAAAAGAAAGAAAAGTTTTAAAAATGGCAATGTTTCCCATTTTCTCAAGTTGTTGCTAAAGCCTTGCATGAATCATCATTCATGCAGGTGCTCGTCACCGGATCTTATCAATGACGACCCTGTTATGGCTAAGTATGACTTCGACAATCCGATTTATCAAGCCGATGAGGAAGGTGAAGAGGATTGTGATTTACCCGAAGAATTGGCCGGACTGCTCAAACAGGAGGAGAAGATGATTCAGCCGCATGAGGAAGATGTTGAAGTGATAAACCTGGGTACTGAAGAGGACAAGAAAGAAGTCAAGATCGGAGCCACATTAGAAGAATCTGTCAAGACTCGTTTGATGGCTATGCTTCGAGAATACGTTGACGTCTTCGCATGGTCCTACCAGGATATGCCGGGTTTAGACACTGATATCGTGGTGTACAAGCTACCTCTCAGAGAAGGTTGTCCTCCGGTAAAGCAGAAGTTGAGGCGTACACGTCCAGACATGGCAATTAAAATAAAAGAAGAAGTGCAAAAACAGTTTGATGCTGGTTTCTTGGCCGTGACTAGTTATCCTCCATGGGTTGCTAATATTGTGCCGGTTCCTAAAAAAGATGGCAAAGTCAGAATGTGTGTGGATTACAGGGATTTGAATAAGGCTAGCCCCAAAGATGATTTCCCTCTACCTCACATAGATGTACTTGTCGATAATACTGCTCAGTTTTCCGTGTTCTCCTTCATGGATGGATTCTCAGGCTATAATCAAATTAAGATGGCTCCCGAGGATATGGAAAAGACAACTTTCATCACTCCTTGGGGCACCTTTTGTTACAAGGTCATGCCGTTTGGTTTAAAGAATGCAGGAGCTACCTACCAACGGGCAATGGTGACGTTGTTTCACGACATGATCCATCATGAAATTGAGGTTTATGTTGATGACATGATAGCAAAGTCCCAGACGGAAGAGGAACACTTGGTCAACCTAGCAAAATTGTTTGACAGGCTTCGAAAGTTCAGACTGAGGTTAAATCCGAATAAATGCACCTTCGGGGTTCGTTCTGGCAAGTTGCTCGGCTTCATTGTTAGTGAACGAGGAATTGAGGTCGATCCGGCCAAGGTGAAAGCAATCCAGGAAATGCCTGAGCCAAAGACTGAAAAGCAAGTGCGTGGTTTCTTGGGGAGATTAAACTACATTGCACGGTTTATTTCTCACCTGACGGCCACGTGCGAGCCCATCTTCAAGCTTCTGAGGAAGAATCAGGCCATTGAATGGAATGAAGACTGTCAGCGAGCCTTTGATCGAATCAAAGAATACTTGTTGGAACCACCAATTCTTATGCCTCCAGTGCCAGGGAGACCTCTGATTATGTATCTCACTGTGCTGGAAGGATCGATGGGATGTGTGCTGGGTCAGCAGGACGAGTCTGGTCGAAAAGAGCATGCCATTTATTACCTTAGCAAAAAGTTTACCGATTGTGAGACACGATACTCACTACTCGAGAAAACTTGCTGCGCTTTGGCATGGGCTGCTCGCCGACTAAGACAGTACATGCTGACTCATACTACTCTCCTAATTTCCAAGATGGATCCTGTAAAATACATCTTTGAGAAGCCGGCTTTGACAGGAAGAGTGGCCCGTTGGCAGATGATACTCACGGAGTATGACATACAATACACTTCACAAAAGGCAATCAAGGGGAGTGTGTTGTCAGAATACTTGGCCCAGCAGCCGATTGATGATTATCAACCCATGAGGTTTGAGTTTCCAGATGAGGACATCATGTTCCTCAAGTCGAAAGACCATGAAGAACCACTTCCGGAGGAGGGGCCCGACCCTGAATCCAGATGGAAGTTGATGTTTGACGGAGCTGTAAACATGAATGGGAGTGGAGTGGGTGCTGTTATTATCTCCCCAGAAGGAGTCCACACACCTCTCGCTGCTCGGTTGACCTTCGAGTGTACTAACAACGAGGCCGAGTATGAAGCTTGCATCATGGGGATCGAAGAGGCAATAGACCTGCGAGTCAAGAACCTTGAGATCTTCGGAGATTCTGCTTTGGTAGTAAATCAAGTCAATGGCAAATGGCTAGTTCATCAAGCTCGTTTGATTCCTTACCGAGACTACGTCAGGAGGCTGTTAACTTTCTTTACCAAAGTAAAGCTGAGCTATGTTCCTAGGGACGAAAACCAGTTTGCCGATGCTCTCGCAACCCTATCATCCATGATTAAAGTATGCCAAGAGAATTTCGTGCCACGAATTTCGATCTCTCGTCTTGAAAGACCGGCTTATGTCTTCGCTGTGGGTGATGGGGAAGATGACAAGCCTTGGTACCACGACATCAAACAATTCCTGAAAGCTCAAGAATACCCGGCTGGGGCATCCAGTAAAGATAAGAAAACTCTTAGAAGACTGGCGGGAGGTTTCTTCTTGAATCAGGATGGTGTGTTGTACAAACGGAACTTTGACATGGTGCTGCTTAGATGTGTAGACAGACACGAGGCAGACCTGTTAATGCAGGAGGTTCATGAAGGCTCCTTTGGTACCCATGCTGGAGGTCATGCCATGGCCAAGAAATTATTGAGGTCGGGATACTATTGGATTGCCATGGAATCTGATTGTTGTACATATTCCCGCAAATGCCATAAGTGTCAAATTTATGCCGACAAGGTCCATGTGCCTCCGAATCCTTTGAGTGTCATGTCTTCACCGTGGCCGTTCGCTATGTGGGGCATCGATATGATTGGAAAGATTGAGCCAACAGCTTCTAATGGGCATCGCTTCATTCTAGTTGCTATTGATTATTTCACGAAGTGGGTCGAAGCTGCTTCCTATGCTAATGTCACCAAACAAGTGGTCGCTCGATTTATTAAACGGGACATCATCTGCCGGTATGGAGTCCCTGAAAGGATCATTACTGATAATGGTTCTAATCTCAACAACAAGATGATGGCTAACTTGTGTCGAGACTTCAAAATAGAACATCACAACTCTTCTCCATACCGGCCGAAGATGAATGGCGCCGTCGAGGCGGCTAATAAAAATATCAAGAAGATTGTTCAAAAGATGGTTGTGACGTACAAAGACTGGCACGAGATGTTACCATTCGCGTTGCATGGGTATAGAACATCAGTACGCACTTCAACTGGGGCAACTCCATTCTCATTGGTGTATGGTATGGAGGCAGTCTTACCAATCGAAGTGGAAATCCCTTCCTTGAGGCTGATGATGGACATCAAGCTAGATGAAGCTGAATGGCTCCGATCCAGATATAATCAATTGAGCCTCATTGAAGAGAAGCGTCTAGCAGCTGTATGCCATGGACAGTTGTATCAGCGACGAATGAAGCAAGCTTTTGACAAGAAGGTGCGACCCCAGAGGTACATGCCAGGAGACTTAGTGCTGAAAAGGATTCTTCCTCCTCTCAACGATCACAGGGGCAAGTGGACACCCAATTATGAAGGACCGTTCGTGGTTAAAAGGGTTTTCTCAGGCGGAGCCTTAATGCTGACAACCATGGACGGAGAAGACTTTCCATCCCCTGTCAACGCAGATGCAGTAAGAAAATACTTCGTGTAAAAAGGACCCGCTGGATAAAAACAGAATGATAATCCAGGCAAAAATGGGCATCCCGGCGAGCCAAAAACAGAATAAAAGGCTCGGGCAAAAGTTAGGGAAATATCGAAAAAATGTACACCCGCTGAGTTGAAAAGCCACATCGGACAACTCAGGCAAAAAAGGGTATCCCGGTGGATTGAAAACCTGAAAGGGCGATCCACGCAAAAGAGGGATTAACACGAACGACTGCGATCTGCGAGATCCATGACCTACCTACAGTTGAGGCTATCCTAAGGTTGAAGATCAGTTCACTTACTTTTTCTCAAGAGGCAAGAGAGCGGAACGTCTTGAAGATATACGAGTCATAACGGGGTTGAAACTTGATGAGATTCATTTTTCACATTGCCAATAGGGTAGTTTGTTTTTCTTTTAGTTGTTCCCTCATTCCAGGGAACCGCTTCCTTTGTATTGCCTATTCAGGGCCACCTGTCAAAATCAATAAAAATTCAACTTCAGTCAATTGACCATTTCAGTTTTTTTGTTTTTTAATTTTTCATCTAGCATTGATTGATTGTGAAAACGTCTAGCAAATGGTAACTGGCATTGTGTTATGAACATTTGAATGCTTTTCTAACTCGTGCAGGAGAATAGAAACATTTAATTCAACTCTGAAAGGGTGCTGAGATACCTAGATAATGATTCATGCTATGATCCTGGGGGCAAGCAGGTCCCAAACTAATTCTCTATGTTGCAGGTATTATCGATTGTGTTCATGCAGGTACAGGTACTGGTGTTGCTAACAGAGCTAAAAGATCACTATCCAGGATGGGCATTCCCTTTTGTTTGAGCAGAAACAAATGTCTCCTAGGGTGTCTCCAATCATCCCCAGCCATGTGCAAATGGAAAGTTCACCTTGCCAGACAGCAGAGAGTGGGTGCAATTCCCAAGCAGAAGTCTCCGTGCAGACAGGGGCAATTCTTAACAGTGTAAAGAGTATTTTGCCTCCCCAGCAGTTGCTTCCTCAGCAGTGTCATGCCTTGGGTTCCCAGGAAGTCCTCACTTCCCCATCAGAGTTCAAGAAGGGTCCACCTCCAGCAGGGTCTTGGCGCTCCAATCTCAAAGTCCAATTTATTTTTGGCAGTGGCAGCTATTCAGAGCCTGTGAATTATTAACAACTTTCCCCGCAGAGTTGTTTCCTCCTCATCAGGACGAGCCAGATCAATGCAGTGATCATCGTTTCCTTCCAGCCAAGTTATATGGAATTACCTGCAGTCCCCTTGTTAGGAGATCTTCTTTGCATTGTCATTCGCATAATCATCATTGCATTTGCATCTTCCAAAGCGTAGCATTTCCATCATCATGGAGCATTACGCCATAAATTCAAACATATGCATGCCAGCATGGGCCAGTTTTGAGGTATATTATGTACGACTTATAACATCTTCTCAACCTGGAGTACTCCGCACAGAGGATACCAATATCATGTTCCAGACATCCTTGTCTTTTTCAAGTTAATGTTCGTCATTTCTCCGCGTCTTGTTTGGTACAACAGTCGCGTCGCAGGTTCTCGTTTTGTACAACGGTCCTGTTTGCTTGGGCTCTCTTTTATGTACAATGATCCCGTTCCATCTTGTCCTATTTTCTTTGTTTCTGGTTACCACCTGCGGTTGGTATACCTTTGCGTCTCCATTTGAGGATGGTTTCGTTTTAGATCCGAGGATCTTTTGATTTGTCATTCGAGGATGGCATTTCTTTTCTTCAAGTCCTTCTGCGGTTGGTCTTGTTGTTGTGGCTACTATTCGAGGATAGTAGTTCACTTTTTGAGCTTATTGATCGAGGTCAGTTTGTCTCTTTTGCAAAGTCTGTCTGAGGTCAGCTTTGTGTTTGGTTATCAGTCGAGGCTGGTATACCTTCGCGTCTCCATTCGAGGATGGTTTCGTGTTAGATCCGAGGATCTTTTTGATTTGTCATTCGAGGATGGCATTTCTTTTCTTCAAGTCCTTCCGAGGTTGGTCTTGTTGTTGTGGCTATTATTCGAGGATAGTAGTTCACTTTTTGAGCTTATTGATCGAGGTCAGTTTGTCTCTTTTGCAAAGTCTGTCTGAGGTCAGCTTTGTGTTTGGTTATCAGTCGAGGCTGGTATACCTTTGCGTCTCCATTCGAGGATGGTTTCGTGTTAGATCCGAGGATCTTTTGATTTGTCATTCGAGGATGGCATTTCTTTTATTCAAGTCCTTCCGAGGTTGGTCTTGTTGTTGTGGCTACTATTCGAGGATAGTAGTTCACTTTTTGAGCTTATTGATCGAGGTCAGTTTGTCTCTTTTGCAAAGTCTGTCTGAGGTCAGCTTTGTGTTTGGTTATCAGTCGAGGCTGGTATACCTTCGCGTCTCCATTCGAGGATGGTTTCGTGTTAGATCCGAGGATCTTTTTGATTTGTCATTCGAGGATGGCATTTCTTTTATTCAAGTCCTTCCGAGGTTGGTCTTGTTGTTGTGGCTATTATTCGAGGATAGTAGTTCACTTTTTGAGCTTATTGATCGAGGTCAGTTTGTCTCTTTTGCAAAGTCTGTCTGAGGTCAGCTTTGTGTTTGGTTATCAGTCGAGGCTGGTATACCTTTGCGTCTCCATTCGAGGATGGTTTCGTGTTAGATCCGAGGATCTTTTTGATTTGTCATTCGAGGATGGCATTTCTTTTCTTCAAGTCCTTCCGAGGTTGGTCTTGTTGTTGTGGCTATTATTCGAGGATAGTAGTTCACTTTTTGAGCTTATTGATCGAGGTCAGTTTGTCTCTTTTGCAAAGTCTGTCTGAGGTCAGCTTTGTGTTTGGTTATCAGTCGAGGCTGGTATACCTTCGCGTCTCCATTCGAGGATGGTTTCGTGTTAGATCCGAGGATCTTTTGATTTGTCATTCGAGGATGGCATTTCTTTTCTTCAAGTCCTTCCGAGGTTGGTCTTGTTGTTGTGGCTATTATTCGAGGATAGTAGTTCACTTTTCGAGCTTATTGATCGAGGTCAGTTTGTCTCTTTTGCAAAGTCTGTCTGAGGTCAGCTTTGTGTTTGGTTATCAGTCGAGGCTGGTATACCTTTGCGTCTCCATTCGAGGATGGTTTCGTTTTAGATCCGAGGATCTTTTGATTTGTCATTCGAGGATGGCATTTCTTTTCTTCAAGTCCTTCTGCGGTTGGTCTTGTTGTTGTGGCTATTATTCGAGGATAGTAGTTCACATTTTGAGCTTATTGATCGAGGTCAGTTTGTCTCTTTTGCAAAGTCTGTCTGAGGTCAGCTTTGTGTTTGGTTATCAGTCGAGGCTGGTATACCTTTGCGTCTCCATTTGAGGATGGTTTCGTTTTAGATCCGAGGATCTTTTGGATTGTCATTCGAGGATGGCATTTCTTTTCTTCAAGTCCTTCTGCGGTTGGTCTTGTTGTTGTGGCTATTATTCGAGGATAGTAGTTCACATTTTGAGCTTATTGATTGAGGTCAGTTTGTCTCTTTTGCAAAGTCTATCTGAGGTCAGCTTTGTGTTTGGTTATCAGTCGAGGCTGGTATACCTTTGCGTCTCCATTCGTGGATGGTTTCGTGTTAGATCCGAGGATCTTTTGATTTGTCGTTCGAGGATGGCATTCTTCCCAGCATATTTCCACCTGGTTCTATTTTCGCTACCTATTCAGAGGTCAAAAACGAAAAAAGATATATAAATAAATGGGCAGATGGCATTTCTGTTGCTCTCGGTGTACAAATTTTCAGGTTTTATTCGAGTATTCAATCACTCCATACCTTGAACGTCTAAAAGCTGTTGCAATTATCCGTTCAGGTCTGCAGTTGATTGAATAGGGGCAGCTGTAATACCTCAAAATTTGCCCTCTCATTTCCTCAACATTTTGCATAGCATTTTGCATATATGAATTCATAAAATAACCAAAAACATTGCATCATATATAGCATAGCCGAGGCGTGGGTATGTGATCAATGATCGGAGCAACCGAAAGTTATGAAGAGGCTACCGAAGGGCCACAAAGCTTCTCAACCTTGTGCAAAGGGTTCACAATATCCCACAAGTCTTCACTTGAAGCCACAAGTCATGGAAAGTTTTGGTTTGATTGAAGGAGGCAAGCAGTGCAATACTTCTTGAGGGAAAAGAGCCGAATTAGGGTTTCATTTCTACAGGGCTTCTACATAAATTTTTGAGTCGAAGTGGATTTCTTTGACTTATATATGATGTCAAGTGCCTAGGGTTCAAATCTCGTCCACAAATTCATTTTGGAAGGGGTTCGACTGGCCGGACGACGGAAAATCGAGGAATTGGAGAAAAGGCAATCGGGCTAGGTAAAAAGGGTTGACTCCGGACTTTTAAGATCGAGATCGTGAAATTAGGGTTACAATGATCCTATGGTTCAAACTTGGTCAAGAAATGATGGAGGAATCATGAAAAAAATCAAAGAAAAATCATTTGAAAAGTAGTTGGTTTTGCATTTCCCTCCACCTTTCCTTCCATTTTCTTTCCACACTTCCTTTAATTCTTTCCATCTTGTTTTTCCACTCCAATTCCACTCCATTTCCCTTGGAAACTTCCACCACCTTCCACCATCTTCTAGAGTGTTCCAAGGAATATTCCAAGGAATATTCCCTTTATCCAACCCTAACCCTAACTAACTTCCAAACCTAATTTTTGGATCCCAAACCTAATTTTTGGGCCCCAAACCCAAACCTAGCTCCTAGCCTAGTCTCTATTTAAGCCATTTTCATCCAAACCAAAAGGGTTGAACACCATTTTCCAATTTTTCACTCTTTGAGAAGCACTTTTTCTCTCTCACTTTTCCTCTCCCTTTCACCAAAGCTTTTTCAAATAAGCTCTTCAAGTTTCACATTGAAACTTGAAGATCTTGAAGCTTAAGCCTCCAACCTTCATTGATTGTGGATTATAGAAGAAGAAGCTACTGAATTTTGTGAGGATTATCGGATTATCGGAAGCGCACGAAGATTCAATCTCAAGAACGCATTTATTTTGCGATTTCTCGGTTTTCGGTTTTCTCTTCGATTCAAGCTCCGATTCTTGCAACAATCACCGAAGCACTCCTCCGCTTCGTAGGTTGGTGATCTTAATCACTTCTTCTTTAAGTTATTCTCTTCATCTCGCCACTTTTGGCATTCTTTAAGTGCTTTTCGCTTTTGTCGAAATCAATTCCGTTCCAATTATGTTTGCTTGTGAATTGTGATTTTTGTTGAATTTGGATTTTTAGGTGTTAATGGCTATAAGTGCTAGCATGTGTAAATAAGCTCAAAATAAGTAGAAATTAGTGTTAGCATGTTCCTAGGTATGTTAGGGATCATTAGAAGCAAGATTGTGGCCAAAAGCACTTATTTCAAAAGCATTTTTCACTTTTCGTTCAGTGTTAACCGGTTAACGCATATGGTTAACCGGTTAACGCATGCGTTTTTTGGCCAAAATGCTGATTTTTTTGCCCGTTAACGGGTTAACCTATATGGTTAATCGATTAACGCTGTCCATTTTTGGATTTTTAGCCTATTTTCTTGCTCAATCTTGCTTCCTAGTGCCTCTAATGTTCATACATGTTTAGGTATTGATTTTAGGGAATTTTTGGGTCCATTTCCAGTAGCTAGTCTCCCCATTTCGAGTCGTTTCGACACGATTCCGTTCATGTTGCGTTTTATGCATTTTTGTGTTCTTTGTGCATGCCTTGAGTTCTTGCATTGTGTTGCCATGTTTATACATCATTTGGTATGTAATAATCATGTTGCATTCTGTTTTTACATGTTTGCATTGCATTAAATCATTTTTTTTCATTCCCATTATATCAAGGTATGTTGCATTTTGCATAATCATATGTATGTGCATTTGGTTGCATACTTTATCATGTCATATGCATCAATTAAATTCTGAATTTTGCATTGAGTTTAGTATGTTTGTTGAGCAATCATGTTGCATGTTCATAATCAAAGATCATCATGTTCATATGCATGTTTAGGTGTTACTTTGTGCATTTACTTGTTGCATAATTCATGAGATGCATGCTTGCATAATCATTCAATGATGTGCATGTTCTTGCCTTGGTATATGTTGACTTAAGTTCAAATACATGTTCATGATGAGATTAGTGATTTTTGCATTGAGTGTGTGCATTAAAGAATGAAAATAAGCAATTTTAGATTTTGCATTTCATAGCTGTTTTTTGCATGAGTGCTGTAAAATGTATGATGTTTGCTATGTGTACATGCTGTTTGTAACCTTTCTGCACCTACTTTTCCATGTTGCATGCTGGCTGTAAAAAGCTGGTGGGTGTTAGGCTTAGTTTCATAGCTGTTTGTGTATTAAGGGGCTGTAATAGGTGCTGTATTTTGGTTTTAGCATTTTTTTAGTTCCTTTAGGATTAGAATAGGGTCTAGTTTAGGTCCAAGTTTAATTAGGATTTAATTAATGTGTGTTTGCCTTATTCTTTAATATAAAATGCACACTAACCATTTGTTTTGTAGTGGGGAAGATTGAGGTAAGTTTACTTCACTTTATCCTTTATTTTTTATGCATTTCTTTTAGGCTTTTTAATTCATTTTTCCTTCCATATTTGTGATTTGGTAGGATTCCCCATTGTTAGGACCAACTTATCTTCATTAGGAAGTAAGTTGTGTTCTTCTTCCTTTTCTCTTCCTCTTTGCCTTTTTATCTTTAGGATTAGAATACCTCACTAACCATTAGGATCTCCCTTTGTGCATAATAAATAAATTAGGGTTGTGTCTTAGTTCCCCTTAGTTTGTCCTTTTATCAACTTGAGTCTTTCTCTTTCTCATCTCAAAAGAAAAGCATAAAACACTTAATAAAAACCGAGCAATCTTGTACGACACGAGACTTTGTTGCGGAGTGTTTATACGCGTCCTGTTTCGGGGCGAGGTGTAAATACTTCCCGCGATGGATAGGTCTTAGTGCAAGACAGTTCACAAACAAATTCAAAAAAACGCTTCTCTTAAAAGACAAAAAACAAATAACAAACGACTATCCTGCGGGAACTTCTCTTCTCATCTCATTCACTCACAACGCGAACTCGCGACGACTTGTCTCTCATGCAAGACGGTAAACGCACTCGTACCAGACGAGCCTGCAACACCTGAGCATAGACATACGCAGTTCCAGCATAAAAAACACAAACAAATAGTTCCCGCCTTAGTTAGGCGAACTACGTCGACTCTGATCCTCATTATCCCGATGAGGTACGTAGGCAGCGGGGTAGGGCCCGTTCGAGCACATTCTTTATTTTCCCTACATTTCCCCCTTTCTTTCCATTCTCTCTTCTTATTCCTTTCTCATTTTCCATTCCCTTTATTCCAGTAGCGGTTTTATTCAGCAGCATCTTATTTTCTCACCCTTTGAAACAAACAAGCAAGCGTGGATCCCGTCGGGTACGACGGACGATCTGGGGTGCTAATACCTTCCCAGTTCGTAACCGACTCCCGAACTCAGATCTTTGGTTCGCAAGGCCTCGTCCTTTTCCTTCTTCCTCAGGTTTGTGCAACATTACCTTTCCCATTCTTTTGGGATAAAAATGTCTGGCTGGCGACTCTAACCTTTCCGCGCCACTTTCGCGTTTGTACTAGGATGAAAATCCCGGGAGCGACAGTAACTAGAGCACAGACAAAGCCCAAAACACAGGAATAGCTGAGGGGGTGCCAAGATCATTTTTCCATGTTGTTTCTTGACCTGGGCTTATAAGTGAGGGTGTTAATAGCAAAAAACTAGGCCCATATTCGCAGAGAGATGGGGGTGCATACTGCAATATTTCATATGTTATTTTTAAACAATGGGCCTAACAGGGGGGTTCGAACAGCAACAATCTCAAGCCCAATCTCTATTTCAATAAATCTATGGATTAAGCTTTAATCTTAAAATAAGCATAATTATTAGATTAATAAATTTTAATGCTGATTAATTTGGTACAATTAATATAATCTTTTGGATTTATTATAATTAAACTCTCTTAATGTCCTAATCAAACATAATTATTTACAATCACAAATAACTTAATTAAAACAAAGAAAAAGAAAACTCTACACAACAAGAAACCCTAAATCCCTTTCAACCGCCGTTGTTCCACCCTCTTCTTCTTCGAAGCCCAACCTGTCACCTTCCCCTTCTTCTTCTACCAAACCATCTTCACCTCCATGAATCCTTCTCTCTTACTCCTGAACCAAGCCTAAGCATCTTCAAATCGAACCGAAACCCTAACCTAACATAACCCCCATTCTCCCCAAGTCTGAAACATGAATCACACAGAAATGGAAAGATGACCTAAATTCTATCCTCCTCAAATCCGAAGTTAATCTCATCAATTACCCTAATACATCTTTGTCCACATTAAATCCGAAACTGAACAACCATAAGGACCTATTCGAACCTAACTTGATAGCGATTTCCTACACAGCGCGAATATGTACCTTGAATCGGAGCTTTCGCGAGGAAAAGGTGACTTGAGGATGGAGATTGCTCTTATGCCTTTGGTACTGGTGCCGACTGGATGACGTACGAACAAGGACACATGGAAGAGGCTTTCGAATCTTCGACTTCACCGCGATACGAAATCCGATTCTGGTACGTTCGGTTACACTTCAGCTTCTTCTTTGAACTCTTTCTGCAATTTCTCACTCTGAGATTAATGTGAATCTGTGGCTTCTTTGCAGCTTGTTGTTGTAGCAATCATGACGAAAACCTCATTGATGATGGTGGTGGTTCGTGACTAGGATGAGAGGTTAGGGAAGAAACTTTTAGCAGAAGGTTGAGGGAGAGAATGAGGAGTTATGGAAGAAAAAATGGAAGAGGATTCAGGAGCCGAAAATGGTACGCAGGGTGAGGATTTTGAAAAGAATGGGAGAATGGTTGAAGTGAAGGATTTTGAAGTGGTGGAAGATGAATGAAATGTGAAGAGAAAAACAAATTATGGAGGGGGATTGATTTATAAATGATGTTGGATGAAGTTTCCAGAAGAAATTTCTGTTGTAAGTTTGTTGCAATTCTGTTAGAAATTTGTTTTTGATTCTGTTATGCAGTTATGAGATTAGTTAGGGTGATTTGGATCGGCTTATGAATCTTGCAGGTTGATTGATGCAATTGAAGATTTAGACGAAGGCTCTGTTATTGAGATTGAAACTTTGGTGAGATTGATGGATTATGATGAAGCTTGATGAAAAAAACAGATGAAAGTTATTTAGTAATTGGGAGATTTTGAAAGATTGTAAAAGAGGGATCTTTTTGTTGGTGAGATTGATTTCGGTTCTCCGTCTCCTTTCCTCCCTTTTTCGAAGATCGATTATGGTGAAGTGTTTTGAGAGTGGAGAGAAACAATTGTGTAGCGAGTCCTCCTCTGTAGTTTTTTTTGATTAGATGAATTTTCAGGTTCATAGACTTAACTGTCATCGTTGATACAAACTTGTTCGAAATTTCATTTTTCTCTGTCAAATTTCCCTGGCTCACATTCACCCTCTTCAAAACACTAAGCCACGAGATGAGTGCATCCGCATGGCACAAAGAGAGCCACAATATGAATACAATATATCACCTTGGAAATCCATATACAAATTCACCACCAATTAGATGTTGCTGACTTGTGCATATCCTAATCCACAATCTTCCAACACTTCTATAAACCTTTGTAGCATATCTTCACTCTTCATAACAACACTAGCTAGTAGCATCCAAGAGAACAACATCAAAGTGCAACAAGTCTCAACGCCCTCATAGCCACCTCTGCTATCCAACAATCAGCTTTCACTGGTAAGACTGGTTTGAGGCAGGGAAATGAATTCATCAGGAAAGCTGGTAACTTTGGCCAAGGTTGCTTCAGTATGCGTCGTACTGTAAAGAGTGCTCCTGACTGGTGAATTTCCTGGTGACTATGGATGGGGCACAGCTGGATTATCAGCTGACCCTGAAACATTTGCAAGGAACCGTGAGCTTGAAGTAATTCACTGCAGATGGGTTATGCTTGGTGCATTGGGATGTTAGAATAATGTTTGGTTGAGAACTTCAATTTTTTTTTATTTTTTAAATTTTTTTGTACAACTTTGGGAATGAGTGGAATGCGAAATGTGATTTCTGAGGTTTTGAGCCCTCTTGTATTGCTTCCTTCTCATGAAACTTTCCTTGGTTTCACTTTTTCTAATCTGAATTCTGTTATTATTATTATGCCCCCAAACTTTCTGTCATACACTGTTATGATTATCATCTTTTCCATTACTCCTGTTAGAATCTTTCAAATTTTATTTTAACAAATAATTCAGTAATTGGCCTAGGATTTGAGATGCTTATTGGGCTTGAATGAGACACGGCTAATGGGCTTTGGCATTTAGTTTCTTTTTTTGTGACAAATATGAGACCAAGGCAGTGATTTAATAGAGTTAGAAATGATGGTAGCAATATAATTAATTGGCATGGAACCTTGAACTTTTAAAAGAGGTTCCTAAATTTATTTGAATGATTGGTCGAAAATGAATATGACTTGAAAAATTGAACAAATGGGTGTAGAATTCAAACGGATATGAACACTTGGAAATTAGACTAAACTAATGGATCTTAAGAAAGATGCAGAGTGGAATTTAGGCTTGACTTATGTTTAATGCGAACAAAGAACTACCACAAGGTATACGGGTGTAATCTGGATGTTGAACAAAATGTGAATAAAGGAAGGATTGTTGAAAATCCAAATAATTTGTGCGACCAATTTTAACGCATTTAACCCAACTTAAACTCCCAATCCAACTTTCAAATCCCAACCTCGTTCACTCATATTACAAACAACACGTTGAAAGAAGAGGACCACAATACCCTGATCATCATAAGGATCTGTAACTTGATATCTTGTACCACAAACCAACTTTCCTTTGCCATGAAACCCTAATCGGCTCTGCACGCATTATGATCTTCAATGAATTGTGTCTCAAGTAAATGATGGAATTCCTCAAACCAAGGGAATAACTTTATTCTTCAGAGTGCAACAATCCCATGCCTTAAGAGCCAATGAAATGCATGATTGTGAATGTTAATGACCTAATGAAAGATGCGGATGAATGTGAAGCGATAAGCCAATTGAGGGAATGAATATGAGGGCAAATTTTGAGGTATTACAGATACCATGAGGTGTTTGTTCTTTAGAAAGCCATAGACTCTGAGGTGAGGTTTTAGAGAGACCGAGAGTGTTGAGAGAGATGAAGGCGGAGAGGGAGACTTTGAGCGTGAGAGAGAGGTGATGCGAGAAGTTTGTGTTTATTTCTGATTTTGGAAAGGTCAGCGCCGTTTCTCTTTTGTTGGTTAGGGTTTCATTTCTTTTTTTTTAAAAAGCATGAATTTGAACGGATCCGGGTTGAGTCCGACCCATCTGGTCCAAACCCAACCCTGCGCCCTGGGCTTCATCCTTTTGGAGCCCCATTCTGCTTTCGAACCTTTTTCTTACTAAAACTACTTTAAGTATATTATGTTTATTTATTAAAAGAAAATCATCAGAACTTTTTATTTTAAATTAATAAATATTTATGGTTAATATTAATTGATTCTTATTAGAATAACTTTATAGAAATATTAGTACTATTTAAGTTATTATTATTTATTATTTATGATCATTTTCTCATTTTTTGAAAAAAAAGAGAAACACTTTCTTTATTTTAATATACTTCTTTCTTTTTGTTTTAATCTATATTAGAGGATATCTACCAAAAAACGCAAGAAATATTTTTGTTTAGTTCTTCCTTGCTTAAAATAAAGACTTGGTTAGCTTTTTTTTAGATCATATAAGTGTGAGAGATTTAGACTTAGTTTTTAGCGTGAGTTTTCTTTCGACGCATTAGATTGTATGCATGCTATGTTTGTGTTTATTTCGCGTTGTGACCATATAATTTTTAGATAAAATATAAGTCTCCCTAATGAATAATCATTTCAAACGCAATTTAATCTTGGTCCAACACCAAGTAAACACTTTTAATTATTTACGCCTACACTTCGCACACACGTAAGTCGATTACAAAGTGATCGTCGTCTGCAGAATTTTTCTATCACGTTTAATTTAACAAGGAATAGAATTCCGGAGTCTAGCACTCCGCACGTTCTAGAACGAACTACAACTGGGCTAGCTCCACGCGTAATGTTCGTTTACTCCTTCGTTTTAAGACACATCAATTTTAAAACGTCTAAAAAAGCATTTATTCAACCTATTTAAATTTTTTTAAATGTGGAAACAGAACTCCGGAGTCTAGCACTCCGCACGTTCTAGAATGGACTGCAACTGGGCTAGCCCCACGCAACAAGGTCCATTCGTCTCCCGCATTTCGAAATAAATAATCGCATAGATTAATGTACGAAAACAGAACTCCGGAGTCTAGCATTCCGCACGCTCTGGATTGGATCGCTACTGGGCTAGCCCCACGCGATGTGTTCAATCACTATTCGTATATCAAATATTCAAATCATTTTATCAAATTAAATTACGAAAAACCGAACTCCGGAGTCTAGCACTCCGTACGTTCTAAAATGGATTGAAGCTGGGCTAGCCCCACGCAGCGTGGTCCATTCGCATCTTTCATATCTTAAACAATTCAAACTTACCAACCAATTTAAATTATTTTCATAATTAATCAGCGAAAGACAGAACTCCAGAGTCCAGCACTCCGCACGTTTTGGAATGCAATCGCTCCTGGGCTAGCCCCACGCGACGTGGTTCATTCGCCCTTTCGTTTAAAATACCTTAACCAAAGTCAAATACTTTTATAAAACGAACATTATTTAAATCATTCTATCTCTCAAACAAGCTAGCGCTTCAGCCTCCACCGCGAGTATAAGCCAACGCTTAGCAGTAGAATGCATTTTAAATAATCGTTCAAGTAAAAATCACAAACCGTAGTCACACGAACTACGAAGCTCTGACTTTCCCATTGCACAAGGGAATACGTAGGCACAGGGATTTTAATCCTTCGCGAGCACAATAATAAAAAATTCAATTATTTCTCTTTTTAAATCACAACAATAAAAATTTTTAATCTTTTCTCCGACTTATTAATAAAATAAATTTAATTTCCTTAAGAACAAACATAATAACAATCATTTAGAAGACATAGACTAAGATCAAACATTAACCGCATAATTAGCTAAGAGGTTCCCGTTGAGTACAACGGACGTGAGGGGTGCTAATACCTTCCCCTTGCGTAACCGACTCCCGAACTTAGAATTTGGTTTCGTGAACCATTTCTTATCCTTTATTAGGTTGTATCTATATCTTCCTTTTCTCTCCTAGAATAAATAGAATTAGGTGGTGACTCTGTTGTTTGTTTTAGGATCGTATTTTTCGAGGTACGACAAGTATAAAAAATTAAACGGAGATGGACACATAAACTTGAATGGCAGTAGAATCCTGAATCTTGAGAAAACTTCTAATGCACCATTTGGATCACTTGTCGAACACAAAACCACTTGAGAAATAAGAACTGAAGGGTGCAGTCATGAATGAAGCTGGCCTTTCACATATCTCGAATGTACTTGGATTATACCACATAGGCCACGTCGTTTCCATAATTCACTCCTTAATTAACTATGGAATCTTTTGGATGATCATTGATGAAGAAAATAACTTAGGATACTGGAGGGAGATAAACCCTAATCCAAGTCACAACGTCCTGATTCCACATTTCTGACCAATACTCTTACATAAGGAACCTTAGCAATGATCCTCTGAATAGGAATGTTCAAGTCTCCAAAAATCCTTAGACCTCATGCCTTAGGAACTCTATGAAATGCATGATCTCGAATGATACGACCTAATGAGAAATGCAGATGAATGCGAAGCGATAAGCCAGTAAAGGGTAATAAATATGAGGGAAAATTTTGAGGTATTACACTAACTGCTGGTGAAAAACGTATCCTTGATATCCACAAATTAGAAGAGATCAGACAATCAGCCCACGAGAATGCCATTATATACAAAGAAAGAAGAAAAGCTTGGCATGACAAAAGAATCATAAGAAAAGACTTCAAAATAGGCGATCTTGTTCTTCTGTTCGATTCTAGGTTACGACTTTTTCCAGGAAAGCTTCGTTCAAGATGGACTGGCCCTTTCGAAGTATCTAAGATTCTAAGATTTGGAGCTATTGAAATCAAGAACCAAACATGTAAACCGTTCATCTTCAATGGACACAGACTGAAGCCCTACGAAGGAGGCGACATTCCAATAACATACTTCAGCCATACTCTAAGTGATCCACCAAATCCTTCGAATGATGTGTAAAATATGGTCGTCGAGCTAACGACGTTAAAGAAGCGCTGCATGGGAGGCAACCCATGGTTTTCTTATCTTACTTTTATTTATTTTTACTTTACTTTAATTTGTTTCCTTTATTATTCTGTCAGGACTAACGATTGAATGTTTTATGTGATTTCAGGACCCTTGTTTGCTAACCTTGTGCAGAATGCAGAATCCCGACGACATGCACATGGCCTTCAGAGACGACGCATAGAGAGAGCGTTACTATGTCCACATGAGACGCCCTATGGCACCTACACGGTACCCGGACCAAGATTGTATGGATGCCTTGGGGATAGAGCCAAGCTTCAGATTCCTACGCCACCAACTCCAATGGGACCAGTTAGACGATATGAATAATACTTACAGGAACTTGACTCTAGAGTTCCTTAGCTCGTTTAATCATGAACCCTGGGCTGGACCAGATGGACATGTTGTTTTCAGGTTGTTCTAGACTGAATACTCTTTCTCTCACAAAGAGTTTGGTGATTTACTAGGTTTTCAGACTACTCCTGATGCTATTCCAGAGACACCGATGGGGTACTGTATGAGCAGAGAAGTGGAGAAGTTTTGGAGTAACATCTCAGGTGGAGGGAGCCAAGATCCTTCCACTCAGTTTTCTCAGGTCATCCACAACCATGCGTTAAGGTACTTCCAAATGATTCTAGCACACTCTTTCCTCGGTTTTCCAGATACAGAGACTTTGCTGAGTTAGGAGGAGATTTTCCTACTGTTTTGTGCAACTCAGTCATGCCCTGTTGCTTGCGGCAACTTTCTGCTGAAGGGCCTTGCCAGTGTCACTAGGTAATCTGTAGGCATTATACATGTCAGTGGGATTGTTACATAGATTACTACTGCATTTGGTTTATCCCGTAAATTATTACATCTCAGGACCTTCTACAGCTACACCACCATGGATGTTGACTTTTGTCTTGACAGAGGATTGATGAGAAGGGCCTCTTTTGAGCCCAACATGTTTAGATTACTGATTGACGGCAAAGTGATACATTACTTTACATTACCTGACCCGCTGATGACCAATGTCCATGACCCGACTAATTGGAGTTATGCCTTAGAGGGTTATGGGGAGACTATCGAAGAGCCAAAATCACCTCCCGCCGTTGAGTACACTCCTACACCTCATTCGCCCTGAATCATTGTTATGTCTAACAATATGTCTTTGTAGCCACCTGATCTATAGAACCAGATTTATGAGCTCCGCAGGGAGACTGCCCGGCTCAAACAGGAAGTAGCGAACTTGGCATTAAATATTGAGGTATCTGACCTCACCCACGCCACAGAGGCAGACGCTCTATATCAGGAGATTGGAGAGCTTCAGAGGGAGATTGCTGAGATTCGTGGATCGAACCAGGCAGAGAAGCCTACTACATGATCGTTTTACACTGACTTTATTGCTTTAGTATTTAATATTTCATGCTTTATTTTATTTCTCGCATCTCCAGACATATTTTATTTTATCGCATATGCTACAGTTTCCATGTATTTTTGTTGGCAATCATTTATATATATATATATATATATATATATATATATATATATATGCCTTATTATATGCATGAGTATTTATTTTATATATATGTGTCGCTAATAAACAAAAAAAGTAATAATAAAAAAAAATATATAATTTTCTCTATGTTTAATATTTATTCAAGGTATGCAAGCTTTGTGCCTTAGAAGAAAGAAGAAAACGCTATCCGGACCCCCCGAAGACAAAAGGTACGCGAAGCCCACTTGGGGAATTAAAACAAAATTGGCCCATAAGGAAAATGGCCTTATGGTGCCCGCCATAGGCCTATGGCGTCCTCCACGCCGTTCCACCTTATTTCGGGGTAGATTCATCTCCCCCACCATTTTCACACTTTCAAACTTCCAAAACCCATTTTTCCATCTTCCAAACACCCCATTAAACCCCATTAAAGCTCCCACCATTCTCATACATCCACCATCTATAAAACCCATCCAAAATCCATTTTTATTTTCATTCACTACAAACCATAAAAATCCAATTTTTACCATTTCCTACATAAACCACTCTTCACCACATTCAACTTCTCAAGGAGCAACAACAATGGAGTTCAACAGATATATTCTTCGCGATGGAAAACCGGGAGATAGGCAGAGAAAGATCATTCAAAGGCTTCAGAGTCGAGAAATTCTCTCGACTAGGTACGTAGATGATAACTGTCTGTACTCTTTGGGTGTGTATCATAGTGTTTTTCATTTATTAGATTTTCTAGGCTTGCATAATATTTTTGTGAATCAAGAACCCACCTCAGGCGATAACCAAAAATAAAAAGACTGACCTCAGACAGACTTTGCAAAAGAGACAAACTGACCTCAATCAATAAGCTCAAAATGGTCTATCATCCTCGAATGATAGCCACAACAAACACAAACAAGACCAACCTCGGAAGGACTTGAAGAAACGAATGCCATCCTCGAATGACAATTATCAAAAGATCCTCGGATCAAACACGAAACCATCCTCGAATGGAGACGCACTGGTATACTGGCCTCAGGCGATAACCAGAAATACAAAGACTGACCTCAAACAGACTTTGCAAAAGAGACAAACTGACCTCAATCAATAAGCTCAAAATGGTCTATCATCCTCAAATGATAGCCACAACAAACACACACAAGACCAACCTCGGAAGGACTTGAAGAAAAGAATGCCATCCTCGAATGACAATTCTCAAAAGATCCTCGGATCAAACACGAAACCATCCTCGAATGGAGACGCACTGGTATACCGGCCTCAGGCGGCAACCAGAAACACAAAGACTGACCTCAGGCAGACTTCGCAAAAGAGACAAACTGACCTCAATCAATAAGCTCAAAATGGTCTATCATCCTCGAATGATAGCCACAACAAACACAAACAATACCAACCTCGGAAGGACTTGAAAAAAAGAATGCCATCCTCGAATGATAATTCTCAAAAGATCCTGGGATCAAACACGAAACCATCCTCGAATGGAGACACACTGGTATACCGGCCTCAGGCGGCAACCAGAAACACAAAGACTGACCTCAGACAGACTTTGCAAAAGAGACAAATTGACCTCAATCAATAAGCTCAAAATGGTCTATCATCCTCGAATGATAGCCACAACAAACACAAACAAGACCAACCTCAGAAGGACTTGAATAAAAGAATGCCATCCTCGAATGACGATTCTCAAAGATCCTCGGATCAAACACGAAACCATCCTCGAATGGAGACGCGATGGTATACCGGCCTCAGGAGGTAACCAGAAATAACAATGGAAATAGGATAAGATGGAAAGGGATCGTTGTACATAAACGAGAGCCCAGGCAAACAGGACCGTTGTACAAAATGGGAACCTGCGACGCGACTGTTGTACCAAAAAAGACGCGAAATAAGTGACAAACATTGACTTGAAAAGACAAGGATGTCTGAAAAATGATGTTGGTATCCTCTGTGCGGAGTACTTCAGGTTGAGAAGATATTAATAGGTTATACATAATATACCTCAAAACTGGCCCATGCTGGCATGCATATGTTTGAATTTATGGCGTAATGCTCTATGATGATGGAAATGCTACGCTTTGGAGGATGCAAATGCAATGATGATTATGCCAATGCAAATGCAAAAGATCTCCCGGAAAGGAGACTGCAAGTATGCCAGATGGCTTGACTGGGGAGAAACGATGATCATTGCACTGATCTGATCCATCCTGATGAGGAAGAGACAACTCTGCGGGGAAGGTTGTCAATGATACACCGGCTCTGAACAGCCGCCATTGCCAAAAATAAATTGGACTTTGAGATTGGAGTGCCAAGACCCTGATGGAGATGGACCCTCCTTGAACTCTGATGGGGAAGTGAAGACCTCCTGACTTGGCCGGGAACCAAAGGCACGACACTGCTGAGGGAGCAAACTGTTGGGGAGGAAAGACACTCCTTATACTGTTGGGAATTGCCCATGTGTCTGAAGGAAAACTTCTGCTTGGGGATGACACTCACATTCTGCTACCTTGCTGGGAGAGATTTCAATTTCCACTTTATTGGGGATGACTGGAGACACCCTGGGAGACACCTGCTCCTGTTCAAACATAAAGAAATGCTCCTCCTGGGAATCTGCTTTTAGCTTTGTTAGCAACACCTGTACCTGTACCTACATAAACACAATCGATAGTGCCTGCAACATGGAGAGTTAGTTTGGGACCTGCCTGCCCCAGGCTCGTAGCATGAATCATTATCTGGGTATCTTGACACCCTTTCAGAGTTGTATTAAATGTTTCTGTCCTCCTGCATGAGTTTGAAAGCATTCGAATGTTCACAACACAATATAAATCACAATTTGCTGAACGTTTTTGCAATCAATCAATGCTATATGATAAAACAGAAACAAGAAGCAAATAGTCACAAATTGAATGAAGTTGAATTTTTATTGATTCGGAAAAATGGCCATGAATAGGCAATACAACGGAAGCAGTTCCCTGGAAAGAGGAAATTGCCAAAAAGGAAAACAAACTATCCTATTGGCAATGTGAGAAGTGGATCTCATCAAGTTTCAACCCGGTTATGACTCGTATATCTTCAAGACGCTCTGCTCGCTCTGTCCCTTAAGAAAGGTAATTGAACTGATCTTCAACCCTTAGGATAGCCTCAACTATAGATAGGTTACGGATCTCGCAGATCGCAGTTGTTCGTGTTAATCCCTCTTTTGTATGGATAGCCCTTTCAGGTTTTCAATCCACCTGGATACCCTTTTTTGCCTGAGTTGTCTGATGTGGCTTTTCAACTCAGCGGGTGTACATTTTGTTTTCAAGATTTCCCTAACTTTTTCCCGAGCCTTTTATTCTGTTTTTGGCTTGTCGGGATGCCCATTTTTGCCTGGATCTTTATTCTGTTTTTATCCAGCGGGTCCTTTTTACACGAAGTGTTTTCTTACTGTGTCTGCGTTGACAGGGGATTGGAAGTCTTCTCCGTCCATGGTTGTCACCATCAAGGTTCCACCTGAGAAAACCTTTTTAACCATGAACGGTCCTTCATAGTTGGGTGTCCACTTGCCCCTGTGATCGTTAAGAGGAGGAAGAATCCTTTTCAGCACCAAGTCACCTGGCATGTACCTCTGTGGTCGCACCTTCTTATCAAAAGCCTGCTTCATCCGCCGCTGATATAACTGTCCATGGCATACAACTGCTAGATGTTTCTCTTCAATGAGGCTCAATTGATTATATCTGGATCGGAGCCACTCAGCTTCATCTAGCTTAATGTCCATCATCAACCTCAACGAGGGGATTTCCACTTCAATTGGTAGGACTGCCTCCATACCATACACCAGTGAGAACGGGGTTGCCCCTGTTGAAGTACGCACTGATGTTTTGTACCCATGCAACGTAAATGGTAGCATCTCACGCCAGTCTTTGTATGTTACAACCATCTTCTGCACAATCTTCTTGATGATCTTGTTGGCTGCCTCGACAGCGCCATTCATCTTCGGGCGATATGGAGAAGAGTTGTGATGTTCTATTTTGAAATCTCGACACAAGTCAGCCATCATCTTGTTATTGAGATTATAACCATTATCAGTAATGATCCTTTCAGGGATTCCGTATCAGCAAATGATGTCTCTTTTAATAAACCAGGCTACCACTTGTTTAGTGACATTGGCGTAAGATGCCGCTTCAACCCACTTCGTGAAATAGTTTATCACAACCAGGATGAAGCGATGACCGTTAGAAGCTGTCGGCTCGATCTTGCCAATCATATCAATGCCCCACATGGCGAACGGCCATGGTGAAGACATGACACTCAATGGATTCGGAGGCACATGGACCTTATCAGCATAAATCTGACACTTGTGACATTTACGGGAGTATTTACAGCAATCGGATTCCATGGTGATCCAATAATACCCCGATCTTAACAGTTTCTTGGCCATAGCATGTCCTCCAACATTAATACGAAAAGAGCCTTCATGGACCTCTTGCATCAACAGGTCTGCTTCGTGTCTATCCACGCATCTGAGCAGAACCATGTCGAAGTTTCGCTTGTATAACACACCATCTTAATTCAAGAAGAAACCATCTGCCAATCTTCTAAGGGTCTTCTTGTCCTTATTAGATGCCCCAGCCGGGTATTCCTGAGCCTTCAAGAATTGCCTGATATCATGATACCAAGGTTTGTTATCTTCACCACTATCAACTACGAAAATATAAGCAGGTCTTTCAAGACGGGAGACTGTGATTCGAGGCACGAAATTCTCTTGACAAACTTTAATTATAGACGACAAAGTTGCTAGAGCATCGGCGAATTGGTTTTCATCTCGAGGAATATAATTTAGCTTGACTTTGGTGAAGAAAGTTAACAACCTCCTAACATAATCTCTGTAAGGAACCAAGTGAGGTTGATGAACTAGCCATTTGCCATTGACTTGATTCACCACCAGAGCTGAATCTCCGAAGATCTCGAGGTTCTTGACTCGCAAGTTGATTGCCTCTTCGATCCACATGATGCAAGCTTCATACCCTGCCTCATTGTTAGTGCATTTGAAAGTCAACCGAGCAGCTAAAGGTGTATGGACCCCTTCTGGCGAGATGATAACAGCACCTACTCCACTTCCATTCATGTTCACAGCTCCGTCAAACATCAACTTCCATTTGGATTCAGGGTCTGGCCCCTCCTCCGGAAGTGGTTCTTCATAGTCTTTCAACTTGAGGAACATGATGTCCTCATCTGGAAACTCGAACCTCATGGGTTGATAATCAACGATTGGCTGCTGGGCCAAGTATTCTGACAATACACTCCCTTTGATTGCCTTTTGCAAAGTGTAATGTATATCATACTCTGTTAGTATCATCTGCCATCGGGCTACCCTTCCTGTCAGAGCCGGCTTCCCAAAAATGTATTTCACAAGATCCATCTTGGAAATTAAGAGAGTGGTGCGAGTCAGCATATACTATCTTAGTCGGCGAGCAGCCCATGCCAAAGCGCATCAAGTTTTCTCGAGTAGTGAGTAGCGTGTCTCACAATTGGTAAACTTTTTGCTAAGGTAATAAATGGCGTTCTCTTTTCGACCAGACTCGTCCTGCTGACCCAGCACACATCCCATCGATCCTTCACGCATGGTAAGATACATGATCAAAGGTCTCCCTGGCACTAGAGGCATGAAAATTGGAGGTTCTAGCAGGTGTTCTTTGATTCGGTCAAAGGCTTGCTGGTAGTCTTCATTCCATTTAATGGCCTGATTCTTCCTCAAAAGCTTAAAGAAGGTCTCACACGTGGCCGTTAGGTGAAAGATAAACCGTGTAATGTAATTTAGTCTTCCTAAGAAACCACGCACTTGCTTTTCAGTCTTTGGCTCAGGCATCTTGAATGGCTTTCACTTTGGCTGGATCAACCTCAATTCCTTGCTCACTAACGATGAAGCCGAGTAGCTTGCCAGAACGGACCCCGAAGGTGCACTTATTCAGATTCAACCTCAATCTGAACTTCCGAAGTTTGTCAAACAAGTTTGCTAGATTAACCAAGTGCTTTTCCTCCGTTTGGGATTTTTCTATCATATCATCAACATAGACCTCAATTTCATGATGAATCATGTCGTGAAATAGCGTCACCATCGCCCGTTGATAAATGGCTCCAACATTCTTCAAACCAAATGGCATAACCTTGTAACAGAAGATGCCCCAAGGCGTGATGAAGGTTGTCTTTTCCATGTCATCGGGAGACATCTTAATCTAGTTATAACCGGAAAACCCGTCCGTGAAAGAGAACACAGAAAACTGAGCAGTATTATCGACAAGCACATCTATGTGAAGCAAAGGGAAATCATCTTTGGGGCTGGCCCTATTCAAATCCCTGTAGTCTACACACATCCTAACTTTACCGTCTTTCTTAGGGACCGGCACAATGTTGGCAACCCACGGAGGGTAACTGGTCACGGCCAAGAAACCAACATCAAATTGTTTTTGTACTTCTTCTTTTATCTTAATTGCCATATCAGGACATGCGCGCCTCAACTTATGCTTCACTGGAGGACAATCTTCTCTGAGAGGCAGCTTGTGCACCACAATGTCAGTGTCTAGACCATGCATATCTTGGTAGGACCATGCGAAGACATCAACATATTCTCGAAGCATAGCAATTAAACGAGTCTTGACAGATTCTTCTAATGCGGCCCCGATCTTTACTTCTTTCTTGTATTCTTCAGTACCCAGGTTTATCACTTCGACAACTTCTTCGTGTGGCTGAATCATCTTCTCCTTCTGTTTAAGCAGTCTGGCCAATTCTTCAGGTAGTTAGCAATCCTCTTCATCTTCCTCATCGGCTTGATAAATTGGATTGTCGAAGTCATACTCAGCCATAACAGGGTCATCATTGATAAAATCTGGTGACGAGCACCTACATGAATGGTGATTCATGCAAGGCTTTAGCAAAACTTGAGAAAATGAGAAACATTTCCATTTTAAAACTTTTCTTTCTTTTTGAAAAACAAAAGCAAAAAATGAAAGATAAAGAACAACATGGATGAATGTGAAACGTCAGCTTTATTTATGATTATAAATTGTGTTAAGAGCAAAAGAACCCTTACAAAAAGCTACTATGCCCCGGGCAGGACATAGTGCTTGAATACAGGAAAAACAGAAACAAAAATTATTACTCTTCGAAAGAGGTGACTGAGATAAGCCTTTTTGATGTCCAATTGCTGAGCTGAGTTCCTGGAACAGCAGGCCTGATCCATCTCATCTAGGTCACAGTCACTATCAACTGCGTCATCCTGCACGGCACTGATGTTTCCATAATCCACCACTCCCGCACTCGTGAAAGTAATCGGGCTTTGATGACCTTTAGCACTCGGTCCGGAAGATGATTTCTCAGGATGGTAACCAATTCCGAACATATTTTTCTTTTCTGGCACCTCTACAGGACTGCCCCAGCCTTCTCGCACCCCTGACTCTACCAACTCAAGAGCTTGCTTATAAGAGGCCACGAAAACCCCCTTCTTCGGTTCTTCAGGAGAAGCTGCCACTGCAGATTCTTGCTCAGTCTTTAAGGGCTCAAAAGCCTGACATGGAGTCTCAACTATTTCGCCATCCATCTCCACATACTTGAATGAAGCTAGATGACTAACAAAAATGTCTTCTTCCCCACTGACAGTTACAATTTGACCCTCCTAGATGAACTTTAGCTTTTGATGAAGTGTGGACGATACTGCTCCTGCTGAATGTATCCAAGGTCTTCCGAGAAAACAACTGTATGCAGGCTGTATATCCATTACGTAAAATGTGGTATTGAATATTTGTGTACCTACTTTAATTGGTAACTCCACCTCCCCGAACACCGATCTCCTCGACCCATCAAATGCTGAACTACCAGGTCGCTAGGCTTTAGAACTACTCCATCATAATCCAACTTCATCAATGCTTTCTTGGGTAGAACATTTAACGACGATCTGGTATCTACCAACACATGAGAGAGTATTGCGCCCTTACATTCTAAAGAGATATGGAGTGCCCGATTATGAGCACGCCCTTCAGAAGTTAGATCCATGTCTGTAAAGCCCAATCCGTGACTGGCATTGACACTAGATACCACCGCTTCCAACTGATTTACTGAAATATCCTGAGGCACGTACACCTTGTTCAGAATATTCAAGAGAGCCTTCCTGTGGGAATCAGAACACATGAGCAAGGACAAGATGGAAATCTTCGACGGAGTCTGCTGCAGATGATCCACAATCTTGTAGTCACTCTTTTTGATAATCCTCAGAAATTCTTCAGCTTCTTTATCAAAGGTAAGGTCCGGATCATTTACTGGTGCGGGCTCATTGACGACCACTGTCTGCTTCCCTCTTGCTTTAGCCTGGGCTTCTGCGGTGTCTCTGGGTGGTATCACACTATTTATTAGTGTTTCCGGCGCAAATAACCTTCCAGTTCTAGTAAAGCCCCCTACTCCAACATTTTCTACTTGAGTTGGGGTTGTACTAGACGTGGCCAACTCTTGCTTCTGGTCGTTACAGTATACTTCACCACCATAATTCCAGGGAATGGCTCTATCGCTCTGATACATTACAGGTCCTATAGTGGTAATGGTTATCGGTGCCGCTCTGGCCCGTGAAGGAACTTGAGATGGATCGTAGAAGATGGTTACTGTAGAGACTTCGCTTTCTTTTACAACCTTGTCAAAATGCAACACTCCTTCATCAATCATACTCTGGATCCCTACTTTCAAATGCTCACAACCATTTGTAACTTCAGCACATCCTGGACAATCAACTTCACACCCAGGAAAGATACCTTTCTTTGACAAGCAAACTTTAACAACACTCAACGGAGTCTGCAGATCGCTAACATCACACACCAAGTTTAGATTCTCCCCTTCATCAACTACCCCAACCGTACCTCCGTGAGAAGGCATAGGGTTCTGTATTACATTAGGAGTAGGAGCGAAATTAATCGCTTTAGAATCCAGTAGGTCTTGAACAACATGCTTCAGTGCTTTGCAGTTCTCTGTAGTATGCCCAGGAGCTCCGGAATGAAATTCGCATATGGCATTTGTATCATAACCCTCGAGGATTTGGCCTGGCTTCAGGGGTTGTAGAGTTCAGAGTTGAATCATTTGGAGTTGTAGGAGATTCTTCAAAAGATGTGAATAGGACATCGGCGGAGCTTCAAAATGTCTTTCTCTGTTCTTCTGGGGGTAGTATGGACGAGGAGCTCTTTGTTGATACCCTTGTTGATGTTGCAAATGCGGTGGTTGGACTTGCTGTTGAACAGGTGGGGTTGAGATAGTGACGGGGGCCACTTGCTGATAAAAACCTCTGATACTTCCTCCCCTCTGCGCGTACACTGCTCTGGTCTCTCCTTCTGTTCTTTTCACGAAGGGTTTCTTGATACCAAAATTTGAAGCGCCTCCGTTCTGAATCTTCCCTTGCTTGATCCAACTTTCTATCCTCTCGCCAGTCAAGATGATATTTGAGAATCCACTTGAAGAACATCCAGCTAGCCTTTCCATGAAATGCCCAGGGAGGGTATCCAGGAACAGGTCTACCATTTCTCTCTCTCTAAAAAAGGCGGTTGCACTCTAGCGGCCACTTCACGCCACCTTTGTGCGTAATCTTTGAAAATCTCTAAGCTCATCTGAGTCAAACTCTGAAGTTGAGTGCGATCGGGCGCCATGTCGATATTATACTGATACTGCTTAAGTAATGCTTCTCCCAATTCCTTCCAGTTTCTTACAGAACTTCTCTCTAGCTTCATATACCATTCCAAGGACCCTCCGGAGAGACTATCCTGGAAGTAGTACATCCATAGCTTTTCATCCCTAGTATGGGCAGCGATCTTCCGGTAGAATGCCTGCAAGTGAGTCTTTGGGCAGGAACTGCCGTTATACTTGTCAAAAGTAGGCGGCCTGAATTTGTGAGGAATAACCACCCCAGGGACTAGGACCATGTTAGACACATCTATCCCCAAAGTGTATCTACACTCGAGGGCTTTGAATTTCTCAGCAAGCATAAAAAAATCTTGAAGATTTCCTTCTCCACCGAATCCCATGTCGTTGTTATAAGGAGAGAACTGATCCTCCTGTCTGTCATGTACCGGAATGAAAGTTGTTGTACCTTGTTCTGAAACTTGAGGTCCACTTGGGCCATTGCTGGTGTTGGGAGGTGCCACTTGCATGTCAGGAGTGGTCACAGGAGGATTAGTCTGAGGAAGATTAAGCCCTTGAATTGCATTTATTAACTCTTGTTATCCCTGAGCCATCCCTTGCATCATGACCATGAATTCCCCCATTCTAGTGCGAAACTCATTAAGCTCAGTTTGCATAGCATCCATGACTGTCCTCTGGTTGCTGCGAGTTGCGTAGCGATGTGGGATATCTTGTTGGAGATGCCGGGTGTTGGCAGCTCTTGCAATCTTTGCCTGAAACACATATAAGTTAAGCATCCTGTAGAAAAACCTGCATAAACAAAGAAGAAATGCAAATGATGCGTATGCAATGCAATGTTTTCCTTTTATTCCCAAGGCTTTCCTCTTTTCCGGTCCTAGTATTAAGAGAATAATAATTGGGAAGAAGACCCAAGTGATGTTCAAATAAGGAGATGACCGTGGAGCATTGGTGCTCATTACCCCGTGTCGGTGCAAATAACAAACAAGAGATTCAAAGCAAGTCAATCACATAAACTTAAGTTTGAAACAACAAAGTCCCCGAAACGTGCCAATTAAAATAACAACAAAGTATATCAATAAAAAGAATCCCACAACAAGCCTGTGGGTAATCCAAGTACAATATCATGAAACTAAACCCTAAGGAGCTCTAAGTCTTGTAGCCTCCAGCTAAGACGCTTGACATTCTGGAACAACTGAACGATATCCAGATGGTGGGGCTCCTGGATGAGTCTCTGGATGAGGAGGTCCCTTAGATCAAAGGAAGCATGTAACTCTTCAATCTGCTGCAAGAAAGTCATCTCATTCTCTTTGCTCGGACCCGGCTCGGCCTTTGACTTCTTCACTTCAGCACGAAGCTTCAGCTCTTCAACTTCTTTATGGACATCTTCAGCTATTTGTTGACTCTCTGTCATCTGATGAAGGCACTCTCTTTGTTGCTCTTGTGCCCTCTGAACTAACTTCTCTTGCTTAACCAAAGTATCCTGGAGGTTCTTGATCTTCAACTCGAATTCAGCTTCAACCTCCTTTTGCTTCCTCATTCAATTCTTTCTTATCCCTCCGGTGCTGACTCGCCTTATGGATCTCAGCCAATCCTCTCTTCCTAAAGTATAGCTCCCTTTCCTCGAAGTCCTTCAGCTTAAGATGAACCGTCTCTTCAGCTCGGAGAGCTCTATCTTCTAACTGCTGGTTCTGAATCATCAATTTCTGACAAGAATTGTAAGCATCCTGATTCTCAACTCTAAGCTGCTTGACCAAAGCTTCCAATTTCTGATAATCTTCTAAAGGCACTGTGGTAGGTGGTGGTAACGGTGCAGAGAAAGGGATTAGAGTTACTTGAGCTTTCTCTCTTACCCAAACTCCAAATTCGGGAAACATTTGATTATTACTCATGCCCAAGTGTTCTATACCCTTTCTATTAATCAATTTCCAAGCACCTGCAGCTTCTCGAACCAATGGGAGATTATCCTTCACAGGGAAATAGAAAGTCTGATCCAACTCCGAATCTTTGGGAACATTCTTCAGAGCATATCCTAATTGTCTTCTCAAGAGTATGGGGTTGTAATTAATGCCCCCGACTACTCCTAAGAGGGGAACATTAGGATACCATCCACAGCTGGAGATGAGCTCTTTCCCTTTTAGCCTTAAGGTGAACCATCTAATGTCTTTGGCGGTCAGCGTGCTTAGCTTTTGCGACCAGATTACTTTAGGATCCGTGAATACTCCATTAATAGGGATGTGTCTCATAAACCATGCGTAGAATAACGGGGCACAACACCTAACCAGGCCACCTCATCTCTTCTCATTATTATAGTGTACTGAATAATACAAATCTCCCAAGAGAGTGGGTACAAGATTTTTCATCACAAACAAATGAATGGCATTCATATCCACGAACTTCCCCATGTCAGCAAACAAAACTATCCCATATACAGACAATGCCAAGATGGCACAAACTGAATCCTACTGTTTTTCCACGACACATTCTTCAGCTCTTCTGACCAGAAACTCTAAGGTAAAACCAAGTACTCCTACCTTGGTGGCAACCAAATTAGCAGATATCTCTGATAAGCTCAAATAAAGAGCTTTAGTGATGTCAACATGAGTCGGTCTTGTCATTTCTGAATTGAAAGGAATTTGATCTTTGATAGGCATTCCCAAAATCTCAACATACTCTTCTAGCAATGGACCTAGCTGGAAATCAGGAAATGTGAAACATCGGAGTCTAGGGTCATAATACTGTAGCAAGGTATGGATGGCACTCCTTTGCGAACTATCCAGATTGAACACCACGTCCAGAATATCACCATATCATTGTTTGAAGAATCCCAAATGACCCGGGGTAATAAGAGACACCATATGCTTGAGAAAATCCACCTTGGTATCAAAAGATTTGTAGAAAATATTCTTCTTTCTGATATCTTCCATCTTTGAAGCAAGTATACAACCAGGAATTGGGAGTAGTGCGGACCCTGAGAATAAAAAGAACACAAATGATTAATGATGTTATGATGCTTATGCAAGACGAGGCATGTGATCAATGAAGTGTCTGTGATGTGCCAAACATCTAATCAGGTGTCGGTGCAAGGTCACAATATCCACATATCACAATGACAATCCCTCTGATCCGAGATCCATATCTTAGAACCAGAGAACCAGATCAAAAAACTGAACTAATGGCAAAACGGGTATGTTGAAAGTCTTAGGGTTCCTGCAAACCTGTAAACCCATCCCAATCTCACGCGTGTGCTACTCGGGTCAACATCACGGACTCTCAAAGCCGAATAACAATAATACGTTCACCATTTCCGAGAAATGGCTCATGATCAAATCAGGGAATCGATTTGGCATTATGTACTACTCAGGGAGGCCTCAGCTGAGTCCGGAAAAACAAGCATCCCTCATAAGTTCCCAGCTTCATGCACTGAATCGAGAAACAATAGTACATTCATCCCGAAGGGTACAATACTACCGTCATACGAACAATTTGCTTTAACTGGATTCCTATGAGAGAACCAGGCCATCCTATGCGAGTTCCCAATGGACCCTCGGATGCGAGTGGGTTTGCCAACAAATATGGTCTGCCACTGTCATCACTGGAGAGGGGTGTTCCCATTAAGGTCCTCGAAGACCAGATGCACATAATTATCAAGGTCGTACCCTGAAGTGGGATAATCCCCACACAGAATAGTTCCAAGACGGTTGCAATCTGGGTGTGGAACACATCGCCACTCATCATGGTGAGATACCATGGAAGTACAATGTCTGTCCACGCTAATCCTATAGTGCACTCAAGCCGGTTATTTGGCTTATCTCACAGTAACTCCCATCCCACAGAAAAAATGAAAACCAACACAGCCAGACAGTCCAGTATAATATGATGCATGGAAAATAAATACTGAAAGCGGTAAATAAATGTTGTAAAGTAAAGTTGTAAAGTAAAAACTGTAAATAAAAACAATAAAGCTAAACTAAAGCACACAGTAACAAACAAACAAACACCCAAAGAAACGAAACCAAACAGACGCTAGGATTGACTCTACAAGGGAAACCATAGATTCTGGGTTCGATCCCCAACAGAGTCCCCAGCTGTCGCTCCCGGGATTTTCATCCTAGTACAAACGCGAAAGTGGCGCGGAAAAGGTAGAGTCGCCAGCCATACATTTTTATCCCGAAAGAATGGGAAAGGTAATGTTGCACAAACCTAAGGAAGAAGGAAAGGACAAGGTCCTGCGAACCAAAGATCTGGGTTCGGGAGTCGGTTACGACCTGGGAAGGTATTAACACCCAGACCGTCCGCCGTACCCGACGGGATCCACGCTTGCTTATTTGTTTCAATGGGTGAGAAATAAACTGTTGCTGAACAAAAGAATTGCAAACTGGAACTGGGACTGGAATGAGAAAGGGAACTAGAAAAAGAGAATGAGAAGAAATAATGGGGAAAATGTAGGGAAAATAAAGAATGTGCTCGAACGGGCCCTACCCCGCTGCCTACGTACCTCATCGGGAAAATGAGGATCAGAGTCGACGTAGTTCGCCTAACTAAGGCGGGAACTATTTGTTTGTGTTTTTTACAGCTGGAACTGTGTATGTCTATGCTCAGGTATTGCAGGCTCGTCTGGTACGAGTGAGTTTACCGTCTTACATGCGAGACAAGTCGTCGCGAGTTTGCGTTATGAGTGAATGAGATGAGAAAAGAAGTTCCCGCATGATAGTCGCTTATTGTTTGTTTTTTGTCTTTTATGAGAAATGTTTTGAATTTGTTTGTGAATATTCTCATACTAAGACCTATCCATCGCGGTAAGTACTTACACCTCGCCCCGAAACAGGACGTGTATAAGTACTCCGCAACAAAGTCTCATGGCGTACAAGAATATTCAACACTTATTAAGTATTTTATTATTTTCTTTGTGAGGTAAGAAAGAAGGACTCAAGTTGCAAAAGGTAAAAACTAAGGGACTAAGACTCAATCCTAATTTTGTTTATTTATTCAAAAGTGGTCCTAATGGTTTACGAGGTTTCCTAAACCTAATGAATGAAAGGCACTAGAAACTACTAGAATTCAACTTACTTCCTAAGGAAGTTAAGTTGATTCTAAGAACAATGTGGAATCCTATTCAAGTGAAAAATTCAAATAATAAGGCAAAAGCATTAAAATTGGAATAAAAAAATGAAATCTAAAACAAAACATATTAAGGTATAAAACCAAAACAATTCTAAACTTCACCTAAATCTATTTATTAGAAATTCTAAGCATAAGTCCTAAAACTAAGGGAACTATCTAAAATTATCATTCTAAAAATCAGTAATTACACTATGCTAAGTCATTTTAAAATCCTAAGACTAAATCTAATTAAACTGGTTCTTAATGGAGCATAATATCCTAAACTAAATTATGTGAATTTTACATGTAAAAATAGCCTAAAGATTAATACACTAAAAATATTAAAAGTCTTGGAAAAAATATGGAATTAATTCTATAGGGTCCTAAAACTTATTATAATATTTTGCTAAAAAATATCCTAAAAATTCAGAAGTTAACTATGTCTAAAAATCACTTAAATCTACTTAAGGATTAACTACTATTTTCCATGGATTAAGCTACCAAAACAGTGGAAAAACTTGCCTAAAAATCTACAAAAAAATATCCTAAGTTCTCTTATTAGTCCTCTAAACATAGCAAAAAGAATGGGTCAAAAATCCTACAGGAAGGGGACAAAATAAAATGAACAAAAACAAATGCAGTTAAAAGAATCTAATAAGATGCTAATTAAGAGAAAAATCGAAATTAAATAAAAAAATAACCAAAATTCAGAAAATAAAATTGTCAAAAATTTCTAAAATGGATTATTAAGCTACTGAACTTTTTATGGAATCTAAAATAAATAATGGAGAAGGGTGAATTTAGTATTTTTATTAGCTATTTTTCTATTGGGCTTTAAGAACCAGGGGTGCAGGAAGCAAAATGCTAGTCCCAATACGCAAGAAAATATGGTGTATAGGGTGGGCTTTCGGTCAACCTTGTTGACTCTGATCTGGACCCTTTGATCTAGGGTTTCCCTAATGTATCTCATCAAGTGGTTCATAAAATGCCAGCCTATGAGGACTAAGGTGGACGGCACGCACACGGGACCACCGCAGGGGAAGCCAATCGGACGGTGACACGTGTCACCGCCTGTGTGGCTGGAACTCAAAAAACAAATCCCATCTTATCTCTTTCAACGGTGCTTTTCATGGGGAATTATGAATATTATTTCCCTTTAATATTCCATTAACAACCTTAATTGTCTTCATTAAACTTCTCTTATTTCTTAATATTCATTAAATTGTGTTAACTATTCCCAATTTACAACAAGAATTAAAAAACAATAAGCTGAAACAAAAGGGCTGAAAAACACTATCCAAACCCTAAATTATTCGCCCCCATCATCTTCTTCACTCTCGTCTCTCCTCGTCCTTTCACCCTCACCTCCGAAGCCACACCATCTTCTTCTCCGCTTTCTTCTTCATTTTTCCGATCAAACCAAACACCCTCCATTCGCCATCAAATTATTCGTCTTTTTCCATTATCATCCTCTTCGAAACCTAATCCCCTTCTTAATTCCCTTTCGACCCTCAAATTCGAAGCCACACCATCAACCTAACACTTCTTCTTCCTCACACATGAACTCTAACCTAATCGGCGGCGTGAAAACAATCCAATACAAAATCAATGGCGGCGAAGCACAAAACCTCCCTAATGCCAACATCACCAAGCCTAAACCAAAATACCTTGCATCAGAACTCAACAGATCATTCAAGAATTTTGAACAACACACCATACAAGACTACAACCTCCTATATGCAAGCGATTCAGACTCGTACCTTGAATCGGAATGGAGACGGAGGCGTTATTTCAATGCCGTGTGAAAAGAAATTCCGTCAGGTATGTTTCAAGAACTTGTTCTCCTCGATCGCTCTGTGAATCCTCCTTCTATTCTGCGAATTTCTGATCGTATTATTGCTGACTTTACTCAATGCAGGTTGATGTTAATGTCGGATTCAGATTTTGGAAGATTGATGAAGATGAAGGAGTGAGGGATATTGATGTGAATTGAAGGTAGATTCAAGAGTATCCTTCAGAACTTTCAGGAAGACGAACTGAAGTATGTTGATGATGAAGATTGAATGTGAAAGAGGTCTGAATATGGAGATTGCGGAAGATGAAAATGAAAAGAAGAATAGAGGAATAATGGAGGAGAAGAAGTTCAGAAATGGAGTAATGAATCCGAGAAAAAGGGTGAAGAAGATGGTTGAAGAAGAGTGAAATTCTGAGAAAAATGGTGAAGAGAAGTTTGTGATGGAGGAGGAGGAGTTATGAGAGAGAGAGATGAAGATTCGGTTTGATGAGACCAAAAAAAATCCAGCTGAAGAAGAATGAGGAACTTGATTTTATAGAGATGAACTCAAGGATGGGGTGGGAATTTCACAGGTATTCTGTTAGAATTCAGTTATGCTTTCTTTTAGGAATCAGTTATAGGTTGGTTAGGGTGATTTTCAGTTATTTATTCTGATATATTGAAACTGAATTTTTGTGTGATGTTCACATTTTTCGTTCTTGATTTTGCAGGTTGGAGGAGTATTGAAGTTTGATGATAATGAACCAAGCTTGAAGCATTTTCAGTGAGCTCTTCTATTTTCGAATTTTTCATAAGTAATTCTGTTATCAGTTTTCTTTTCCTTTTCTTCTTTGACAAACTCTCTCTTTTTCTTGTTGTTGTTTTCTGTTGAACCTTTTCTTTTATAATTGATTTTCCATTATGGTTTTTGCAGGTGCTTTATGAAGCCTGTAACTTAAAGTGATTGAAGGTGAAGAAGAAACACAGGGTTGATGCTACGGTTGATTGCGGAGCCGATGTCAATGAAGATTGAAGGAGAATTCTTGAATTGAAGGTTTTTTTAGGAACAATGAGATTTGTTGAATTGGGAAGTTCTCCTAACACGACACGCTTCTTCTTGATAGGTTGATTCTGGTGGTTGGATTTTCTCTCTGCGGAGCGTGTTTCAATCATGTTCGTGTTTTTGTTCTTCTTGGATCTTGAAATTTCGTTGAATCTTTTGTTTCCTAATTGTATCGTGTTTTGGAGATTTTAAATTTTCGTGTTCTTGTGATGATGATGCAGATTGGAGGACTTCTGAGAGTGGTGATTGAAGGTTGATGATGATGAACCATGAAGAAGAGTGATGAAGCCTTGGGATGGATGAGGATGTTGAATTCCTGAGTTTTTGGAGAGTTCCTTCGAATATTTTTTTCTGATTTTTTTCCTGATATCCACCTTTTTTTGTTGTAACTCCTTCTCCCCATTGTATAACTGATTTTTTATTATTTGTAATGTATCCACTTGAATAATAAAAAATGCAGAATTTTCTCATCATTTTTTTTATTCTCTAATTGCATTTGCTATATTATTCCATTAAATCTCTTTTATTATTATTTTTTATGTTCTCAAACTTGGAGTTGTGGGCTTTTCTTTTGGAATGTAACTTTGGAATTGAATTAACAATAAAAAAGTATATTTTGGGCCTAAAATGGACATGGAATTGAATTAATTTTGAGAGAAATGATGAAAATAATAGTTTGGGCTTAAAATGGACATGGAATTGAATTAATTTGAGAGAAATGATGAAAATAATAGTTTGGGCTTAAAATGGACATGGAATGATTTAGACTACATGATATAGGAACTTCAGACATAATTTCGAACACGGACTCTGGAAACGAAATGAATTTGAATGTGTTTGGATTTTGAACAAATTTAGGGAATGAAGATGGCCATTGGCTTTGAAATTTGAATATGGTTTTGGTCAATTGGACTTTAAAAGGTGTTTTCATGGATTTACTTGGATGATGGATTCAAATGAACACAATTGAAAAGTTGGGCGAATGAGTATAAAAAATTAAACGGGGATGGACACATAAACTTGAATGGCAGTAGAATCCTGAATCTTGAGAAAACTTCTAATGCACCATTTGGATCACTTTCCGAACACAAAACCACTTGAGAAATAAGAACTGAAGGGTGCAGTCATGAATGAAGCTGGCCTTTCACATATCTCGAATGTACTTGGATTATACCGCATAGGCCACATCTTTTCCTTAATTCGCTGCTTAATTAACTATGGAATCTTTTGGATGATCATTGATGAAGAAAATAACTTGAGAACCATGTCAAAGTTTCGCTTGTACAACACACCATCTTGATTCAAGAAGAAACCACCTGCCAGTCTTCTAAGGGTCTTCTTGTCCTTACTAGATGCCCCAGCCGGGTATTCCTGAGTCTTCAAGAATTGCCTGATATCATGACACCAAGGTTTGTTATCTTCACCACTATCAACTGCGAAAACATAAGCAGGTCTTTCAAGACGGGAGACTGTGATTCGAGGCACGAAATTCTCTTGACAAACTTTAATCATAGACGACAAAGTTGCTATAGCATCGGCGAATTTGTTTTCATATCGAGGAATATAATTTAGCTTTACTTTGGTGAAGAAAGTTAACAGCTTCCTGACATAATCTCCGTAAGGAACCAAGTGAGGTTGATGAACTAGCCATTTGCCATTGACTTGATTCACCACCAGAGCAGAATCTCCGAAGATCTCGAGGTTCTTGACTCGCAAGTTGATTGCCTCTTCGATCCCCATGATGCAAGCTTCATACTCTGCCTCATTGTTAGTGCATTCGAAAGTCAACCGAGCAGCTAAAGGTGTATGGACCCCTTCTGGCGAGATGATAACAGCACCTACTCCACTTCCATTCATGTTCACAGCTTCGTCAAACATCAACTTCCATTTGGATTCAGGGTCTGGCCCTTCCTCCGGAAGTGGTTCTTCATAGTCTTTCAACTTGAGGAACATGATGTCCTCATCCGGAAACTCGAACCTCATGGGTTGATAATCATCGATTGGCTGCTGGGCCAAGTATTCTGACAAGTATTTTCCAGAATGGTCGGCCGAAGTATTTTCCTTCTGGAAGAGGCTGTCAAGTACTTTAATAAATTCTTTTGAAGGAATACTTGCGTCGACCATCCATAACCCGACCATAAGAGTTTTCAGATATCTTTTGGCATGTACGATTTTTGGCCGGGAGAGTCCAAATAAGGTAAACGCTAAAGAGCTTCTATTTTTTCAAGGAAGCCTCACAAATAGTTATATCAATCCGGTCCCGTTTATGCTTGCACACATGGCTTTGACTGTTAATAAAACAGGACCGATTGTTATTGGAGGACCTGTTACGTCTATTGCTCGGGCCCTTAACCTGAATAATGAGATATCTACACTTGAACTCATACCTCCTTGCACAATTAACTTAAAATTTCTAAAGGACATGAAATTGTGTCGAACAAGGAGAGCAGGTGGTTATGAGTTGATGGTTCATGGTGTAGCTATCCCATCTGTTCCCTTGCCTTGCAGTAGACGTACTGATGTACATCATGAAAGGAACTGGACCTATGATTTGAATGCTCCACCTGTTTTGGGTCCACTTCCTCCTAATATTCCTGATGGGGAGGGACATGACACTAATGAGGAATATGATCGGAGAGATCATTCTCCCGTACCTCACGTGTCCCCCCATCGCCCTTCACATTCACACACGGCACCATCTTCCTCTAAACCTATTGTAGGTGCTACTCCTGGATTCTATATCACTGAGGAGATGTGGCGTGATATGACGGCTAGAGAGAAAAGGCGAGACGACCTACTCTCTACCATTTCACAACAACCGGCGGACAACATGAGCTATATGGAACAATCGCGATTGGTTTCATATCATGCCTACGGGAACGTTTGCCGCACCTTGACCAATATCACAGCAGAGCAGGCCCGCCAGCGAGAAGTCAACCTACGGCACCACCAGCTTATGGAGGCCACTCAGGGTTCCATCCTAGGTAACCTTCGAGAGGTCCGGAGTGCCCAGGCTGCTTTATTGGCATAACTAGACCGGAGGGACCAGCAGCGCAGTAGATCCTATCGTTCCAGACCATCACAGCAGGACGGCGAGGGCACCAGTGGTCCTCCGCAGTAGTTTTCCAGGTTACTCTCCTTATCTTATTTCGAAACATTGGGGACAATGTTCGATTTAAGTGTGGGAGGGTATTTTATTGCTTTCTGTTATTTCCCTTTTTCGTTATTTATTTGTTTTTTGTTATTTTCCTTTTCAGTTAGTTATTTAGTTTAAGTTTTTTTAAGATAATGCATAAGTCTGACGAGTCACCAGTATAGTGTGTCTTTAGTACATCCTCATTTTCCCCATTTCCTTAGCCTTACCAAAAAAAAATCAAAAGAAAACAATGTTGTTTCACATGTTTTTTGGGCTTTAAGACATGTTTGGATTAGGATGTGGTGACTTAGGTGAACTTTTTGAAGCATCAGTATCGTTTTAGCACCATAAACTTCATGAATATAGGAATCACTCCTAAACCCCGCATACCATGGCCTTTATTATCATTCAAAAAATTGTCCTAAATAGTTTATTTTAGCAGTCAGCTCCGGCCTAAGCATGCTCTACATAGGGGGCCGATGAACATAAGTGAATGATCCAGTGATAATAAAAAAGAGAAAAAGGAAAACTATGGGATAGGTGACCCTCACAAAGTCATTTAAACCAAAAAGAGAAAAAAATCTTGCCGCAAAAAGAAAAAAATTGCAGTCACCTATTGTTAGTTGGTTCAGAGGTATCTGACACTGAACTTGGTAGGGCGGATTACGATCCGATCCCCCGCAACTACATTTAGGTCAAATAAAAAAGGGTTTACACATGCTTATATGCCAGAAACACTATGTTATGGATCAGAATCACTAACCGGTTACTCTACTATGAAGCATGTACGGATAAAGGGCTTAATGTGATTACGTCTGAATGAAAGGGACCCAAAAAGAGATGAAAAGGTAGGCCTAGGTATTGTTGGATGATATGGGTTGGTTAATATAGGATTGGAGTTTATGTCCGTGTCATTATGATACCCTTGGTTCACTTAGTTAGTATCTGTCATTGCAACCTGAGCTAAAATTAGAAGCCCTTTTAGCCCAAATCACGTATTGACACCAGTTTGCTTCGTTGAGCTTTAAATGTTTGCTTGAGGACAAGCAAAGGTCTAAGTATGGGAGGATTTGATAACACTAAATTTCATCGTATTTCTGACTCCGATTTCGCATGCATTCTAGGTCTTTATTGCTATTTTGTTATGTTATTACTTTGTTTTTCTTTATTTTCAGGTTTTTAATGTAATCGGGGCCTCAATCGAGAAAAGGAGTGAAAAAGGAGCTGAAAAGAATAAATATCAAGAAATTCAACATTTTGCACTTGCGGCACCCACTGTGGTTGGCGCCATGGGGTCAGCCATGACGTGGCCACATCTCAACACCACTCCACAGCTGCCATATGCCCACGATCCCCACTTTCTCCACCATATTACACCCATGGCGGGCGCCATGAGCCTGTGGCGGGCACCACAAGGCAAAAGTGGTTTCCCTCCACTTTTTAGTGGATGGGGCATCCTAGTCTTTTCCCATTTAATGTTTGCCTATAAATAGGACTTTAGAATTTCGTTTTTATCATCCAAACTTAGAATCTCTTAGGCATATATCATTTTTAAAGTAGTAATCACTTCACATCGGGGTGTTACTACAATCGAGTGATCGAGTCTGTATACGTCTGTGTGATTGAGTCTTTGAGCACTTTGGAAGGAAGTTAATCCTGCCGCCATTTTATTTCCAGTTCGTATTTTATTTTTCTGCACTCACTTTACTTTATTTAATTTCCGCATTTCCTTACTTTATTTATTTCCCGCACTCGCTTTACTTTATTTATTTCTCTCACTCGCACTACTTTCTTTATTTCTCGCACTCACACTACTTTGTTTATTTTTCGCACTCGCACTTTATTTAATTTACTTTTCTCACTCGCACTAAATACTTTTAAGAAAATATTAAAATGAACATTTACTTTACCATGTCTAACTAAATTTACAAAGGTTTGAATGTAAGGATCATAATTGAACCGGTAATCCGCACAACTGTTCGTAGAAACGCTTAAGGGCTATTTAAACTTTCAATATAAGTTTCACGTTCTTTAAAGTTCCGTTGGGTAAGATCGAAAGTCGTCCAACGCCTATTTAACTTAATTGTTTTTAACAATTTCAAAAACAGACAAAAGCGCTTTGTTTAGTTCATGAGTTTTTAGATTAAAAAGAAAAGAGATTTTAAAACTATTTTCGGACGCGTTAAGAAGTTTAGAGTCTGGTTCGTGAGAACCTCTTTTTGCTAGAAAGTCCAGGTCAAAATACTTTTCAACTTAGTTAAGATACTATATTTCTTAAAAATAAGTTTACTACTCTAACACAGTACGCACCTTTTTATTCGTGACAATAGGAGGGTTTGATTAGGGAGTACAACTCGGTTCTGAATACGCGAAAGCGACAGTTCCCGTTAAATTAGTTCTTTTCAAAGTAGAAAACATTGCCCATAAGTAGTTCTATTAACAAGTACTTGATTATCAATTGATTATGTGAATTGCATTCGAACCTGTCTTTATCAATAAATTAAATTTACTATTGTATTTATCATTGTGCACCCTTTAAAACCATTATTTTCAATTGCCTTAGATACACACCATAACAACAGATACGATAGATAGACATTTGGTCTCTGTGGATTCGAAAATCTTTTATATTACCCTGACGTGTTCGTACACTTACGAAAAACACGCATCATAGATGCATATGCAATGTTTTCAAGGACCAAGTAGGATATAAATTTGTTTAAAGGAAGACAAAAACAAGGACTTCCATTAGTAAATAAATACAATTGCCCCTTGGGTTTACAATGAAAGTAAATAAGAAGAAGATAAATAACATATGAGACTTAAGACTCCCATGAACGCTTCCTCTTTGTGTTGAGATATGTATTGAGGTTCCGCTATTTGTGAAGTTGCTTTGTCAACTCCAACACTCTTTCTTGGCTAACTTTGGATTGAGATTTAAAGGTATCCCTTTGCTCCTTCAGTTGGATCCAGGACTTCTGCAGCTCTTCCAAATCAGTAGGCATATCAGGATGAAGAATGGTATAAGGAACATCTCCTTCAACAACTGGCTCAACAGTTACTGGTAGGACAAAAGGATATGGCATCATAAGAGTCTGAGCACGGGATCACACCCATCTGAGGTAAGGTTCCATAGGGATGGAGTATTTTGGTTCCAGCGTGTTGATGTTTATCTTGTTCACCTTGGTCCAAGCTCGTATTAACCTTTAACGGTAACCTTGACGATCATTATCATAATCAAACATAATGCCTTGAATAATCATATCATGATGACCATTACTCCGAGAATAACAAACTAACGTAGTGCTAAAGAAGGATTTTAGGTAATTCCCCCTATTATGCCAAGGAGTGGTACATTAGGGAACTCTCCACAACGGTCAATGATAATAATATACTCCTTAGATCGAGAACTCTAGTGAATATTTGAATGAGAAAGTTACATTATCCTCTTAGACCACCTCAAACCTTGTTAATTCTTCATCACAGATCGAGGAAGGTGTGAAATAAACCACCTTGAAAGTAGAGGTATGCAACACATCAGAGTTCCTCGCGCCTTCGTAGTACGAGTGCAAAGAGAGTGCAAGATATCTCCAAGCAAGGTAGGCACCAGACTGTGAGTCAGAAATATGTTGATGGCGTGTACATCTAAGAATTGGTCTGGATTAGGGAACAATACCAAACCATAAATCAACAAGGCTAAGATCTCCTCAAAAGCATTGTAACTCATAGCATCCAAGAACACCTCATCTTTCTATATCAATACTTTGGCAATAATACCTTTAACTCCACTTCTTGTTTCTAGAACAATGTCTGATTTCTTCAAATGTAGGGCTGCAATAATGACTTCAGGTTTAGGCTCCTTCTCTAAGCCCGTGAAAGGTTTCTGATCAAGGATAGGCACACCAAGTAGTTTAGAGAATTCTTCCATTATGGGCACCAGCTGATAATCGGGAAATGTGAAGCAATGATGTTTAGATCAAAGAACTGGAATATGACACTAATTATATCTTCATCAAACACTGAGGTAACTAGATCAAGTAGATAACCATGCTTCTTGATGAATTGGGAGCTTTCAGGAACATTTGAGACCAACTCCTTAAGCTTGGAAGGTATCCTTACAAAGTTAACCTGGATAGTAATCCTACGAGTGGAAGCCATAATCTGCAACAAAGAACAAAGATAAATTCTTTGGTCCTTGACATGGTTAGTGAGAATGCTACGCTTATGATGTCATGATATTATGATGTTATGTTCATACACAAACAAGTGGAACACACAAACAAGTTACACAATGACCTAAGGTTTAAAGGCTTGCATGAAGTTCATAGGTAAATATTGTAACACCCCCTTCTACCCGGAATTAATTATAAATAAATCAGAGTTCATAAAAATGGGTTATCAAATTTTCTTCTTTTAAATCATATATCATGAATACATCAAATAATATATCAAGTCTTTATTATGCAGCAGAAATCATTACATTCATCAACATCTCAACTTTAAAAAAATTCAACTTCATAATAACTCATCAAAATCCAAAAAAATCTTCTTAAAGGAAACATATTTAATCAAATAAAACAAAACAGAAGCTTAATTAAAATCAAGCATTCGTTAATCCCCCCGAAGTGTTACATATCAGAGCGACCAACGACTCAAACCATCTACGGACTCTTCGCTACTCGGGATTACCTGCACGTTACCAACAGAAGGTTACATTCAACAAAAAGGGGTGAGATATCGACAATTATAAGCAAGATACAATAATCAACATATATAAGTAAAGTCATCCAATCACCCATTCACATCATAATCATCATGAACATTGTATTATCATAACACCTATAACATCATCATAAATAATTCAACAATGCAATTCATATGCGATTCGACAATGTATGCATGTGGTACCATTCAGAGCGAACTCCCATCTTAAAATTCATGCCATTTAGGTGGGAATGAGCAAGACATAAGTCTTCATCTCAAACATCGTGTTTGCCATTCCAGGTCATCTTAATTATGAAAATGTATACGGTATGAGAATGGAATACAACATAATCACACATCGTAAACATCGTTCAACACATCATTTCAGTTCATCTTACATCGTAACATCACCACATCGTTGGTCATAAGACCTACATCATAATGCATCATCGCAATCGTATAAAACCGTCTTAATCTTCTTAATTCATCATCTCTAAGTCCAACACATAATTTCTTCTTTCAACAATCGTTAAATCATCGTTTAATTATCTCTTAATTACTTCTATCATTAATTATTAGTTGCCAAACATCTTACGGATCATCATAAAAAGGAACAGACGAGAAATGATAGGCGAATCGCTGCGAAATCACAAAAACGCATACCTGCTGCCCAAATGCGTATCACCCTTCCCATAAGTGAATCACTTTACGCTCATACGCGCCATACGCATATCACCTTACGCTCTTACGTATACACTATGCAAACGACCATATAGCCTGGAAAACCACTCTCCATACACGTAACAGGCAGCATAACCACCAGATGTTACGCGTAACATCTGCCTCCATACGCGTATCCCAGATCTGATACGCAATCCACCGGAGACTCCTCCAATTCAACCTCTAATACGAGATTCATCATTCTATCCTCATAAGTCAGTCTTACTTGGGTTTCTACCATGTTTTAGACTCATAATTCTTCATCTTATTACTCATCTATCATCACTACACCAATTATCAACCTATTATCATCATCTACAATCCAATTCGTCACAATTTCATCACACATCTCAGAAAATCATCACAACAATCATACACAATAGAAATCAACAAAGGATTCACATCAGTCATACAGTCCAATATTCATCTAATTCATACAATATGGTACAAAAAACATCATACGTCATCAGCAAGGAAACTAAATAACCCAATCTCATACATACAAATTATTTTCTCCCGGTTATAAGATACGAATCCCACCCTTACCTTTGGATTGAAGGCAACTCGAAGCTATGGATGAAATTCCTATGAAAATCCTCTTGAATATCCTTAGCCCTAGCTCTTGCTCTCTCCAAGACTCGTTTTTTCTACCGAATTCTGATTATGACTAATTCTCCCTAAACCCTTAATAATCCTATTTTTCTTATTTTAATTAAAATGTCATAAAATAATACTATTATTATTATTACTAAAATTAAGTTAATCAATCCACTAATGGACTTCTATCTACACCTCTCAATGTTACTATTAAAACTCCCAAAATAAGTCTATCCTAAATCAACTTAAAACAACTTAAATCAATTAATCATTTTAATAGCAAACATCACACATAACAAATAATAACCAGTCTACTCAAAATAATTTAATTAAATCGGGGTATTACAACTCTCCCCCATTAGAACATTTTCGTCCTCGAAAATATTTGTCAGACCCTAATTTTTGACCCTAAGATTTATCACATCTCATCTGCATTTGCATACAAACAAGATCACGCACTGGTTCGTTTATCCTTTTCAGGTGCAGGTCTATGCCTCGTAGGGGATCATCATGTTTAATTTCTGTTATTTGTTTATATTTACTAACTTCTAACCAAAATATCAAAAAAAATATGTTGCAGTGGCTTCTTCTTCTTCTGTCTTGCAGGATTTCAAGGACAGGGTTGTGATTTCGATTCAGATGCGTTTGTTCAGTCACGATTCGATTCAGATGGACGTTTGACCTAATCTTGGTCAAACTATCAATAGATTGTTCAATTGCAAGTTACTTGTGCCAATGGTTCATTTCTCAGACTGTGCGTATTCAAAAGTTTAAGACTGTGTTATGTGCTGTAATCATCAGTTATCAGACAGTGTTTTGTGCGAAATTTGGTTCGAATATTCAATGTTCGTCCGTTCATCAATGATTCGTTTGTGGATTTATTTTCCACAGCATGGTTTCAAATAATCGAAGCAGATTTCAAATAATGGTTGTGGTATATGAGTTGTGGATTGTTCAGTGGTTTCGTGATGGATGTGTTCATGGTGTGAGAGGCTTGTGAAGATCAGGTTTTGAGCTAAAAAAAATAAAATATATTACCGCATCCATTATTCTTTTTCCATCAGATCACCCTATTTTCAATAACCATTATTTCCATTCTTCCCTGATTATCAGATTCATTTTTTTTAGTTCAATCATCCAGACCACCATTTTAATCGATTTCTGATTATCCATTTTTCATTCAATATCCATTTACTTTTAACCATTTTTTCTTGATTACCCAATTATTTTAGATCTCCATTTCTTACATATATACCCATTAATCCATTATCCATATCAATTTCTTCATATAAATTTTGTTTTGTCCAAATTTACTAATCCTTTATTCCATTTCTTTTATTATCCAAATCAAATATTTTTTCTCTCTTTATCCATTAATACAAATATATTAGCCCTTTTTTTATTATTATTAGGCCCATTGTTTTATTTCTATACAAAAAAAAGAGAATTTGAAAAATATTGAACAAGCCCCACAATACTAGCCAAGCTCATAACCCCAAGCAACACATCAATTCAGCCTTTCCTCACCAAATTCTAAGCCGCACGTGAAGCTTCTCAAACATTTCAGCCGTACGTCATCCAAGCCTACCAACCTCCATCACGTGACAAGCTCTAGCATTTCACCATCAACACTCCAGCCTAAGCCTATACCGCATCTTGTAACACAACCACACATCCAACTTGCCCAAGCCAAACTACAAGCCGAAAATTCACACTTATCCTCAGGCCCCACAACAAAACAAGCTTTATGCCAAGCCTTGTCCAAGCATCTCCAGCCTCTTCCGTACGCTAACATCACTGGCTAAACAACTATACCAGCTCTCATTCACGTGACAACTTTTCCCATCATCACTTCAAGTCACACCCCACACGCCGTAAGCACATGCCAAATTTCCAAGCCATCACTAACAGCTTCAGCCCCAAACTCCACGTACAAGCCGTACCGCATCTCACATAAGCCTTCCTACAGCTCCAAGCAATAAGCATCACGCCGCATACTCCCATGTACTTCCCGCAGGCCCACACCAAAACAACAATCAATAACTCATCAGCCAAGCTACGCCGCCAACAAACAACAACATCAAACACGCTAGCCTTCACGTGCTTCCTGTATCAAACAAAACGCAGCAAAACTGTTAATGAAACGCAACACAAAATAATTAAAACGCAAGGCCAAATCATTTGAAACACGGTGAAAAAACTCAGCAAGAAGCACGCCTTCTTCGTGCATCCGAAACGCGTCAAATCCGAATCAAAACGGCAGCCTTCCATCTTTCCTCTTCCCTCTATAAAATCACCCATACTCCTTCAATTATTTCAAGCTTAGAGAGCCCTCTAAAACCCCTGCCTAAATCATTTCAAGCTTCTAAATAAACCTTCCTCATCACCATTTTCGTTCAATTAATCTTCACCCATTCCACCCCTAATTCAATTTTCACTTCAATTGAACCATACAAATCTTCAAACAATCACACGGATTCGATTGAGAAAGAGAGAGAAGCCGAAATCTTCGAGCGAGAAAGAGGAGAGGGAAATCGAAAAATTGGAAGAGAGATTTGTTTTCTGATTGTTGAAGGTGAGGTTCGAAGAGATCTTGTGCCGTGTTCGGTTGTTTTCCACGAAGAAGAAGGACTGTGCCTCTGTTTCTTTTTGCTTTTTCTAATTTTTTTTGTTATAGTTTTTTCTGATTTTTATTTTAAGAGGTGAAGTGCTTTCGGGCCTATGGCAATGGGTTGGATCTTGCTGATCCATTATCATATCCGCGGATCCTCCCCATTTCTATTTCTTTTTTTTTTCTTTTTTTTCATTTTCTTTGTTGTTGCTTAATTAATTTCATCCTAATTCTTTTCTTTTATTTTTAGAAAATGTTAGAAATATATGTTAAAAATTTGAGAAAAGATATTTTGAAAGTAGTTTAGTAAAAGTATTTTAGGAAAAGAATTAGAAGAATACTTTAGAAGATATTTTAAAAAAAGATTTAGAAATTGTTTTAGAACTAATTTAGAAAAGAATTTTAGAAAAGAAGTTTAAAAAATAGTTTAATTCTTTTATTGGATCTATTTTTAGATCCAATTATTTTTCTTCATCTTTTTTTTATTTTTGGTCGATGACAATCTCCGATTCGTAGATTGTTGATTTCCGATCGGTTTAATCTTCATTATTTCAAATCTATGGATGAATGATCATTTGGATCATTCTCCATACTTTGAGATCGCGATAGATTGCCTTTCGAGAAATTCAACGATAATCTCGATTAAGATTAGACCGTTCTCTTTCTTTTAGTGTGGCATGTTTTCGGAGAACGATCCATAATATCGTTTCTCTAACATGTATTAACACGAATATTTTCCACTTTAATTAGTGGTGGCCGGCCTCATTTGTAGGGTAATTACTCCGTAAATTACTCGGCGATTGCTTAACATAGACCTAAAGTTGTCCCGATTCGGAATGCGATCCACTTGGATCCGGTTGCCTCGATTTTATTTTTCTTTTCGTGGTTGTGCTTGATTAAGTTCATCATACCACTTTATATTGTAAATATTATAATAATGTGAATATACTAACATTTAATTAAATCTCTCGCACTTATCCTTTTATTTCAATCTCTTGTTCCCTATCTCTCTGATTATGCTTATTATACTATATCATTCATCATTTTGCTTGTTGTTTATATTGTGATACTTGTTATTTCTCCTTTGTCCATTTGGATATCAAAATACTAATAAAGGATTAAACAATTAAAAGACTTGTGACTTCTAATTTTGGACTATGGTTACTATCCCTTGCTTCGGAGAATGGACTTAGACCTTAAGATCTTCCCCCTTGCTCAAGTTGGAATGGATTAGAAACCTCGGCCTCAAATTATTTCATTGGCCTTTGAAGATGGAAATCCAATTGCTTCAAGATGCTTGCCATTTGGTTTGATCATTCTTCCTTTAGCTTTTATTTTCAAGTTTTAGGATAGCCTCTTCATCTCTTCCCATCTTCTTCAATTTTCAAATCTCCTTCCTATTTTCAAAACTTTCTTTGTTTTCTAACTTCAAACATTTTCTCAATCAAACCGTGACTTCGGTCATGTGCTTTTACCTTTTCATTTCATTTCTTTAAATAAATGCTAAACCACATAAGCATATCGAAATTTTCTTTCTCAAAAAAACTTTAAAACATTCATAACTCATTCAATTGCTTTTGTGCCCTCGTGCACGTTTTCTTTTACCTTTTTTATGTTTAGATATGATTCATCCTTTCTAGAGGAATTATTCGCTAAAGGATGACGACTTATCTTTACATTTTAAAATCAATTCAACTCATTTGCCTTTTCACAATTTGTACCACGAACTACGGGGTTTTGATCTCGCATTGCACTTTGTGGGTACGTAGGCATGAGGCGTTCGTCTCTTCAAACACCAAAATCTTAAAAAACATTCTTCTTCTCATCTCTTCAATTTTTTTCAAGCAAACCATTTCAGACCAAAAAATGCAGTAAACATTTCAAAGGGTTCCCGTGGAGTACCACGGACAAGTCGGGTGCTTAAAACCTTCCCGATTTGTAATCAATCCCCGTACCCATTCTCTGTTTGATTCTTTTAGCTTTTTTAGCTGTTAGGATTCTTTAAGGTTTTGTTCGTTCTTTTACCTTTTTCCTTTTGGAAATAAATAAAAGCGCGGTGGCGACTCTGTGTATATCGAGTTAAGTTAATCAATAGCTTACACTCATGATTTTACCGCTACAGAAATGTGGCGACTCTGCTGGGGATTCAATCTCTAAGTGGATTCGGCCTACTTTGATTTGTTTACTGTTTTAGTTTGATTTGCTTGTTACTTGTTTGTTCTGTTTCGGTTTTGGTGACTCTCTGTGAGATAGATCCTAACCCGGATCTGAGTGAAACTTATGATAGGATGGCGATATTCGAAGCGATATGCGATGGAGTAGTCCAAAGCAATATCAATTTGATAATCTCCACTCGGTTAGGCTCTCTTGGACTATCTATGTCGTGACGAGTAATCGTACGTGGCATTATTTTTTGACCTTGAGCTGATCATACTGAGGACCGTAGAACCCTTAACCAATCTAAGCCAATTTAGGAACGTAATGCGGAAACTATCTGGGTGTAAACCTAAGGTGGTTGTCACGCGATACTACACTCGGACGAGGTCTATTTTAAGGATGTTATCGGTTGGGGAGTAATCCAACGTACCGATGATATTCTAAAGATGGCTGTTAACTCCGGGAACCTCTGATAGCACCCTTCTGGTTTTTTGCAGGTACAATGAAGACAAACCTTAGTACACGCCTGTGTGGGTTGGTGTTCTGTTACCATGACTTCATGCTCGTGATTCGAACCTTTGAACCTGTGTGCTTTGCGTGATCTTGTTTGTGTTTGTTGCATCTACATACTCATCATGATCATCGTCACAACTATTTTTCAAGGAAAATAATTCCGATTGTTGCAAATATTGGAAAAAAGTAAATTCTCCTTTTTGTCAAGATATTTCATGACCATATCCTCGATGTTGACCATGTTTGCAATAATCGAGTTGTTTTTCTGAAAATGGGAGTGAACATTGCATATCATTGCATCCTCACATATTCTTGCGTTCATCCGAGTTGTGTGGGAACTCATCCCGGTTGTTTCTTTCCTCAGTTGTCTGTTGATCCGTCAAGCTGACTCCTCACCACAAATACGGTACTAGAGCTGCTATCAGACGAAGAGCTATTAGATTTAGAATGGAACGCCAAGAACAGCATAACATGGAAGTTCGAATGGAAATTGATGAGTTGAAAGCCGGTATGACCAAGCTCACTGAAATGATGCAAGTTCTGATTGCTCGAGGTGAACCACCTCAAAGGACTGTTATCTCTGAAGTTTTTACTGCTGTTGTTGATCCTCCTGTTGTTCAGCAACCGGTTTCTACTTGGCCAGAATATGGGTTACCTCCGGATTATGTGCCAGTTTCTGCTACTGCTCAGATTGGTGCTCCATCTATTGTGCCAGGCTTTTCAGCTCCGACTTTTGTTGAACCTCAACCTGTTGTGCACACTACTGCTCAGACTACCTATCAGAATTCTCCTTTCTTGTACCAAGCTGCTGGTCAACTAGCTGAAAGTCAGGGTGAACCTGGATATATGGATGAAGTTAGAGAGCAATGTTTGACTCTGGAGAAGAGGGTAAGAGGTCTAGAAGGAAAAGATGTCTTTGGTTCTGCTGCTATTGACATGTGTTTGGTTTCTGACTTAGTTTTGCCTGATAAGTTCAAAGTTCCTGTATTCGAGAAATACAATGGTCATACTTGTCCAAAGATTCATCTGCTGATGTATTGTCGCAAAATGGCTGCACATGCTAAGGATGACAAGTTGCTTATTCACTGTTTTCAAGATAGTTTGAGTGGTGCTTCTATGAAGTGGTATGTTGGACTCGAGAAGAGTCATATCCGAAGCTGGAAAGATTTATCTGATGCTTTTGTAAGACAGTATAAGTACAATCTGGACATGGCGCCTGATCGTCGTCAACTTCAAAACATGTCACAAAAAGAGAAAGAATCGTTCAAGGAGTATGCTCAGTGTTGGAGAGAGTTAGCTGCTCAAGTTGAGCCACCTTTGCCCGAAAAGGAATTAACTGGTTTGTTCATGGACACTCTTCAACCGTTCTTTTGGGAGAAAATGGTAGGAAGTGTTTCATCTGGTTTTTCTGATCTATTCACTATTGGAGAAAGACTAGAGGAAGGTATCAAGAAAGGTAAGATTACCAATTCTGAAGCTCCTAATGCTGCAAGAAAGTCTTTTGGGAATCCTCACAAGAGAAGAGATGGTGATGCTTATGTTGTTTCAACTGAGAGGAGGCCTTATCACCCGCAACAACGATATGTTCAACCATACGTAGCTGCAGTTGCTCCTGTTGTTAAAACTCAACCTGCTCAAACTCAAGCTCAAGGTCAAGCTCGACCAACTCAAGCTCAAGTTCAGATTCGAGCTCAAGCTCAGGCTCCTCTTCCTGCTGTTGAACAAAATCAGTATCGCAATAGGCCAAACATTGATCCTATTCCGATGTCTTACACTGAATTGTTTCCTTCCTTGATTGAGAAAGGTTTAATTACTACTAGGCCTCCGCCTCCTATTCCAAATCCTCTTCCGGTTGGTTACAGGTCAGATCTTCGCTGTGAGTTTCATCAAGGTGGAACTGGTCATGACTTAGAGCATTGCTTTACACTGAAGGCTAAAGTGCAAGAACTTATCAGGAACAATATCCTTTACTTTAATGATCTTAATCCCAATGTTATCAACAATCCTTTCCCAAGCTTGGGAAGTGAATCTTCTAGAAGAATTCGATTGTCAATTTTCTTCAAGGCCAGAATATCAGACGGGATAGCTCATCCTTGTTGTTGATGAATCACTAGGCCATTGTTTCTTCATGTTTGCAATTTTCTTTAATCATATTAAGTTGTTTTCTTTTAAACTTGTTTGTACTTTCATGTTGGTTTTAATGAAATGAGCATTGCTTTGTTTTGATTCAATTTCATTCACTATTTGCATCTTTATGCTTTACATTTCAAGTTCATTTATCTTTTCTCAAAGTTTTTACAATGATTGGAGGGAGGATGATGAAAACGAAATACCCATAATTGTTGTTGGTATGCTTTCAATTGAGACTTGGTTGATGATATACAGACATTGTTTCAAATCCCAAACACTGGAGAAATAAGGAAGTTAATCCTTTGTCAACCCCTTTGAGCCTTGAAGTTGGAGTTTCTTTCTATTCGAAAAAACCCTCAATTTTAACATGGGGATGGGTAGTTCTCAATTAATTCGAATGTGCATTCAAGTACAGGAGAATCATTCAAGACACCTTTCAATAAAGGGTTGCAATCTCAAGCTTTCCTTCACACACATCAAAGAAGTGTTGAAGATGTTTCTCAATTCAAAAGCCAATGATGGTTCATCGTAATCATTAAGCCATGCAATCATTATCTTTCAAAAAAAATTGATATTGAAAAAAAATTATTGAAAAAAAATCAAAGCCCGCTAAGTCAAAACCTATGAAGGAGACTTAGGCAAAAAACTGGGGCATCCCGCTGGCTGTAAGTTCAAATAACACAGTTCAGGCAAAAGTCAGGGATAATAAAAAGAACGATTTGTCAAGAGGTTATCAAAATCCTCAGCAAAATAAGATAAGTTGACTAAAGTCCTCACTGGAAATAACAAAAGGAAAGATGTGACTTCTATCTCAAAATCCTTTGGCTTATGAATCATCTTCATCTGTGCAATCCTAAATTTCTGGGAACTTGAATGCATAGGCTGAATTAATTGAATGTAAGACTGGAGTTTATCACGAAGTTGGGTTGGGTACAAATAAACTTTGAGCCTATATCCTTTGTTTCATAAACCGTGAACCAGACCACATTACAACCTTCAAAAGTCCTAATTGAACCCAGGTTTCTTTTGAAAAGCATACTACAACAAGGTTGCGTAAACTGACTCCCAAGTTCTTTACCAATAATTTGTTTTCTTGCTGTTACTTTATCTTTAATGTTGTCTCAACCATCGTGTTTTGACATTATTGTCATTTACTTTACATCAATAAATTTCATTCAAAAGATGATTCTTGATTTCAAACTTTGCATTGAACTTTGCATTAAAATTACCAGGTTTGTACAAACATTTTTTATTTTGCAAATAAACTTTCTTCATCAAGGAATTTTCAAACAGTTAAGAAACTTGGTCGGTGACCTTATCAGGGGCAAGTTTTTCTCAGTTCCTTTTATTTCAAGATGATGTTGCTCAGTGCAAGTTATTCTCAGATTTGGTTAGTCAGAAGATTCTCTGCAAGATACATGTTGGATTATTTTCTCAAGGGCTGAAGCCATGATCAGTTTATTTTCTCAACTTTCATTTCAAGAATTGAAGCCATGATCAATTTATTTTTCTCAACAGTTATCTCAAAGATTTGAGTATTTTCTCCAGCAGTAATTAAGAACTGAATCCATTATCAGTTTACCTTCATCAGTCATTTAACTTGGGGCAATTTTTCTTCAAGAATCCCTAAGCAGCTTTGCATGATTTCTCTCAAAAGATTTTCAACTTGGAACAGTTTACTGGTGTGACAGAGATTTGTGCAGCAGTAACATCTCTAATTTCCGAGCAGAATGGCAGTGATCTCTGTGTTGAGGAATCAATCTTCTTTCTTTTCCACTCTTCTAAGAGTCTAAACTGGTTGTCAGCATTTCCACTCCTCTAAGAGTCTAAACTGGTCGTCATCATTTTTCTCATATTATGTCCTTGGGTGTGTTATTCCCCATTTTTGAAAAGTTTGCATATTTGAGTGTGTTATGCCTCATTATGCATTTTCTCGGGTGTGTTACTCCCCATTCTTGTTAACCTTTGCATGTTTGAGTGTTTTAGTCCTCATTATGTGTGTTCTTGGTTGGTTTAGTCCCCATTTTCGTAAATGTCCGCATACTGAGTGTTTTAGTCCTCATATGCATTTCTTGAAGTCTTGTTGTTTTCAACTTCTTACTTTTTGGTCAAAGTCCAATTTACTTGGCATTTGTCTGTCTCTCCAGAACTTTTTCTTCACCTACTTGTTGTGTCTTCTCAGGTATTATACCCTTTTATCCGACTGCTATTCTCGGATGTCCATAGTGAAGTCATCAGTAATTTGATGTACTGTCTCGAACCCCTTTTTTCCATTTCATTCAGTTTTGTTCCTGAATGTTGTGATTCACATTCTATCTGACTGCCAGTCTCAGATGTTGTGATTACATTCCGTTCCGATTGCCATTCTCGGATGTCCATAGTGAAGTCGTCATTGATTTGATGTACTGTCCCGGACCTTTCTCCCATTTCATTCAATTCTGTTCCTGAATGTTGTGATTCACATTCTTATCTGATTGCCATTCTCAGATGTTGTGATCATTCCCTTCCGATTGCCATTCTCGGATGTCCATAGTAAAGTCATCATTAATTTGATGTACTGTCCCGGACCTTTTTCCCATTTCATTCAGTTCTGTTCCTGAATGTTGTGATTCACATTTTATCTGATTGCTATTCTCAGATGTTGTGATCATTACCTTCCGATTGCCATTCTCGGATTTTCATGTTGGAATCATCTTTGAGTTGATGTGTTTTCCCGAAATTTTCCTATTTCATTCAGTGTTGTTCCTGAATGTTGAAATTCACATTTTATCTGATTGCCATTCTCAGATGTTGTGATTACCCTTTTTCGAATGCCATTCTCGGATGTCCCTTTTAAAGTCAGTAATGTCATCCTTGGATGCTTCTGATATGTTTTGTAGGGACTTTTCTCACTTCATTCAGTGCCATTCCTGGATGTTGTGATGTTTTCTGTCCAATTGTCATTCTTGGACACTTTCATCTCAGCTGAGCCATGTGTTGGTATCTGGCATGTTGTTTTTCCCTGTTGGAGTTCTTTATGCTCCTTATCCCCAGTGTTTATTCTATTTCATGTGTCGTCTTGTCCCTCACAGACTTCTTTGCATTTCATTTGGTTCTAGATACATTTCATATCATCTCATAAATTTTCTCATAATATTTCATAGGTTGTCACATATTTTCTCTGCATTTCATATACATCTCATACACTTTCATATACAGTTTCATGTGTTTCATATCATATCCATATCATTTTCATATCGTTCATCTCATTTCATTCCAGTTTTTGGCATCTTAGGATCAATAATTGGGTTTTTTGATATTTAAGTATCTTCCATCTTGTCGAAACAAAGATTTCAATCTTCATTATCTCTGGATTGAAGAAACTTAAATAGGGGCATCTGTCAGACCCTAATTTTTGACCCTAAAATTTATCACATCTCATCTGCATTTGCATACAAACAAGATCACGCACTGGTTCGTTTATCCTTTTCAGGTGCAGGTCTATGCCTCGCAGGGGATCATCATGTTTAATTTCTGTTATTTGTTTATATTTACTAACTTCTAACCAAAATATCAAAAAAACATATGTTGCAGTGGCTTCTTCTTCTTCTGTCTTGCAGGATTTCAAGGAAAGGGTTGTGATTTCGATTCAGATGCGTTTGTTCAGTCACGATTCGATTCAGATGGACGTTTGACCTAATCTTGGTCAAACTATCAATAGATTGTTCAATTGCAAGTTACTTGTGCCAGTGGTTCATTTCTCAAACTGTGCGTATTCAAAAGTTTAAGACTGTGTTATGTGCTGTAATCATCAGTTATCAGACAGTGTTTTGTGCGAAATTTGGTTCGAATATTCAATGTTCGTCCGTTCATCAGTGATTCGTTTGTGGATTTATTTTCCACAGCATGGTTTCAAATAATCGAAGCAGATTTCAAATGATGGTTGTGGTATATGAGTTGTGGATTGTTCAGTGGTTTCGTGATGGATGTGTTTATGGTGTGAGAGACTTGTGAAGATCAGGTTTTGAGCTAAAAAAAATAAAATATATTACCGCATCCATTATTCTTTTTCCATCAGATCACCCTATTTTCAATAACCATTATTTCCATTCTTCCCTGATTATCAGATTCATTTTTTTTAGTTCAATCATCCAGACCACCATTTTAATCGATTTCTGATTATCCATTTTTCATTCAATATCCATTTATTTTTTTACCATTTTTTCTTGATTACCCAATTATTTTAGATCTCTATTTCTTACATATATACCCATTAATCCATTATCCATATTAATTTCTTCATATAAATTTTGTTTTGTCCAAATTTACTAATCCTTTATTCCATTTCTTTTATTATCCAAATCAAACATTTTTTCTCTCTTTATCCATTAATACAAATATATTAGCCCATTTTTTATTATTATTAGGCCCATTGTTTTATTTCTATACAAAAAAAAAGAGAATTTGAAAAATATTGAACAAGCCCCACAATACTAGCCAAGCTCATAACCCCAAGCAACACATCAATTCAGCCTTTCCTCACCAAATTCTAAGCCACACGTGAAGCTTCTCAAACATTTCAGCCGTACGTCATCCAAGCCTACCAACCTCCATCACGTGACAAGCTCTAGCATTTCACCATCAGCACTCCAGCCTAAGCCTATACCGCATTTTGCAACACAACCACACATCCAACTTGCCCAAGCCAAACTACAAGCCGAAAATTCACACTTATCTTCAGGCCCCACAACAAAACAAGCTTTATGCCAAGCCTTGTCCAAGCATCTCCAGCCTCTTCCGTACGCTAACATCACTGGCCAAACAACTACACCAGCTCTCATTCACGTGACAACTTTTCCCATCATCACTTCAAGTCACACCCACACGCCGTAAGCACATGCCAAATTTCCAAGCCATCACTAACAGCTTCAGCCCCAAACTCCACGTACAAGCCATACCGCATCTCACATAAGCCTTCCTACAGCTCCAAGCAATAAGCATCACGCCACATACTCCCATGTACTTCCCGTAGGCCCATACCAAAACAACAATCAATAACTCATCAGCCAAGCTACGCCGCAAACAAACAACAGCATCAAACACGCTAGCCTTCACGTGCTTCCTGTATCAAACAAAACGCAGCAAAACTGTTAATGAAACGCAACACAAAATAATCAAAACGCAAGGCCAAATCATTTGAAACGCGGTGAAAAAACTCAGCAAGAAGCACGCCTTCTTCGTGCATCCGAAACGCGTCAAATCCGAATCAAAACGGAAGCCTTCCATCTTTCCTCTTCCCTCTATAAAAGCACCCATACTCCTTCAATTATTTCAAGCTTAGAGAGCCCTCTGAAACCCCTGCCTAAATCATTTCAAGCTTCTAAATAAACCTTCCTCATCACCATTTCGTTCAATTAATCTTCACCCATTCCACCCCTAATTCAATTTTCACTTCAATTGAACCATACAAATCTTCAAACAATCACACGGATTCGATTGAGAAAGAGAGAGAAGCCGAAATCTTCGAGCGAGAAAGAGGAGAGGGAAATCGAAAAATTGGAAGAGAGATTTGTTTTCTGATTGTTGAAGGTGAGGTTCGAAGAGATCTTGTGCCGTGTTCGGTTGTTTTCCATGAAGAAGGACTGTGCCTCTGTTTCTTTTTGCTTTTTCCAATTTTTTTTGTTATAGTTTTTTCTGATTTTTATTTTAAGAGGTGAAGTGGTTTCGGGCCTATGGCCATGGGTTGGATCTTGCTGATCCATTATCATATCCATGGATCCTCCCCATTTCTATTTCTTTTTTTTTCTTTTTTTTCATTTTCTTTGTTGTTGCTTAATTAATTTCATCCTAATTCTTTTCTTTTATTTTTAGAAAATGTTAGAAATATATGTTAAAAATTTGAGAAAAGATATTTTGAAAGTAGTTTAGTAAAAGTATTTTAGGAAAAGAATTAGAAGAATACTTTAGAAGATATTTTAAAAAAAGATTTAGAAATTGTTTTAGAACTAATTTAGAAAAGAATTTTAGAAAAGAAGTTTAAAAAATAGTTAAATTCTTTTATTGGATCTATTTTTAGATCCAATTATTTTTCTTCATTTTTTTTTAAATTTTTGGTCGATGACAATCTCCGATTCGTAGATTGTTGATTTCCGATCGGTTTAATCTTCATTATTTCAAATCTATGGATGAATGATCATTTGGATCATTCTCCATACTTTGAGATCGCGATAGATTGCCTTTCGAGAAATTCAACGATAATCTCGATTAAGATTAGACCGTTCTCTTTCTTTTAGTGTGGCATGTTTTCGGAGAACAATCCATAATATCGTTTCTCTAACATGTATTAACACGAATATTTTCCACTTTAATTAGTGGTGGCCGGCCTCATTTGTAGGGTAATTACTCCGTAAATTACTCGGCGATTGCTTAACATAGACCTAAAGTTGTCCCGATTCGGAATGCGATCCACTTGGATCCGGTTGCCTCGATTTTATTTTTCTTTTCGTGGTTGTGCTTGATTAAGTTCATCATACCACTTTATATTGTAAATATTATAATAATGTGAATATACTAACATTTAATTAAATCTCTCGCACCTTATCCTTTTATTTCAATCTCTTGTTCCCTATCTCTCTTATTATGCTTATTATACTATATCATTCATCATTTTGCTTGTTGTTTATATTGTGATACTTGTTATTTCTCCTTTGTCCATTTGGATATCAAAATACTAATAAAGGATTAAACACTTAAAAGACTTGTGACTTCTAATTTTGGACTATGGTTACTATCCCTTACTTCGGAGAATGGACTTAGACCTTAAGATCTTCCCCCTTGCTCAAGTTGGAATGGATTAGAAACCTCGGCCTCAAATTATTTCATTGGCCTTTGAAGATGGAAATCCAATTGCTTCAAGATACTTGCCATTTGGTTTGATCATTCTTCCTTTAGCTTTTATTTTCAAGTTTTAGGATAGCCTCTTCATCTCTTCCCATCTTCTTCAATTTTCAAATCTCCTTCCTATTTTCAAAACTTTCTTTGTTTTCTAACTTCAAACATTTTCTCAATCAAACCGTGACTTCGGTCATGTGCTTTTACCTTTTCATTTCATTTCTTTAAATAAATGCTAAACCACATAAGCATATCGAAACTTTTTTTCTCAAAAAAACTTTAAAACATTCATAACTCATTCAATTGCTTTTGTGCCCTCGTGCACGTTTTCTTTTACCTTTTTTATGTTTAGATATGATTCATCCTTTCTAGCGGAATTATTCGCTAAAGGATGACGACTTATCTTTACATTTTAAAATCAATTCAACTCATTTGCCTTTTCACAATTTGTACCACGAACTACGGGGTTTTGATCTCACATTGCACTTTGTGGGTACTTAGGCATGAGGCGTTCGTCTCTTCAAACACCAAAATCTTAAAAAACATTCTTCTTCTCATCTTTTCAATTTTTTTTCAAGCAAACCATTTCAGACCAAAAAATGCAGTAAACATTTCAAAGGGTTCCCGTGGAGTACCACGGACAAGTCGGGTGCTTAAAACCTTCCCGATTTGTAATCAATCCCCGTACCCATTCTCTATTTGATTCTTTTAGCTTTTTTAGCTTTTTAAGATTCTTTAAGGTTTTGTTCGTTCTTTTACCTTTTTCCTTTTGGAAATGAATAAAAGCGCGGTGGCGACTCTGTGTATATCGAGTTAAGTTAATCAATAGCTTACACTCATGATTTTACCGCTACAATATTACCTCGCTCAAACAACTCAGGATAAGACTCCTGCATCTTGCTTTCTAATTCCCACGTCATACTCTCACCAACAGCTCCTAGCCAAACAACTTTCACTAGAGCGATCTCTTTGCCTCGCAAGATCTTCATCTATCGATCCTCAATACATACCGGCATAGTCTCCACCATGATATTTTCCCATATTTGAATATCATCCATACTAACAACGTGAGACGGATCAAAAACATATTTCCGGAGTTATGAAACGTGGTACACATCATGCAACTTCGACAAATTGGGCAGTAAAGCCACTTGATAAGCAACCTTTCTAACTCTGTCCAAAATCTGATATGGACCAATAAACCTCGGAGTAAGCTTCTTAGACTTCAACGCCCTCCCCACACCAGTTACCGGCGTAACTCTCAAAAACACATGCTCACCAACTTGGATTTCCAAATCCTTCCTTCGCTTATCATGGTAACTTTTCTGTCTACTCTGAGACGCTTTCATCTTTTCTCTGATCAACTTAGCCTTCTCGGTAGTTTCTCGGACTAACTTAGGTCCAAGCACCATACTTTCACCAGATTCATGCCAACATAACAGAGTCCTACATCTCCGACCATACAATGCCTCAAAAGGTGCCATCCCAATACTAGAATGATAACTGTTATTAGACACCGGAAAACTGATATTAATAGGAATGAAGTGAGTCGACTTCATTAATCTATAAATGATTACCCAAATCGAATCATGACCTCTCGCAGTATTAGGCAATTCGGTAACAAAATCCATATAAATTCTATCCTATTTCCATTCTGGAATCTCCAAAGGTTGCATTAACCCTATAGGCTTCTGATGTTCAACTTTAGATTTCTGGCAAGTCAAACATGCATACACAAAATGTGCTACATCTTCCTTCATCCCAGACCACCAAAACAACTTCTTCAAATCTTGATACATCTTCGTAGCTCCTGGATGAATACTCAAATTACTTATGTGACCCTCTTCAAGAATACTCTTCTTCATATCAGCAATATCAGGAATGCAAATTCGATCATGCAATCTTAAGATACCATTTGCATCTATCTTGAAGTCACTCTTCTCTGATTTACCACATCCAACCATAATATCTACCAGCTTCACATCTAACTTTTGAGCCTCTCTGAAATTATTCATAAAATCATTATTAATCTTAAGCATACCCAACTTTACACTCTACAATGTTACTTCGCAAACCAAACTCATGTCATGAAACTGCTCAATTAATTCTAATTCCTTAATCATCATTGTTGACATATGCAAAGTCTTACGACTTAAAGCATCAGCTACAACATTGGCTTTAACCGGATGGTAATTCAAACCAAAATCATAATCTTTCAACAATTCCAACCATCTGCGTTGCCTTATATTCAATTCTTTATGATCAAACAAATATTTCAGACTCTTATGATCACTAAACACTTCAAATCTGGAACCATAAAGATAATGCCTCCAAATCTTCAGTACGAAAACAACTACAGCAAGTTCCAAATCGTGTGTAGGATAATTCTTTTCATGCACTCACAACTTACTTGATGCATATGTAATAACCTTATTATTCTGCATAAGCACGCCCCCTAAACCCATCAACGAAGCATCACAATACACCACAAATGGTTCATCTGGATTAGGTAATGTCAAAACCGGAGCCGACGTCAACCTATTCTTCAACTCTATAAAACTCTATTCGCAATGAATATCCCAAACAAAAGCTTTAGTTTTACAAGTCAACCTAGTCAAAGGAATTTCCAACTTAGAAAACCCTTCAATAAATCTTCTATAATAAACAGTTAACCCCAAACAACTCCTAATCTCAGTAGCCGATCTTGGAGTTTCCCATTGTAACACAACTTCTACTTTAGAAGGATCTACTTAAATACCACTACCTGAAATCATGTGACCAAGAAAACTGACTTCCCTCAACCAGAACTCACACTTGGACAATTTTGCATATAACTTCTTTTCTTTCAAAACTTCCAACACAGTCTTCAAATGCTCTCTATGTTCATCTTATGACTTTGAGTAAATCAGAATATCATCAATGAACACAACCACAAAAGGATCCAGATACGTATGAAAAATACGATTCATGTATTCCATGAATACTCCCGGCGCATTAGTCACACCGAAAGGCATCACTGAATACTCATAATGTCCATACCTTGTCCTGAACACAGTCTTCTGAATATCATCATCTTTCACTTTTATCTGATGATAACCCGATCTTAAATCTATCTTACTGAAAACACAAGCACCCACCATTTGATCCATTAAATCATCGATCCTCGGAAGTGGATACTTATTATTGATTGTAACTTTATTCAACTTTCTATAATCCACACAAAGTCTCATACTTCCATCTTTCTTCTTTACTAACAACACTGGAGCTCCCCACTGCGATACACTTGGTCTCACAAACTTCTTCTCAAGTAATTCTTCTAACTGCTTATTCAATTCTGACAATTCAGATGCAGACATTCTATATGGTGCCATAGAAACAGGTCTAGTATCAGGTACAAGATCAATTGTAAATTCAACTTCTCTTTCCGGCGGCACGTCAAGAATTTCATCAGGAAAATCACTTACCACTTGTAATTCCTCAATTTTAGCCTTGCTTTCAATTTACATCGCTGCCATTAATGAAAACCTCTGAGCTTCCTCTTTCATCAATTTTTGAAATTCCCTGAAGACAACAACCCAACTCCTCCCTCTTTTGGAGTAGAAAACCTCACCGACTTACGATAACAAATTTATATGAACATAGTTATACTCTAACCAGTTCATACCTAGGATTACATCCATCCCAGTCAACGGCAGACACACCAAATAAACCAAGAAATCTTTATCGAAAATCGACAAAGGACATTTCAAACACACGAGAAAAGTGGTCACATACCCCGAAGCCGAAATCTCGACGGTTAACTCTCCATCCATAGCAGACAACGTAAGACCCAATCTTTTAACACAACCAGCAGAAACAAAACAATGCATTGAACCAGTATCAATAATAGTGATTAAAGGAATACTATTAATGAAACATGTACCTCTAATGAGCCTGTCCTTGCTAGCGTTCTGATTTCCTGCCAACGCGAACACTTTTCCCGTCTGAGCCTTCTTTGGTTTCTGACATTTGCTACCAATGTGTCCCTCTTCACCACAGTTAAAACAGACTACCTTTTTATGCTTACAATCATTTGTGGTATGTATAATATTGCCACATATAAAACACCTCTTAACCTCAACAATACAAACATTACTCTTGTGACCAGCTTGACCACACTTGTAACACACAATAGTAGCATGAGCATCTCCCCCACTAGTTCTCTGACCCGAATCAGTCTTCTGCTTACTCTTGCCAAACGAAGCATCATAAGGCTTGCCACGATTCTGTTGGTGCTTACCTCTCATGCCGTTCACAATCTTGTAGTGAGCATTACTATCTTCCTCGAAGATACTACAACTATCAACCATATCAGAAAACGCTCGGATCTTCTGGTACCCCACAACCTTCTTAACCTCAGAACGCAATCCATTCTCAAACTTGATGCACTTAGAGAATTCTGCTCCAGCTCCATCATAATGCGGATAAAACTTAGATAATTCAGTGAAATTTACAACATAGTCAATCACTGACATACTCCCCTGCTTCAGCTCAAGGAATTCAACTTCCTTCTTACCGCGAACATCTTTAGGATAATACTTCCTCAAAAACTCTCGGCGGAAAACAACCCAATTGACTTCCTCACCTGCAGCTTCCAATCTTTCACGAGTCTCTAACCACCAGTCATCAACCTCAAGCGCTAACATATGCGTACCATAGAGAACCTTTTGTGCTACCGTACAATCCATCACTCGGAAGATTCTCTCAATCTCCTTCAACCACTCCAATGTTGCATCAGGGTCATACTTACCCTTGAAAATAGGCGGATTCTTCCACTGAAAAGTCGTCAAACTATGAGATCCCTCATTCTCACCAGCATTAGGTAGGTTCTGCACAGCTTGTGCCATTGTTTGCATTGCAACAGCCATAACAACATCATTTCTTCTAGCCATCTCAACTTAAACACCACAACAAGAACAAAGATCAGCACAAAATAACAATACTCGATTGTTAAACAACTACGACTCGACACTTGGCCGAAAACCCGACCTACTCTGATACCACTAATGTAACACCCCATTCTACCCGCAATTAATTATAAATAAATCAGAGTTCACAAAAACGGGGCATCACATTTTCTTCTTTTAAATCATATATCACGAATACATCAAATAATAAATCAAGTATTTCTTATGCAGCGGAAATCATTACAGTCATCAACATCTCAGCTTTTAAAAAAATCAACTTCATAATAACTCATCAAAATCAAAAACATCTTCTTAAAGGAAACATCTTTAATCAAATAAAACAAAAACAAAAGTTTAATTAAAATCAAGCATTCGCTAATCCCCCCGAAGTGTTACATATCAGAGTGACCAACGACTCAAACCATCTACAGACTCTTTGCTACTCAGGATCACCTGCATGTTACCATCAAAGGATAACATTCAACAGAAAGGGGTGAGATATCGATAATTATAAACAGGATACAATAATCATGATATATAAGTAAAGTCATTCAATCACCCATTCACATCATAATCGTCATGAACATCGTATCATCATAACATCTATAACATCATCATAAATCATTCAACAATGCAATTCATATGCGACTCAACAATGTATGCATGTGGTACCATTCGAAGCAAACTCCCATCTTAAAACTCATGCCATTTAGGTGGGCATCAGCAAGACATAAGTCTTCATCTCAAACATCGTGTTTGCCATTCCAGGCCATCTTAATTATGCAAATGTATGCGGTATGAGAATGGAATACAACACAATCACACATCGTAAACATCATTCAACACATCGTCTCAGTTCATCTTACATCGTAACATCACCACATCATTGGTCATAAGACCTACATCAGAATGCATCATCGCAATAGTATAAAATCGTCTTAATCTTCTTAGTTAATCATCTCTAAGTCCAACACCTAATATTTTATTTCAACAATCGTTAAATCATCGTTTTATAATCCCCTAATTACTTTTATCATTAATTATTAGTTGCCAAACATCTTAAGGATCATCATAAAAAGGAATGGACGCGAAACGATAGGCGAATCGCTGCGAAATCACAAAAATGCATACTGTCATACCCCAAATTTTTCCTATCTGCGTCTTTTTATTTTCTGTCTAACCATTATTTCAAAAATCCAAAAATATGTACCATTTGATTTTCTGTCTAACCGCATATTAAAAATTCCAAAATATGTCAGTTTTTCTTTTGTGCGAAAAAATCGATTCAGTTTGGGTTCGTCGATATTTGCGCGTGTGGTGTTGTGTGGAGATTATTTGTCCAATTCTCACTTTCATTTTCTATCTATTATTTTTCATAAAAATTTTGAATCCAAAAAAAACAATGCATTTTATTCTCTTTTCATATTATTATAGGTTTTATTTTTGTTTAGTTCATTATCAAAACTTATAAAAAAAAAATCTATTTCTTATCATTTGTTATTATTAATATTTTTATTACCATTATTGTTATTATTATTTATATTATTTTTTTTTTATTAGTATTTTCATTTTCCATTATTTCTATTATTATTACTTATATTATTATTATTATTACTATCATTATTATTATTATAACCATTTCTATTATAATTTTCCATTACTAAACCATTTTCCACTATTATTATTATTATCATTGTTATTATTTTATTTTTATTATTCACTTTTTATTATTTCTATTATTATAATTATTATATTTTTATTTTTATATACTTTTTATTATTTTTTTATTATTTACTTTTTATTATTGTTATTATTATTATTATTATTAGCATTTTTTATTGTTTTTTCTATTCTTACTGTTATCAAAACCAAAAAAGCTAATTTACTCCACACAATCCTTCACATTTCCACTCAACTTCACACCACTAACAAATTCAAAAAGATCCAGTCTGTTATACAAAATCAGTACAGCTCAACATACAATCTACAACAACAACTTTTTTTCAATTTTATGCCACTCACACAACAACCATTGACAACATATACCATCCAATTTGATTCTCAATATACCCAAATTCCTTCATTACCCTTACATTTCTTCTACTATAAAAATCAGTTTTTGATTCATTAATAGAGGAGCTGGGTAAACCTAAAAGAATTCTACAAAAATGAACCAAGCTTAAAAAAAAAAGCTCCCAAAACAAAAAAGAAAAAACACATACAGCCGCATAAAATTCCTTTAACCAACCCATATACTTTTTGTTCTTCCTTTTTGCAAATAGATGTTGATCTGCAAACATTCATCCGGAACCATTTATTCTTCAATAAACCGCAAATAAATCACTCCCTTTCTTCATCAAGTCCACCAAACCGTAAGAAACCCTTTCGAACCCCCTCAACAGAGCACCATTAAACCTGTACAAATTTTCAATCATTATCCTTCATCACTAACCTCACAAATTCTCTCCCGCAGTCACCATCAAAACCACCCTGAAAACCTTCACAAACTCATCGTAAATACAAATCCAAGCATGAACCGAATCAAAGCATCATCAAACCAAAAGCCAGTCGCGAAGCACCGCAAAACTATCACCGAAAACGCAATAAACCGAGCAAAACCTTCATTCACGAACCCAACCTAATCTTCATATATATAAATCTGAACCAGATCCAAACACCATCCCAAACCGCGATTTGAACCAAAATCCAGAAATTCCGACGAACTGAAATTCGTATGAGATGAGGTGAGGCTCTGAACCGCAAGACACAGTCATACCGTGAGAGTGAAAACGAAATAGCTGCAAAGCCATCCCTCACCATTCGCCATCACCACCAAGAGAACCTCACCGAAAACCCTCAGCCACAACCATCACCACCGTCGGCCGCCACCCTCACAACCGTGAGTCAAGCCAGAGAACACAAACCCCACCACGAGATCTTTCATCACCTTCGTTTCACATTCAATCGGCTACCCGCGACCATCTTCTTCCTCAAACCAGAAAGCTCACCGAAACAACCAGTCACCCTCCAAACCTTGAAGCAAAAACCGCTCACATCAGCAACCATCCGCCGCTGACCGTGACGAACGCCGACGCGAGAGACCGTGAGACGGAGACGAACAGGAGAGAACTCACCGACGAGACCAAGCCGAAAAAACTCCACGAGCAGTTGGAGATTCAGCCGTCGGCGTTTTTTTTGTGAGGTTGGGTTTTGTTCCTTTTTAAAAAAAACTGTGTTTATGCTGCGTTGGTTTTGAGAGAGAAAGAGAACACGTTTTTTTGCTTTATTTTGATTTTTTTTTTTTTTTTTAAAATGGTGAAAAGCCTAGGAAGACGAATAAAGACTGAACTTGCCTTAAGTTTATTTATTTATTATTGTTTTTATTTTATTAAAAATATTATTTCTGATTTTTGCTGTTGATATGTTTTATGGATTGAGGGCTCCAAGCCCATTGTCTGTCTTTACGACACGTTTACACCTTGCTGGATTTTCATACCACCCAGCAAACCAGTGGTACCTACAAGTTTTTTTTATTTTTCATTTGTTAATTCATAGATATTATTTTGAGATTTAATTTGTTTGCTTAATGTTTTTTAACTTTTTATTTTGGATTGATAAATATTATTTTTTATATTTAATTTGTTTGCTTAATGTTTTTTTACTTTTTATTTTTGGATTGATAAATATTATTTTTAGATTTAATTTGTTTGCTTAATATTTTTTAACTTTGGGATTGATAAAAATTATTTGGTTAGTTAGTATTTGATGGATTGTTTTATTTTGATCATTATTCTAGATTATGGTTTTTATATTTATTAAGGCCAATGATATAATAAAAGGTCAATTTTTCGCCCGATTTCATTAAATCGGTGATATTTGGTCAATATGAGGCACTCCTTGTAATTAATTTTTTATTATTTTATTATTTCGATAAACAAACATTAAATTAATTTATTTTATTATTCTTGATATTATTTGATTCATTTATTATTTATATTCATTATTTTATTTTTTATTCTAGCAATTCAATTTAATTTATTCATTTATTATCGCATTTAAAAAATTACGATTCGACTCCTCATAAAACGATTTCATTAAATCGGCTCTAAGGCAGTAAACGAACCACATCCTGACGCGTTCCAAAAAGGTCCAACGCCTTCGAATAGTTGTTCTCGATTAAAAGGTCCAACGCCTTCAAATAGTTGTGTCCCGATTAAAAGGCCGAACGCCTTCGAACCGTTCAAAACACTGCACACACGCTTCCTCTTGGGCAAACTACAATGAGACCTCTTTATTTCTCGCAATCCCTTGTATTTATTTTGTATCCCTCTCCCATTACTTTGTACGCACTTTATTTTCCGTATTTTATTTAATTCTGAATCCTTGGTCCAACGCCAAGCGATTGCACTTGCACACTCGCACCTTTTTATTTTCGTTTATTAGGATCCATTCCACCTTTGCGAGCCGAGCGCTTCGTGCCTCGCTAACAAACCACAAAATAAACCTCCAATTGCATCTACCCTTTAAACTAAAAAAAAACAAAATGTTTCGATTAGGTCCAAACCCTTGATCCAACGTCAAGCGGTCTTAGGAAATAAAACACTTTAATAAAAACGAGAAGAACTGTACGCCACGAGTCTTAAGCGGTAGAAAGGAGGATAACGAGCTCTCGTTACTCGCTCTGATTATTTCGACGCAAGACGCTCGTCTTGTTGGGCGAGATAAACTATCCATAGTCTTTAGTGCATTTCAACTCCTAAACCCTTTCGTCGAAGAAAGGTAATAAAATCAAACAACCATTACCCTTAGTAGGCCAAACTACGAGGCTCTGACTTTCCCATTGCACAAGGGAGTACGTAGGCACGAGGATCTCAATCCTTGTCGAGCACCTAAGATCAATCTAACTTATAATTCAAATCATTTCCCTCTAGCAAGCAATTCGTTTAAGCATAGACATCCTTTCGCGCGTGATAACTTAGATGGTTCCCATCGAGTACGATAGATGTAGGGGGTGCTAATACCTTCCCCCTGCATAACCGACTCCCGAACCCAGGCAATGGTTTCGTTGACCTTTGTCCTCGTCCTTCTCTTCCCGGGTTGTATCTATATCTTTCCTTTCCATCTTCGGGAATAAATAGAATTAGGTGGCGACTCTTCAGTCTGTCCGGCGCGTGACTCCGTCTTTTCGGATCGCGTGAGGTCGTATTTTTCGGGGTACGACAGCTGGCGACTCTGCTGGGGACTGGTTCACCCCTATGCGAGTCGAGCCTAGTCTAGGTTTTCGCGTTTGTTTGGATGTTTGCTTTTATGCCTTGCTTGTTTATTTTTTATTGCTTCCTTTATCGCATTCCATCTTATATATCTTGTAGCTCCTTGGTACTATAATTTGGATCGATACTTTGCAAAAGAAACTTGAGGGGAAGGCTCTATACCCGGGCTTGCGAGTACAAACTTAAGTTAGCGAGGTTGTGTAGTATGGGCTCCCGAGGGAACCTCTCTCGTGGGTTGTCGATACGAAAACCTCACTTGGAGTAGATTCTAATGAGGATGCTGACAACCGTCAAGTCCTTGACGTGTGTGCTTAGTTGCTTTCATTAGGGTCATCAACTCTGAGGACCTTTAGAACCTTTGGTTAAAACATCGGTTGATGGTTTCGTAGTATTGGGCACCAGGGTTCACCCTCGCGTGGCTCGATACGAAAACCTCACTTGGAATAGACTTACTCAATAGAGTTGATTGACTGTCAAGAATGTATGAAATTGACACGTGCATCAAACAGTTGAGAAAGTTCCATAACTCCAGGACTTTGTTTTAAACCTTGTGTCGGTGATCACGTAGTATGGACTCCCGAGAAAATTTGATCTCATGGGTTGTCGATACGAAGATCTCACCCAAAATAGATTCATATGGCGGAGTCAATCAACCGTCATGCTTATGGCGTGTGTGATGAACTGTCATATGAATTGATAACTTTGGAATCCCTAAACCTTAGAGTCTACCCAGTGAGTTCCTGATCAGAGTATCTTCCATCTGTGCCTTGGACTCATGAGACCCTGATCTTGTGATCCTGGATTCTGACACTGCATATCATCTCATTCGCATTATTTATTCATATTGCATTTCATACCGAAATCCGAAAACTTATTTCATGTTCCTCATCTTCAGTAAATCAAGATGGTTTCCCGACGCCCGTATCGAGCTAGACGACCGTATCTAACTAGAGCCAACACTAGAGGACTGATGGATCAGATTCGACAAGAACAAGCTTCTATGAGGGGAGAGATTGACTCAATCAAGAGCAAGATTGATCGTATTCATGAGGCCATGCAAGCCTTGGCCAGGATGGTTGTGTCTCATCAGCCTGTTCCTTCAATGCCTTTTCATCCAGCTATTCAAGCTCTGCTTCCGCCTCCGATGGCTTATCAACCAGGTCCTTATCCTCTGGGTGCAGCTGCGCAATATGCACCTAGACCATACCAGCAACCGACTTATCCATACCAGCAACCGGCTTATCAACAACAGCCCAGTCAACAACAACAACGCGCTCCTCAACAGCGCCCACCATATCAACAAAGAGGATCAGAGAGACACTTTGATCCACTACCTTTATCATATGGAGAAATCTTCAACGGGCTGATGGCAAAGGGAACTCTTGTTTTAAAAGACTTGCCACCACAAACTGGTACCGCCCGAAACTATGATGCCAATGCCCGCTGTGAATATCACAAGGGTGCTCCAGGTCACACGATCGAGAATTGCAAATCATTCAAGCACAAAGTTCAAGACCTGATCAACTCTAAGGATCTCACCTTTACTCAGAAGGGTCTGAATGTCCAGAGTAATCCAGTGTCTGCGCAAGTGGCCCCTCAACGAATGCATTTGAAGAAGTTGTTGAAGACCAAAGCTGAGTAGTCCCCAACTATGAAGAAGCAAGTCAAATCAAGAGAAGTTCAATTCCTCAAATCAAGGCAGCCAGTGCTATTTATTATTTCCGCATTCCTGTTGTTTTATTTTGTTTAAGTACTATTTGCTCTGAACATTGTTATCATTTGTACTTGGTTTTGTTAATGTTATGTTTATGCATGTTTTGAATCAATCTATTCGCATTCGCTCATTATTTATCATTTATCGCAAAAATCACAAAAATATTCTCTCACTTCACATTAGCAAATATTTGAGGGAGGATGATGAAAACGAAATACCCATAATTGTTGCGGTATGCTTTCGGATAAAACCTCGTCAATGATGTACAAGCATTCTTTCAAATCCCCAAACATTGGAGATATAAGGAGTTAATCCCTAACCAACCACTTCGAGCCTAGAAGTAGGAGTTTTCTTTCTGATACAACCCTTACATTTAACCCGGGGCAGGGTAGTTGTTCAGTTAACCTGACTGCACTTTCAAATCGCAAGATGAGACATCCCGTCGGAGGACCATCAACAAATGACTTGGCAGTCACAATATTCAAACAAAAAAAAGAGAAAAGAAAAGCCACTAAGTTGAGCACCCGAAGGGAGACTTAGTCGGAAAAAAAAACAAATCAAAAAGAGGAGTTCAAATCCTCAGCAAAAGCAAAACAAATATCAGTGACCACCAAATCAAGAATCAAAGGGTCACCAACAAAAAAAGATGACTGCCGTTTTCAAGCAAACTTTGAAGCTTCATCTTCACTCTTGCAAAGTCAAAACAAATGCAAAGTTAACTGGACATAGGACTGGAGAATATAACGAAGAAGGGGTGGGTACAAATCAAACTTGGAGCCTTATACCTTTGTTTCTCAAACCATTAACCAGACCACGTTACAACCCTCAAAAGACCTAATTGAGGCACGGTTTATTCTGAAAGCATGCTACCAACAAGGTTGCGTAAATTGACTCCCATATATTTGCTAATCTTCAATCTCGATTGCACATTATTCTTGCCGCATCTTTCATGCACTTTCTAAATCAGCACCGCGTTTGGACCAACGGTCCATTCGTCACATTTTCACACTTTAACAGCATTCAAATAAAATGAATTTTTCAAAACTCGCATGAACGTTACATTAACATTACCATTTGTGTATGAGAAATTTAAATTGCAATTCAGTGCTTGACATCAGTGCAATCCCAACAAGGGGCAATCAAAAGAGGAATTTGAATCAACATTTCTTCAAAATCAGCTCAATTAGGTGCAAAACCGTTTTCAACAGCCCAGTCATGGGCAAATCATCTTCAAACAGCTCAATCAGGGGCAGGCGCTTACCAAATCCAGACTCTGGGGCAGATCATCGTCAAAGCTTCCCCACCAGATTTATTTCAAATACCCTACAGACGGGGGCAAGCAAACAATGAGCGAGTCTTTCTCTCTCTTCACCCCAGCTAAGCAAGAAGATCCTTGTTAGACGTTGGCAATCATTCGAAGCAAATCAGTTCTCATGTGTCAATTAAGTCGCTCCGCTCATCAACAGATAATCAAACTTGGAGCTTTCAAATCCATCTTCTGATCATACATCGTCAAAGATCGAGTGTCGGGGAATCGATCCCTCCACCCACCCTGAAGTCCAATCATTATTGGCGACTACCAGACCAAAAGTCCACCAAGCTGGCACCTTTCAATCGCTCATATGCATCATTATGCATCATCAATGTCATACGCATCATTTACATCAATCATTTGCAACATGTGCATCATATGCATACCTAATCAAATCAGCCTTTTATTTTCCCGAACAGTTTCAACCTACATCTCAGTGCATAAGCATTTGCATCGTATCTCCATCCCTATGGAATACCATTTCAAAACAATCGAGCATACGTGCATAGTTCAGGATCCAGGATCTACACAAGTTTCCGGTCCTTTCCCCAACGGAAGATCATATCAATCAAAGATTATAGGCATCCTCTTGGCGGATTCAATAGCCGTGTTTAAATTTCAGTCCATTTTCCTTATCATCCTCTGGTGATAAGTGATTTTATTTTCAGTCTATTGCCTTATCATCCTCTGTTGATAAGTGAGTTTATTTTTTCTGTCTATTGCCTTATCATCCTCTGTTGATAAGTGATTTTAATTTTAGTTATTCGCCTTATCTTCCTCTGTTGATAAGTGATTTTTATTTTCTGTCATTTGCCTTATCTTCCTCAGTTGATAAGTGATTTTATTTTCTGTTTGTTGCCTTATCATCCTCTGGTGATAAGTGATTTTATTTTCAGTTATTTGCCTTATCATCCTCTGTTAGTAAGTGAGTTTATTTTTTCTGTCTATTGCCTTATCATCCTCTGTTGATAAGTGAGTTTATTTTTTCTGTCTATTTGCCTTATCATCCTCTGTTGATAAGTGATTTTATTTTCAGTCTGTTGCCTTATCTTCCTCTGTTGATAAGTGATTTTATTTTCAGTTTGTTGCCTTATCATCCTCTGATGATAAGTGAGTTTATTTTCAGTCATTTGCCTTATCATCCTCTGGTGATAAGTGATTTATTTTATCAATTTATTTCTTGCTGTGTCACCCATCATTTCCAGCTTATTTCATCTGCTATTTTCAAATTTCTTTCTTTGTCGGACAAATTTGGAGTTTGTTAATATCTAATTATCTAATACCTTGAAAGATTGAACGCGAGCCAGTTCATCTTACTCGGTCTAAGCCAATTCGATAGGGGCATCTGTCATACCCCAAATTTGTCCTATCTGCGTCTTTTTACTTTCTGTCTAACCATTATTTCAAAAATCCAAAAATATGTACCATTTGATTTTCTGTCTAACCGCATATTAAAAATTCCAAAATATGTCAGTTTTTCTTTTGTGGGAAAAATCGATTCAGTTTGGGTTCGTCGATGTTTGCGCGTGTGGTGTTGTGTGGAGGTTATTTGTCCAATTCTCACTTTCATTTTCTATCTATTAGTTTTCATAAAAATTTTGAATCCAAAAAAAACAATGCATTTTATTCTCTTTTCATATTATTATAGGTTTTATTTTTGTTTAGTTCATTATCAAAACTTATAAAAAAAATCTATTTCTTATCATTTGTTATTATTAATATTTTTATTACCATTATTGTTATTATTATTTATATTATTATTTTTTTATTAGTATTTTCATTTTCCATTATTTCTATTATTATTACTTATATTATTATTATTATTACTATCATTATTATTATTATAACCATTTCTATTATAATTTTCCATTACTAAACCATTTTCCACTATTATTATTATCATTGTTATTATTATTTTTTTATTATTCACTTTTTATTATTTCTATTATTATAATTATTATATTTTTATTTTTATATACTTTTTATTATTTTATTATTATTCACTTTTTATTATTGTTATTATTATTATTATTAGCATTTTTTATTGTTTTTTCTATTATTACTGTTATCAAAACCAAAAAAGCTAACTTACTCCACACAATCCTTCACATTTCCACTCAACTTCACACCACTAACAAATTCAAAAAGATCCAGTCTGTTATACAAAATCAGTACAGCTCAACATACAATCTACAACAACAACTTTTTTTCAATTTTATGCCACTCACACAACAACCATTGACAGCATATACCATCCAATTTGATTCTCAATATACCCAAATTCCTTCATTACCCTTACATTTCTTCTACTATAAAAATCAGTTTTTGATTCATTAATAGAGGAGCTGGGTAAACCTAAAAGAATTCTACAAAAATGAACCAAGCTTAAAAAAAAAGCTCCCAAAACAAAAAAGAAAAAACACATACAGCCGCATAAAATTCCTTTAACCAACCCATATACTTTTTGTTCTTCCTTTTTGCAAATAGATGTTGATCTGCAAACATTCATCCCGAACCATTTATTCTTCAATAAACTGCAAATAAATCACTCCCTTTCTTCATCAAGTCCACCAAACCGTAAGAAACCCTTTCGAACCCCCTCAACAGAGCACCATTAAACTTGTACAAATTTTCAATCATTATCCTTCATCACTAACCTCACAAATTCTCTCCCGCAGCCACCATCAAAACCACCCTGAAAACCTTCACAAACTCACCGTAAATACAAATCCAAGCATGAACCGAATCAAAGCATCATCAAACCAAAAGCCAGTCGCGAACCGCCGCAAAACTATCACCGAAAACGCAATAAACCGAGCAAAACCTTCATTCACGAACCCAACCTAACCTTCATATATATAAATCTGAACCAGATCCAAACACCATCCCAAACCGCGATTTGAACCAAAATCCAGAAATTTCGACGAACTGAAATTCGTATGAGATGAGGTGAGGCTCTGAACCGCAAGACATAGTCATACCGTGAGAGTGAAAATGAAATAGCTGCAAAGCCATCCCTCACCATTCGTCATCACCACCGAGAGAACCTCACCGAAAACCCTCAGCCACAACCATCACCATCGTCGGCCGCCACCCTCACAACCGTGAATCAAGCCAGAGAACACAAACCCCACCGCGAGATCTTTCATCACCTTCGTTTCACATTCAATCGGCTACCCGCGACCATCTTCTTCCTCAAACCAGAAAGCTCACTGAAACAACCAGTCACCCTCCAAACCTTGAAGCAAAAACCGCTCACATCAGCAACCATTCGCCGCTGACCGTGACGAACGCCGACGCGAGAGACCATGAGACGGAGACGAACAGGAGAGAACTCACCGACGAGACCAAGCCGAAAAAACTCCACGAGCGCTTGGAGATTCAGTCGTCGGCGTTTTTTTTGTGAGGTTGGGTTTTGTTCCTTTTTTTTAAAAACTGTGTTTATGCTGCGTTGGTTTTGAGAGAGAAAGAGAACACGTTTTTTTGCTTTATTTTGATTTTTTTTTTTTTAAAAAAAAAAATGGTGAAAAGCCTAGGAAGACGAATAAAGACTGAAGTTGCCTTAAGTTTATTTATTTATTATTGTTTTTATTTTATTAAAAATATTATTTCTGATTTTTGTTGTTGATATGTTTTGTGGATTGAGGGCTCCAAGCCCATTGTCTGTCTTTACGACACGTTTACACCTTGCTGGATTTTCATACCACCCAGCAAACCAGTGGTACCTACAAGTTTTTTTTAATTTTTCATTTGTTAATTCATAGATATTATTTTGAGATTTAATTTGTTTGCTTAATGTTTTTTAACTTTTTGTTGGATAAATGGTTTGATAATCTTGGATTTCTTGAAGAATCGTGTTTGTTCACTTTCCGAACAAAGTATTTCGACCCTATTATGCCTGGGTTCACGAAATCTTTGTGGGGATAATTCTACAAGAACAAATAGTTTCTTGGCACAAGAAATTATTCAGAAAATAGAAGTTTTATGTTTTGTTATATGTTTCGAAAAAGAAGCCAAACGACTCCTTATATAGGAGTTCTATAATTCAAACGGAAAGACGCACCAGTTCGGAAATGGTTATGTCCGTTGGGGATAGGTTCGAAAGTTCAAACGAAATTTTCGCTCGGGGCGCTGCCCCGCACCCCAGCCAGGGGCTCTGCCCCTTGGAACCCCACGGGGCGCTGCCCCTTGGAACCCCGTTTAAGTTATTCGCATTCAATTATATGTTGGCTTGACGAGCGTGCACTCCGCACTACCCTAACTCGTTTCCAAGCTTTAACGTATAATTGCTTTGGCCTGTAGTAAATCCCATTACTACTAAAATGCATTGATGACACTAAAATCACCAACAAATCCCCCCCCATTTTAGTGTAATATTTGATTTACTCAGTATATATACAATAATATACATAAGAATATAACACACAGGTATAACAATCAAACAAATGCATAAATGAAAATGTCTTGCGATTGAATTTTCATCTTAGTACAAATACACATTTCAAATACTCGAAAATCGGGGTGTCATAGCGATTGAACCCGTCAATCCATTTGAATATCTGAAGATATAATACACATATGTTTCTCACAATACTCTACTATTCATACTTGACACTTTACAAGCCATGTGTCCTAATCCATTAATAAGCATATAGGAAGCCAAGTCCAAGCTTCTTGAAGCGGCAAAACTTCATGCTTATATAGGTGATTCTTTTAATCTTGCACCTGCATTTGCAATTTTTCAAAAGAAACATTAAGAAGATATACTTCAACCTATCCATCACTTGCAGGTCTGAGCACATACCTTGGGAAGACAAATACAATTGCTCCAATCTCTAACTATGATCTTTCCACATTGAATTCTTCTTCTAATGTTGTATTAGAAAGGAATTGGGTATACCGTAGCTAATAGATTTAAATGGACTTTAATCCCATCCCAATTACCGACTTCTTTACTAAGTCTCTAGCTAACCCCTTCGTCAAGTGGTCAGCTAAGTTTTGTTGCGACCGAACAAACTCAATAGATATCACCCCATTCATGATTAATTCCCTAATCATACTATGTCTAACACCCAAATGTCTAGACTTTCCATTGTATATTTGACTATAAGCTTTAGCTAATGTGGCAGTACTATCACAACGGATAGATATTGGTGATATCGGTTTAGGCCATATCGGAATCTCATATACCAAGTTTCTTAGCCATTCCGCTTCTTTACCAGCAGCAGCTAATGCTACAAACTCAGATTCCATTGTGGAACCAGTTATACATGTTTGCTTCTTGGAAGCCCACGAGATGGCACCTCCCCCAAGCAAGAACACCCATCCACTTGTAGAGGATGAATCTTCAGCATTATTTATCCAACTAGCATCCGAATAACCCTCTAACACCGAAGGAAATCCCATATATGACAATCCATAATTCATTGTACCCTTTAGGTACTTGAATACCCTAGTTATCGCATGCCAATGATGTCTACTAGGATTACTTGTAAATCTGGTCAACTTTCCAACCGCATAAGCAATATCCGGTCTAGTGCTAATCATAGCATACATCAAAGAACCTATAGCTTTTGAATATTCAAGTTGATCCACAGGTTTACCTGTATTTGGCATAAGTTTTTCTCCTGGATCCATAGGAGTACTTACTGGAGAACAACTTTCATAATTGAACTTCTTGAGTATTTTCTCAATGTAATGAGATTGCGTAATTACAATCCCCTTATTCCCCCGTTTAATCTTAATACCAAGAATAACGTCTGCTTCTCCCATATCCTTCATGGAGAATTTTTGATGACAAGAAATTCTTCGTTTTATCAATTTGATTTTGGTCGGTGCCAAATATCAACATGTCATCAACATATAGACAAATGAAAACTCCTTTACCGGATGTATCAAATTTACTATATACACATTTGTCAGCTTGGTTTAGAATGAAACCATTAGACAAAACAACCTCATCAAACTTTTGATGCCACTGCTTCGGAGCTTATTTCAGCCCATACAATGACTTAACTAGTTTACACACTTTATGCTCATTACCAGGCATTACAAATCCTTCAGGTTGCTTCATATACACTTCTTCTTCCAAATCACCATTTAGAAATGTTGTTTTGACATCCATTTGATGAATCACTAGATTATGAATGGCCGCCAAGGCAATCAACAATCTAATAGTAGTGATACGGGCAACAGGAGCATAGGTATCGAAATAATCAATTCCTTCCTTTTGTCTGAAGCCTTGGATAACTAGTCTAGCTTTAAACTTGTCAATTGTACCATCGACTTTCATCTTCCTTTTGAAGATCCATTTGCAACCCAATGGTTTGCAACCTGGTGGTAAATCAGATAATACCCAAGTATTATTTTCCATGATAGAACCAATCTCTTCATCAATTGCTTCTTTCCAAAAAACAGAATCTCGAGATTTCACAGCTTCATCATACGTTCTTAGATCCTCCTCTATACTATAGCAATAATAGTATTGAGTGTCGATCTGATCCTTTGATCCCTCAACTAAATATAGTTGAAAATCAGATCCATAAGATCTAGATTTTCTAGCTCGTTTGCTCCTACGGGGTTCAAGTGTCTCACTTGGCACATCATTTGAATGATCATCCCTCAGAGATTCATCTGAATTAGGTACAGAGTCCTTTGGTCTAGGCACAGAGGAGAAACAATTCTCATCGAATATGGCATCTCTTGATTCTATAATAGTGTTAATAGAAATCGAGTCATTAGGTTCTATAACATAAAACCTATAGGCCTTGGAGTGCTCAGCATATCCAACAAAGATGCAAGCCACACCCTTTTCGCCCAAAGTTTTCCTTTTTGGGTCCGGGAGTCTAACCACGGCCCTACAACCCCAAACACGTAGAAATGTTAAGTTGGGTCGTTTCTTATACCAAAGTTCATATGGGGTAGTCTTGTTCCTTTTATTAGGAACCCTATTTAACAAATAGCAAGCCGTTAACATAGCTTCTCCCCAAAACCCGTCACTTAAACCAGAGTAAGATAACATGGCATTTACCATTTCCTTAAGAACTCTATTTTTCCTTTCAGCCACACCATTTTGTTGAGGTGTATAAGGCGTCGTAGTCTCATGAATAATTCCTACGGATTGGAAAAATACAGGATCATAATATTCACCACCTCTATCTGTACGTAATGTTTTAATCAACACATTTTGTTGTACTTCAACTTCAGTTTTATAAATTTTGAATTTATCTAATGCTTCGTCCTTAGCATGCAACAAATAAACATAGCAAAATCTAGATGCATCATCTATGAAAGTGACAAAATATTTTTTATGTCCTAATGATGGAGTAGCATGCAAATCACATAAATCACTATGTATTAACTCTAGAATGACAGATTTCCTTGTTATACTTTTAAAAGGTTGCCTAGTGATCTTGGTTAACATGCAAGTTTTACAATTTTCTACATTTTTATCAAAAACAGGAATTAACTCATTTTTAGACATTTCATGCATTCTTTTATAGTGTACATGTCCTAGACGAGCATGCCATAACGATGAATTGATAACATTCGAAGAAGACATAAATACATAACCAGAATCTTTAGGAACTCCATTCAAATTCATCATAAACATACCATTATTATAATATCCAAATCCTACAAACACACCAGACTTTGATAATACATATTTATCAGATTCACACACTTGCTTGTATCCAAGCTTATTTAATACAGGACCAGAAATTAAATTCTTACGTAATTTAGGAACATACAAAACATTAAACAAAGTAATAGTCTTTCCAGAACTGAATTCTAGCACCACGTTTCCTTTGCCTTCAACGGGAGCGAAGTGATCATCTCCCATGTAGAGGACAGAACCATCTTCCACTGGAACAAGAGTCTTGAACCAGAAACGATCCTTGCAAAAATGTGTTGTGGCGCCAGAATCAATCCACCACGCGATAGCATCATCCTGCACATAAAATGCTTCAGAATTTAGTGAAACCGAATGTTTAATCAAACTATTCAAATCATGAATTGATTTCTGACCTTGGTTTTCGGATTGGTCCTTAGACCCCTTTCCTGAACCACTTGCATTCGCGTTATCATGCTTTTTGCCGAAACGACAATCCTTCTTGAAGTGGCCTGTTTTGCCACACTTCCAGCATTCTAGTTTTGGTTTCTTGTTAGCACCGAAACTGCCCTTTTTGTTCTTGAAAGCACGTTTCTTTCCTTTGTTTTTGTTGTTATCGTACTTACCACCCTCTTCGACCATATTAACCGAGGGTCCAGCAATTTCTTTGCCTTTTCCTTTGTCATCCTCATGCGCTCTTAGAGATTCTTCTATGCGCAAGTGACTTCCAAGTTGGACCAAAGACAATTCGTCTTTTCCATGTTTCAGATTGTGTTTGAAATCCTTCCACGAAGGAGGCAACTTGTCTATGATGCTTGAGACAGATATTGTTTCATCCATCTTCAATCCGTATTGTGTGAATTGTCCAAGGATTCGGAGGAGTTCATTGAATTGTTCCATGACAGACCTCGATTCAACCATTTTGTAATTGTTGAAATCGGTTACCAGGAATTTCTTACTGGATGAGTCTTCTGCCATGTACTTGGATTCAAGACAATCCCACAATTCCTTAGCAGATTCCATGTTTTGATAAATATCAAATAAGGGATCAGACATACCGTTAAGAATGTGCCCTCTGCATATGTAGTCGTCGTTCTCCCATTTTGATCTGCGTCTCAGATTTTCAACCGTGTCGTCCTCCAGAAGTTTAGGAATCGGTGTAGACAGGACGTGCACCACCTTCAACGTTGTCAACATGAAATGCATCTTCTTCTGCCAGCGCCTGAAGTCTTGTCCTTGAAACTTGTCCAATTTTCCGAAGTTTGTAGTCATCTCCTTGACGGTGCTTCCTCCAGCCATGATTATCAAAAGAATACTTTGTTCGTTTGTTGGATAAATGGTTTGATAATCTTGGATTTCTTGAAGAATCGTGTTTGTTCACTTTCCGAACAAAGTATTTCGACCCTATTATGCCTGGGCTCACGAAATCTTTGTGGGGATAATTCTACAAGAACAAATAGTTTCTTGGCACAAGAAATTATTCAGAAAATAGAAGTTTTATGTTTTGTTATATGTTTCGAAAAAGAAGCCAAACGACTCCTTATATAGGAGTTCTATAATTCAAACGGAAAGACGCACCAGTTCGGAAATGGTTATGTCCGTTGGGGATAGGTTCGAAAGTTCAAACGAAATTTTCGCTCGGGGCGCTGCCCCGCACCCCAGCCAGGGGCTCTGCCCCTTGGAACCCCACGGGGCGCTGCCCCGTACCACGCCTACGGGGCGCTGCCCCTTGGAACCCCGTTTAAGTTATTCGCATTCAATTATATGTTGGCTTGACGAGCGTGCACTCCGCACTACCCTAACTCGTTTCCAAGCTTTAACGTATAATTGCTTTGGCCTGTAGTAAATCCCATTACTACTAAAATGCATTGATGACACTAAAATCACCAACACTTTTTATTTTGGATTGATAAATATTATTTTTAGATTTAATTTGTTTGCTTAATGTTTTTTTACTTTTTATTTTTGGATTGATAAATATTATTTTTAGATTTAATTTGTTTGCTTAATATTTTTTAACTTTGGGATTGATAAAAATTATTTGGTTAGTTAGTATTTGATGGATTGTTTTATTTTGATCATTATTCTAGATTATGGTTTTTATATTTATTAAGGCCAATGATATAATAAAAGGTCAATTTTTCGCCCGATTTCATTAAATCGGTGATATTTGGTCAATATGAGGCCCTCCTTGTAATTAATTTTTTATTATTTTATTATTTCGATAAACAAACATTAAATTAATTTATTTTATTATTCTTGATATTATTTGATTCATTTATTATTTATATTCATTATTTTATTTTTTATTCTAGCAATTCAATTTAATTTATTCATTTATTATCGCATTTAAAAAATTACGATTCGACTCCTCATAGAACGATTTCATTAAATCGGCTCTAAGGCAGTAAACGAACCACATCCTGACGCGTCCCAAAAAGGTCCAACGCCTTCAAATAGTTGTTCTCGATTAAAAGGTCCAACACCTTCAAATAGTTGTGTCCCGATTAAAAGGCCGAACGCCTTCGAACCGTTCAAAACACTGCACACACGCTTCCTCTTGGGAAAACTACAACGAGACCTCTTTATTTCTCGCAATCCCCTGTATTTATTTTGTATCCCTCTCCCATTACTTTGTACGCACTTTATTTTCCGTATTTTATTTAATTCCGAATCCTTGGTCCAACGCCAAGCGATTGCACTTGCACACTCGCACCTTTTTATTTTCGTTTATTAGGATCCATTCCACCTTTGCGAGCCGAGCGCTTCGTGCCTCGCTAACAAACCACAAAATAAACCTCCAATTGCATCTACCCTTTAAACCTAAAAAAAACCAAAATGTTTCGATTAGGTCCAAACCCTTGATCCAACGTCAAGCGGTCTTAGGAAATAAAACACTTTAATAAAAATGAGAAGAACTGTACGCCACGAGCCTTAAGCGGTAGAAAGGAGGATAACGAGCTCTCGTTACTCGCTCCGATTATTTCGACGCAAGACGCTCGTCTTGTTGGGTGAGATAAACTATCCATAGTCTTTAGTGCATTTCAACTCCTAAACCCTTTCGTCGAAGAAAGGTAATAAAATCAAACAACCATTACCCTTAGTAGGCCGAACTACGAGGCTCTGACTTTCCCATTGCACACGGGAGTACGTAGGCACGAGGATCTCAATCCTTGCCGAGCACCTAGGATCAATCTAACTTATAATTCAACTCAATTCCCTCTAGCAAGCAATTCGTTTAAGCATAGACATCCTTTCGCGCGTGATAACTTAGATGGTTCCCATCGAGTACGATGGATGTAGGGGGTGCTAATACCTTCCCCCTGCATAACCGACTCCCGAACCCAGGAAATGGTTTCGTTGACCTTTGTCCTCATCCTTCTCTTCCCGGGTTGTATCTATATCTTCCCTTTCCCTCTTCGGGAATAAATAGAATTAGGTGGCGACTCTTCAGTCCGTCTGGCGTGTGACTCCGTCTTTTCGGATCGCGTGAGGTCGTATTTTTCGGGGTACGACACATACCTGCTGCCCAAATGCGTACCAAATGTGTATCACCCTTCACATACGCGTATCACTTTACGCTCATACACCCCATACATGTATCACCTTACGCTCTTATGCGTACACTACGCAAACGACCAGAGAGCCTGCAAAACCACTCTCCATACGTGTAACAGGTGGCGTAACCACCAGATGTTACGCGTAACATCTGCCTCCATACGCGTATCGCAGATCTGATACGCAATCCACCAGAGACTCCTCCAATTCAACCTCTGCTACGAGATTCATCATTCTATCATCATAAGTCAGTCCTACTTGGGTTTCTACCATGTTTTAGACTCAAAATTCTTCATCTTATTACTCATCTATCATTACTACACCAATTATCAACCTATTATCATCATCTACAATCCAATTCGTCACAATTTCATCACACATCTCAGAAAATTATCACAGCAATTATACACAATAGAAATCAACAGAGGATTCACATCAGTCATATAGTCCAATATTCATCTAATTCATACGAAATCATACACAAAACATCATACAACATCAGCAAGGAAACTAAATAACCATATCTCATACATACGAATTATTTTCTCCCAGTTATAAGATACGAATCTCACCCTTACCTTTGGATTGAAGGCAGCTCGAATCTATGGATTAAATTCCTAGGAAAATCCTCTTGAAGATCTTTAGACCTAGCCCTTACTCTCTCAAAGACTCGTTCTTTCCCCCGAATTCTGATTATGACTAATTCTCCCTAAACCCTTAATAATCCTATTTTTCTTATTTTAATTAAAATGTCATAAAATAATAATATTATTATTATTATTACTAAAATTCATTTAATCAATCCACTAATGGGCTTCTATCTACACCTCTCAATGTTACTATTAAAACTCCCAAAATAAGTCTATCTCCTAAATCAACTTAAATCAATTAACCATCTTAATAGCAAACATCACACATCACAAATAATAACAAGTCTACTCAAAATAATTTAATTAAATCGGGGTGTTACAACTCTCCCCCACTAGAACATTTTCGTCCTCGAAAATCTTACCTCGCTCAAACAACTCAGGATAAGACTCCTGCAACTTGCTTTCTAATTCCCACGTCATACTCTCACCAGCAGCTCCTAGCCAAACAAATTTCACTAGAGCGATCTCTTTACCTTGCAAGGTCTTCCTCTCTCGATCCTCAATACGTACCGGCATAGTCTCCACCATGAAATTATCCCATACTTGAATATCATCCATACTAACAACGTGAGACGGATCAGAAACATACTTCTGGAGTTGTGAAATGTGGAACACATCATGAAACTTCGACAAATTTGGCGGTAAAGCTACTCGATAAGCAACCTTTCTAACTCTGTCCAAAATCTGATATGGACCAATAAACCTCGGAGTAAGGTTCTTAGACTTCAACGCCCTCCCCACACCAGTTACAGGCGTAACTCTCAAAAACACATGCTCACCAACTTGGAATTCCAAATCCTTCATTCGCTTATCATGGTAACTTTTCTGTCTACTCTAAGACGCTTTCATCTTTTCTCTAATCAACTTAACCTTCTCGGTAGTTTCTCGGACTAACTCAGGTCCAAGCACCATACTTTCACCAGATTCATGCCAACATAACAGAGTCCTACATCTCCAACCATACAATGCCTCAAAAGGTGTCATCCCAATACTAGAATGATAACTGTTATTATACGTGAATTCTATCAACGGAAGATAAGTATCCCATGAAACTCCCTGCTCAAGAACACACGCCCTCAAAAAATCCTCTAACTACTGAATAGTCCTCTCAGTCTGTCCATCAGTCTGAGGATGATAAGCTGAACTCAATCTCAACTTAGATCCCAATGCGTCTTGCAAACTCTTCCAAAATTCTGACGTAAATATCGGATCTTTATCTGACACAATACTCAACGAAACACCATGCAGTTTCACAATCACTCTGACATAGATTTCTGCCAACTTAGACACCGGAAAACTGATATTGATAGGAATGAAGTGAGTCGACTTCGTTAATCTACCAACGATTACCCAAATCGAATCACGACCTCTCGCAGTATTAGGCAATCCGGTAACAAAATCCATATAAATGGTATCCCATTTCCATTCTGGAATCTCAGAAGGTTGCATTAACCCCCATAGGCTTTTGATGTTCAACTTTAGATTTCTGGCAAGTCAAACATGCATACACAAAACATGCTACATCTTCCTTCATCCCAGACCACCAAAACAACTTCTTCAAATTTTGATACATCTTTGTATTATTATTAAAATGTCATAAAATAATACTATTATTATTATTATTATTACTAAAATTCATTTAATCAATTCACTAATGGGCTTCTATCTACACCTCTCAATGTTACTATTCAAACTTTCAAAATAAGTCTATATCCTAAATCAACTTAAAACAACTTAAATCAATTAATCATCTTAATAGCAAACATCACACATCACAAATAATAACAACTCAACTCAAAATAATTGAATTAAATAATTTAATTAAATCGGGGTGTTACAAATACCCTCCCCACTGAAGTTAGTTGGTTCATCCTGTCCTAGTAATAAGTAATCGGGTTCTAGGTGTAACACCCCAAAATATGCCCTCTCTTATTCATCTTATTTGCATATCATAAACATACATGAACATACATCTCCATTGAGCTTTCATAGGTTGTGAATGACCTTTATTTCGTCATGCGGAACGTGCACAAGAATCTCAAAAGAAGCCAAAGTTCTTGGTTGATTCAGAGCAGTTTAAGCATAATATCAGTTTTACGGTGCAGTTTGTAAAGGTTGTAACTCTCGTCCAGAAAATTATTTTGGCCTTAAATTCAATGGTAAGAACTGTTTCATTATTCTCTACAACTTTTGTGTTTGGCTCGGAGGCCAATTCATCAAGGAAAGTGGTGAAATTTATTTGTTTCTGAAATTTCGGTGTCGCTGATTAACTGTGCTAGCGGTATTCAAGATTTTGTAACTTCTGATTGGATTAAAATTTATGAGAGATTCATATGCCAAACGTTTCGTCTTGATATCCTTTTCAGCTTTCATGTTTTGGGAGAGAACTAATTCTTTGAATAAGATCTTCGAATGTGCGAATTTTTAGAGTCAACATAGTGAAAAACAGTGCTGAACCGGTGAGTTTTGAACACTAAAAAATTCATAACTCGTGGCTCGTTCATCGGATTGATGTCGTTCTGGTACCTAAAATTCCGTTTAGATGTTATCTTAATTAAGTGAATTCATTTTGGGTTAGGTCCCAGTGGAAGGATCCCGAAAATGAGAATTACCAGTGAGGTTCTTTAATGCAGTGCACTGTCTGTCAGATTTTGTAAAATTCATAACTCGGTCAATTTTCATCGGATTGCACCCGTTCTTGAAGAATTGGTTCAAAAGTTTTATCCTCTTCAAGTTCAAAGACAAACGCGAGTTCGAACGGTGCTCCAAAGATTGTCGTTTTAGTTTATTTCACAAAACTGAAGTGTTGAACCGAAGAAAAAGGCTGAAAGTGGTTTCACGAGAAAATTCATATCTCCCTCGCTGTTTGTCCGGTTGAGCTTACATTTTAACATGAGGTCACTGACTCATTGATCTACAACTTTTCTGACAAAGTCGAGTCGATATTATGATCCGAAGAGGTTGACCTCGTCACAGTTTCGAGTAGCGGACACCAAATAAGTCGAAAAAACAACTTATTCAGTGACGTCTTGCAGCTTAAATGTATCGATCACACTCGATTTGGATCGTATGAAGTCCGTTCTTTTTGCGTTGCAACCATGATTCATAGGCGGACAATGTTGTGGAAGGCTCAGAGTCAAAATTTCTTGCCGAAGATATTGTTATTTTCACTTAATCTGAAATTCTACCTTTTTCCTTTCATTTTACACTCCACTATATATTCTTTTGACCCATAATTTGTCTCATAACTTCAATCACAATTCACAAACACCAAAAACTCTCTCTAAAGGATCAAAGTTCATTCTCTTAACTTTTTCTCAAGAACACAACAACAACTTCATCAAGAACTCAAGAACACTACAATTTCGATCAAGCTTCTAGTAGCCGAACCACCGCGCGACCACCATTTTCTGCCGCCGGCAGCCGCACGACCTCTCCCCCTATCCTCCATTCACGATTGCATCTCACTTCCCCCAGATTCACAATTTCTTCATCGATTCTTCATTCGGTAAGCTTCTTAAACTTTAATTCATGAATAATTGTTGAATTGTTTCTTGAATTGAATTGTCAAGTTGATTTAATCTTGTAAAAATTATGTGCATTAACTCTTGAGTTGATTGTAGATTGTTGATTGATGTTTGATTAGTTGATCCTAATAATTGTTATGGTGCATAATTGGAAATTCTTGTTAAAATTGACTTAGAATAATCGGTGTATGTAAGGTGTTTGACAAAATTTCTAGGAGAGTTAATTGTTGTGACTTAATATTGATTGAAGTACTTGACTTTTGAATTCATGCTTGTTTCAATGTGCAAATTTGGAATAGGATAGGTTGAGGCTTAATTGTTGATGTTGTTCATGTGTCGCGTGTCGAAAAGTGCGTTTTGGTCATAATTTCCTAACCGTAACACGTTTTCGCGAATGTGAATAACTTGACTTTGTTGATGATTCCGGAGCCAATGGTGAACTTTTTAGTCGATTTCAGACAATTTTTTCGGCTATTTCGCTACTTCCATCCGACGAAATCGGCCAAAAAGTACCACTTCCGAGCGAAATTTTCAAAAACCAATTGCATATTTGAATTCATTGACACGTTTACAAGTTACCATGTGATTTTCGTTCAATTCCGAGTCAGTGATTTTTGACGCGTTTTATTCTTTTTTTAAGGCTTTTTAAGTTCGATTTGGTGCGATTTTGATGCATTGATCTTTATTTGACTTGTACTTATATTTTTTGATCATTTTTCATTTATTGCATGTAAATTTGCTCGATTCCGGTTTGAGTTTGCATGTTGTTTATGTTAGTGCATAGGTGTTGCCCCGTTTTGAAACGTACATTTCAATGCATGTCCATGACTCGTATGCTCATCTTTCTACTTGATTTTGAGTTGTGAGGCATAGGTGCAACTTCTGGTTGCACCTCTTTTTTGGTTTCTAACGCGTTTGTTGAGTTCATGCAAGGTTCTCGCAAGGATCTTGACGACGGTCGCTTGGTTGGTATTCCACTTTATTTGTGGGATACCTTTGGATTCAAATGATATTTTGTGCTGTTGTTTTTGTCAGGATTGTGTTGTGTACATGGCATTTGTGTGGTCGCATCCAAATTGCACATCTTGAGTGATTTATTTTCACTCTGATGACTTGAGCTTATATGGTAAATGCGATGTCCGACTTTTGTTTGTGGATGCTAGCTTGTTCAAGCGGACCTCTGGGTTTCTATTTTCTGTTTAGCTTGTTGGTACTTCAGATTTACATCCATGCGGTATAATTTATTATCAGATTTACTATTTCCTCACTTTATCGCTTACATAGGCTAGAGTCCCGACCGTTTCTTTATGGCAGGCATTTTCTAGATGTCCTCCTTCAGAGGCTCTGTATGTGTTTGTTTACATTTGTACAAAGACCTCAAAAGGGGTGCCCCATTCCCATTCCCCTTGCTAAGACCTCTAAGAAGGCAAGCGAAAAGGGCTCGTAATCAGCTCCGCGCTATCATTGAGTCTTTCATTAGCTCGCATTTCGTGTTGATGCTTTTGGATAAAGTTCATCATGTTGTTGTCCGGTCAGTCTGTGGAAGAGGATCTCACTTTCTGGATCCCCACGCTTTGTGTAGCTCACGTATATTGACGTTGACGCTTTGTGCTCATACGCACATGATATTTCCCCAATTCTGTTCTAACTTGGTGATATGATACCATGTATAGACATACTCTTTTCCCACAGTCACGAGCTCAAGGAAATCTCCTTGCTTCGTGTACCCATCCTACCTGATCCTTGATATCGTGGTTAGGTGTCGCCCCTACTTTTATCCTACTTCGATCCTCCATATCGTTGCTAGGCCCTCTCTTTGCCATTGTGAAGACATAATCCACAGGTGGATGTTTGCTACTTGAGTGATGTGGATAATCCTCGAGCTTGTTTGCTTATTTGTGTGATGTGATCGTCTCCCCATAGGATTGTTAGGCTTTGTATAGTCTATCGTTTGCATGTTAACTTAGGTAGAATGGTTCCTTCGTCTAGGACTATCTTTTTTGCATGAGCATTCCTAAAATACAAATCAAACTCTTTGTTTTCTTTTCATAAGAACATGTTAATTACTTCTACTCCAGGTGCGTGAGTCTCCAAAGGTCGAGCAATCGGTAGAACGTAAACTTAACATCGTTCAACTAAAAAACCCCAAACAAACAAAATTAGTTAGTCGAACTGTGTTAACTCTGATTCCTCAAAAGGGATACGTAGGCAGTGGAATAGGGCCCATCCGAGCATAACACTTTATTTTCCCTACGTTATTTTCCCTTTCTTTCGCTGCATCCTAACCATAGTTTGAGGAAGGCATTTATGTCATCCTATTAGGTTTGCTTGGTAGATGTTATAGGTCACCTCTAGGGTTTAGGTTCTGAATTTGTTGATTGTGGTTGGTTTATGACCTTCCTCTTTGGTTTGTGTATTGTTTAAATCTTCTTATTTTCACCTTATACTTGTGTGGTTCACTAACCTTTATTTTGTAGGGGGTTTTGGTAAGTTATGTGTGTGGGAGGGTATCCCACATATAATTTCTTCCTTCATATCTTTATGCTTTCAAGTTGTGATTGCCTTAGCCTTGTGCTTTGTTTGCTTAACTTCATCACTCCCCCTTTAGAAACAACTTAGCTTCTTTAGAGAAGTAAGTTGTCTTCTAACTTCTTCTTCTCCCCTTCTCCTTCTTCTTTCTTTTCTTTCCTTCTTCTTCGTTAGGATAGAATTCAAACCACATTAACCTAGGCTCATCCATGCATGATAACTCTTAGGATTATTAGTCCCCCTTTAGTCTTTTACCTTTGAGATCCTTTGGTGCTCTATCTCCTCTCATATTCAAACAAAAACCTAAAAAACATTTAATAATGGTTGAAGTAGTCTCTTGTGTATAACCTAATTTCCATGGGGAACTTGTAGTCTTCCCATCTTGGGATAGTACAAGCTTGTCTAGCATGATGCACAAGTATGATCATGAGACTATTTTCATAAATAAAATCATAAAAGATACTTCTATACAAAAGGTACAAAAACACCTAATAAGTTCAACAAGTTAGTGAGCTTATGCCCTAGTCCATGGAACCAGGATTTGGGGATCTTCTCCTTGTTTAGGTGTGCTTATTCTATTATTCCATCTTGGAACGTAGTAATAAGTACACATCTATGGAAAAGGACATGAATTCACTTTCTTGAGCCAAACATAAAAAAGCTTCTAAGAAAACACTGAACAAAGAATAAACGTCTCTCCTTCGGGATTTCTTTTATCATCACCTTCACTCTTTATGTAAGAACTTGCTCCTACTTGTCTCTTTGCAAGACGGTAACGCACTCGTGTCAGACGAGCCTGCAACACCTGAGCATAGACATAAGCAGTTCAAGCTTCAAAACACAAGCCATTTTCCTCCCTAGTTAGGGGAACTACGGAGACTCTGATCCTCATGTCCATATGAGGTACGTAGGTAGCGGGGTAGGGCCCGTTCGAACAATCTTAGTTTTCCCTACATTTCCCCCCTTTATTTTCTTTTATTATCCAATTTCAGTCTTTCTTTTGCAGCCATTTCCTCACCATTTGAAACAGTTTCTTTGCAAGCGTGGATCTTGTCGGGTACGGCGGATGATCTGGGGTGTTAATACCTTCCCAGGTCGTAACCGACTCCCGAACCCAGTTCTTTGGTTCGCATGACCTTTGTCCTTTCTCTTCTTTCTCTAGTTTGTGACACATTACCATTCCCGTTCCTTCGGGATAAAAATGTCTGGCTGGCGACTCTACCCTTTTCCGTGCCACTTTCGCGTTTGTACCAGGATGGAAATCCAGGGAGTTACACTAGGGGATATCAATATCACTGATCCTTCTCAAGGGTTGTTATTCAGTAGGCAACTGACTTGCCAACCAAAACTCCTCAAGATTATAATCTCAATGAGCGTAGCATTGAGTATCAATCAACTTTAGACATCACCAAATTCGGTTATCTCACTATTTTCTAATGGCCGAGATGGATTAATTAGGGTTCTAAAGGGTAGTTAGTGTTGATTACAACATATGACAACCTCATATTATCCTCAACTTACTTAAGGAACATAAGCACCAACCAAGAAGTCACACTAACTGTAGCCACCAGATCAACCATATCGGTATACGCCGTACAATTTCCTTGTCTATTGCCACTTACCTAAGGTACACTAGATCCGGGTTAGGATCTTTCTCACAGTAACCCACAAAAATCCCTTAAAGATAAAGCAAACAATTCAAACAATTATAGTGATATAATCCTAAGGTAATCCCACTTTTACTTAGTAACTCCCCAACAGAGTCGCCAGTTCTGCAACACGGTGGGAAAATTGACTTTTTATTTATGTTACGGATAGCAAGAGTCGCCACCGACTTTTATTTTATCCAACGGGAAAAGGAATAAAAGAACATGAAAGACGTTTAAAAATTTTGAGTTCGGGGGGTAGGTTATACAAAGGGAAAGTATTAGCACCCTTTGTATCCATGGTTATCCATGGGCTCTTAATTACTTAGCTCACTTTACTTTTGTTTGAAAATAGTGGAGGTCTATTTAGAAAAATATTTCAAGAGTTTTTAACTTTGTAATGATCCTCGTATGGATGTATACAAAGCGTTTAGTTTGAAAATATTTTGAAGAGTGGGGTGTAAAGAGTGTTTTGAAAGAGTGAACAAGTAATTAAGTGCTACCTACCCTAAGTTGGTCTTTCTTGTAATTTATTTCCTTTAAGGGGTAAGATTGTCCTTACTATTAATGAGTATGTAGTCTTTACCTTGGATGTCATAAGGGACAAGGGTAGGGTCATCGTATGGTCATAAAAGGCAACATGTAGGGGTTTCTTAGTAATTCGAAGGGAATATCATCATTTTCGTAGGGTCATCGAGGGACAAGATCATTTATTTGTAGGCAACTTCGAAGGGACTATGATCTTTTAATGGACTATGCTCGATTTCATAAGTAACTACTTACCAAATATAATGTACACAACATTAAGTAATTACCTGGGGGGAAAATTATTATTATGTTTTCCTACGAGCATACGAAAAAATTAAATAAATTTATTTAATTTACCAGAATGAAGGGATAAACCATGCGTTTTAACTGAAAAACCATGCGTTTTAAATGAAGAACCATGCGTTTTAATAGAAAAAGTCATTAATTCATCTTCAGTGCTAACTTTTACTTTTTTTCTTGCAAAACATCTATCTAAAAATTAGTAGCAACCATTGAGACACCTCAACAAAATTATAATTAATATTAACAATAACTTAATTTATCAACTACTTAATAATTAATAAGTTGTTACTTTAAATTAAATAATTAGATTAAAGTTTTAATAATTTATGAACAAACATTAAAAAAATTCACTTATTACGCCCATACGAAATAAAATTATTTTTATTTTTGTAACATACCGTGCGATTTAACAGAAAAACCATGCGTTTAAATGGAAGAACCATGTGGTTTAACAGAAAAAGTCATTAATTCATCTTCAGTGCTAACTTTTCATTTTTTTCTTGCAAAACATCTATCTAACAATTAGTAGCAACCACTGAGACACCTCAACAAAAATGGTCGTGTTAAGAAATTGTGAATACAGTTGTGACAAGGTCGGAACCTAACAACCAGGTAATTACTTAGCTAAAGTTGAAAGAGCAAGAGAATTTGGGTACTTGAATGGGAGAGTAATTTGTATCTGAGGCCAAAAGCCACGAGAACAACCGCTGCATTCCCAACTTGCATATACCTGGATTTAGAAAAGAACCATTGAGTGCCAAGTTATATTTATAATATAAAAGATTACGTTTAGTAATATTTCTAAATATACCTCTCTTTGATAGGGCCACAAAGTTTATAGCAATCAGGAAATACCTACAGTCTTGCATTCTTTCGGATACTGAGAACTATGTCTTGTTCAGGGTGGAGAATGACCTATAAATGAATAACTTGGAATTGAGAAAATGCTCAATTTCATAAGTAACTAGTTACCAAATATAATGTACACAACTTTAAGTAATTACCTAGGGGGAAATTGTTATTATCTTTTCCTACGAGCTCTCTTTGATAGGGCCACAAAGTTTATAGCAATCAGGAAATCCCTGCAGTCTTGCATTCTCTCGGATACTAAGAACTATGTCTTGTTCAGGGTGGAGAATGACATAAAAATGAATTACTTGGAATTGAGAAAATGCTCGATTTCATAAGTAACTAGTTACCAAATATAATGTACACAACTTTAAGTAATTCCCTGGGGGGAAATTATTATTATGTTTTCCTACGAGCATACGAAAAAATTAAATAAATTTATTTAATTTACCAGCATGAAGGGATAAACCATGTGTTTTAACTGAAAAACCATCCGTTTTAAATGAAGAACCATGTGTTTTAATAGAAAAAGTCATTAATTCATCTTCAGTGTTAACTTTTCCTTTTTTTCTTGCAAAACATCTATCTAACAATAAGTAGCAACCACAGAGACACCTCAACAAAAATGGCCGTGTTAAGAAATTGTGAATACATTTGTGACAAGGGCGGAACCTCACAACCAGGTACTTACTTAGCTAAAGTTGAAAGAGCAAGAGAATTTGGGTACTTGAATGGGAGAGTAATTTGTATCTGAGGCCAAGAGCCACGAGAACAACCACTGCATTCCCAACTTGCATATACCTGGATTTAGAAAAGAAACATTGAGTGCCAAGTTATACTTATAATATAAAAGATTACATTTAGTAATATTTCTAAACATACCTCTCTTTGATAGGGCCACAAAGTTTATAGCAATCAGGAAATCCCTGCAGTCTTGCATTCTCTCGGATACTGAGAACTATGTCTTGTTCAGGGTGGAGAATGACCTAAAAATGAATAACTTGGAATTGAGAAAATGCTCAATTTCATAAGTAACTAGTTACCAAATATAATGTACACAACTTTAAGTAGATACCTGGGGGGGGAATTATTATGTTTTCCTACGAGCATACGAAAAAATTAAATAAGTTTATTTAATTTACCAGCATGAAGGGATAAACCATGCGTTTTAACTGGAAAAACCATGCGTTTTAAATGAAGAACCATGCGTTTTAATAAAAAAATTCATTAATTCATCTTCAGTGCTAACCTTTACTTTTTTTCTTGCAAAACATCTATCTAACAATTAGTAGCAACCACTCAGACACCTCAACAAAATTATAATTAATATTAACAATAACTTAATTTATCAACTAATTTATAATTAATAATTTGTCACTTTAAATAAAATAATTAGATTAAAATTTTAATAACATATGAACAAACATTAAAAAAATTTACTTATTACGCCAATACGAAATAAAATTATTTTTATTTTGTAACATACCATGCGATTTAACAGAAAAACCATGCGTTTAAATGGAAGAACCATGCGGTTTAACAGAAAAAATCATTAATTCATCTTCAGTGCTAACTTTTCATTTTTTTTCTTGCAAAACATCTATCTAACAATTAGTAGCAACCACTGAGCCACCTCAACAAAAATGGTCGTGTTAAGAAATTGTGAATACAGTTGTGACAAGGTCGGAACCTAACAACCAGGTAATTACTTAGCTAAAGTTGAAAGAGCGAGAGAATTTGGGTACTTGAATGGGAGAGTAATTTGTATCTGAGGCCAAGAGCCACGAGAACAACCACTGCATTCCCAACTTGCATATACCTGGATTTAGAAAAGAACCATTGAGTGCCAAGTTATACTTATAATATAAAAGATTACATTTAATAATATTTCTAAACATACATCTCTTTGATAGGGCCACAAAGTTTAAAACAATCAGGAAATCCCTGTAGTCTTACATTCTCTCGGATACTGAGAACTATGTCTTGTTTAGGGTGGAGAATGACCTAAAAATGAATAACTTGAATTGATAAAATGCTCGATTTCATAAGTAACTAGTTACCAAATATAATGTACACAGCTTTAAGTAATTCCCTAGGGGAAATTATTATTATGTTTTCCTACGAGCATACGAAAAAATTAAAAAAAATTATTTAATTTACCAGCATGAAGGGATAAACCATGCGTTTTAACTGAAAACCCATGCGTTTTAAATGAAGAACCATGCGTTTTAATAGAAAAAGTCATTAATTCATCTTCAGTGCTAACTTTTCCTTTTTTTCTTGCAAAACATCTATCTAACAATTAGTAGCAACCACTGAGACACCTCAACAAAAATGGTCGTGTTAAGAGATTGTGAATACAGTTATGACAAGGGCGGAACCTCACAACCAGGTAATTACTTAGCTAAAGTTGAAAGAGCAAGAGAATTTGGCTACTTGAATGGGAGAGTAATTTGTATCTGAGGCCAAGAGCCACGAGAACAACCACTGCATTCCCAACTTGCATATACCTGGTGTAGACACCCTAAATTTGCCCTCTGGCTTCTTCTATCTTTGTCAGCTTTTAGTTTTGCATTCACACGCATTTTTACATTTTTGCATACCATTTGCATAGGCAGCTGAGACATGGGATCGTCTTCTGAGGAATTAGGGTTGATTTCCCCGATTCAGCGGTCTTCAAGAATTTCACGTCCGCAAGGTTCATCCACTATGCCTCTGGCCCATCGCCAGGCTATTCTCATCATCTTCAAGTTACAAGGATATTTTTGTCTTCTCAGCATCTCAGGCTATCTCCATTTTCAAGAAATAATCGAGTCAAGATTTCAAAGTGATTTAGAGGGTGTTGTTTCAATTGCGATTTGTGTTGTGGCAATCGTGTTTATGTTATCTGAGGCGTGTGGGAGTTGGTATAAAGTGGGTGTTGGATTAAACTCAAGCGTATTGTGCATCAGTGGCCTTTGATTTATTTCGTGTCCAATTGATACATACCCGTTTCCATCATTTCCTAACCACTTTCCACATCCTAATTCACAACGATTTTATTGTGTCCATTATTTTCGATTATTTGAATATCCACTTCATAAACCATTTACTTTTTTTATTTTATCTTTCATAAAACCATTATCCCCATCCAAATCCCTTCTCTTAATCACATCCCATTTCATTAATCCAATTTTTTTTCATTTGTTCGTATGACCATTTTTGTTTGCATTTTTCTTGACTTATCCAATTCATTCCATATCCATATAAATATTGATTTCATTTCTTTCCATTTTTTCTATTATTATTATTAAAACAAAATCCAACTTCCATTCTTTTTCTTAATCTTCTTTTTTTTATTTTCTCCATATCATAACCAAGCTTTCTATCCATTTCCACAATATAATTTCATTATTACTTTTTTTAACTTTTTTTTTAGTTCATTTTCATTTTCATTTTCATTAAAATCTAGTTGTATTGGTAAGAAAAAGTTGAAGAATAGTTAGCCAACGCAGGCCCCACCCCTGTGCATGAAAGAATCACGCATCAACCCATTTTTTTCGTGACAACACACATGAATTTCTTTTTTTTTCCACTTTTTCTTTTCACCACACTGTAAGCCCACACATGCCAATACACACACGCCAACCTCATGACCCTCACGGAATGAACGCAGCCCTCACGAAATTGTTCATCTGCGTAACACGCTTTTCACTCTCTTTTTTTTCCACACTCAGCATACATCACACGCGAAAGAATCCAGTACACAATGTTTTTCCGTCATATATCACGCACAAAGAATTACGAAAACAAAATTCATCATCAAACCAAATCACCATCCTTCACCTCCTACCTCAGCAAGCCCCTTCCATAAACACCGAATTGCACAAACCCTTCAAAACTCACAAACACCAAAAGGAAAATCAAATCCCGAATCACTCGTTTCTCACTGTTTCTTCAACAACAACATTCTAACAATCTTCAATCTCTTCAAAATATTTCCTCTTCTCACACCTACATCACAGAGCAACAACATCAAACCGCAACCACCATAACTCTTCCTCCATCTACAACATCAAACCGAAATCAACATCACTCTTCACCCATCACAGACAACCTTCCTTCATCAACTTGCCATCCTCCCTCCTCTCAACAATCATTTCCTACAAACCGTTCACCACCATTCAAATCTGGGAACCAATTTTAATCACTCTTGACACCATAGCAAAACAAATCTGAACCTCAAACCCTTCCCAAACTTCGTACGTAACTCAACAGCACCTTATTCATCACAAATCCGTCAAACCCGCTTTCTCCTAAAACAACTCTCCTCACTTTTCTTCATCATCAAAAACTCATGACAGAAAAATTCTCCACAATCACCTTATCCCACAGTCTTCATTAATTAATCAACACCATCTCACCACCGATTCACCTTTGACACCACCTTCAATCAACAAACCAGAAACAGAATCAGATCCGAAATGCAGAAGAGAAGAAGAGTTTGAGAGTTTTATTTCAGATCTAAAATGAAGAAGGTTGAGAATCGCGCATGACCTGAGACGAACCGGAGATGAAGTAAGAAGAAGAGCCGAAGCAAATCACCATTCGCGAGGTTATCGCAAACTCGTTTCCACCGCTGGTTTTCCCCTTGTCGTCGCGGATTTTTGGATCGTGGCATTTGAAGAGGAAGAGCATCACGGCGTTGTTTCTTTACGACGGTGAAGAAACGAGGAAGGATATCAAGCGCAGAATCGCGGAGATCGTTGTCGGAACTTGAAGGGAAGCATTCGCGATTTGAAGAAGCGAAGCATTTGACTGTGCGATTTAGGGCTTCACGCCGCTTTCGCGAAGGAGAATTTGTCTTGAAGCTTCTGTTTCATAAATCCTTTTAATTTCTGTTTTTTTTATTATTATTTATTTAAATTCTTAACTTCATTTATTTAATATTGATTGTCTAAGCCCATGCTGATTTACTTCTCATCACTTTGTGTATCAACTTACACTCTCACCTGCATTTTGTTTATGGACCGGTAGGCCCATTGGTTTCTCTCCTGCACCCTAATTTCCAGCGACACATTTCCCTTTTTCTTTCTTTTCTTTTCCTTCTTTTTATTTTATTTTATTTGTTTTCATTTTCATCTTAATCTCATATTAACTTGTAATTAGTTTCAAATCTTTCCATTAGTTTTGTTTAAGTTCTGTTTAATTAACTGTTAATTGGTTTAATTAAAGATTTGGTATAACCTTGTTAGTTTTGATATATAATATAAATATAACTTTGATTTTAGTTTCAATTAACTAATTTGATATAACTTGTGTTAATTTTGGTTTTAGCATCGTGTTTAACATTTTGTAGGCTTATTGCTTGATTTCGAGGACGGCGGATTTGACTTGGTGATAGCCTTGCGTTTGATTGATCGTTCATGGATTGTTGACCTGTTTTTGTTCGCGGAATTCGGGATACAATTTGTGACGCTTAATGGATTATTCCCGGGACACGGTTATCTATCTTGATGGACCTTTTGGATAAGTTGGTTTCTGACGAATCTTGCCTGATTTCATTTGCGCATTGGAAGTTTTTATGATGTGGAACACTTGAGTCTTACTGGAATTAATTGTGCGAATCTTCTTGATATGGATTTCTTGAATTCTTTTGCGTGTATTGAAGTGGCAATGGACCTTCTCCGTTAGGTAACACTGAGGCCTGATTTTCCTTGTTGCATACTGTTGCATCTGGAAGTCCTACTGGTGTAGGCTCTGTTTGTGCATTGTCCGACTTCTTCATATCGCATTTTCATCTCTTATTTCTTATTCATCTTCATATTGCATTCTCATCTCCTTATCTCATTTCTTATTCATCTTGCTTCTTCCTCACTTGAGGTGTGCTTAGGCTCCCATGGTGCTTCTCTTTTCATCTTTCTCTTCTTTTTTTCTTCTCTTTCATTAGGATAGTGAGCCTCACTAACCTAGGACCATCCGAGCATGTGAATATTAGGATTAGACTTTTCCCATTAGAGTTTTACCTTTGTGATCTTGGTTTCTTCTCTTCTCATCTCATAACTCTTAAAAAACACTTTAATAAGTTTGAAGTGATGTCTTGATCCATAGCCTTATCCCATGAGGTATGCTTGTAGTCTTCCCATCTTGGGATAGTACATGTTTACCTTGTGATGCACAAGTCTGATCAAGGTATCTTCTTCATAAAAGAAACGCATAAAAAACACTTCTTCATCTGTAAATAATCAAAACACTTAATAATTAAGCAAGTTAGTGAGCCTAGGCCCTAATCTGTGGGTTTAATTTTTGGGGATCTTTTCCTTACTTGAGTGTGCTTGTTCTATTATTCCATCTTGGAATGTAGCGACAAGTGCACATTCCATTGATGAGAGCTTGAGTTCACTTCCTTGTGACACACTCATAAAAGCTTCTAAAAAACACAACAAACAATAAGCGTCTTTCCTTCGGGAATTCTCTTCTCACCTCATTCGCTCCGTACGCGAACTTGCTCCTACTTGTCACTTTGCAAGACGGTTACGCACTCATCGTCTGAGTCTGCAACACCTGAGCAATGGCATAGGTAGTTCAAGCCTTTAATTCACAAGCAATTTCCTTTTAGTACCCCTAGTTAGGGGAACTACGGCGTCTCTGATCCTCATTATCCTGATGAGGTACGTAGGCAGCGGGGTAGGGCCCGTTCGAGCACAATCTTTATTTTCCCTACATTTTTCAGTTTCATTTCTTTTTCATTTCCCTTTTCTTTTATTTTATCTAGTTCAGTTCATTTTTTTTGCAGCAACTTTCAGTTCTTACACCCTTTGAAACAGTTTCTTTTGCAAGCGTGGATCCCGTCGGGTACGGCGGACGATCTGGGTGCTAATACCTTCCCAGGTCGAACCGACTCCCGAACTCAGTCTCATTGGTTCGCATGACCCGTGTCCTTCCTTTTCTTTCTTCTGGTTTGTGCAGCATTACCATTCTCGTTCCTTCGGGATAAAAATGCCTGCCTGGCGACTCTATTCTTTTCCGCGCCACTTTCGTGTTTGTACCAAGATGGAAATCCAGGGAGCGACACCTGGATTTAGAAAAGAACCATTGAGTGCCAAGTTATACTTATAATATAAAAGATTACATTTAGTAATATTTATAAACATACCTCTCTTTGATAGGGCCATAAAGTTTATATCAATCAGGAAATCCCTGCAGTCTTGCATTCTCTCGGATACTGAGAACTATGTCTTGTTCAGGGTGGATTATTATCGTCTGCATTCTCCAGCACTCGTCTGTGTTTATTATCTGTTTGAAGCTCGTCTGCATTTGTTTGGATACTCGTCTGTATCATTTCTCACACTCGTTTGTGTTGGCCTATATCCGCATGTGTTGAATTGACAATTACCTTGGTATTAGTCTGTATTGCTACTCCAAATGCTCGTTTGTGTTGGATTTCTGGTATTCGTCTGTACCAATGACCGATATTCGTCTATATCATTGCCTGAAGCGCTCGTCTGTGTTTCTCGGATCATCGTCTGATATTCGTTTGTATCATTGACTTATGGCACTCGTATGTGTTTCTCTTGATGGTCATCCAATACTCGTCTGTATTGAAGAGGTTTGAAGTCCTGACTGTGGGAATAAATGTCAAAATGGTTACTGGTCCTGGCATAACAGGTTTATCCGAAGGAGATTCGTCTGTCTCAAGTCATACGTTCGGAAAAGCATGTGAGGACTCATATGACCAGTTCCTGACGTAGCAGGATTGTTCGAAGAAGACTCATCTGTCAAAGTATTCTGATTCCAAATAACAGTTTCAACTTGGAAGGAACTAGTCTGCTTTCTCTCCACTTCAGCTACCAAAGTGTCATTTGGTTGGGTTTACTTCCCAGTTTTTGCATTCTCCATCAGAGTGCAAATTTCAGGTTTTCTTGGTATTCAACCACAGTTTATCTTGAACGGTCGATAGCCCGTGCTACCGTCCTTTTCACATTAACAGTTGCTTGAATAGGGGCAGCTGTAACACCCTAAGTTTTCCCTCTTCTTTTTAAGCATCATATCATATCATATTCATCATGAACATATCATATTCTTGGAATCTCAGCATGGAAAGATGACGCATAACATTCCCATGACCTAGCATTAGGCATATGATCATCTGTGGAGGGTTTTGAGGCATCACAAGCTATGACAAGGGGCCCAATGGATTTGCTCAAGTCCTATGAGGGGTCTACATTGCATTCACAAGTTCAAGATCATTCACAAAAGCTTAGAAGGTTGGAAGATCATCAGGGAATTCAAGCTAGGGCAAATCTCCTACACAATGATCCCAAATTAGGGTTTGAGTTTCAAGCATGAAAACCTTGTGACTTTGGCCATTTCATTTGGGCAAAGTCTCTCATATGTTAAGAGGATCCTAAGGATGAAATTTGGTGAGAAAATTCCTTGTGGAAGTCATGTATTTCTTCAGTTGCTTGAAAAAGAAGAAATTGGTCAACTGTGCATTCTAAAAGTTAACTGTGAGATTTCAAAGGGTCCAACCCTAGTTTTCTAGCCAAGGGATGTTCTTATAACCTTAGAAGAGGTTTGGCAAGATCAAAGATCAAGAATCATGAGGTTTTGAGGTGTTTTGCAAAATTGGCATATGTTTGGTCATGAAAATTTCCATTTTTAGTAACATTTTGCCTTAATTTTCAAGTAAGCATAACTTGGTGAAAAACGCTTCAAATGAACCACAACCAAACATGAAAGTTGAAGATTAAAGCCTCCCATTTTCAAAAAGTACAAGAGCATTTTCATAGCCCTCATGGTTAGAGAGACAGGCCTTTCGAAAATTTCAAGAATTCTAGGGCATGGCATGAAATTCAAATCTTCCACAAATGCAAAAGATCATGAAACTTATTTTCAAGATGTTTTATGGGCCAAGTATGATCACAATATTACAAGGCATTGCAAGAAAGTTAATTTGCTCCAAAAATGTTTCCAAATTCGTGCATGAGAAGAGGATTATTTCATAAGGTGCAAAACATGCATGATCGTGAGAAGAGCATGACCCTTACATCCAAGGGCCAAAATGATTTTTGTTTTGAATCAAGGGGGAGATATTGAATACACATGTGCAAAGAATGAGAGGGATGCACGAGCCAAGCACCTCATCACAAGAATTTTGCCAATTTTGCAATTTCACTCCCACACTCTAATCTCACGTGCACTTTCCCTCATTCTTTCAGCATTGCATTTTGGATTCATATATAAGAAAGCTAGGGTTTTATTTTGGTTGGGATCCATCACATTTGGTCATTCCAAAGTTTTTGCACCAAGATCATTTTCCTTCGAATCTCCTCATTTTCTCACTCTCTTCACAAACAAATCACATATTCTGAATCCTTGAAGCTTAAGGATCATTAATCCACCATTGGTTTAAGCTGAAGCTCAAGATTTCAAGTGGGGCCATTCAAGTGCAGTTGCTCTCCAACTTCAAGATCCAGAGCAATTCAAGCTCTCTCTTGCATTTATTTTGCAAGGAGAGGTTAGAAGAGGTAGATATGCAGTGCTTAGAGGCTTGTCTTGACCTATTTCGTGCTCTGCTAGTTCAGGTAATCTTCTGAATCCATGGATCTATAAATGGTTTTTGATGTATGCATTATGATCTGTGAAGTATGCTGATGATTCTGTGATGTTTGATTTTGAAAATTCTTGAGAATTGAAGTTGTATTGATGATTTGAAGTTTTATGGTTATATTTGTTTTGCTTCGATCTGTTTGATTCAGTGATCCATGGTGAATTTCATGGCCATTTTTGGATTCAACATAGTTCATTTGTTTGATCTGGAAAGTTTGAGTTATTTTTATTGTGATTTGTTCATTGTTTGTGTTTTCCGGTGCCGGAGCCCTAGCTCCGATCACCGGATTCTAGAAATGAGCTCACCAGAGTTTAAATGAAGAAGATGACCTCTTGGCCCTTAGATCATCTCATCTGGACGTCTCTCACTCTGCCAACGCATTAATGGACCACCTCCCTCTCACGTGTTTTCTTATTTTCTGAATAATGACATGTGTCTCTCACCTCACCATAATTATCATGTTCCCTCACCACCAACCAATTAATGTGCTGACTTGTTTTAATGAATTGACCAATCTCATGCGTCCAGTTGATCCATTGGTCCTTGTATTTTCCTGAATTATTGAATTTCCATGTTAATTAATGTGTCTTGCGCTGACTTTTCATGGGCTTGACTTGCTAATCCCACCCCCTGGCTTTGAGGCCCAATGATTTTGAACTGAGTTTGTTGTTGAACGCAGCCCCTGGCCATTTCCTTTTGTTTTTATTTCTTTTTATTTCCATTTTATTGTCAGTTTGGTTTTTAATTTTTAAAAATAGTTTTAGGTCTCCAAAAATTATAAAAAAATTCATGAAAGTTCCTTTTAGTTTTCTTTAATTTCTAATATTTTCATTTTCCATTTATTTTTAGTTGTCACGTGGAAATTAATTGTTCCTTTTAATTAATTCATTTTATCTCATTTTGAAGCATGCTGACTTGTCCATTTTCTATCTTGATCATTATTTTGAATTTTTGGTTGGTTCTTTTTTGCTTTGGATTCATGATGGAGTGTAGTTTATTGTTGATTTTTGTTCTGATTTTTAGAATCTTGATTAATTGATTTTGGTTTCTAACTTGTGAGTGAAGCCATTTAACCCTAATCCATGTTTGACCTCTCATGTGACTTGTTTAGCTTCTGAATTTCTTTCCCTCCTTTTGACATGTTGTTATGTTATGATTGAAGGTCATTTGTGCAAAGTTGTGAAATTTTTGAATGCTCACTTGAATTAATTTGAATTTTGGTTCTTCACTTGTACCTTTTTTGCTTCTTTTTTATCACAAGTTCATTCCTTAGCTTAGAAGGGCACTTGTGCCAACTTCTTCAACTTGTTTAGAGCCTTATTAGGATGTGGAGACCTCTCTGATCTTGAGTTTTGGTTTGTGCCTTGAGGAGTTTGTGTTTGGTTGCTTTTGAAGTCCTTTCATTCTTATGCATCTCCTTTGCTTATTTCTTCTCATGATGTTACCACTTAGCTATATGCATCTCTTCTCTTCATCTCCCATGCTTCTTAGGCACTTTTCTAACATGATAGGGTTCTGATCTTGTATCTTGGGGTTGTGATTTGTTCATTTTGCTTTGCATCTTCTCATGTTTGTTTTGTTTTTCCATAGTGATTCATGTGGTTCCATTTGGATTTGTGTGTTTCTTTTCTTATTCTTATGCCTTAAGTTTTCATTTTACATTTATGTGTATGACTTCACTTCTGGTTGTATGGTGTTGGTATGGAATTATGATCATTTTGTATTGCCTTTATACTTGTGTTACTAACCATTTCAGGGGCTTTGGTAAGTGAGAGGTGTGGATGTGATTCCCACATCTCCAAATATTATCTCTTCTCTTCTTATTATTATTTGCTCTAACCTTGTGATTATTGGGCTTAGGCCTTACTTCCTCCCCTTCTATTCTTCTTTCTTCTTCTTCTCTTCTTCTTTCTTTCTTCTTTAGGATAGTAAACCTCACTAACCTAGGATTTTCCATGCATGACAACAATTAGGATTCATTAGTCCCCCATTAGACTTTTACCTTTGTGATCCTTTTGGTTCTCTTCTCATCTCATCTCAAAACCCTAAAGAAGACACTTAATAAAGATTGAAGTGATACCTTGAGCAATAGCCTTATCCCATGATACACTTGTAATCTTCCCATCTTGGGATAGTACAAGCTTGTCTTGTGATGTACAAGTCTGATCAAGATGTCATCTTCACCAAGAAAATCATAAAACACACTTCTTCATCCAAAATACAAAAAAAAAAACTTAATAAATTCAACGAGTTAGTGAGCTTAGGCCCTAATCTCTGGATTCAATTTTGGGGGATCTTCTCCTTACTTGAGTATGCTTGTTCTATTATTCCATCTTGGAATGTAGTGACCAGTGCACATTCCATGGAAAAGAGCTTGAGTTCACTTCCTTGTGACACACTCTTAAAAGCTTCTAAAAACACAAACAAACAATAAGCGTTTCTCCTTCAGGAATTCTTTTCTCATCTCCTTCGCTCCGTACACGAACTTGCTCCTACTTGTCATTTTGCAAGACGGTAACGCACTCGTCGTCCGAGCCTGCAACACCTGAGCGTTGACATAGGCAGTTCAAGCCTTAAGACACAAGCAATATTTTCCACCCCTAGTTAGGGGAACTACGGCGACTCTGATCCTCATTGTCCAGATGAGGTACGTAGGCAGCGGGGTAGGGCCCGTTCGAGCATAATCTTTTATTTTCCCTACATTTTTTGAGTTCCCTTTTCTTTTCTTTTATCCAGTTCAGTTCCTTTTCGTTTTGCAGCAGCTTTTATCCCCTCACCCTTTGAAACAGATTTCTTTGCAAGCGTGGATCACATCGGGTACGGCGGACGATCTGGGGTGCTAATACCTTCCCAGGTTGTAACCGACTCCCGAACTCATTCTCCTTGGTTCGCAGGACCCGTGTCCTTCCTATTCTTTTCTTCTGGTTTGTGCAGCATTACCATTCCCGTTCCTTCGGGATAAAAATGCCTGGCGGGCGACTCTACCTCTTTCTGCGCCACTTTCGCGTTTGTACCAGGATGGAAATCCGGGGAGCGACAGCTGGCGACTCTGCTGGGGACTTCCTAACTAGAGAATCTCTGGTTCCCCTGTGAGTCTCTCCTAGCGCTTGTTTGTTTCTGTTTCATCGGGTGTTGATTGTTTGATGTTGTGTGTATATTTTATTGTTGTTTATTTACAGCTTTATTTACAGTTTTCAGTATTTATATTCATGTATCATATATTATTACTGGACTGTCTGGACTGGATTTTCTGTTTGGTGGGACTTGGGTGATACTGTTTCTGTGAGATGAGCTCATTACCACGGCTCGAGTGCACCTTAGGACTTAGAGTGGTTCCACTTTGGCCTCAGGAGATCTTGTCATGGGGGTAGTAGTGAGTTCCACGCCCAGATTTGCGACCGTCTTGGAAATGTTTTGATTTGGGGATCTTCCTCTTTCATTTCATAACCTTGACAGTTATGTGCAGCTGGGGACCAATCATTGAGAATCTTGTGGAAATATCCCTCTCTAGTGATGACAGTGGCAGACCACATTTTTGTGGCAAACCCATTCGCATCCGAGGGCCCACCTGGGACTCGCATAGGATGACCTTGTTTTCCCGGACTCAGCTGAGGCCTCCCTGCGTAGTATATAATGCCAAACCGATTCCCTGATCTGGTCATGAGCCATTTCTCGGAAATGGTGAAAGTATTATTGTTATTCGGCTTTGAGAGTCTGTGATGTCTGACCCGGAGCATACCAGTGAGATTGGGAGGGGTTTACATGTTTGCAGGAACCCTTGGCCTCTACATACCCTCATTATCAGTGGTCCTTGTTGAGATTTGGTCCTATGGTTCTGGTGTTCTAGTTTCCTTGGTACTATGGTTCTGAGAATTTCTATCAGAGGGTTGTGACTTAGAGGATCTTGGTTTGCAGTTGATCAGAGGGGCCTTATGTTCAGTGTCCAGTATCCAGATGGTCCCAGATTGATCATATGCCTGCATCTGCATTGCATCATTCTTGCATTAACTGTTTATGTTTCCATTTTTCAGGTTATTGTTCATAGTCAGCTCCCAGTTCTGGTAAATCTTATCTCCAGATGGCAGAAGTCAGAAGAATTACAAGGAAAAAGAATGATCACTATACTTTTCTTCTGCCTGAAGTCAGGAGTGTTCAGAAATTAGCAGGTTTGATGAATGACCAAGTCTTGGGAAATTTCAGAAAGAGATATGTCCAGATATTGAAGTATGTGGGCAAACCCACTGTAGACCAGAAGGACAGCTTGTATACCTTGCTTCAGTTTTATGATCCCCTGCTGCGATGTTTCGTGTTTCCAGACTACATCTTGGCTCCCACCTTAGAGGAGATTTCCAACATTTTGGGTGTTCCAGTCAGAGATACCTTGCCTTTCTATGGGTCTGAGGTGGTGCTTAAGGAAGAAGACATAGCCAAAGTCTGTCGTTTGCCAGCTGCTACAGTCAAGAAGGCTCTGAAGGACAGTGAAGGCAGAGGACTCCCTTGGAGTGTGCTTATACCAGAGGCTGAGGAATATGCTAAAGAAGGTAAATGGGGGGATTTTGGTGTTGTGTTGGCTTTGATGGTGTATAGGTCCAGTCTGTTCCCGGGAGAGAAAGAATTTGTGAGCTTGGAAGTGATCTCCATCTTTGCTAAAGGCAATCTTGTGCCAACTCTGTTAGGAGATTTCTACTACAATGTTCACTACCGGAATGAGAAAGGTAGAGGTGGACCAGTGGGCTGTTGTGCTTCATTGTTTGCTGAGTGGTTTGCCAGACAATTGCCAAAATCAGGTGCTTTCAAGGAGATGAGAGATGAGTGGAGATGGTCTAGAAGGCTGATGGGGCTAACTGCTGAGGATATAGCCTGGGGATATGACAGAGATCTGCTGGGAAAAGAGTTGCTGGTCAGTTGTGGAAGATTTGTTGGAGTGCCTTTTCTAGGAAGGAAGGGTGTGATCAATTATCACCCAACATTAGCCAGGAAGCAATTTGGTTATCCTTTGAGAGATCCACCACAGATGGAAGAATTTGTTGAGTCTTTGTATTTTCCCGTGGAGGGAAACAAAGAATTAGTTATACAAGCATCTCAGGCTTGGGCTCACAGGCTGAGGAAGGGTAAGAAAGACTTTGGCAGAGTAGATCCCAAGACGTATCCTCCTTTTGTTACATGGTTGCAAAAACATGTAGAAGAGGTTCTCATGCCATTCTTAGTAGAAGCTCCACTTTATCCCAAAGAAGTACCATGTCAGAGTACTGTCTCCCTTGAAGAGTATAAGAAATTAGAAGCTCAGCTGCATGAAGTCCGAGTGGAGAATGCTGAAATGGTTAACCTGTACCATCTTGCCAACCGGGCCAGAAATGAAGCAGAGGGAAAGCTGCAAAAGATGCAATCTTCCTTGGAAGCTAAAAAGAAAGATTTTGCTGGAAGGGAAGCTCACTTTCAAAGATTGGGTCTAATGGAGGCAAAAAGAGAAGCGGAACGCAAAAATACTTTGAAAACTCTTAAGGAAGCTCGCCAGTCCATTGTTTGGTTTGAAAGACAAAGGGAGGAAGAGCAAAAGAAGTTTAAAGAAAAGGAAGAGTTTTTCGAGGTGCAAATGGCCTTCAAGAAAGAAGAGGTGGAGCAAGTCCAGAACATACGAAGGGAAAAGACTCAGCAGTTGGCACAAAGCCAGATAGCCTTGGAGGAGGCACTAAAGGAGATTGAAGAGCTCAAGCTGAGAGCAGGTGTGAAGAAGAACAGGGCAGAGGTGGCTGCAGAAGGACCTGGGTCTTCGATTTAGTTTATTTATTTTTGATTCAGACTACCTACATACTTGTTGTAAGAGTCTTGCTTTATCTTTTGTCTTTTATTCATGTAATGACTTGTAACCTTTCGGGAATATTTTTGTTGGTGCACTAACTTTTGGCCGGCAGTGGGTTGTCCATGATATACAATGTTAATATGAAAATTACCATTTCTGAATATGCAAGACTTGTTTGTCTAATACTGCTAAGATCTGAACACTCTTCAAAGGGAAAGATTGAAAACTAATACTCAAAGTGGTTATCTAGAGCAAATACCAGAACTGGGGCATATAAATGCCTAAAACTTGGAAACATGAGTAGTTACATTGCATGCATATAACGTGTTTGTTTGTTTTGCAGGTAGTTCTTCAGTTTCTAACATTTACGTCGTTTCAGGCACTATAGCTCCCAGGAAGGTTCGAGAACAGCCGATCGTACACAGATATCCCACAAGAGTCAACAGAGAAAGAGTCATGGATCAAATGCAGGCTAATTTAGCTGACTTGAGGTTGAGGATGGACAATTTTATGACCCTTATGGCAGGAATGGGTCAGAATCAGGAACGTCTGCCTGAGTTAGTTGAAAATAATCAAACCAGAACCAACGGAGCTGCTGATGGAAGTAATTGTAACGGTGCGGGTGCCCGTCAAGTTGAAATCCATGTAGCACAGCCAGAGGTCACAATTATCAATGATGGACTGAACAATGTACAGATGGACGGTCAAGACGAACAGTTCACTTTGCTGGACGAAACTGAAGGCCAAGGGGCTGAAGTGAACAAAAAGTTTGAAGAGATGGCTGAACAGATCAGGGCTATTCAATCTCAGAACTCCTTGGGGTTCGACATTACTGACTTGGGCTTGGTTCCAGGGGTTAGAATCCCTTACAAGTTCAAGGTCCCGACCTTCGAGAAGTACAATGGCACAGTGTGTCCAAAGACTCACCTCTAGTCCTTTGTAGGAAGGATTGCTGCCCATACTGATGACGAAAAGTTATGGATGTATTACTTCCAGGATAGCCTGGTTGAGGCTTCCTTGGAATGATATATGAAGCTAAGTAGAGTCAACATTAAGAGCTGGAAGGACTTGGCAGAGGCGTTCGTGAAGCAATACCAGTACAATTTGGACATGGCTCCAAATTGCACTCAACTGCAACACATGTCTCAAAATGCTAAGGAGGGGTTTAAAGAGTATGCTCAAAGGTGGCGTCAGCTTGCTGCCAGAGTACAACCACCATTGCTGGAGAATGAGATGGCTGATATGTTCATGGGAACATTGCAAGGGGTGTTTATTGAAAGATTGGCGTCTTGTTCGGCTACCAAATTCAATGATATAGTAATAGCTGGTGAGAGGGTCGAGACTCTGTTAAAGATGGGAAAGATTCAGGATACCAATGCGAGCAGCTCGAGTGGCATAAGAAAAGATTTCAGCGGACCCCCGAGAAGAAGGGAAGGTGAAACCAATGTTGTGTACGGCCGGGGACGGGGCCGAGGATATAGAAGATCATATGAGCAAGTGGCAGCTGTCACTATTCCTTCCAGTCCTGTGCAGCAGGTACAACCTCAACAACAACAGCAACAACAACGGCCACAATGTAACAACTATCAAAAAAGACATTATCATCCAAGACAAGCTCGTCCGGCTAATAGGGTGCTTGAAGCAATTCCCATGACGTACACTACATTGCTGCAGAGATTGCTAGACCTTAACTTGATACAACTGAGGACATTAGCACCACCACCACCTGGAGAGCTTCTAGTGGGGTACGATGCCAATGCTAGATGCGCTTTCCATTGAGGGGCACCCGAGCACTCAACTGAGAAGTGCAGGGCGCTACAGCATAAAGTTCAAGATTTGATCGACTCCAAGGCGATTAACTTCGCACCACCGCCGAATGTTACTTCAAACCCTATTCCGAACCATGGAGGGGCTAGAATAAATGATGTTGACGGAGGAGAGAAGTTAAGCCTGATTCTGAGCATAGAAGAAGTGAAGACTCCATTGTTGGTAGTGAAGGAGAGGCTGTTAAAAGGACAAGTGTTTCCAGGATGCAATTCTGTTTGTGAGAAGTGTTTGAATTCAGTGAATGGTTGTGAAGACCAGAAGATGGGGTTGCAGAATCTGATTGATGAGGGATCATTGAAGTTTGATAAAGTTGAAAATAAAGGTGATTGTGTGTCCACTATAACCATCTTTTATGATCCAGCTGAGATGCCTGCTAGAAGAGAACCTGTGACTATTTATACTCATGAAGTCAGTCCTGTTACTATCACTGTTCCTGGGCCTGTTCCTTATACAGATGATAAGGCCATTCCATGGCATTACGGCTCAGATGTGTATGTGGAGGGACAGAAGGTAGAGAATAAGTCAGTTGTTATTGACCCGACTGTAGTGAACGTCGGAGGAGTTGGAGGTTTTACGAGAAGTGGTCGTCTTTTTGCTCCCCCAGTTCTGAGAGGAGATCCTGAGGTTGAAGCTTCGGCAAAAGCTAAAGGAAAGCAAATAGCGACTGAAGAAACGACAACTCCTGCTACTGGATAGGGGACCTTTGAGAAGGATGTGGAGGAATTTAGGCGAATAATCAAAAAGAGTGATTATAAGGTGGTTGAACAGTTGAACCAGACGTCGTCCAAAATATCAATTCTGTCTTTGCTGATGTGTTCTCCAGCACATAGAGAAGCCTTGCTTAAAGTGTTGCAGATGGCATACGTTCCTCAAGAGATAACTGTTAATCAACTGGAAGCTGTAGTGGGTAGTGTGAATGCAAGCCACAGATTGGGCTTTATAGATAGAGACCTTACTTCAGAGGGTCGTAACTATAACAAAGCACTGCATATTACTATGGAGTGTAAGGGTGCTATGTTGTCGCATGTCCTGGTTGACACAGGCTCTTCTCTTAATGTACTTCCGAAGAAAGCATTAATGAAGTTGAATGTTGATGGTATCATCCTGCGACCCAGTGATTTGATAGTTAGAGCTTTTGATGGGTCCAGAAGGTCCGTGTTCGGAGAGATTGAGTTACCTGTGAAAATAGGGTCTAAAGTTTTCAAGAGCACATTTTACGTTATGGACATTCAGCCCGTGTACAGTTGCTTACTGGGACGTCCATGGATTCATGCTGCCGGAGCAGTAACTTCCACTTTGCATCAAAAGATAAAGTACGTGGTTGACGGCCAAGTAATCACTGTGTGCGGAGAGGAAGATATCTTTGTGAGCCACTTATCAACTTTCCAATATGTGGAGATGGACAGAGAGATCCATGAGACGATGTGTCAGGCCTTCGAAGCAGTCAATGTCAGCATTTTGACTCCAGTAGAGAGAAGCAATGAGAAAAAAGGTACCTTCATTCACTCCTACAAGCAGGCGAAGGAAGTGGTTCAGTCGGGAAGCGCCCAGGGCTGGGGCAAATTGCTGGAATTAGAGAAGAAAGATGATAAGTTTGGTTTGGGTTATCAGCCTGGTGGGTCTAACTGGCCTCAGAATGGTAAAGCCATTACTTTCACAAGCGCTGGGATGCTCGACCGCAACCATATCTGTGTGACAAGCAAAGAAGAGAACAGTGATGGTGACTGGGACAACTGGATTTATCCGAGTGCGCCCGGAGAGGAGCTGAAGAACTGGTCTGCTGAAGATATCGTCCATGTTACCTGGCAATCAGAGTAATTTATTTGTTTCCTTTTCTTATCATGATGCATTGTCAAATCCTGCACTCTGCCCAAGGTGCAAGGATCCATTGTAGGGCCACCATGCTTTGTATGCATTTATTTTACCACGAAATAAAGGACATTTTTCAGACAAATCGTGTTCTCTTTCTTTCGTTTTAAATTTTTCACAAAAACAAAAAAATAAATGGCAATGTGTTTTTCCTTTTTGTCTGGGTGTTTGCGTCTCTTTTGAAAAATAAACAGATTCTGAAATAAGAACATCATCTGTGCAGTGTTGATCATCCGGATTCTAGTGATAACATTCCTGCTAGGACCATGCATCATTTTGACAATCCTATCTACCAAGCTGATGAAGGGGTTGAGGAAGACTGTGAACTCCCTGAAGAATTGGTCAGATTGTTGAAACAAGAGGAATGAGTTATTCAACCTCATCAGGAAGAAATTGAGATCATCAACATCGGCACTGAAGATGTGAAGAAAGAGATCAAGATTGGGGCCAGTCTGCAGGCTGAGGTAAAGAAAGAGTTGATTGGTATGCTGCGTGAATATGTGGATATCTTCGCTTGGTCGTATCAAGATATGCCAGGGCTGGATAACGACATTGTTGTGCATAAGCTACCATTGAGAGAAGACTGTCCTCCTGTGAAACACAAGTTGAGAAGAACTCGTCCTGACATGGCGATGAAGATCAAGGAGGAAGTTCATAAACAGTGGGATGTCGGATTCCTTGCCGTAACTAGTTACCCACCTTGGGTAGCTAACATTGTACCTGTACCAAAGAAAGACGGAAAAGTTCGGATGTGCGTTGACTACCGGGATTTGAACAGAGCGAGCCCAAAAGATGACTTTCCATTACCTCATATTGATGTGCTGGTAGATAACACTGCTTAATTCTCGGTATTTTCCTTCATGGTTGGCTTCTCCGGGTATAATCAGATTAAGATGGCACCGGAAGACATGGAGAAAACAACGTTCATTACCCCGTGGGTTACATTCTGCTACAAAGTGATGCCCTTTAGTTTGAAGAACACCGGGGCAACATATCAGCGGGCTATGGTCACATTGTTCCACGACATGATACACAAGGAGATAAAATGTTATGTGGACGATATGATTGTTAAGTCCCGAGACGAAGAAGAGCATCTGGTCAATCTCAAGAAGCTGTTTGATAGACTGATAAAATATAAGCTGAGGTTGAACCCAAACAAGTGCACTTTCGGAGTGCGTTCCGGGAAATTGCTGGGTTTCATTGTTAGCCAGAAAGGAATCGAGGTAGATCCTGCAAAAGTAAAAGCAATACAAGACATGCCTGCACCGAAAACAGAAAAAGAAGTGCGCGGGTTTTTAGGGAGATTGAACTACATTTCACGGTTCATATCTCATCTAACTTCCACGTGCGAACCAATATTCAAATTGCTAAGAAAAGAGCAAACGGTTAGGTGGAATGAGGACTGCCAAAGAGCCTTTGAAAAGATAAAAGAATATTTGCAGACACCTCCGATTCTAATGCCTCCAGTTCCGGGACGGCCGCTTATCATGTACTTGACTGTGCTAGAAGGGTCAATGGGGTGTGTTCTAGGCTAACATGACGAGTCTGGTCGAAAAGAGTACGCTATTTATTACCTTAGCAAAAAGTTTACCGACTGTGAATCCCGTTACTCACTGCTCGAGAAAACTTGTTGCGCTTTGGTATGGGCTGCTCGCCGACTGAGACAGTACATGTTGACCCATACCACACTGCTAATTTCCAAAATGGATCCTGTAAAGTATATCTTTGAGAAACCAGCGTTAACCAGAAGGGTTGCTAGGTGGCAAATGATCTTAACAGAGTATGACATACAGTATACTTCTCAGAAAGCCATCAAAGGAAGTGTATTGTCAGATTACCTTGCACAACAACCTCTTGAAGATGACTATCAGTAAATGAAGTTTGATTTTCCTGATGAGGACATCATGTACCTCAAAGCAAACGATTGCGAGGAACCACTTCCGGAGGAGGGGCCAGACCCTGAATCCAAATGGAAGTTAATGTTTGATGGGGCAGTCAATATCAACGGACGTGGAGTTGGTGTCGTTCTTATCACTCCTGAAGGTGTTCACTTTCCCTTCGCTGCCAGAATTACTTTTGGCTGCACCAACAATGAAGCGGAATACGAGGCGTGCATAATAGGAATAGAGGAGGCAATTAATCTTCGGATTAAGACCCTCGATATATTCGGTGATTCATCCCTCATTATCAATCAGATTACCGGCAAGTGGTATACACATCAAGAACACTTAATTCCTAATAGGGATTATGCTAGAAGACTGTTGACGTTCTTCACGATGATTAAGTTTCAGTATATACCACGAGATGAGAATCAATTTGCCGATGCATTGGCTACTCTTTCTTCGTCCATCAAAGTCTTGTGTTGGAATTATGTGCCTAGAATTGACATTTCCAGGCTTGACGCACCAGCTCATGCTTTCTCTGTGGACGCAGTGTCTGATGAGAAACCTTGGTACTTTGATATCAAGCTATTCCTGGAAAAGCAAGAATACCCAGCTGGGGCATCATCCAATGACAAGAAGACCTTAAGGCGACTTGCTGCTAGTTTCTTCTTGAATACAGAAGGGGTTTTGTATAAGAGGAACTTTGACATGGTCTTGCTCAGATGCGTGGATAGACACGAAGCAAGCCTGTTAATGCAGGAAGTCCATGAGGGATCTTTTGGTACTCATGCAGGAGGGCATGCTATGGCTAACAAGTTGTTGAGATCGGGGTATTATTGGATGACAATGGATGCAGACTGTTGTTCATACGCCCGTAAGTGCCACAAGTGCCAGATTTATGCAGACAAGGTGTATGTTCCTCCAAGCCCACTCAACGTCGTGTCATCTCCTTGGCCCTTTTCTGTGTGGGGCATTGACATGATTGGGAAAATAGAGCCTACTGCTTCAAATGGTCATCGCTTCATCTTGTTCGCGATCGATTACTTCACTAAGTGGGTTGAAGCAGCATCTTATGCCAATGTCACTCGTCAAGTGGTAGCCAGATTTTTGAAAAGAGACATTATCTGAAGATACGGAGTACCCGAGAGAATCATTACTGACAATGGTTCTAACTTGAACAACAAGATGATGGCAAAATTGTGTCGGGACTTCAAGATCCAGCATCACAATTCTTCTCCTTACCGACCAAAGATGAATGGTGCGGTAGAGGCAGCAAATACGAATATCAAGAAGATTGTGCAAAAGATGGTTTTCACTTACAAAGATTGGCATGAGATGTTACCGTTTGCGTTACATGGGTACCGAACGTCAGTCAGGACGTCAACTAGGGCAACTCCTTTCTCATTGGTATATGGTATGGAGGTAGTCTTGCCTGTCGAAGTAAAGATTCCTTCATTGCGTGTGATGATGGACGTGAAGCTTGATGAGGCTGAATAGGTGCGTGCTCGATATAATCAACTATGTCTAATTTAGGAAAAGAGATTAGCGGCTATCTGTCACGGTCAGCTTTATCAGAGGAGAATGAAGTGGGCATTCGACCAATGAGTACGTACTCGGGAGTATCAAGTAGGAGAGCTTGTGCTCAAGAGGATCATTCCTCTAGGTTCAGATCACAGGGGCAAGTGGACCCCAAACTACGAAGGACCATTCATAGTGAATAAAGTTTTCTCAGGCGAAGCACTGATGCTCACCACTATGGATGGAGAAGATTTCCAATCCCCTATTAACTCGGACGTAGTTAAAAAATACTTCGCATAAATAGACCCGCTGGACACAAAAACAGAATTAAAGTCCAGGCAAGAAAAGGGCATCCCGGCGAGCTAAAAACATAATAAAAAGCTCGGGCAAAAGTTAGGGAAAATAAATAAAAAAAATGTATACCCGCTGAGTTGAAAACCCACATTGGACAGCTCAGGCAAAAAAGGGTATCCCGGTGGATTGAAAACCCGAAAGGGCGATCCACACAAAATAAGGGAATAAGCGAACAACTGTGATCTGAGTAATCTAAACCAAATCATCGTTTCATACAGCTTGACAATATCGGAAGGATAGGAATCAGCCCCCTCATCTTCTCAAAAAGCAAAGGCAAGAATGGAGAGTTTTGAAGACATGTTGGTCATAGCAGAAAGGGAACTCATTGGGATGCCGTGTCCATTGTCATTAGGATAGTTTATTTTCTCAATTTTATGGTAGCTACCTCTTTCGAGGTGGTTGCTTCCTGATGTAAAAACTTTTCCTATTCAGAGGCCTTTCAATAGAAGAATATTCAGTCAAAAAGTTGTGTTGTGTTTATTTTTGTTTGCAAAATGTCCTGAATTTTTGGCAAAAATAGCATTGCATTTAGAACATGGTGATAATTTGAGAAAAAATGACATTGCAAGGAAACATTTGAAATCCTCTTTGAGTGTCGGGTGACGATGGATGAACAGATCATACTATGCAAGTCCCCGGGGCACATATGTGTTTTCTGTTGTTGCAAGTCTTGCAGGATGGCGTCACATTCTCTCAAACAGAATTTTCCCCAGCTAAGTCATGACAGGTAGGATCCTTAAGCAGTTTATTTTCCCAAGTGGAGTATGCCCAGCAAGCAGTGGGAGGCCCATTCCCCCACAGAGTTTATCTGTTAAAACTCTTGTCACAACAGAGGACATTTGAGGAAATATCTCCCCAGCCGTGTTGGAAGATCGTCATTTCCCGACACTCGTCTGTGTTCATACTTTATTGTCGCTCGTCTGTATTTTTCAACACTCGTCTGTGTTATCACTTTGGTATTGCTCGTTTTCTTTCCCCAGCAGTTGTCCATGATCGCTTTGTTATTGCTCGTCTGCACTTTCCAACATTCGTCTGTGTTTGATAATTGTTGTTGCTCGTCTGCATTTTCCAACACTCGTCGGTGTTTGATATGTAATATTTGTGGTTTCTCGTCTGCATTCTCCAACACTCGTCTGTGTTTATTATCTGTTTGAAGCTCGTCTGCATTTATTTGGATACTCGTATGTATCATTTCTCACACTCGTCTGTGTTGGCCTATATCCGCATGTGTTGATTTGACAATTACCTTGGTATTAGTCTGTATTGCTACTCCAAATGCTCGTATGTGTTGGATTTATGGTATTCGTCTGTACCAATGACCGATATTCGTTTGTATCATTGCCTGAAGCGCTCGTCTGTGTTTATCGGATCATCGTCTGATATTCGTTTGTATCATTGACTTATGGCACTCGTCTGTGTTTCTCTTGATGGTCATCCAATACTCGTCTGTATTTAAGAGGTTTGAAGTCCTGATTGTGGGAATAAACGTCAAAATGGTTACTAGTCCTGGCATAACAGGTTTATCCGAAGGAGATTCGTCTGTCTCAAGTCATACGTTCGGCAAAGCATGTGAGGACTCATATGACCAGTTCCTGACGTAACAGGATTGTTCGAAGAAGACTCGTCTGTCAAAGTATTCTGATTCCAAATAACAGTTTCAACTTAGAAGGAACTCGTCTGCTTTCTCTCCACTTCAGCTACCAAAGCGTCATTTGGTTGGGTTTACTTCCCAGTTTTTGCATTCTCCATCAGAGTGCAAATTTCAGGTTTTCTTGGTATTCAACCACAGTTTATCTTGAACGGTCGATAGCCCGTGCTACCGTCCTTTTCAGATTAACAGTTGCTTGAATAGGGGCAGCTGTAACACCCAAAATTTTCCCTCTTCTTTTTAAGCATCATATCATATCATATTCATAATGAACATATCATATTCTTGGCATCTCAGCATGGAAATATGAGGCATAACATTCCCATGACCTAGCATTAGGCATATGATCATCTGTGGAGAGTTTTGAGGCATCACAAGTTATGACAAGGGGCCCAATGGATTTTCTCAAGTCCTATGAGGGGTCTATATTGCATTCACAAGTTCAAGATCATTCACAAAAGCTCAAAAGGTTGGAAGATCATCAGGGAATTCAAGCTAGGGCAAAGCTCCTACACAATGATCCCAAATTAGGATTTGAGTTTCAAGCATGAAAACCTTGTGCCTTTGACCATTTCATTTGGACAAAGTCTCTTATATGTTAAGAGGATCCTAGGGATGAAATTTGGTGAGAAAATTCCTTGTGGAAGTCAAGTATTTCTTCAGTTGCTTGAAAATGAAGAAATTGGTCAACTGTGCATTCTAAAAGTCAACTGTGAGATTTCAAAGGGTCCAACCCTAGTTTTCTAGCCAAGGGATGTTCTTATAACCTTAGAAGAGGTTTTGCAAGATCAAAGATCAAGAATCATGAGGTTTTGAGGTGTTTTGCAAAATTGGCATATGTTTGGTCATGAAAATTTCCATTTTTAGTAACATTTTGCCCTAATTTTCAAGTAAGCATAACTTGGTGAAAAACGCTTCAAATGAACCACAACCAAACATGAAAGTTGAAGATTAAAGCCTCCAATTTTCAAAAAGTACAAGAGCATTTTCATAGCCCTCATGGTTAGAGAGATAGGCCCTTCGAAAATTTCAAGAATTCTAGGGCATGGCATGAAATTCAAATCTTCCACAAATGCAAAAGATCATGAAACTTATTTTCAAGTTTTTTTATGGGCCAAGTATGATCACAATATTACAAGGCATTGCAAGAAAGTTAATTTGCTCCAAAAATGTTGCCAAATTCGTGCATGAGAAGAGGATTATTTCATAAGGTGCAAAACATGCATGATCATGAGAAGAGCATGACCCTTACATCCAAGGGCCAAAATGATTTATGTTTTGAATCAAGGGTGAGATATTGAATACACATGTGCAAAGAATGATAGGGATGCACGAGCCAAGCACCTCATCACAAGAATTTTGCCAATTTTGCAATTTCACTCTCACACTCTCATCTCACGTGCACTTTCCCTCATTCTTTCAGCATTGCATTTTGGATTCATATATAAGAAAGCTAGGGTTTTATTTTGGCTGGGATCCATCACATTTGTTCATTCCAAATTTTTTGCACCAAGAGCATTTTCCTTCGAATCTCCTCATTTTCTCACTCTCTTCACAAACAAATCACATATTCTGAATCCTTGAAGCTTAAGGATCATTAATCCACCATTGGTTTAAGCTGAAGCTCAAGATTTCAAGTGGGGCCATTCAAGTGAAGTTGCTCTCCAACTTCAAGATCCAGAGCAATTCAAGCTCTCTCTTGCATTTATTTTGCAAGGAGAGGTTAGAAGAGGTAGATCTGCAGTGCTTAGAGGTTTGTCTTGACCTATTTCGTGCTCTGCTAGTTCAGGTAATCTTCTGAATCCATGGATCTAGAAATGGTTTTTGATGTATGCATTATGATCTCTGAAGTATGCTGATGATTTTGTGATGTTTGATTTTGAAAATTCTTGAGAATTGAAGTTGTATTGATGATTTGAAGTTTTATGGTTAGATCTGTTTTGCTTCGATTTGTTTGATTCAGTGATCCATGGTGAATTTCATGGCCATTTTTGGATTCAGCATAGTTCATTTGTTTGATCTGGAAAGTTTGAGTTATTTTTATTGTGATTTGTTCATGGTTTGTGTTTTCCGGTGCCGGAGCCCTAGCTCTGGTCATCGGATTCTGGAAATGAGCTCACCAGAGTTTGAATGAAGAAGATGACCTCTTGGCCCTTAGATCATCTCATTTGGACGTCTCTCACTCTGCCAACGCATTAATGGACCACCTCCCTCTCACGTGTTTTCTTATTTTCTGAATAATGCCATGTGTCTTTCACCTCACCATAATTATCATGTTCCCTCACCACCAACCAATTAATGTGTTGACTTGCTAATCCTACCCCCTGGCTTTGAGGCCCAATGATTTTGAACTGAGTTTGTTGCTAAACGCACCCCCTGGCCATTTCCTTTTGTTTTTATTTCTTTTTATTTCCATTTTATTGTCAGTTTGGTTTTTAATTGTTAAAAATAATTTTAGGTCTCCAAAAATTATAAAACAAATCATGAAAGTTCCTTTGAGTTTTCTTTAATTTCTGAAATTTTTATTTTCCATTTATTTTTAGTTGTCACGTGGAAATTAATTGTTCCTTTTAATTAATTCATTTTATCTCATTTTGAAGCATGCTAACTTGTCCATTTTCTATCTTGATCATTATTTTGAAATTTTGGTTGGTTCTTTTTGCTTTGGATTCATGATGGAGTGTAGTTTATTGTTGATTTTTGTTCTGATTTTTAGAATCTTGATTAATTGATTTTGGTTTCTAACTTGCGAGTGAAGCCATTTAACCCTAATCCATGTTTGACCTCTCATGTGACTTGTTTAGCTTCTGAATTTCTTTCCCTCCTTTTGACATGTTGTTATGTTATGATTGAAGGTCATTTGTGAAAAGTTGTGAAATTTTTGAATGCTCACTTGAATTAATTTGAATTTTGGTTCTTCACTTGTACTGTTTTTGCTTCTTTTTTATCACAAGTTCATTCCTTAGCTTAGAAGGGCACTTGTGCCAACTTCTTCAACTTGTTTAGAGCCTTATTAGGATGTGGAGACCTCTCTGATATTGAGTTTTGGTTTGTGCCTTGAGGAGTTTGTGTTTGATTGCTTTTGAAGTCCTTTCATTCTTATGCATCTCCTTTGCTTATTTCTTCTCATGATGTTACCACTTAGCTATATGCATCTCTTCTCTTCATCTCCCATGCTTCTTAGGCACTTTTATAACATGATAGGGTTCTGTTCTTGTATCTTGGGGTTGTGATTTGTTCATTTGGCTTTGCATCTTCTCATGTTTGTTTTGTTTTGCCATAGTGATTCATGTGGTTCCATTTGGATTTGTGTGTTTCTTTTCTTATTCTTGTGCCTTAAGTTTGCATTTGACATTTATTTGTATGACTTCACTTCTGGTTGTATGGTGTTGGTATGGCATTATGATCATTTTGTATTGCCTTTATACTTGTGTTACTAACCATTTCAGGGGCTTTGGTAAGTGAGAGGTGTGGATGTGATTCCCACATCTCGAAATCTTATCTCTTCTCTTCTTCTTATTATTTGCTCTAACCTTGTGATTGTTGGGCTTAGGCCTTACTTCCTCCCCTTCTATTCTTATTTCTTCTTCTTCTCTTCTTCTTTCTTTCTTATTTAGGATAGTAAACCTCACTAAACTAGGATTTTCCATGCATGACAACAATTAGGATTCATTAGTCCCCCATTAGACTTTTACCTTTATGATCCTTTTGGTTCTTCTCTTCTCATCTCAAAACCCTAAAGAAGACACTTAATAAAGATTGATGTGATACCTTGAGCAATATCTTTATCCCATGAGACACTTGTAGTCTTCCCATCTTGGGATATTACAAGCTTGTCTTGTGATGTACAAGTCTGATCAAGATGTCATCTTCACCAAGAAAATCATAAAACACACTTCTTCATCCAAAAATACAAAAAAAAAACACTTAATAAATTCAACGAGTTAGTGAGCTTAGGCCCTAATCTCTGGATTCAAGTTTTGGGGATCTTCTCCTTACTTGAGTATGCTTGCTCTATTATTCCATCTTGGAATGTAGTGACCAGTGCACATTCCATGGAAAAGAGCTTGAGTTCACTTCCTTGTGACACACTCCTAAAAGCTTCTAAAAAACAAACAAACAATAATCATTTCTCCTTCGGGAATTCTTTTCTCATCTCCTTCGCTCCGTACGCGAACTTGCTCCTACTTGTCATTTTGCAAGACGGTAACGCACTCGTCGTCCGAGCCTGCAACACCTGAGCATTGACATAGGCAGTTCAAGCCTTAAGACACAAGAAATCTTTCCCACCCCTAGTTAGGGGAACTACGGCGACTCTGATCCTCATTGTCCAGATGAGGTACGTAGGTAGCGGGGTAGGGCCCGTTCGAGCACAATCTTTTATTTTCCCTACATTTTTTCAGTTCCCTTTTCTTTTCTTTTATTCAGTTCAGTTCCTTTTCGTTTTGCAGCAGCTTTTATCCCCTCACCCTTTGAAACAGATTTCTTTGCAAGCGTGGATCTCGTCGGGTACGGCGGACGATCTGGGGTGCTAATACCTTCCCAGGTCGTAACCGACTCCCGAACTCAGTCTCTTTGGTTCGCAGGACCCGTGTCCTTCCTTTTCTTTTCTTCTGGTTTGTGCAGCATTACCATTCCCATTCCTTCGGGATAAAAATTCCTGGTTGGCGACTCTACCTCTTTCTGCACCACTTTAGCGTTTGTACCAGGATGGAAATCCAGGGAGCGACAGCTGGCGACTCTGTTGGGGACTTCATAAGTAACTAGTTACCAAATATACTGTACACAACTTTAAGTAGATACCTGGGGGAAAATTATTCTTATGTTTTCCTACGAGCATACGAAAAAATTAAATAAATTTATTTAATTTACCAGCATGAAGGGATAAACCATGTGTTTTAATGGAAAAAAGTCATTAATTTATCTTCAGTGCCAACTTTTACTTTTTTTTCTTGCAAAACATCTATCTAACAATTAGTAGCAACCACTGAGACACCTCAACAAAATTATAATTAATATTAACAATAACTTAATTCAGCAACTAATTAATAATTAATAAGCTGTTACTTTAAATAAAATAATTAGATTAAAATTTTAATAACATATGAACAAACATTAAAAAAATTCACTTATTACGCCTATACAAAATAAAATTATTTTTATTTTGTAACATACCATGTGATTTAACCGAAAAACCATGCGTTTAAAAGGAAGAACCATGCGTTTTAACAAAAAAAGTCATTAATTCATCTTCAGTGCTAACTTTTCCTTTTTTTCTTGCAAAACATCTATCTAACAATTAGTAGTAACCACCGAGACACCTCAACAAAAATGGTCGTGTTAAGAAATTGTGAATACAGTTGTGACAAGGGAGGAACCTCACAACCAGGTAATTACTTAGCTAAAGTTGAAAGAGCTAGAGAATTTGGGTACTTGAATGGGAGAGTAATTTGTATCTGAGGCCAAGAGCCACGAGAACAACCACTGCATTCCCAACTTGCATATACCTGGATTTAGAAAAGAACCATTGAGTTCCAAGTTATACTTATAATATAAATGATTACATTTAGTAATATTTATAAATATACCTCTCTTTAATAGGGACACAAAGTTTATAACAATCAGGAAATCTCTGCAGTCTTGCATTCTTTCGGATATTGAGAACTATGTCTTGTTCAGGGTGGAGAATGACCTATAAATGAATAACTTGGAATTGAGAAAATGCTCGATTTCATAAGTAACTAGTTACCAAATATAATGTATACAACTTTAAGTAATTACCTGGGGGAAATTATTATTATCTTTTCCTACGAGTTCTCTTTGATAGGGCCACAAAGTTTATAACAATCAGGAAATCCCTGCAGTCTTGCATTCTCTCGGATACTGAGAACTATGTCTTGTTCAGGGTGGAGAATGACCTAAAAATGAATAACTTGGAATTGAGAAAATGCTCGATTTCATAAGTAACTAGTTACCAAATATAATGTACACAACTTTAAGTAATTACCTGGGGGGGAAATTATTATTATGTTTTCCTACGAGCATACGAAAAAAATTAAATAAATTTATTTAATTTACCAGCATGAAGGGATATACCATGCGTTTTAACTGAAAAACCATGCGTTTTAAATGAAGAACCATGCGTTTTAATAGAAAAAGTCATTAATTCATCTTCAGTCCTAACTTTTCCTTTTTTTTCTTGCAAAACATCTATCTAACAATTAGTAGCAACCACTGAGACACCTCAACAAAAATGGTTGTGTTAAGAAATTGTGAATACAGTTGTGGCAAGGGAGGAACCTCACAACCAGGTAACCGACGAGATGTAGAAGAATTATCATATTGTGATGGTTTGGCATCCTCCCGATGCCTAGAGTCACAAACTGTGTTGGTGGCTTCCTTCTCCTCGTACTGAATGTATGCTTGAGCCTTGAGGAGGAAGGCGTCGTGTGTCACCAGGGTTTAAATTCCTATGGCTTTCGCCAAGTCCCTGCATGGATAAAGCCTGTTATCGAGCAAGTACTTCTTCATGTCATTGATCGTAGAGACCTGGACAACTTCTTTATTAAACATCTTTAGGTATGCCCGAAGAGATTGATCCTTGCCTCGGATGATTGCCTCGAGAAAGGCATCAGTCTTTGGGTGTCGGAGAGAGAAGGTGAAGTGGTTCGAAAAGACCCTCCCTAGTTGTCTCTAGGAGATGATATACTCATGGGGAATACTTTTATACCAGGACATTGCCCCCTTCCTGAGAGTGGTCGGGAATATCCTGCACTTTATTGCACCTTAGACACCACGATAGTCGAGCAGAGCATCAATATTATTAATGTACTCATCAAGGTCAGTTGTGATGTCGTATGTGCCCAAGGGAGAAGGCTTCTCCAGCCCTTTATGTAACCTAGTAAACATGATTTCCTTGGAGAGAGGTCCCTGGGGTTCGTCCTCGTCGCTGGAGCTGAACGAGCGAGAGCGAGAATGACCATTTCTTTGTTGTCGGGGAGTGTGACCACGACGAGTAAAGGGATTTCTTGAGTTAACCCTAGGTCTGGGAGGATGGCAAAGTTAGATCTCATCTTGCGGATCCCTCCGTGTCTTCTTGGATCCAGGGGAGCGTTATTTCCGAGGAGGTGTTCGATCACGCTTCTTGATCGCCTGTGACCCTGATTCTTTTGGTCTTTGAATATTTCTCCTTCATTCGGGATAAGGGATGAGAGACCTTCTATGCTCGCATATTAGGGGAGATCTTGGATGTCAGGCATCCTCTAAGGCTTGGATCCTTTCGCTTCATCAAAGGATCAAGATGTTTGTTTGATTAAGGGCCTTGACCAGAGCTTCCATGGTCAGGTTGGTGTTGGGAGGAATGGGGAGGATATGGAGATCTTCTAGTGAGGTCTCCATGTTGATGATATGATCAGGTGACGAAGAGGTGGTAGCTCTGTCTCTTTGATGGTTGATATCCCCAAGGAAAGAATTAGTTCAGTAACAGTCCATCTACTTAACGGGGACAACAGTTGTGACTCGAGCATCAGAAAGATCATCGTGGTTGGCCATGAGATAAATATTGAAAGGCTACTTTGGTCTTTAGGTTCTGATAAAAGAAATACGGGGAGAGCAGGTTCCCACGAACGGTGCAACTGATCTTTCCGGGCGATCGGAACCTTTAGTGGGCCAAAGACTCTGTTGATGATGATGGATTTTTGAGGAGAGGAAGGGGTGTACTTGCAAGGCACTCTGATGCTAAAGTAAGTAACAAAAAGAGAAAATGGGAAAGTACAAAAAGCTTATTCTTAGGGTGAATATTTGATACCTAGCCCTCTCACATGAGAGGGTTTATATAATGCCCCCAATACTTGGTCATTCGTCCCTATTTTGGGCTTAGATCATGGATCCCAAAAAAATAAGTAACTACCAGAAACTAGTCGTTGGAATGGGTACACTTGCTCGAAACTAGTCGTCGCGTCAAACATGATATGATTCCAGGCAGGAGTATTCCAGGGTCATTTCTGGATGACTACCCCGTGGTCGTCGGGAAGAGGTTTAAATGAGGGTAGATAGGTCCAACTGTCAATGGAGGTCAGTCGACCATATCTCCTCGGCTAAGGGGCAGAGAAAAAGATGGTTTCCTTGACCTTAATGGACTGGATTTGGACTACTGGGTCGTCCTGGGTGCAGGAATGAATTGGGTCATGCCTAGTCATTGCGACATTCCATAACAAATATTATTAGATACGTGATGTTTTGGATGTTAATTTGATGGAGTTAGTTAAAGTTCATACAGATGTTAATGGTGTTGATATGATGACTAAAGCATTACCAAGAGGGAAATTTGAAGCTTGTTGTGATATCGTCGGTTTGACGATTTCCTCCACATAGCTGTGAGAGGGGGATTTGTTAGGTTTGGGCTCCCTTCCTATGTGGATAAAGTCCCAAATATGATTAACTCATTTGTCTCACTTATTTAAGCGAAGATGATCAATTGAGGGTTGAGAGAGATAGAGAAAAAATAAGGATTCAAAAGAGAGAAAAAAGGAGAGAAACTCGTTCCCATTTTTTGTAACCAGTCTCACTAAATCGACGGTCCTTTATTTGTTAACCGTTGGATCGTTCTCAAATTTGGAGGGAAGGTTTACAACATATATATCTAACTTTTGACTATTCAGAATTTCAAAACAATGTTTGAGGTGAGAGTTATCTGCTTTGCACTAAATCTGTAGATTTGGGAATTTTCAGCTTTTTGATTCTTATTTGAAAGAATGTTTTTTGTTGTTGTGATTTTCGGTTGATAGCATCAGTTTGTGAATCACTTTAAGACTCTCTTGTATCCTTAATTGGTTATAGTTGAGTTATTTCTTTGGTTTGGACGTCTTGTGGTTCTTACTCTCATATTGAGAGGTTTTTCATGTTAAAAATATCAATGTTCTTTTGTGCATTTTATTTGTTCAATTTGTCATCTTATATTTGTTGTCGATCCTCAAGGTTCATATGAGTTTTGTGAGTTTTATATCCGCTACGTATTGGTTTGTTATAGTATCTTAATTTCCCATCAATAAAAACCCATCATTTGCTTCTCGTTTCAAATCTTAGTGTGTGTGCATATATATATATATATATATATATATATATATATATATATATATATATATATATATATATATATATATATATATATATATATATATATATATATATATATAATCTCATATGGAAAAATACAAAATTTCTTCATAAACTGAATAAAAAATTTAATCTTTGTAGTAAACAAGTTAAAAAAAATTATTGATTTTATTGTACCCGAAAAGAAAAAAGAAAAAATATTTTGAAAATAAAATATGGGTATGATTGTTAAGAGGTGAAAGAGAGTGTGGCGAGGAATTATAGAAAAAAGAGAAACAACACTACCAGTGAAAAAATTTAGGGTCGTGTTTGGATCGGATAAGGTATATCATTGTGATCGTACCTGTGATCAAAATCTCTAATGGTTGCTGACGTGGATTCATAGGTCTGCTCGAATGCTGAGGAGAACGGGAGGGTTGTACCAGCAAGGAACTCTGATGCCTAAGTTAGAATGAGAAAGATAGATGGCAAGTACGAGTAAGTGTATTAAGGATGAAAATTTGATACCTGGCCCCCCCTTAAATGAGAGGGTTTATATAGGGAGCCCCCAGTGCATGGCCAACGCTTCCTATTTTTGGGCCTGGATCGCGGGTCCCCCAAAAATAGGTAACTTCTAGGAACTGGCCGTCGGACGAGCATCATGGTCGGGAGTGTTGTGTCGGTCACAAGGTCCTCTGAGCAGGAACTATCCAAGTCGGTCCTGGGTGGTCTCTGCGGTTATCGAGCAGAGACCCTGAACGAGGAGAGTAAAACGACCACTAGTATAATGGATCCCTTGGATCATGGGTCATTGGGCCGTTTCAGGGGATGCCTAGTTGTTGGTCCAGTCCATAACAAGAGCCCCTTAAGTTGTTGTTTCTGAATGCATAAGCGATGACTTAAGGGTGCCCGACCATACCCGAGGAGATTCTGAAGTAATGATACTTCGTCGATCCTGGTCGATCATCGGTGATCGTTCACGAGATTGGTCGTAAACCATGGTCGTTTTATCGAGGATCCCAAATGTTTGGTATAGTCATTGAGACACGCCTGCATATTGGGAAACGTGTGCATTTAATGCATAATGATGGCTACCCTACAGCCGCCCCTAGGTAATGAGTGCGTCATTCCTAGGTTTGCAGGTTTCACGTGCTCGTGCACGTGCTGGAGAAACCTGTAAATAAAGCGTTGGGCTTCATTTTCACACTTTTTGCTTCTGCTTCTACTGCTTGTAATGACCTGTAACACGGTGGGAGAACTGACTTTAGTTATGTTGCGGATAGCAAGAGTCGCCACCGACTTTTATTTTATCCAAAGGAAAGGCATAAAAGAACAGGAAAGACCTTTTAAAAGATTTTTGGGTCCGGGGGGTAGGTTATGTAAAGGGAAGGTGTTAGCACCCTTTACATCCATGGTTATCCATGGGCTCTTAGTTACTTAGCTCACTTTAAACTGTTTTTGAAATGTGAAGTGTGTGAATAGAAATTTTCTTAAGTATTTTATAATGATCCATGTACGGATATATATAAAACCTTTGTTTTGAAAATTGTTTGAAATGTATGAAGTGTTTGAAATGTTTTGAAGAGTGAGCAAGTATCTAAGAGGAACCTACCCTAAATTAAGTCTTTTCTGTTCTTGAATCCTTTAAATGGTAAGACTATCCCTATTATTAAGGAATAGGTAGTCATTACCTTGGATGTATGGGATAAGTAAAGGAACATCTGTTATTTAGGCAACTGTGGGGTGTATAAGCAATTCGGAGGGACTTATCATCTTTATTCGAAAGGGACAAGATCATTACGAAGGCAACATTCGAAGGGACTTGATCTTTTTATCTGTTAAGGGACTAGATGATGTGAAATGAGGGACTTTGCTTTATACACCCTACTTGACCTTTTGTTTAGGCAACTTGAGAGGAAACCCTTAAGAAGTGAGATGGCGATCCAAGATCAACTTACGTGTGTGAGTGTACAATTTAAATATTTATCTTTTGAATTAAGTGATCTAAATTAATTTTAAATAAACATACATGTTACACTCCCTATTTATTAACCATGGCATAAAATAAATAATAAACATTATAAAAATATTACATCCAGGAGCAATTACAATAATAATAATAAAGCAATTTAAGTAGCATAAGTAGAATAAAAATTGGGTTAGTGGAAATAATAATAATAATAACAAATTAATGGGGTTAGTAATAATCATATAAATATAATTAATAATAATAATAATGAAAAAAATTCAAATTTATAAACAATTATCATTCAATATTAAAATATAAACAATTATACTAATTATTATTAAAAAAAATTTAAGTTATGTATAAATTATATAAAAAATTAATTATGAACATAATATGAAAATAGAATTATAATTATAAAAATTAAATTAGCAATTTTTAAACATATAATAGAAATTATTTACATGCAAAATTAAATTATAAACAATTATAGAATATTTTCATATTATAAAAAATACATTAAGCATTTTAATTTTTAAACATATTTATGTACAAAAATTTAAATTATAAGCAATTTATACATTTAATAAAAATTGGATTAAGAATTACATTATAAATATAATATATACAAATAATAATATTAAACCAAAATAGAAGAAGAAAAAATTAGGGTTTTGAAAATTATTATGATTAATTAGAGTTTTGAAAAAGAATTAGGTTTAATAGCAATATATACACATATTAAAAAAAATAGTTTTAGAAAATATTTTAGGATTTATATTATAATTTTAATTAATTAATATTAATAATAATCAAACAAATAGAAAGTAAAAGAAAAAAAACTTACCTGGCTGGGGGTTGAACCCAGCACCTCATGCTTTCACACACTTAAATCAGCAACAACAACCACTGGGCCAGCCTGTGCGCAGGTAGCAATGGAGGAAGTCCATTTGGTTTTATGCCTTATACCTGAAAATCAGAAAAAAAGAAAGAAAACAAAAGGCCTGGGGGAATCGAACCCAGGACCTTCACAATACACACAAACACCTTAACCAATCCAGCTGGGAGAGCGCACCTGTATATACAACAACTATAATTCATAATATATTATGTTTAATGGATAAAAGAGAAAAACATGAAAAAATTGTCACAGCCAGGATTCGAACCCCTGCCATCTAACAATACACGCGCCTACTTCACCACTGGGACAAGCACAAGCTTGTGATATAAAATAGAAACAAAACGTAAAAATATTAAAACCAAATTCAAATTCCAGAACGCGCGCGCAGGGAGTCATCTTCCACCTCTGGCTATATGAATTTTGCTGCGAAAATTATTACGAATTTACCTGCGATTTTTCCTGCATTCAAAAACCTACGAAATTCATAACATTTGATACACATACAATTTTGCCAAATTGATCATGCCAACATGATCAATACAGTTCATTCATCTTATTTATGTCATTAAAAGGTATTTATATAGGCTAAATCAAAGAACCCCAATTTCAAGCTCAAAACCCTAACATGGCATCTCACGGGTTATTCACGGTTTCTTCAACTTCTTTGCCCAGAAACATTCTATACAACATCACAAACATGATTAGACAAACAAAATTCATCAAAATGCATTGAGTTATTGAAATCGAAAAAAAAATAGTTCATGGCCAAAAATGCTTCGGGATATGCATTATGTCATGGTTCATAAACATGTAGGTATTGGTTTCGATTCAGGGATGTGCAAGGATCATTGCTATGTTCTCAAAATACCTTCAAATGTCTTGTATAAGGGAAACCGAATTTGAATTTTGTGAGGTTTTTGAAAGTATGCAACTTACACTTTTGAGGCTGGAATTCGTGTCTTTTTGTTAGGGTTACCTCATGTACTTATAGTGTGATCAATTAGGTCAGAAAAGATTGATGCTTGTGTGAGAAATTTGATTGGAAAAGATTCAAAGAGATTATGCCTTAAAAATAAAATATCCTTGTATGAACACCTTCTATTTTAGGCAAATCAACATGATTCTCTTACCACTTTGATACCAATCAACTTTATGAATTTCTAGAAGCTCAATCCTTTTTAAATCTTTGACTTTTATATTTTATTTTAATTTAAAATGATTTTAAATGAATTAAATCAAAATAAATAAAAATAAAATGATAAAAAATATGATTTTTATTGACTTGGGTCGTGCATGAGGTCATAGTATGGATTGGGTCATCATATGGCAAGCCCATTTAGAAAAAATTGGTTTTAGACCTCCATTTTCTTCATAAACCAACCAAAAATTTCCCAACTTTGCAAGGGCACACATCCTTCAATTTTAATGCTATGAGGGTGTTCTTGGACATTTTGGAAAGCTTGATGAGTCCTATAACCAACCCCACTGGTTTCATGTCCATATCATTTACCATTCTCAAGTTATGCTCTTTTGAAGTTGTTGACTTTTTGTTGACTTTCAAAAGGACCTATAATGTCTTAGCTCATACCTTCCAAATGAAGCATTTTTGGGCTTGGCTTGTGAGACACAAAGTTGTAGAGAATTCAATTTCCTTCAAAATGAGCTTTGGATGGAGACTTGGTGATGAAGCATGTGAAAGTTATGGCTGGTCAAAGTTCAGTTGACTTTTACTGAGGAAACCCTAATTTAGAAACTCCTGATTCTTGATGATCTGAATTCTCCTTGATGAATCATGATCAACCCTTGATCAAATGATGAATTTTACTTCATATACTTGATGTTGGCAAAAAATCATGAAGTTTGACTTTGGTTTGACCACAGTTGACCTCAGTTTGACTTTTTAACTGCTTTGACTGATTTTGACTTATCTGATCATCTGACTGAGCAAACCTTTGGGAAAAGTCTTGAAACTTGTCATGGGGATTCTTAAACACATATAAGATGTTATGAAGCTCACTTGAAGTCTTGGAAGTCTATTTAGCCTGATTAAAGTCAAAACCCTAGTTTTGGATGCCCTGCTTAGGAGGAGGCATTGTCTGAGAGAATTGTCAAACTTCTGACCAATTGTGAACTTTGTGAACCTTGTGAACCATCATAAAATGTCTTGTGAACCTCATGGGAGGTCTTGTGAACCTTGTAAACCTCATAAAGTGACTTGTAGACTTCATGAACTTCATGAAAGGTCTTGTAAGTGTTGTGAATCTTGTGAACTTCATGAAAGGTCTTGTGAACCTTGTGAACCTCATGAAAGGTCTTGTGAACCTTGTGAACCTCATAAAGTGTCTTGTAGACTTCATGAACCTCATGAAAGGTCTTGTGAACCTTGTGAACCTCTTAGCACACAAAGTCTTGTATTGTGAGGGCAAATTTTGGGGTGCAACAGCTGCCCCTGTTCAATTTTCTGAAACCTGAGGGGTTAGATTGGTATATTTGCCAGTCGTGACCTGGAAGGTTGAAGGGGATTGAACACAAAAGCCCAAAAATTTGCACTCACCGGTGCGTAGAGTGATACTGATGACTTGTTGTATATGCTTTGAGTGGGCTTAAAGATGCCACTTGGATAAAAGTTCTTCAAATATGCCTCTTGGAGGATAAAGCAGTCCAAGATATGAAGATATAACTTTCTGGGAAGATAAACAACGTCCCATGATAATGAGGTAACCTTTGGGAGGATAAACAACGGCCCAAGGTCATGATATGCTTTCAAGAGGATAAACAACGTCCTGAGGTAATGATAGCTTTCAGGAGGATAAACAACGTCCTGAGGTATAATGATGTAACCTTTGGGAAGATAAACAACGGCCCAAGGTCATGATATGCTTTCAGGAGGATAAACAATGTCCTGAGGTATAATGATGTAGCCTTTGGGAAGATAAACAACGGCCCAAGGTCATGATATGCTTTCAGGAGGATAAACAACGTCCTGAGGTAATGATACGCTTTCAGGAGGATAAACAACGTCCTGAGGTATAAGAAGCTTTCAGGAGGATAAAGCAGTCCTGAGGGAGTAAGCTTTCAGGAGGATAAAGCAGTCCTGAGGGAGTAAGCTTTCAGGAGGATAAAGCAGTCCTGAGGTGATGATATGCTTTCAGGAGGATAAAGCAGTCCTGAGGTAATAATAACCTTTGGGAAGATAAACAACGGCCCAATAGTCACAATTTGTTGATGAAATTTGTCTGTTGGAGAATTAACCTGAAAACAAGGTAGCATCATGTATGATAATATTAGTTTATGCATTATGTATGCATGTATAATATGATGCACTTAGGTAATGTATTATGTATCTATGGATGTGTATGTTATGGTATGATGTAAATGATGTATGTATGATATGACGCTGCCTGAAGCGTCTGGATATCTTCGTATAATAACTGCTGGCCAGGGAAAATAAATCCCGATTCGTTGTTGAAGAATATGAGGACCTTGTTCCCATCTTGTTTGATAATATATTATACATAACCTCTCGTCTGCTGGGGATAGAAAGGTATACATAACCTCCCGTCTGCTGGGGATAGTAAGGTATACATAACCTTCCGTCTTCGTTTGATAGCAGGGTATACATAACCTCCCGTCTTCGTTCGTCGTACTCCTATTGGAAAGTAAATTCCCGAATATCCGTATGAGGATAAAAGAGATGGATATAAATTCCAGGGGAGATGTGACTTTATGAAGATGGATTTGTCCTACTGATGATTTGTAGCTGTTTTGTAGAGATGAACCGGCGAAGCTTCGTTGAAATCCTTCCCTCGTTCGTCCTTAGTAAATACTATTACTGCATTTTCATGCATTTCTGGTAAACATCAATCATATTAAGTATACATGCATTTTTGGTAAACATCAATCATATTCAAAAGCATACATACATTCAAACACAACCAATGGACGTTTCGCTTATGTAAATAGGGTAAAAGTAAATCAGGACTCAAAGATGGAATTTTATTTATATCAAAAAGTGACCTATACATAGGAAAGTTTGTACAAGGAGACAGAAATCCTAGTAAGAGGAATTTGTCGTAAATTTTTTTTACAAAACAAAGAAAATCAGCTATGTGGGAAATAATCCTATTGAGTTTCAATTCTACTATTGCCATTATCTTCAAGTATCTCATCTTCTGCTGTTGAGACGAAAACGATTGGATTGAGCTTTATCTATTCGAGCTTGAGTAAGTAACACAACTAGTTGCAGTTTCATGGGTGATCCAAACGAGACATAGTCATACGCTTTAATCCCTAACTTTTGCCTGGATTGCCCTTTCAGGTTTTCAATCCACCGGGATACCCTTTTTTGCCCAAGCCGCCTTTTCAGGTTTTCGACTTGCCGGGTGTACATTTTTTTATATATATATCCCTAATTTTTGCCCAAACCCTTTTGGTTTGCCGGGATGCCCTTATTTTTGCCTAGGCCTGTCAACCTAGCGGGTCATTTTTATGCATAGTATTTTTTAACTATGTCTGCGTTTACAGGCTGTGGGAAGTCTTCACCATCCATAGTGGTAAGTATCATGGCACCTCCCGAGAATACTGTTTTGACTACAAATGGTCCTTCATATGTTGGAGTCCACTTGCCCCTAGGATCACCCTGTGGTAATATGATACGCTTGATTACCAAGTCACCAGCCTGATATACCTTTGGCTTAACCTTCTTGTTAAAAGCTTTGATCATTCGTTTCTGGTACATCTGGCCATGACAAACTGCTGCTAACCTCTTCTCATCAATCAAATTTATCCGGTCCAGTCGAGTCTGAATCCACTCATCTTCATCCAAGCCTGCATCCTTCATAATTCTTAGAGAGGGAATCTGAACTTCAATGGGCAGAACTGCTTCCATACCATAAACTAAGGAGAATGGGGTTGCCCCTGTTGAAGTACGTATTGTAGTACGATAACCATGAAGAGCAAATGGTAACATCTCATGCCAATCCTTGTAAGTAACAGTCATCTTCTGTACAATCTTCTTAATGTTCTTATTAGCAGCTTCAACTGCCCCATTCATCTTCGGACGATACGGAGAAGAGTTGTGATGCTTAATCTTGAACTGCGTGCAGAGATCAGTAATCATAGTGTTGTTCAGATTAGAGCCATTGTCAGTGATAATCCTTTCAGGGATGCCATACCTACATATGAGATTATTCTTAATGAATCGAGCCACAACATTCTTGGTCACAGATGCAAATGAAGCTGCCTCTACCCACTTCGTGAAGTAATCAATAGCAACCAAGATGAAACGATGCCCATTAGAAGCAGTAGGTTTGATCTCACCAATCATATCAATGCCCCACATGGCAAATGGCCAAGGAGCAGTCAACACATTCAATGGTGATGGAGGTATGTGTACTTTATCAGCATAAATTTGACACTTGTGACATGTTCTGGAGTGTTGATAGCAATCAGCTTCCATGGTAGACCAATAGTAACCTGCTCTCAATATCTTCTTTGCCATGGTATATCCACTAGAGTGAGTGCCAAAGATCCCATCATGCATATCTTCCATAATCTCAATTGCTTCCTTCTTATCCACACAACGAAGCATAGTTGAGTCATGATTGCGCTTGTACAAAATCCCATTACTCAAAAAGAACTTAGCAGAAAACCTTCTCAGAAACTTCCTATCTTTGACAGATGCCCCTTCTGGGAAATCTTGAGTTTCAAGATACCTTTTTACTTCATAGAACCAAGGTTTTTCTTCTGCTTCTTCAGTACCAATCTCATTGCAGTATGCAGGCTTCTCAAATCTGTCAATAGTAATCTTGGGAGCTTCATCATCCCAGCTGATCTCAAACATAGATGCCATGGTGGCTAATGCATCTGCCAACTGATTCTCTCTCCGTGGAATATGTCCAAAGGTAATCTCTTTGAAATGTGGGATCAGAGACAACACATGCTCTCTGTAAGGAATGAGATTATCATGCTTGGTATCCCAATCTCCTTTAATCTGACTTACTACCAGGGCTGAATCTCCATACACGTCAAGGAACTGAATCTTCATAGCAATAGCAGCTTTAATACCCAGGATACATGCCTCATACTCAGCCATGTTATTGGTACAATAGAAACAAAGTCTGGCAGTAATCGGGGTATGACAACCTTCAGGGGAACTAATCACAACACCAACACCATTACCAAGTGCATTAGAGGCACCATCAAAAACCATAGTCCATCGGGATCCTTGTTCAGGTTCGTCATATTGTCCAGGTTCTTTGGTAATAATCATAATGTCTTCATCAGGGAACTCAAAACTCATTGACTGGTAATCATCCACTGCTTGATGAGCCAAATGATCAGCCACAACACTTCCTTTAATGGCCTTCTGAGTAGTATACTGTATGTCATATTCTGTCAAGATCATTTGCCATCTTGAAATTCTTCCAGAGAGAGCAGGTTTCTCAAATATGTACTTGATTGGATCCATCTTCGAAATCAATAAGGTAGTATGCGTCAACATATACTGTCTTAGTCGGCGAGCAACCCATGCCAAAGCGCAGCAAGTTTTCTCGAGCAGTGAATATCTTGTTTCACAGTCGGTAAACTTTTTGCTAAGGTAGTATATTTCCTGCTCTTTTCGACCAGACTCGTCATGTTGCCCCAAGACACACCCCATTGAGTTGTCTAACACTGTTAAGTACATAATCAAGGGTCTTCCATCAACTGGTGGCATCAAAATTGGTGGTTCCAGCAGATATCTCTTGATTTCATCAAAGGCAGTCTGGCATTCATCATTCCATTCCATCACCTGATCTTTCTTCAACAACTTGAAGATTGGCTCACAGATGGCAGTTAATTGGGAAATAAATCTTGCAATGTAATTCAATCGTCCCAAGAAACCTCTAACCTCCTTCTCAGTACGGGGAGCTGGCATCTCTCGTATAACTTTCACTTTTGCAGGATCTACTTCAATACCTTTTCCACTAACTATGAAACCCAGGAGCTTACCAGACCTAACTCCAAAAGTACACTTGTTTGGGTTCAATCTCAACTTGTATTTCTTCAACCTCTCAAACAATTTATGCAAATGATCAAGATGTTGTTCTTCATTCTGAGACCTGGCTATCATATCATCCACATACGCTTCTATCTCATGATGAATCATATCATGAAACAAAGCCACCATAGCACGCTGATATGTTGCCCCTGCATTATTCAAACCAAAAGGCATCACCTTATAGCAAAAGGTACCCCACTGCGTAACAAATGTTGTCTTCTCCATATCTTCAGGAGCCATCTTGATTTGATTGTAACTAGAGAAACCATCCATAAAAGAGAATACTTTATGCTGAGCAGTGTTGTCTACCAGAACATCAATATGAGGAAGTGGAAAGTCATCTTTGGGGCTGGCCTTGTTCAAATCTCTGTAGTCCACACACATACGTACCTTACCATCTTTCTTAGGAACTGGTACCACATTTGCAACCCACTGAGGATAAGAAGTCACAGCTAAGAACCCTGCATTGAACTATTTCATTACCTCTGCTTTGATCTTCTCTGACATTTCAGGACGCATACGACGAACCTTCTGCTTCTTTGGACGACAATCTTCTTTTACTGGTAAACGGTGAACCACAATGTCTGTATCTAACCCTGGCATATCTTCATAAGACCAAGCAAAGATCTCCACATAGTCACGTAACATCTGAATCAATCTGCTCTTGACACTATCTTCTAAATCAGCCCCTATCTTGACTTCTTTCCTGTTTTCTTCAGTTCCCAAATTCACAACTTCGACTGGCTCTTCATGTGGCTGTATAGCTTTCTCTTCTTGTTGTAACAACCTAGCAAGCTCTACAGGTACTTCACAATCGTCCTCATTTCCGTCTTCAGTTTGATAGATCGGATTCTCGAAATTATAATTGGCAATAGTAGAACTGTTATCAACAGGATCCAGAGTGGATGAGGATCTGCATTTTAGTGATGTGGGTGTGTGTAAGAACACATAGCTGATAAAACAAAAATAAAAGAAAAGAAAGACAAGGAACACAATATTTACGAAAACGTAACGTCCACTGATTTTTATTGAATGAAGTATGCAAATGAAATGACAGCCCGTAACAAGCACACCATTGTGCCCCCGGATAAGGCACACGGCTTAAGAGTTCAATTGTTCAAGAAATTACAAACTTAAAAAGTAACAACACAGTAATAGTATTTACTCCTGACTAAAGGAGATATGAATAACATCTTCAGCTTTCCAATTATTGAGTCCAGCACCCACAGTAGGAAAGATCCAAGCATCCAGATTGTAGTCTTCATCATAGTCTCCCACAGCATTGATCTGATCTTTCATAACCCCTTGATTGGTGATACGAACAGCACGAGCACGACGAACAGCCTTCTGGGACTCTGCAGTGAAACCCAAACCAAACTTGTCAGACTTGTATGGGATATCAGGAAGCTGACCCCAAATAGTACAACCACCTTCATCCACCACAGCTCTAACATCTTTAAGGGAGGCCATTGTTGGAGGTACTCTGGTAACCACAGGAACTTTCTTGACAACCGGAGGAGCTACATAATCATTAACAATCCAAGGAACCACTTCAAATGTCTGACACGGAGTTTCAACGTATTCACCTTCCACTTCCAGATACTTGAAGGTGTTCACATGACTAACAAAATACTCTTCCTCTCCATAGACAGTAACAACTTTTCCTTCTACCGGATATCTCAACTTCTGATGTAATGTAGAGGTTACAGCACCTGCCCCATGGATCCAGGGACGACCAAGCAGACAAGAGTACGAAGGACGAATATCCATCACATAAAATGTAGAATTAAAAATCTGAGAACCAACTTTGATGGGCAAGTCAATTTCTCCATGCACCACTCTCCTCGAACCATCAAAAGCCTTCACCACTATACTACTGGGCTTCAGCACAGCATCTTCAGGACTCAGCTTATTCAGGACTTCTTTGGGCAACACATTCAGAGAGGAACCATTGTCTATCAATACATGTGACAGGGTAGTGCCCCTGCATTCAATTGAGATATGCAGAGCCCTGTTATGATCCCTCTTGGCAGGGGTCAAATCAGCATCAGAAAATCCTAACCCATTATCATAGGTCAGGTGGGCAACACAATTCTCAAACTGGTCAACAGAAATTGCATTGGGTACATGAGCAGTCTTCAGAAACTTGATCAAAGCTTTGGCATGAGCTTCATAACATAACAACAAAGACAGCATGGAAATCTTGGAGGGAGTATGCCCCAACTGATCAACAATGTCATAATCACTCTTGCGAATGATTTTCAATACTTCTTCCATTTGCTTAGCATGATCATCAGCAGCTGGCACATCAGTAGGTATAGGCTCAATAACAGGACCTTTGCCCCGAGCATCAGTGGTGGAGGTAGCAGCAGGAGTAACTGCATTCTTGGAAGTAACTGGAGGAGAGAAGACTCTTCCACTTCGTGTGATCTTACTAGACCCAGCAATATTATCCACATCAACAGGCACATCAGCTAAGGGTTCTTGCTTAACACCATGGATATAAACATCAGACCCATAATGCCAAGGAACAGCTTTATCAGACGTATACGGAATAGGACCAGGAGTGGTAATGACCATAGGAGCCACTCTGGCTTCAGCAACAACCTTCACAGGGCCTTCAGCAGTAATCTTAATTGGACCCTTATGAGTGATTTTAACAGGTCCCTTTGAAGTGATCCTTACTGGTGCTCTATCAACCATGTCAACCTCTTCAGTCCTTCTACCTTGAGTAATATGATCCACCATACTCTCTACAGACGATGGAGTCTTCTCAAACACTATGGTATATTTATCCATGAGACGTTGAATTCCATCTCTCAATCTCCAGCAACTATCCGGCTTATAGGTACAATACAAACAATCTTCACGACAACCTGGAAAGAACCCAGCTTGCACTAGCTTATTCTTGATGACAGACAATGGTGTGGTCAACTCTGCAACTGAATAGATATGTAAATCTTCATCAATTGCATTGACAGTCTTCTCATGATTTGGCATGGGAGCAGTGATCACATTTGGAGTACCCGGAGGGTCAAACTCAATCTCTCCAGCCTCAATCATATCTTGAATTTTGTTCTTCAAGACCCAGCAGCTATTAGTATCATGTCCCTGGCAGTTTGAATGATATGCACATCGTGCATTGGGATTGTACCTGGGAGAGGTAACATTGGGATTCTGAGGAGCCTCTTTCAGAGTAATAAGTTCAGCCTTCAACAAGTGTTGCAATGCCTGAGCCATTGACATGTTGATCTTAGTGAACTGCCTTCTAGCCCTCTGTTGGTTGCCCTGTGGCTGCTCTGTTGTTGCAGGAGTTGGATTTGAAATATGAACTGCACTCACAGACTGATGCCTTCTATTACGATCAGGTTGACCATAAACAGCATTGGATTCTTTCTTCCCAGTGGGAGGCTTCTTTGCAGCACCTGATGAAGAAGTACCCACTTGAATCTTGCCACTCTTTATACCATTCACCACGCGCTCTCCTGTCATTATCAACTCAGTGAAGCCAGATGATGAGCTTCCAATGAGATGACTGTAAAAAGGACCATTCAGCGTACACATGAACATATCAACCAATTCCCTGTCAGTTAAAGGGGGTTGTACTCTTCCAGCTAAATCTCTCCACTTCTGAGCATACTCCTTAAAACTTTCTTTGGCACCCATAGACATGCTTTGCAGTTGCATGCGAGTGGGAGCTAAATCAGCATTGTATTGATACTGCTTATAGAAGGCTTCAGCAAGATCATTCCAATCTCTGATGTTGACACTCTCCAACTGATAATAACACTCCAATTGAGCTCCAGATAAGCTTTCTTGGAAGAAATGGATCCACAACTTCTTATCAGCAGTGTGGGGTTGAATTCTTCTGACATAAGACCTCAGATGCAGCTTGGGACAGGAGACCCCATCATAAACAACAAAGGTAGGAACCTTGAAACCAATGGGTATGACTACCCCCGATATCAGACTTAAATCTTCAAAATCCAGCCCAGAAGACTTCTGCAACTCCATAGCATCCATTCTATCCACCAGCATCTTGAATTTGTCTTCATTAGGTTCATGGTAGTAATTAGCCTCAGAATCAGAGTCCCCCATAGTGTTGTGGAGACTGCATCCCTCTTTTTCAGACTCTTCAGACTCATAGTCTTCAACCTGTTCTTTGGTCTTGACGGGACCTCTGAACCTTCTTCCCATGTTGATCAGGCCACCTGACCTTCTATTCTTCTTAGTCTTCTTGGCCAGCAGTGTCTTCAATTCATCCTGCCCCTTGGACAAGTTAAGGATCAGCTCTTGGAACTGTGCATTTTGTGCCTGGAGATCCTTAACTGTTTGTTCAAGAGCCATTACTGAAATAAACAGCGAGAAGATGAGAAACCTGTGCACAAATAAACCTGTGATGCAATGATATGATGTATTAATGCATATGCAATGTTTTCAAGGACCGCAGGATTTAAATTTGCTTAAACAAACAAGAAGGTAAACTTTTATTAGTAATAAACTTGTTTTGCCTCTTGGGCTTACAGAAAATGAAATGCAATAAATACAAGAGATGGGGTTTTAAGTCTCCCATGGACGTTTCCTCTTTGTGTTGAGGTATGAGTTGAGATTCCGCTCCTCATGAAGTTGCTTTGTTAGTTCCAGGATTCTTTCTTGGCTTGCTTTGTAATGAGCCTCAAAAGTATCCCTTTGCTCCTTCAACTGGATCCAAGATCTCTGCAAGTCTTCCATGTCAGTAGGCATGTCTGGGTGAAGGATGGTATAAGTAGTATCTCCTTCAGCAACAGGTTCCATGGTAACTGGCAGGATAGCAGGATATGGCATCATGAGAGTCTGAGCACGAGATCGCACCCATCTGAGATAAGCCTCCATAGGAATAGTGTACTTAGGCTCCAGAGTCTTGTTGTCAACCTTGTTTACTTTTCCCCATGCTCTTATGAATCTCTGACGGTAACCTTGAAGATCGTTGTCATAGTCAAACACAATGCCCTGAATCAACATGTCATGTGGACCATCACTCCGAGCGTAACCAAACTGTCGTAAAGCTAGAGAGGGGTTGTAGGTGATGCCTCCTCTTATGCCTAGAAGTGGCACATTAGGAAACTCTCCACAACGGTCAATGATAGTGACATTCTCCATAGATCTGGAGCACCAATGGATATCTGAATGCGAGAGTGACATGATCCTTTTGGACCATCTGAACCCTTGCCCATTCTTCATTACTGAACGAGGAAGGTGATAAATAAACCACCTAGATAGCAAAGGTATGCAACACATCAAAGTTCCTCTTGCCCTTGTAGTACGGGTGTGAAGAGAATGTAGAATGTCTCCAAGCAATGTAGGCACTGGATTGTGACTCAGGAATATGTTGATGGCATGAACATCTATGAACTGATCTGGATTGGGGAACAATACTAAGCCATAAATCAGCAAGGCTAAGATCTCCTCAAAAGCATCATAGCTCATGGCTTTCAAGAACAACTGAGCTTTCTCTATCAACACCTTGGCAAGAATACCCTTAACTCCGCTTCTCGTTTCTAGAACAATGTCAGACTTTTTCAGATGTAGAGCTGCAGCAATAACCTCAGGTTTAGGCTCTTTTTCCAAGCCTGTGAATGGTTTCTGATCAAGTACAGGTATACCCAGAAGTTTAGAGAACTCTTCCATTGTAGGAACCAGCTGGTAGTCGGGGAATGTGAAGCAATGGTGTTTAGGATCAAAGAACTGAAACAGAACACTCATCATGTCTTCGTTGAACCCTGATGTGACTAGATCCAATAGCTGACCATGTCTCTTGATGAACTGGGAACGATCAGACACTTGAGAAATCAACTCTTTAAGCTTAGCAGGTATGCCTACAAAGTTGATCCGGATAGTGTTTCTACGAGCAGAAGCCATGACCTGCAACAAAGAACAAAGATAAATCCTTTGGTCCTTGAAATGGTTAGTGAAAATGCTATGCTTATGATGCATGATGATGTCATGATTATATGCTCAATCACAAACATGTGGCACACACACGCAAGTCACACAATAGCCCTAGGTTTAAAGGTTTGCATGAGGTTTAAGGTAAGTACCCTCCCTTGAAGTTAGTTGGTTCATCCTGTCCTACAAAAGTAACCATGTTCTAAGGGATCTCAAAATCATTGATCCTTCACAAGGGTGGTTGTTCAGTAGGCAACTTACTTGCCAACCAAAACCCTCCAAGTTTAGAATCTCAATGAGTGTAGCATCGAGTATCAACCAACTTCAGTTTGCACCAAAGCCGTTTATCTCACTACTTTCTAAAGGCCAAGATGGGATGACTAGGGTTCTAAAAGTTAGTTAGTGCATTGACAACATATGGCAGCCTCATATTATCCTCAACTTGACTTAAGGAACATAAGCACCAACCAAGAAGTCACACTAACTATGGCCACCAGATCAACCATATCAGTATATGCCGTACAGTTTCCTTGGTCTATTGCCATTTACCTAAGGTACACTAGATCCGGGTTAGGATCTTTCACACATAAGAGCCTAACAAGTAATATAAAGCAAACAAGGCAAACAATTTAAGTGATCTAATTCCTAAGGGTACCCCTCTTTAATATTAAATCCCCAGCAGAGTCGCCAGTTCTGTAACACGGTGGGAGAACTGACTTTAGTTATGTTGCGGATAGCAAGAGTCGCCACCGACTTTTATTTTATCCAAAGGAAAGGCATAAAAGAACAGGAAAGACCTTTTAAAAGATTTTTGGGTCCGGGGGGTAGGTTATGTAAAGGGAAGGTGTTAGCACCCTTTACATCCATGGTTATCCATGGGCTCTTAGTTACTTAGCTCACTTTAAACTGTTTTTGAAATGTGAAGTGTGTGAATAGAAATTTTCTTAAGTATTTTATAATGATCCATGTACGGATATATATAAAACCTTTGTTTTGAAAATTGTTTGAAATGTATGAAGTGTTTGAAATGTTTTGAAGAGTGAGCAAGTATCTAAGAGGAACCTACCCTAAATTAAGTCTTTTCTGTTCTTGAATCCTTTAAATGGTAAGACTATCCCTATTATTAAGGAATAGGTAGTCATTACCTTGGATGTATGGGACAAGTAAAGGGACATCTGTTATTTAGGCAACTGTGGGGTGTATAAGCAATTCGGAGGGACTTATCATCTTTATTCGAAAGGGACAAGATCATTACGAAGGCAACATTCGAAGGGACTTGATCTTTTTATCTGTTAAGGGACTAGATGATGTGAAATGAGGGACTTTGCTTTATACACCCTACTTGACCTTTTGTTTAGGCAACTTGAGAGGAAACCCTTAAGAAGTGAGATGGCGATCCAAGATCGACTTACGTGTGTGAGTGTACAATTTAAATATTTATCTTTTGAATTAAGTGATCTAAATTAATTTTAAATAAACATACATGTTACACTCCCTATTTATTAACCATGGCATAAAATAAATAATAAACATTATAAAAATATTACATCCAGGAGCAATTACAATAATAATAATAAAGCAATTTAAATAGCATAAGTAGAATAAAAATTGGGTTAGTGGAAATAATAATAATAATAACAAATTAATGGGGTTAGTAATAATCATATAAATATAATTAATAATAATAATGAAAAAAATTCAAATTTATAAACAATTATCATTCAATATTAAAATATAAACAATTATACTAATTATTATTTAAAAAAAATTTTAAGTTATGTATAAATTATATAAAAAATTAATTATGAACATAATATGAAAATAGAATTATAATTATAAAAATTAAATTAGCAATTTTTAAACATATAATAGAAATTATTTACATGCAAAATTAAATTATAAACAATTATAGAATATTTTCATATTATAAAAAATACATTAAGCATTTTAATTTTTAAACATATTTATGTACAAAAATTTAAATTATAAGCAATTTATACATTTAATAAAAATTGGATTAAGAATTACATTATAAATATAATATATACAAATAATAATATTAAACCAAAATAGAAGAAGAAAAAATTAGGGTTTTGAAAATTATTATGATTAATTAGAGTTTTGAAAAAGAATTAGGTTTAATAGCAATATATACACATATTAAAAAAAATAGTTTTAGAAAATATTTTAGGATTTATATTATAATTTTAATTAATTAATATTAATAATAATCAAACAAATAGAAAGTAAAAGAAAAAAAACTTACCTGGCTGGGGGTTGAACCCAGCATCTCATGCTTTCACACACTTAAATCAGCAACAACAACCACTGGGCCAGCCTGTGCGCAGGTAGCAATGGAGGAAGTCCATTTGGTTTTATGCCTTATACCTGAAAATCAGAAAAAAAGAAAGAAAACAAAAGGCCTGGGGGAATCGAACCCAGGACCTTCACAATACACACAAACACCTTAACCAATCCAGCTGGGAGAGCGCACTTGTATATACAACAACTATAATTCATAATATATTATGTTTAATGGATAAAAGAGAAAAACATGAAAACATTGTCACAGCCAGGATTCGAACCCCTGCCATCTAACAATACACGCGCCTACTTCACCACTGGGACAAGCACAAGCTTGTGATATAAAATAGAAACAAAACGTAAAAATATTAAAACCAAATTCAAATTCCAGAACGCGCGCGCAGGGAGTCATCTTCCACCTCTGGCTATATGAATTTTGCTGCGAAAATTATTACGAATTTACCTGCGATTTTTCCTGCATTCAAAAACCTACGAAATTCATAACATTTGATACACATACAATTTTTCCAAATTGATCATGCCAACATGATCAATACAGTTCATTCATCTTATTTATGTCATTAAAAGGTATTTATATAGGCTAAATCAAAGAACCCCAATTTCAAGCTCAAAACCCTAACATGGCATCTCACGGGTTATTCACGGTTTCATCAACTTCTTTGCCCAGAAACATTCTATACAACATCACAAACATGATTAGACAAACAAAATTCATCAAAATGCATTGAGTTATTGAAATCGGAAAAAAAATAGTTCATGGCCAAAAATGCTTCGGGATATGCATTATGTCATGGTTCATAAACATGTAGGTATTGGTTTCGATTCAAGGATGTGCAAGGATCATTGCTATGTTCTCAAAATACCTTCAAATGTCTTGTATAAGGGAAACCGAATTTGAATTTTGTGAGGTTTTTGAAAGTATGCAACTTACACTTTTGAGGCTGGAATTCGTGTCTTTTTGTTAGGGTTACCTCATGTACTTATAGTGTGATCAATTAGGTCAGAAAAGATTGATGCTTGTGTGAGAAATTTGATTGGAAAAGATTCAAAGAGATTATGCCTTAAAAATAAAATATCCTTGTATGAACACCTTCTATTTTAGGCAAATCAACATGATTCTCTTACCACTTTGATACCAATCAACTTTATGAATTTCTAGAAGCTCAATCCTTTTTAAATCTTTGACTTTTATATTTTATTTTAATTTAAAATGATTTTAAATGAATTAAATCAAAATAAATAAAAATAAAATGATAAAAAATATGATTTTTATTGACTTGGGTCGTGCATGAGGTCATAGTATGGATTGGGTCATCATATGGCAAGCCCATTTAGAAAAAATTGGTTTTAGACCTCCATTTTCTTCATAAACCAACCAAAAATTTCCCAACTTTGCAAGGGCACCCATCCTTCAATTTTAATGCTATGAGGGTGTTCTTGGACATTTTGGAAAGCTTGATGAGTCCTCTAACCAACACCACTGGTTTCATGTCCATATCATTTACCATTCTCAAGTTATGCTCTTTTGAAGTTGTTGACTTTTTGTTGACTTTCAAAAGGACCTATAATGTCTTAGCTCATACCTTCCAAATGAAGCATTTTTGGGCTTGGCTTGTGAGACACAAAGTTGTATAGAGTTCAATTTCCTTCAAAATGAGCTTTGGATGGAGACTTGGTGATGAAGCATGTGAAAGTTATGGCTGGTCAAAGTTCAGTTGACTTTTACTAAGGAAACCCTAATTTAGAAACTCCTGATTCTTGATGATCTGAATTCTCCTTGATGAATCATGATCAACCCTTGAGCAAATGATGAATTTTACTTCATATACTTGATGTTGGCAAAAAATCATGAAGTTTGACTTTGGTTTGACCACAGTTGACCTCAGTTTGACTTTTTAACTGCTTTGACTGATTTTGACTTATCTGATCATCTGACTGAGCAAACCTTTGGGAAAAGTCTTGAAACTTGTCATGGGGATTCTTAAACACATATAAGATGTTATGAAGCTCACTTGAAGTCTTGGAAGTCTATTTAGCCTGATTAAAGTCAAAACCCTAGTTTTGGATGCCCTGCTTAGGAGGAGGCATTGTCTGAGAGAATTGTCAAACTTCTGACCAATTGTGAACTTTGTGAACCTTGTGAACCATCATAAAATGTCTTGTGAACCTTGTGAACCTCATGGGAGGTCTTGTGAACCTCATAAAGTGACTTGTAGACTTCATGAACTTCATGAAAGGTCTTGTAAGTGTTGTGAATCTTGTGAACTTCATGAAAGGTCTTGTGAACCTTGTGAACCTCATGAAAGGTCTTGTGAACCTTGTGAACCTCATAAAGTGTCTTGTAGACTTCATGAACCTCATGAAAGGTCTTGTGAACCTCTTAGCACACAAAGTCTTGTATTGTGAGGGCAAATTTTGGGGTGCAACATGACCAAGTGTTTGTTCGCCTCCATCAACCACCGTCAACCACCACATATTCCGAGGAAACTCTCCGAGCAGACCATAACTTCTTCTAAACTTGTAAGTTTTCGTGACTTACTATTTAATTTAGCGTTCGATTCTGGTAAATGAGTTAGTTGCATGTGGTTAGAACTAGGTTTAGGGTCAATAGGACTGATTAGTAGGATTTATAGGTTTCCGGTGCGGCGTTTACCGCCTCTGCATGGAGGTTTCCGGCGATAATATTGTTTATGATGCAGTAGGAAGGTTTACTTTTCGCCGTCCATGGCTACTCCGCCTGTCATCTTTGATTGAGCTTCAACTGAAGTTCTAGGTTGTAGCCTGCTCGTTTTCCATGACATGGTGGTTTCGTCGTGTCAGTCTTTTCCCTTACGCGTGTGATTATCTGGTCGTCATTACGACCATGATTTTTTATTTGAATGAGGGCTTTGATCGAGGACAGCGTCCTTGTTCCTTAGTGCACCATTTCACTTGAACAACGATGGAAGGGTGGATTTGATTTGCCCATCGAATTCACATTTACTTTCACTGCTTTTCAGGTGTCTAGAAGTCCAACGACGAGCGAATCCAAATGGAAACTGAGAATCTGTCTAGTGACTTTGCATCCTCTCCTGTTGATTCTAATGGGAGCTCATCTACGGGATGGAGTTCAACATCCCCTGGTGATTCAGAGGAGACAACTTCGAATAGGACTGACCCTGATGATCTCGAAGAGGACGAGGACATGGATGTTCTTGTGAGTGAATGGGCCGCTAACAAACTAGTGACCATCACCTCTCTCTATACTCAGGAATTGGAGGAGCCACTTCCTGTGGTCGGGGACCCAGAAGAATGGACAGTGAAATACCCGGGCTCGGAAGATCGTATCTGCTGGGCATTTGGCTCAAACAGATTTCCTTTGTACGACATCCTATTTAGGGAGATGAAGTTTAGGCTGCCCTTCTCCGACTTCCAATAGAGCGTGTTCGTTCACCTGGAGCTCGCGCCCTCCTAATTGCACTCGAACTCGTTTGCCTTTATCCGGGATTTCGAGATGACGTGCAAGTACTTGAAGATAGGGGTGACGTTACCTTTGTTCTTTCATGTCTTCCATCTCCAACGCCAGGTCGTCAATGGGAAATTCGGTTGGGTTTCCTTGAAACAGATAAAGAAGATCTTCAAGGCGTATTCTGAGTCGATCAGGGACTTCAAAGATTGTTTCTATTTGGTAGAACCGATCTCAGAGCGGGCTTTAAACTCCTGCAAATTTTGGGGAGTAGATACGGACGACCAGGGGAAGGTTCTGTTCGACGAGGAAGGAAATGAGATCCCCCGCTTACTGCTGAAGTTTCATTTTTCCTGGTCGCATGACCATTTCTTGCGCGGGACCAAAGAATTCCTTGAGATCGCTTCTATATTAAGTGAAAGTGATCAGGCCAGCTATGAGGCCTTGATGGGTTATATCTCGAGGATAACTATGACTATGAATATTGACAAGCATGGTCACACAATCATAGATAAGGACGGGGGTCCCAAGGTAACCCCCAGATTTATAGAAGTATCCAACCTCCTAGCTTGTGAGAGGGACGAGGACATCCACCAGTACCTTGGTATTTTATTGTTTATTTGCTCGTATTTCATCTATGCTCGTCTATGATTTGTGTCCTAACTATTTTTCTCTATGTTTTTCAGATTCAATGGTGAACGTTCAAGATAAATTAATGACCAGCCACAGGAAAACACGAGGACCGAAAAAGCTAACATAAACAAGATTGAGCGATAAGCTGGTGACAGGCTTGGGTACCTCTTCGCCCACTCCACGTGGTTCTCCCAGTAGGACTTCCAGGGCGGGGAAGAGGTCTAGGCCCGACGACATGGTGAACTTGGACAAGACCTCTCCAAAACCTTCCCATGAGCTCCCCCCCCCCCCATGCTTCCTGAAACCAAATTACTTCGAGGAGCATTCCCTCCAAGTCCCTCGGGCAGAGTCACTTCAATTGGAGGGGACGACCAGGCCAGATACATGTGCGTGGTTGATTCGGGACGCGAGCTCCGTAATGTAGGTTCTCACCATGGCCTCCATGTTTGCTGAGAGGAGTGTCACCCAAGAGCAGGAGATAAATCAGATGAAGGCCAAGTTGTCGACCTCTGAGGAGCTAGCTAGCGGGCGGGAAAAGTCTTTGAAGGAAGCTGCCAAGCGAGTGAAGAAGCTGGAAGATACGGTGGCGTCTAATAAGAAGTATGTTGCGCAGGTGGTCGCCCGTTTGAAGGCTGCTCTGGCTTCGGCTGAAGACGAGCCCGAGGAGGTAAGGTCACTGAAGTCCTGGGTGAATCTTGTGGAAAAAATCGAAGATGGGTATGCTGACCTTGAAGAGATGGCCAGCATCGCGTTTAAAAATGCGGTGAAGCAGTTAAAAATAGACAATCCCGAGCTGGTATTCAACGAAGAGGGTATCCACTTCTTGTACAAGGCTGATGACGACATTATCCATATCCCTGACTACCTCGAGGAGCCCGAGCAAGGTAACATGATGGAGGAGGACCTTAGCAACCCAGCCGACAACCAGCCCGATGCTAACATTGACACTTGAAGACTTTATCCTCTGTTTGTACTTTTTTGGTCGGCCTGCGCGCCATGGCTTTTCTTTTATGACAGGGAATGTGTTCCCCCTTTTGTGTAACATAAGAGCAAGTTGGTCCTTGTGGCCGCACCTTTTAATGTTTAATGTTTCCGACCATGGTGGTCGTTTCTTCATTTGTTGTGTATAGAGGTATGTCCATCGGAGGACATGCTACATTTATTATTTCTATTTAGTGTTTATAGATTCGAGGAATGATGCTCGATTTACGTGTCTGTCGGTCTGGGGAACCGGGAAGAATTCCACCTTGAGGTTGTATGGGGAACGATGCTCGGAACATGTTGATGATCGTGCCTCGTAGCGTGAACTTCCCATCGTGAGCTGGGTGTTCTTCCTGGGCTTGGTACGTAGACGACGATAGGCTCGTTTGAGGACCCAATCGTGTTATGATGATCCTCCTCGTTCTTGAAGGGGATCTCATAGAAATGGATGTTTGGTATGCGATACTTGTACCTAGGTACGCATGTTAGGTCGGTGTTGGTGTCGGCGGATGCCTTAACTATAATATTGTTTGAGTTTTTTGGCGTTCCAAGGACGAGCAAGTTCATCCCCATTCAAATTTTCTAGGTAGTATGCCCCGTTGATCGTTTTTGCTCGAACTCGATAGGGCCTTTTCTAATTCGCAACTAGTTTTCCTTCTCTGGAATCCTTATAGTTCCTCATGAGGATGAGGTTGCCGATCGCGAATGAATGTTTTATTACTTTGGAGTCTTGTCTTAAAGCAATCTTCTGCTTAAGGGATGCCTCGCGCAGGGCTTCCCCAGATCTGACTTCCTCGACCAGGTCGAGCTCCTCGCGTAGTACCTCCAAATTGACGTCCTCGTCCATTAGGGCTTCTATTCGCCTAGACTGGATATGCATTTCTATGGGGATAACAACCTCTGTCCCATACACAAGTCGAAAGGGGGTTTCCCCTGTAGTCGAGTGAGGGGTAGTCCGGTACGCCCACAAGAGGCTATGTAGCTCCTCAACCCATCACTTCTTGATCTCTTCCAGTCTTTGCTTAAGTCTTTGGAGGATAACCCTGTTTGTTGCCTCTACCTATTTATTGGTTTACGGATGCTCAACAGATGTGAAATGTTGTTTAGTCCCGACGTTGGCGACGAACTCTTGGAAGTTCTTATCCGTGAATTGGGTGCCGTTGTCAGTGATGATGACTTGGGGTATTCCGAAGCGGGCGAAGATGTTGTGTTTGAAGAAGTGCATTATGTTGAGGGTTGTGATCTTGGCAAGGGGTTCAGCCTCGATCCATTTTGTAAAGTAATTAACTCCGACTATTAGCTACTTGTTTTGGTTTGAACCGATAATGAAAGGACTGAGGATATCCAGACCCCACCATGCGAATGGCCATGGGGACGACATTGTTTTAAGCTCGTTGGGTAGAGAGAGGTGCATGTCTCCGTGTTGTTGGCATTTATCACATTTTTTACATGCTCATTGGCGTCGTTCTGGAATGTAGGCCAATAGTATCCTACTCGAAGAACTTTGCTTGCAAGGGATCTTCCGCCCGAATGTTGAGCATTGATGCCCTCATGGACTTCGCGCAAGATGTGTGGAATCAATTCCTTCTCGACACATTTGAGGAGGGGAATGGAAAATCCTCAGAGGTAGAGCTTTCCTTCGACCAAGACGTATGAGCAGGCTCTTCGTTTGACGATGCTGGATTCCTTCGGGTCCTCATGCAACTCATCGCTAATTAGGTACTTATATATCGGGGTCATCCAGCAGTTGGCGTCGCCGATGGCGTTAATATCTATCATTGGGCCTGATTTTTCGATACTGGGACGAGGAAGTATTTCCTAAATGATAGATTTATTTCCTCCTTTTTTCTTTGTACTCGTGAGTTTTTAGAGTATATAAGCTCAAATGTTATTTTCGTGGGGTACATGTTTGACTTCCACATATGTAAATTTTTGGATTTTCTCTTTGACAAAGGCCAAGTAATCTGACAAGTTGTCATTTTTGACCTGGTATTCACCTTTGACTTGCATAGCCACGATTTGGGAGTCTGTACAGATAGTTATCTCCTCTGCTCCGAGGTCGTCAAGGAGTCTCAAACCTGCAAGGAATGCTTTATATTCCTCCTGGTTGTTAGACGTGGGAAACGATAGGGTGATGGATACCTCAATCAGGATTCCCTCCTCATTTTCTAAAATGATTCTTGCACCGCTTCCCATTGAGCTCGAAGCTCCGTCGACGAAAATGGTCCACCTTTTGGGCGTGTAGACTTGGTCCTCTAGGGCAGTCATTTCGGCCACGAAGTCTGCGAGGGCCTAAGCTTTGACAGCCACTCTGCACTCGTAACAAATTTCGAACTCGAATAGTTCCAGGGACCATTTGAGCATTCTTTCGGCCATATCAGGTCGACCGAGGAGTTGTCTGATGGGTTGATCAGTGCGCACCATGATCGTGTGCGCGAGGAAGTAATGTCTGAGTCTCCTGGCAACGCGAAAGAGTGCCAGTGCAACTTTTTCGATTTGTTGATACCTAAGTTCGGGCCCTTGTAGGGATTTACTTGTGAAATAGATTGGTTTTCATCCCTTGGGCGTTTATCGTACGAGGGCGGAGCTTATGGCCTCGTTAGCGATGACAAGGTAGAGGAATAGGGTTTCCCCTGCCTTTGGCCGGGAGAGGACTGGGGGTTCTGATAGAGCCTTCTTGAGGTGTGTCAGGGCTTGTTCGCACTCCTCCGTCCATTCGAAAGCGACTTCCTTACGGAGGAGCTTGAAGAAGGGGAACGCGTGTTGAGTAGACTTTGCTATGAAACGCAACAACGATGCAAGCACCTCGTTCAGTGATTGGATGGATTTTTAGAAGTTGGGTGGGTGTTTCGACGAATGCTCAACATTTGTCAGGATTAGCTTCTATTCCTCTTTAGATTAGATAGAAATCGAGGAATTTTCCCGCTCGTACCCCAAACGTGCATTTTTCAAGATTGAATCACATCTTGCACTTGCATGCTTAATCGAAAATTTTCTTTAGGTGTAGAGAATGGCCGGTATCCTCGTGGGATTTCACGATCATGTCGTCTATGTAGACTTCAAGCATGTTTCTGATCTCTACTTGGAAGACTTTGTTCATCATTTGTTGGTACACAACGCCCGCGTTTTTCAAGTCGAAGGGCATTACTTTGTAGTAATAGTTGTCTGATTCGGTCATGAAGGCGGTGTACTTTTTATCAGTCACGGCCATGGGTATTTGATTATACCCTGAATAATCTTCGAGGAACGACAAAAGCTTAAAACCTGCAGAGTTATCGACCAACTTATTAATGTTAGGCAAATGGTAAGTGTCTTTCGGGAAAACCCGGTTAAGATCGGTGTAGTCAACGCACATGCGCCATTTTCAATTATTCTTTTTAACGAGTACAACGTTCGAGAGGCAGGTGGTGTACCTGGCCTTGGTTACAAAATGTGCCTCTAGGAGGTCTTTTACAGCCTTTTCAGCCGCTTCCACCTTCTCTTGTGATTGCTTCCTCCTTCGTTGTGCAACTACTCGTATGGAAGGATCTATAGAGAGATAGTGACACGCCGTTTCTGGATCCAAGTCCGACATTTATGCAGCGCTCCACGCGAATAGGTTAACATTTTCCGTGAGGCAGGCTTTGAGCTGCTTTCTTGCTAGGTCAGGGAGATCTGCTTAAATCTTTACCCCATTTGTGGGATCCTTCCCTAGTGCCACTATCTCGAAATCACTGTCGAGGACAAGTCTGGCGGATGAAGAAAGCTTCGCGACCAACTGTGCCTGTTCTTCTTCATCGTTAAACCTGTTGTCGAGGTCTATGGAGTCTACATGAGGCAGTGCCTTCGATTCTTCAGAAGTGCCTGGGAGGATGACCTTGGTCGGCTTGGGCTTGGCAGCGATGATGTTTAGACCCTTGGATGAAACCTCATAGCATCTACAGGCAGCTTCTATGTCTCCGTGAAGGGTGGCTACCTGCCCCGACGAAGTGTAGTACTTGATTTTCAGGTGCACCGTAGAAGGAACCGCGATGAGCTCGGCCAAAGTAGGTCGTCCTAGGATGCACTGGTACAAGGACAGGCAGTCTATCACAAGGAATGATACCTTAATGGACCTTGCGGTTTCTCCTGCCCCAAAGGTAACGATCAGAACGACGTAACCCCAAGGACCAGAAACTATCCCGTTGAACCCCTGGAAATCCGAGCCTACGTATGGCGTTAAGTGTGTTTCATTCAGCTGGAGGGTTACGAACAACTGGGAGTACATAATGTCGACCGAGCTTCCCTGATCGACCAGGATCCTGCGGACGTCGAAATTCACTATTTGCGCACAAAGCAGCAAAGGAATACTAGTGTTAGGTGCCCCTTCGATGAGATCCTCCTTATAGAATGAGATAGAGGCAGATCCTCTGCGAGGGGGATCGAGGGTTGAGTTCTGATTGGAGCTAGTGTTGATCAGCTGGTCGAATCACCTATTCACTGACCCCACTGTCACCTTGTTAGGTCCTCCCCCGGATATGACCATTGTTAATGGGAAGGATTCCCATGGGCTATACACAACGAAGTATGCAGGGCCTGTATACGGTTTGGGGATGTAAAAATCCTTGGGACGTGTGATGCTGAGAGCAACTTGAAGGTTTGTTTCTGTGGCCGATGTCGCTATGTGTCGCTCCCGACAAATGAAAATGGATCAAATGAAGGTACAGACGCGAACGGTCGGCGAAAAGAACAATAAGAACACACAGCCGTGAACTCACTGGAGATGAATAGAGTCGCCAGCTAGGCATTTTTATCCCGGAGGAAAGGCAATGCTGCATAAGCCTAGAGAAAGATGGATAAGACGGTTTGCGAACCAGAGAGACTGAGAAAGGGGGTTGGTTACAACCTGGGAAGGTATTAGCACCCAGATTGTCCGTCGTACTCGACGGGATCCACGCTTAAAAGATTTGTGTTTTAAAGGGGTAGTGTCAGTGCAATTTGTGTGTAAATGAGCTGGAAAAGAATGTACAGGTGTCAGTGTAAGAGAAGTGAAGTGTAAGTGTAAAAGAAGTGTATAAGAGAAGTGTCAGTGTAAGAACAGGAGTGAAATGCTCAAGATCACGAGGCTAAAAGAATGAGGCTAGAAAGAGGGGGAATGTACAGAGACTTTTGTTCGATAACTGTTAAGTTATGCCTACGTATCCTCTCGTGCAATGAGGAAGTCAGAACACCGTAGTTCGACCCAAAGAGACTGATAGATGAACTGACTTGTGAACTGCTTACTTGCCTATGCTCAAGTGTATGACCTGTCTGGCTCAGGTGCAAACTGTCTTGCATTAGACGGAAGAAGCGAGTTCTCGTTTATGAGTGAATGAGATGAGAAAAGAATCCCGAAGGAGACGATTATTGTTTGTTTTTGTGTTTTCAGTCTTTTATTGCTTTTTGGAGTTTGTCATAAGATAATGAGCTTAAACCTAAATCAATGGATTTGGTAAACTCATCACATCATCCCTCTGATTAGGGGTAATGAGAATTACCTTAAGTGTGAAGTCAGATTCTCACACTTAATCACCTTTGATGTAGGGTTAAGATCATTAACCTACTTGTGATTAATTAGATGTTTTTGTGATTTTTGTTTAGTGTTAAGTAATGAGGTTAAGCCATAATCAGGGATTTAACAGACTCATTACACTATCCTAAAAGAAGGATAATAGATGAGGGTGTTTAAGCTGAGGAAGGATCCTCAGCTTAATCCATGATTAGGGATTAAACCCATGACAGAACAAACCTTTGATTAAGTGGATTTTATTAATGATATGATGATGAAGTGTTTTTTATGATTTGTAAGACAACTTGAGGGGGACTTGTCCATTAACTTTAGGGTTAGTCCTTCTTAGCCAATTAAGGAAGAATTAGAACCCTAATGCAAGGCCCAAGTTACAAGTGTAATGTCTTGATGATTATTAGATGGATTAATTAAGAGAGTTCAACACCTTAAGGGTCCAAGACTTAGGATTAAAGTTATACACTCCATCCTAAAAGAAGGATGCAGGCAGGATCTTAATCACAAAGTCTTAAAGCCTTGAGGGTTTAATCCCTGATTATGAGGTGAGGAGAGAAGACTCAAAGAGAGACACAAAGGTAAAAACTATGGGGAGACTAATCAAAACCCTAATTCATTATCATGCTTGGTTGGTCCTAATGTTTGTGAGGTTTTCAAGAACAATCTTCAGATGAACCACCAGGAAGCAGATGAACAAGATCAAGAGAAGCAAAGTGACTTGCTTCATTCAAGAAGTCAAGTCACTTGAAGAAAGAAAGTGGGAGGAGGAAGAATGAGCAAGCTCAAACTCAAACACACATAAGAATGCAGCAATGGATGCAAGAGAGATGAAAAGAAAAGTTATGAGAAGTGAAGGCAAATTCACCTCTCAAGTTTTACTTACCACCTGAAATGTTAGAAACAAATGCAATACAATGCTAAATGAGATGAAATGATATGATAAGCAAAAACCAGAAGCATGTTGATGATGATAATGATGCTATGGAGTGCTATGAACATGAGACAAGACAATGAGATGTTCATACAAAGCCATGGATGCAAATGATGCAAGTTGAGGAGCATGGACAAACATGAAATGTCATGAAACATACAAGACAAATGACATGGCAAATATGCAATGCAATGATCAAACATGATTCATACATGTCTTAAGATGTTAAATGGATCATGAGAAATGCACAAAATGTAATGGCAAGTCATGTTATGCAAGAGAATGCAAGAGGGATGCAAATGAAAGCCCAAATTAGGGTTCATGGATCAAACAATCACACATAAACCAAAAACAGAAGCAAACCTTAACATAAAAAATGGAAAATGGTACCCAAAGAAACCCTAGACCTATAATGAATCACTGCCCAAAGGAGGACTCTCAACTCTCAACCAAACTCAAGTTATGATTTTTACAAGTTATTAGGGTTTTTTAGGGTTTGTAACAAAACAAATGCCAATCAATTAGAAAATGCAAGATCAAATCATGGCCTTTTTATCCTTGAAAGTTCATGCTAAATGGAAAACAATGCAAGAAGAATCAATGTCTCAACCTTCACCAATAGGCAGAAATGAATTTTCAAACTTATGAACAAAATAATGCATCAAAAATGATTTAATTCAATGAAAAATTCTTAAAATGCATCAAGATCAAAAAAGAGATTTGGTTTGAAGGTTGGACAATGTTTCTAAATGTCTTAGAACATTTCATGAATTTTTTTGTAATTTTTAAATACCTAAAAGTATTTTTAATTAATTAATTCTCATTAATCAATTAAAAATAATCTTTTAAATATTTAAAAATACTTTTTTAATGATAAAAAATAAAATAAAAATGTTTTTGTGTCATAAAAATTAATAAAACCTTAAAGAAAAAGTTTCATAATTTTTATGATTTTTTAACTATTTTAAATAAATTGTACAAGTTAATTGAGAATAAAATGAATTAAAATTAAATTAAATGAAAAGTAATCAAGATGGACGAATGAGATTGGCTCTGAGTTCAAACAGGTTGACTGCGCGCGCTAGTGGAGGGCCAGGATTCGTTCTGAGCTAATTACACTTAATTAGAATTAACCACGTGGATTAGGGTTAAGTGGATGATCTGAGCCATCAAAAAGGGTGGGAAGTCAACCAGTCAACGCGCATCAATGGCTCAAATTCAAACTAACATTAAACACGCAATTAGGGCACAAATGACTTTCAGGTGGCCGGAGAAGACTTCCGGTCATCTTCTCTGGCCAGCTCTCACCTGAGAAACTTCCAACTCTCTCAAATCGTAACAAAAATGAAATCTATGAATTGGGAAATGATCCTAACACTCTCACGAATCAAACCCCTCTCTCAAAACAAATTTATATAACCTAAACAAGCTGAATCGAAAGGAACTAGTTCTAGGGTTCGTAAGCTTCAAACACGAATTAAATTCTTAAAACGCAACCATTTCAAAAACTAAAAGCATCAGGATGATCAGTGAATCACATAGAACAAGTTTGGAACAAAAGAAATGATTTCTGGAAAAATTATTTTCGAGCTACCTGAGATTTGGAGCTTTCAGTTTGAGAACTTTCTGGGCTCCTCTTTCAGTGTAAACCACTCCTCTTGATCCCCCAAGGATGTTTGAATGCTCAATGAGAGTTTAAGTTTGCTGGAAGATGAGTTTCGAAGGCTCCTGCTTCAGTTCAGTCAAAGATGGCCATGGAGTTTCAGGCAGTTTTAGGCTATGAGAAGAGTTTGTTTGTGATCCTGAGGGTTAATGGAGAAGGTCTATGGTGTTTGTTTGGGTGTTTGTGGCTTGTGGGGAGAGATTCGATAGAATCTGCAGCTTGAGGTGAGAGATGGCAGCAAGAGTTTCTGGCTGTTTCAAGCTTGGGCTTTGGGTGCTTTGTGATCTATGAGGCCAGGTGAGATGAATGGTGAAGTTAGTTTGTGTGTTTTCAGGCTGTGTAGAGAGATTCGATAGAAGTTGCAAAATGGAAGGTTTTCTTGTAAGTGATGAATGGTGTGGTTTCAGCCTTAGCTCTTGATATATTCAGCTTGCAAATTGATAACTTATTTTAATCCTATAGGTCAGATGATGTGACCTGGCCTATAGTGATTGGTAAGTTTACTTTTTGCAAAATGTCCATTTCTTTGTAAGAGAAAGCATGGCTCGATCTAGGCTGGGTACAAGGCTAGGGCTGGCGCAGCATGGGGTGGAGAGTGAGCTAGCAAGGTCAGCATCCAATGTTGCAAGTTGTGAGAAGTGATCATGAGTGTTTTGCAACTTGTTGTACCTTTGGTTCACATGTGACTTTTTGGCTAATAAAGCATAAACCATGGGCAAACTTAGTTCAAATCTGATTTTATGACTTAAAGAAATGTTTGTGTACTGGTTTTAGAGGAATTAGAAGTCACATAATGCATTAATCCAAGGTTTTGCAAAATTTCCATTTGATGCATAACTTGAAAATCAATGATTTTTGCTAACTTTGCATTGCCATAACTTTTGATCCATGAAGAGTTTGATCATGCTCTTGTACTTTTTGAAAAGGGAAAGATGAGATCTACAACTTTCATGACCAAAGTTTTTCCATTTGAAGCCTCTTTGGATCATGAATCAAGGCTTGAAAATTGGCCTAAAATGGTGCATTCTTGAAAAGTCAACAAAACCCAAAAAGTCAACATTTGCAAAAACCCTAAATTCTTGATTTTTATGAACTTCAATCTTCTTCCATGATCAAATAAATATCATATACACTCAAAATGATGAAGATCACCCATTGGTTGGGTCATTGGGGGCCTCAGATGCCCTGATTTTGCACTGACTTGTCTGAAAAGTCAACTCTTGATCAGATGACTTCCCCATGGAATTTCTTCATGAAAATTGATATGCATACTCCCTATATCATATAGAGACCAATGGAAACAAGAATGACCAAAAAATTTGGAGTTATGGCCTCTGAAACCAAAACCCTAATTTTCAGTCAACTGTGCAGTTCATCCTGGCTCTGCATCCACTCAAACCCTAGTTCTTGTGATCCCTCTGCAATTCTGACTTTGTGAGGATGTAACATGATATAAGAACACACATGGACCCCTTTGAGTTGATTAGTGGCCTTTGGAATGGCTCAAGATGCCCTGAGGTTGCTCAGATCACAAGCCCTAGGTGCAGATGCCTTAGAAACTATCCAGTGAAACCAAATGAGACATGAGATGATGTGATTGTGTTTATGCATATGAGATGATCATAAGCCATGGTGTGAATGGGTGAGGGCAAATTTGGGGTGTTTACAGCTGCCCCTATTCAAACATGAGTTAGCTGTGCAGGTTGTAAGCGGCGGCTTAACAGGCAAACAAGATAACTTGTGGTTGAATACCAAAGACAGTCCAAAATTTGCACTCACAGAATGAAAAAGAAAAGGAATATAGATTGTAAGAGCCAAACAAAGTATATCGTGAAGTATGGGCGACGGAGGACGACCGTCGAGCAGAGGACGACTGCTGGGTGAGGTGGTATGTGAAGCAAAGCGATGACGGGGACGGCCGACATGCTGGGGAAAGTGTGTAAAATAAAGCGATGACGGGGACGACCGACATGCTGGGGATAAAAGATAAAGCTAAGACGGGGACGGCCGACTAGCTGGGAAACTAAGATAATATGATGGGGACGGCCATCAAGATAAAGTAGTAACATTCTCTGGGGATTGGTGAAACATGACGGGGACGGCCATCAAGTTCACAAAGGTAAAGTAACCAACGATGGGGACGGCCATCGGGTTAAAAAAGAAGGACCACGACGGGGACGGCCATCGGGTTAAAGAATAAATGAAATAAACAGATGATGGGGTACGGCCATCAAAGGTGAAGGACGATCACCTAGCAGGGGACGGCTGCTCTGTTGGGCATAAAAGAAATATGATGGGGACGACCATCAAAGGCGGAGGACGACCACCTGGCAGGGTACGGCTGCCAAAATATCAACGATGGGGACGGCCATCGGATAGAAAAGGTCAACGATGGGGACGGCCATCGGACGAGCATGATGGAGGACGACCATCAAGAAGTGGAGGACGACCACTCAGCAGGGGACGGCTGCTCTCAAAGTTTATCATAACACAGGATGAGTGTTAGACAACTAAAATCAACAATGGGGACGGCCATTGGATAAAGTGATGAAGGACGATCATCAAAAGGTGGAGGACGACCACCTGGCAGGGGACGGCTGCTAAAATCAACGATGGGGACGGCCATCGGATGAGCATGATGGAGGACGACCATCAAGAAGTGGAGGACGACCACTTAGCAGGGGACGGCTGCTCTCAAAGTTTATCATAACACAGGACGAGTGTTAGATAAAAGGAAATTTGTTGGCAATTTACTGGGGAGAGTAAACACGGACGAACGCTTACATCCAAGAAACAAAAGGTATAAGTGTTTGGTATTGTGTATAGATTAAAGATGCGGACGAGCATCCTTAAGACTATGATACGGACGAGTATCATGTAGAAACAAACTGACACGTGCTCAGAGCTGATGATACGGACGAGTATCAACTGGTTAACAAGGAACACGGACGAGTGTTGCATCCGAAAGTATCCTTCTGGGGAATAGTAGACACAGACGAGCATCTATATTCACGAAGACATAAGTGTTTGACACGGTGTATGGATTAAAGATGCGGACGAGCATCCTTAAGACTATGATACGGACGAGTATCATGTAGAAACAAACATTAGACGCAATGTTCTGAGATGATGGTACGGACGGGTACCAACTGGTTAACAAAGAACAAGGACTACTTGTCGAATCTGCGGGGATATACATGGTGTATATAAGATACGGACGAGTATCTGAGTAGGTGTACCAATGAGTAGTGAGTATATAATGTATAGGTGAGTGTTTATCTGCTGGGGATATGACACGGACGGGTGTCAGGAAAGTGTATATACAAGTATAGGCGACCACGCTGGGGACATGACACGGACGGGTGTCAAGAAAGTGTATAGGTATATGTAAGTGCAAAGAGGGTGTCTTTGGCTTTCTGCCGGTGACACGACACGGACGAGTGTCAGGATGTATCTGCAATACTGGTGATCTTGGTTTGTAAAGTGTATTCAGGCAACCTGCTGGGAAATGATGATACGGACGGGTATCAAAAAGGAGATATGCACTGGTGTTTGTGATATGGGGCAACTGCTTTTGCTGGGACTCTGATGGGGATGTATTCTGTATGCCGACAGATTGTCAATATTTACAAGTGTTCAAATCACAACATGACTTATGATTATGCTATGCATTTGATTTTTTTTGCCGTAACGCTCCGTATTAGACGGAATGCTACGCTCTGGGGGTGAATATGATGCGAATGCTATGATTATGCAAAGAGGCACCGATCCGGGATTCGGATCCCGTTGCTGCAAGGATCTCTGATCGATCTGCTTGAAGTGAACATCCCAGCTGGGGATGAGATCATTGATAGATCTATAGTTGTGTCTGCTTGGGGACATACGTCATCGATTGACATATTCTCATAATATGGGACCCAGCTGGGGTTTGTAGAAGCTTTCTCCCTCTCTGTTGTGATCTCTTCATGCGTTGCTCTTCTGGATAAAGGCTTGAAGCTCTGTGGGGAGATGATCCCCTGATTTCTGTATTCTGTTGAGGAAGAATGGCAACCCGGCTGGGGAAGTGAGAGGCAACTCAGCTGGGGGGAGCAATGGGGAGCAGCTCAGCTGGGGGTAGAGCATCTCGGATGCTGAGATTGAGTGTATGCTGATTTGACAGCTCCGCTGGGGAGATGGGCACATCCCATTGCCACGTGGAAGATAGACCGAGTTGATAACGATTCGCCATCTTGCTAAGGCGTAACTGGCATGCCCCAGGTTGTATTCTGGATACCTGCAATCCTGCAAAGATAAAGAAACGCACAAATGGTCCCGAGGTATCTTTTACTGAGATTCCGTCATAGGAAAAGTACTTTCGAGAGTAAGTATATTCCCTGCAAGCATGTGTTTTATTTTTAGAGAGAGGCATCTGTACTTACGCAATTGTGTTTTTAGAGACATCAGGCAACTCTTTGCAAAACATAAATATAAAAAACGAGACATGACTGAAAATCTGATTATATTAATTCGTGTGCCCTGAATTGGCAAGATACAGTCAGAGAAACATATCTCCTGAAATGAGGAGATTGTTACGAATTGAGAAATAAAGTGCTGGCGGTGCTGGCGATGCTTTCAAGGAGCTTCCTCTTCTGCTATGACTCGTATGACAATGACGTTCTTCTCGTCTTGCTTTCTGGAGAGAGTTGATTCTGATTGCAGCTTGATCCTTTGGGGCTTACCAAGTTGTAGGTGATACAGACGAATTCAGAATGCAGTTGTTCGCTTATTCCCTTATTTTGCATGGATCGCCCTTTCGGGTTTTCAATCCATCGGGATACCCATTTTTGCCTGAGCTGTCCAATGCGGCTTTTCAACTCAGCGGGTGTACAATTTTTTTATTTACTTTCCCTTATTTTTGCCCGAGTCTTTTATTCTGTTTTTGACTCGCCGGGATGCCCTATTTTTGCCTGGACTTACATTCTGTTTTTATGTCCAGCGGGTCATTTTATGCGAAGTATTTTTTAACTGCATCTGAATTCACAGGGGACGGGAAATCTTCACCATCCATGGTGCTGAGCATCAGTGCTCCACCAGAGAAGACTTTCTTGACGACGAATGGTCCTTCGTAATTTGGAGTCCATTTGCCCCTGTGGTCTGTATGAGGAGGGAGGATTCTTTTCAACACAAGATCTCCCACCCGGTACTCTCGGTGCCTGACTTTCTGATCGAAGGCTCTCTTCATTCTTTTCTGATATAGCTGCCCGTGACAGATTGCAGCCAATCTTTTCTCTTCGATCAGACTTAGTTGTTCGTATCGGGCCCGAACCCATTCTGCTTCGTTTAGCTTAACATCCATTAGTACCCGTAGGGAGGGTAGTTCAACTTCAACAGGTAGGACTGCTTCCATACCATACACAAGTTGATACGGTGTTGCCCCAGTGGATGTCCTGATTGATGTGCGGTACCCATGCAAGGCAAACGGTAGCATTTCATGCCAATCTTTGTAAGTGACTACCATCTTCTGCACAATCTTCTTGATATTCTTATTTGCTGCCTCAACAGCGCCGTTCATCTTTGGCCTGTAAGGAGAAGAATTGTGATGTTGGATCTTGAAGTCCCGACACAGTTCTGCCATCATTTTGTTGTTCAAGTTGGAACCATTATCAGTAATGATTCGCTCGGGCACTCCATACCGACAGATGATATCTCTTTTCAGAAATCTGGCTACCACTTGCCTTGTGACATTTGCATATGAGGCTGCTTCAACCCATTTTGTAAAATAATCGATGGCGACCAGGATGAACCTGTGGCCGTTCGAAGCAGTTGGCTCAATTTTGCCAATCATGTCAATGCCCCACATAGCAAAGGGCCATGGTGAAGACATTATGTTCAGGGGATTGGGAGGCACATGCACCTTGTCTGCATAAATCTGGCATTTATGGCATTTTCTGGCGTAAGCACAACAGTCTGCATCCATTGTGATCCAGTAATAGCCTGATCTTAACAACTTTTTAGCCATGGCATGCCCTCCTGCATGGGTACCAAAGGATCCTTCGTGCACTTCATGCATCAACAAATCTGCTTCTGTCTTGTCGACACATCTGAGGAGTACCATATCAAAGTTCCTCTTGTATAAAGATCCATCAGTGTTCAGAAAGAAACTTCCAGCAAGCCTTCTTAAAGTCTTCTTATCATTGGAAGATGCCCCAGGTGGGTACGTTTGATCCTCCAAGAAGCACTTGATGTCATGGAACCAAGGCTTATCATCTTTGGCAATATCTGCTGCAAATACATATGCTGGTCTATCAAGTCTCGATACTGAAATCTGAGGTACAAAGTTAGCAGCTTGAACTTTGATCATGGATGAAATGGTAGCAAGAGCATCCGCAAACTGATTCTCGTCCCGAGGGATATACTCAAGCTTGACTGTTGTGAAAAAAGTCAATAACCTTCTTGTATAATCCCTGTAAGGTATCAGATGATCTTGGTGGGTGTACCATTTTCCGTTGGTCTGATTGACTACCAAAGCTGAATCTCCGAATACGGTCAATGTCTTGATCCTGAGGTCAATGGCTTCCTCAAGACCCATAATGCAAGCTTCGTATTCAGCTTCGTTGTTAGTGCAGTTGAAAGTGAGCTTTGCCGAGAAAGGCATGTGAACCCCTTTAGGTGTAATGAGTACTGCACCAACACCACGGCCATTCATGTTGACAGCCCCATCAAACATCATAGTCCATTCTTCTTCTGGGTCAGGCCCTTCAGTGTGAATAGGCTCTTCATGATCTTTTGCTTTAATGAACATGATGTCTTCATCAGGGAAGTCAAACCTCATAGGCTGGTAATCATCAATGGGTTGCTCAGCAAGATATTCGGATAGTATACTGCCCTTGATGGCTTTCTGAGATGTGTACTGTATGTCGTATTCTGTGAGAATCATCTGCCATCTTGCAACCCGTCCGGTAAGAGCTGGCTTCTCGAAAATGTACTTAACTGGATCCATTTTTGAGATCAATAGAGTAGTATGGGTCAACATATACTGTCTCAGTCGGCGAGCAGCCCACGCTAAAGCACAGCAAGTTTTCTCGAGCAGTGAATAACGCTGTTCACAGTCGGTAAACTTTTTGCTTAGGTAGTATATCGCATACTCTTTTCGACCAGACTCGTCATGCTGACCTAGTACACACCCCATCGATTCTTCTAATACTGTCAAGTACATAATCAGAGGTCTTCCTTCAACTGGAGGCATAAGGATTGGAGGTTCTTGCAAATACTCCTTGATCTTGTCAAAAGCTTTCTGGCAGTCTTCGTTCCACCTGACCGTTCGCTCCTTTCTTAACAGCTTGAATAAGGGTTCACAAGTTGCTGTAAGGTGAGATATGAACCGTGAAATGTAGTTCAATCGACCTAAGAACCCTCGAACTTCTTTCTCAGTTTTCGGTGCAGGCATTTCTTGAATAGCTTTGACTTTATCAGGGTCAACTTCAATCCCTTTCTCACTTACAATAAAGCCCAGCAGCTTACCGGATCGCACCCCGAATGTGCATTTGTTGGGGTTCAACTTTAGTTGGTACTTCCTCAGACGCTTGAATAACTTGAGCAAATTCACCAGATGGTCTTCCTCTGTAAGGGACTTGGCAATCATATCATCCACATAGCACTCGATTTCTTTGTGGATCATATCGTGGAATAATGTTACCATAGCCCGTTGATAGGTTGCACCAGCGTTCTTGAGCCCAAATGGCATTACCTTATAGCAGAACGTGCCCCAAGGTGTGATGAACGTTGTCTTCTCCATGTCTTCAGGTGACATCTTAATCTGGTTGTATCCTGAAAATCCATCCATGAAGGAAAATACCGAGAACTGAGCCGTGTTATCCACCAATACATCAATGTGAGGTAATGGGAAGTCATCTTTCGGGCTGGCTCTGTTCAGATCCCGGTAATCAACACACATTCTTACTTTTCCGTCTTTCTTAGGCACAGGTACTATGTTAGCAACCCACGGCGGATAGCTAGTCACAGCAAGGAACCCGGCGTCCCATTGCTTTTGTACCTCTTCCTTGATTTTCATAGCCATGTCTGGGCGAGTTCGGCGCAGCTTCTGTTTGACTGGTGGGCACTCTTCCCTCAAAGGCAGCTTATGCACAACAATATCGGTATCCAACCCTGGCATATCTTGGTAGGACCAAGCAAACACATCAACATACTCTTGAAGCAGATCTATCAGCTGTCTCTTCACTGAGTCTTGCAGGCAGGCCCCGATTTTGACTTCTTTCACGTCTTCCTCCGTACCAAGATTAATCACTTCAATCTCCTCCTGATGAGGAGTAATAACTTTTTCCTCCTGTCTCAGCAACCTGGCTAGCTCTTCAGGAAGCTCATATTCTTCATCAACCCCTTCATCGGCTTGATTGATCGGATTGTCAAAGTCATACGATGTCATAGCTGTGCTGTTGTCGGTGCTGTCTGGAAGGCACTCTCTGCAAGGGTTAAGTCGGTTCATTTTAGTGATTGATTTTAATCTTGCTTTAGAAAAAAGTGAAATGAAGTTATCATTTTGAAAACACCGCCATTTATTTTTGTACAAAAAGAAAAAATGGAAAAACAGTGAGCAGAAAAGAAAAAGACTCGTTTGCAAAAAGATGTCTGATATTTCATTAATTTAATCTTGTTTGCACAAAAGTACAGATGGCCCTGATTACAAAATGAGTCTTGTCATCTTGGGCAAGATGCAAGACTTTGATGCATGCTATAAAAGATACAGGAAATAATAATTACTCTGCTCGAGTAACACTTATAATTCCCTGGGAAGACCAGTTCGAGACACTGCTCCCCGGGACCTTTGGACGAATCCAATTCTCCAGGTTGCGTTCTTCTTCCAGCTCGTCTTCCAGACAGTTGATAGCATCGGGGGTTAGCATTCCCCCACTGACAAATCCAGGCTCTCCAGCAGCCTTTGCTTGATGTTGAGTTGGTTTGTAACCCAACCCAAATTTGTCCTTCTTCTCCTCCACAGATAAGACTTTGCCCCAGCCTAGGGCAGTTCCTTCTTCAACAACCTTCCGGGCTTGTTGATAAGACGACATCGGGGTACCAGATACAGCAGATGCTTCATTCACATTCAACGCTTCAAACCCCTGGCTCATTGTTTCATGGATCTCTCCATCCATTTCAATGTACTTGTAAGTTGCCAGGTGGCTGACAAAAATGTCCTCTTCCCCACAGATTGTGACAACTTGACCTTCCCACTCAAATTTTAACTTTTGGTGAAGGGTAGACGTTATTGCGCCGGCGGCGTGAATCCAGGGTCTACCCAACAAACAGCTGTAGGCGGGCTGAATGTCCATCACATAAAAGATAGTTTTAAAGGTCTGCGGGCCAATCGTCACGGGCAGCTCAATCTCTCCCAGAACCGATCTCTTTGAGCCATCAAAAGCTCTAACCACCAGGTTGCTGGGTCTCAATGCCAATCCATCATATTCTAACTTCACCAGAGCCTTCTTTGGTAAGACATTCAGGGAGGAACCTGTGTCCACCAGCACATGAGAAAGGACAGCTCCTTTGCATTCCATAGTTATGTGCAAGGCTTTGTTGTGATTACGACCATCCACTGTCAAATCAGAATTGGTAAACCCTAGCCCGTTGCTAGCAGTAACATTTCCAACCACGGTTTCCAATTGGTTGACAGTAATCTCCTCAGGCACGTAAGCTGCGTGCAGGACTTTAAGTAGTGCATTCCGATGGGCTTCGGAGCACATGAGCAGTGAGAGGATGGAGATTTTGGATGGAGTTTGGTGAAGTTGATCCACAACTTTATAATCACTCTTCTTGATGATTCGCATAAACTCATCAACTTCCTGATCGAACGGAGTCTTCAAGGCTTCTTTGGCAGCTTGATCTTCCTGCACCGGACTCTTTCCCTTTGCCTTGGCAGCAGCTTCTGCTTCGGCAGTAGGTCTTTGGACTTGTGAAGCAAAGAGACGTCCGCTTCGGGTGAAGCCTCCGCCTCCGCCCACATTATCAATTTGTGGTGCAGGTGATGATGTTTCCAGAGTGATTCTTTTCCCTTCACAGTACAAGTCAGAGCCATAGTGCCAAGGGATGGCCCTATTGCTTTCATATGGTACAGGTCCAGGTACCGTGACGGTGACTGGACTGATTGCTGCTGCTGAGGGGACTGTTATTGTCTGTGGATCATAAAAGATTGTAACTGGTGCTCTAGTGGGAGCAGCACCTTCTGAATGATAAGCGGTATTGTTTTCTGGATCGTAGAATATGGTAACAGTGGAGACATCTTCGTGATTGTTTGCTGGTGTTGTAGAAGGTTCTGTTGGAAGAACTGTTGTTGTTGTTGATGGGGAGCCGAAGTGGACTGAAGCTGAAGTTGTAGCAGGAGAAACTGTTGAAAACTGATCATTGGGTAGAACAGATGAAGTACTTGCTGATGTTGCTGATGAATTGTTGGGAACAATTGTTGCTGTATTTGTAGGAGGATCTGAAACCATTGCTGATGAAGTCGTCGGGTTTGCCGGGAATGATGTAGTGATCTGCAGTAAGCCACTCTGAATAAGGCTGTCAATGCCATTCCTCAAGTCTTCACACCCATTCCAAGAAATATTGCAGTATGGGCACCCTAGTTCACACCCCGGAAATATATTGCTTTCACGGAGTTGAGCCTTGATTTCCACCAATGGTGTCCTGATCTGATCCACACTGGTTATCAAATAAGACGGTTGGTCTTCTTCGATAGCATTAATTCGGGGACCACCATGGTGTGGCATTGGGTTTTTGTTGACGTTGGGTGGAGGTGCAAAGTTCAAAGCCTTGGAGTCTACTAAGTCTTGTACCTTCATATGCAGTGCCCTGCATTTTTCTGTACTGTGACCAGGTGCGTTTGAATGGAAAGCACACCTAGCATTGGAGTCATAGTTTCTTGGTAGACTGTTGGGATCCGGAGGTGCCAACGTTCTTAGCTCAACTAGGTTGAGTTTCAGAAGTTGTGGCAGCAAGGCAGCATACGGCATTGGGATCGGGTCGATCACTCGATTAGCTTGAGAGGGCCTCTGTTGGAATGGCCTCTGTTGATTGTTGTTGTTGGAGTTGTTGTTGTTGAAGTTCCTTGGAGGATACTGATTCTGCTGATACTGAGGTTGTTGTTGGAAGTTTTGTTGCGGAGGTTGATAGACTGGCAGAGGATGTGCTGGAGCAGGGATAGTGACTGCTGCTATGGACCTTTGAACATATTGGGGCCTACCCCTGTTGGTGTGAATGGCATTGGTCTCGCCAGCTCTTCTAGGGCCTGCAAAAGGCTTCCTTGTACTGCCGGACGAACTGGCGCCATTATCGGAAATTTTACCCATTTTTAACAGGCTTTCAATTCTCTCCCCAGCTATAACAACATCTGCGAAGCTAGTGGACGAGAAAGCAGCCAACCTGTCAATATACGTTCCCTAGAGAGTGTTCATAAACATGTCTGCCATTTCTCTCTCAGACATTGGTGGTTGAACAGCAGCAGCCAATTGCCTCCATCTCTGGGCATATTCTCGGAAACTTTCCCTTGACGACTGTGACATTCCCATTAGGAGAGTCCTGTTGGGTGCCATGTCTAAGTTGTATTGATACTGTCGGATGAAGGCCTCTGCCAAGTCCTTCCAGCATCTTACAGTTGCCCTTGTCAAGTGGGAATACCATTCTCTTGATGCTCCAGTCAAGCTGTCTTCGAAGTAAAACATCCAGAGCTTCTCATCCATTGTATAGGCCTTCAGCCTTCCCAGAAACGATTGCAAATGAGTCCGGGGGCATGAAGTCCCATTATATCTTTCGAAACAAGGAGGCTTGAACTTATGAGGGATCCTGACCCCCTCTACTAAACCCATGTCCATGACATCGAACCCCAAAGAATTTTGGGATTCCAAAGACCTCAACTTCTCAGCCAACTCATCCAATCTCCTATCATAAGTTTCCTCTCCAGCACCCATGACTGTAAACTGATCCTCCTGAGGATCCTCTTGAAGTACTCTGGCTGCAGTGGCTGTTCCTTGAACGTTTGCAGGAATATGAATCTCAGGATGTAGATGTGGACCAAACACAGGGGGGTTGACATGTGGTTGCACCCTTTCATTGTTACTTGTGCCTGCAGTCCCCACATGAGGGTCATCTTGAGTTCTCCCCTCTACCAGAACTCTAAGCCTCTCCTGGCTTTGAGCTAAATTATTCATCACTTCCATGAACTGAGTTATTTGGGTTCTCATCTCCACCCTTTCATTAGCCATCTGGGTTCTGGCCTCATTGAGGTCTTGCTGCAACTGGTCCATCTGGATGCCCGGAAGGTTGTTTCTTGTAGGGTACCTGTGTGGCCTGTTGAGAGGGAATAGCCTGCGGCGAGCAATAATTCCTGAATGTCACAACAGAGGTTAGAAACAATAAAACAAAACCTACAAAACAAACAAAAGGGTTAGTATGCAATGCAGTATGCTTATTTGCTATCAAGGTATCCGGCTTGGTCTTCAGTTTTGACCCGTCCAGCCCCTTGAAGATGATGCTGTTGAAGTTGCTTTTGAAGTGAACCCAGATGGAAACGAACACAAATATATTACAAAGGTAAAATAATACAAATTGTTCATTTTTTACAACACTAGCCCTCTAAGGGGTCAAAAATACATCACCAAAAAGCAAAAGTACATGGAAAAGGAACAACAACAAGCAAATAATCAGACTCCCAGGCCAAACTCATCCTCGCGAACTTCCTTAAGAAGTGCTTCGGTCACAGGATCAGCCGGATGCTCCGTAAGATTCCTGATGAGAAGGTTTCTTGTTACAACAGCTGCAGTCAACTTCTTGTTCTGGCTCTGGTCTTTGGATTTCTTCACTCCAGCTTTGATTTTTAACTCTGAAATTTCCTCTTGGGCTGCTGCCAGGGCTTTTTCCACCTGCTCCATCTTATCTTGAACTCTCTTGTCTTCTAGAGTACGGGCTTCAGTGATCCGGACCCACCTGGCCTGACTCTCTTTCAAGTACAAGTCTGTCCTTGCTCTTTGGAACTGGGCTTCTTTACAAGCATTTTTCAGAATCTGCTCACCAGCTTTAGACTTGTTGATATAGTCTCCAGACTTCTCAATCTTAGTCAAGTGCTCCACTCTCAGCTTCTCCAATCTTTCAATCTCCCTTACACCTTCACTCCTCTCCCTGAGGGTCTTCTGCAGGGCTTGGGATAGCTTCTCATTTCTTTCTTTCAAGCCTTCAAACTCTTCCAAACTGACAGTAGCAGGGGGTGGTGCTGATGATGACTCAGGCATGTCTTTGATGGTGAAGGGCAATCCTGAGATTTGGGCCCTAGCATAGGACCACTCATGATATTGGGCTGATGCCACATTATTGCACTTCCCCAAAATGGTGATTCCCTTAGTCTGAACATGATCCCAGGCCCAGGCAGCCTGTCTAACCGTTGCCAGACTAATCTTGTTCTCACAATAGAGGGTCTCAACCAGGTCTTGTTCCCTTGGAGTGTGGACCAGTGCATAGCCCAACTGTCTCCTAAACAGCAGAGGGTTGTAGTTGATACTTCCCTTAACTCCTACCAAAGGTACATTGGGAAAGTGCCCACAGCTTGTGATCATATCTCTGCCCTTGGTGCTTTGGGTGCACCATCTGATGTCTGCTGCAGTGAGAGTAGTGAGCCTCTTAGCCCAGTTGCTTTGCTGATGAGGATTCAGGAATGTATCTGTCCTGGGTAGATGCTTGAGAAGCCAAGCATGGAATAGTGGAGCACAACACCTCACTAGCTTACCCCTCTGTTTCTCATTCCTCTGATGTACTGAGTAATAAAGGTCACCCAACAAGGTCGGCACTGGGTTCTTCAGGATGAACAGGTGGATGGCATTCTTGCTGATGAATCTGGGCTCATCTGCAAACAACACAATTCCATATACACTCAAGGCCAACAATGCACAAACAGCTTTCCAATCCCCCAGGGAGGCCTTCAGACTAGCTTGAGAAATCAGGAAGTCCAGATGAAAACCAGGGATCCCAGCTTTAGAGGTCATATGCTGCTCAATCAAAGCAGGTTCCAGGTGCAAAGCTCTTGCTATCTCTCCATTGCTGGGAAAGACCATTTCAGGGTTAAAAGGAATTTCTCTCTTGATAGGCAAACCAACCAAAGATGCATATTCTTCTAAGAGAGGTCCCAACTGAAAGTCTTTAAAGGTAAAACACCTCAATGGGGGGTCATAGAACTGGATGCAGGTATGGATCAAGCTCCTCTGAGATGGGTCCATATCCATGACCAAGTCAAGTATATCTCCATAATACTCCCTGAACAAAGGTATGTGCTCTGGAGTGATCAGGGTTTGGACCCTCCTAATGTCTGACAAGTCTGGTTGGAAGAAATGATAGGTGATATTGCTTTTCTTTGGAGTCATGATGCTGAAGACTGGGTGGAGTGCTGATGACAATGCTGAAGTAGAGAAAACCACTGACTGGCTGGTGCTGAAGCAGACAGCTAAACTGAAGCAGATGCTGGTGAAGATGGGTCAAAGCTGCAGATGGGGTCAAAACCAAAACCTGAGGAGAATAGATACCCTGAAAAACAAATAAGCACATGTTAATATGATGCAATGGGGATGTATGCAAATGATATGCAAAGGGTTTGTGACTGAGCTGGATCTGGATAAACTGCCTTGGTATAGATCCATGTGTGTTCAAGAATTCCGGATGGAGGTCTATAAATCCAGTAACCAAGGTGGGGGACTCAAATAAAGAGCCACATGTCCAGGGTTTTAGAATCACAAGAACTATCCAACATGGAGCATTCTTAACAAAGTCAAAGTAACAGGGTATTCTGAGGTCAAGGTACCTGCAAACCTGTAAACAGCCCAACCCCCTCACAGGTAGTGATCTAGAACAAGGATCCTCAGACTTGGATCAGTTATGAGAAGTGTAAACACTTCTAACCCGGAGGTACAGTGTTTACAATAACCATAACAATTCCTCCTCTAATTCACCTCAATTTCTGAAGGTCAATACTAAAAGGTCATCCAGACTTAGCAGGCTTCCCAGATCCCCCTAGCACTACAGGAAATCCGTAGCACAGAGTTCTCAAGAAGAAACCCATATCTGAACCGTGTTTCATATTCCCGCACCAGACCGAAATGGAATGGGAAAGAATATGATTCACTCTAGCCTAGGTATCACTCAGGTCCCAGGTATAGGACCTTAACTCTCAATGGGACACCCACCCACCAAAGAAAAACCAGATCCAGCCAGCACAGTATGACAGTATGATATATAAAAGCAGTAAAGAAAGCAGTAAAGTAACTGTACATAAAGCAATAAACAAAAATAAATACAAGCACAAACAAGCACATAACACCCCAGTAAACACAAATCAATCAAGCGCTAGGAGGAACCCACGAAAAGAACCAGAAGCCCTGGTTGCAGTATAAGGGTCCCCAGCAGAGTCGCCAAGCTGTCGCTCCCGACAAATGAAAATGGATCAAATGAAGGTACAGACGCGAACGGTCGGCGAAAAGAACAATAAGAACACACAGCCGTGAACTCACTGGAGATGAATAGAGTCGCCAGCTAGGCATTTTTATCCCGGAGGAAAGGCAATGCTGCATAAGCCTAGAGAAAGATGGATAAGACGGTTTGCGAACCAGAGAGACTGAGAAAGGGGGTTGGTTACAACCTGGGAAGGTATTAGCACCCAGATTGTCCGTCGTACTCGACGGGATCCACGCTTAAAAGATTTGTGTTTTAAAGGGGTAGTGTCAGTGCAATTTGTGTGTAAATGAGCTGGAAAAGAATGTACAGGTGTCAGTGTAAGAGAAGTGAAGTGTAAGTGTAAAAGAAGTGTATAAGAGAAGTGTCAGTGTAAGAACAGGAGTGAAATGCTCAAGATCACGAGGCTAAAAGAATGAGGCTAGAAAGAGGGGGAATGTACAGAGACTTTTGTTCGATAACTGTTAAGTTATGCCTACGTATCCTCTCGTGCAATGAGGAAGTCAGAACACCGTAGTTCGACCCAAAGAGACTGATAGATGAACTGACTTGTGAACTGCTTACTTGCCTATGCTCAAGTGTATGACCTGTCTGGCTCAGGTGCAAACTGTCTTGCATTAGACGGAAGAAGCGAGTTCTCGTTTATGAGTGAATGAGATGAGAAAAGAATCCCGAAGGAGACGATTATTGTTTGTTTTTGTGTTTTCAGTCTTTTATTGCTTTTTGGAGTTTGTCATAAGATAATGAGCTTAAACCTAAATCAATGGATTTGGTAAACTCATCACATCATCCCTCTGATTAGGGGTAATGAGAATTACCTTAAGTGTGAAGTCAGATTCTCACACTTAATCACCTTTGATGTAGGGTTAAGATCATTAACCTACTTGTGATTAATTAGATGTTTTTGTGATTTTTGTTTAGTGTTAAGTAATGAGGTTAAGCCATAATCAGGGATTTAACAGACTCATTACACTATCCTAAAAGAAGGATAATAGATGAGGGTGTTTAAGCTGAGGAAGGATCCTCAGCTTAATCCATGATTAGGGATTAAACCCATGACAGAACAAACCTTTGATTAAGTGGATTTTATTAATGATATGATGATGAAGTGTTTTTTATGATTTGTAAGACAACTTGAGGGGGACTTGTCCATTAACTTTAGGGTTAGTCCTTCTTAGCCAATTAAGGAAGAATTAGAACCCTAATGCAAGGCCCAAGTTACAAGTGTAATGTCTTGATGATTATTAGATGGATTAATTAAGAGAGTTCAACACCTTAAGGGTCCAAGACTTAGGATTAAAGTTATACACTCCATCCTAAAAGAAGGATGCAGGCAGGATCTTAATCACAAAGTCTTAAAGCCTTGAGGGTTTAATCCCTGATTATGAGGTGAGGAGAGAAGACTCAAAGAGAGACACAAAGGTAAAAACTATGGGGAGACTAATCAAAACCCTAATTCATTATCATGCTTGGTTGGTCCTAATGTTTGTGAGGTTTTCAAGAACAATCTTCAGATGAACCACCAGGAAGCAGATGAACAAGATCAAGAGAAGCAAAGTGACTTGCTTCATTCAAGAAGTCAAGTCACTTGAAGAAAGAAAGTGGGAGGAGGAAGAATGAGCAAGCTCAAACTCAAACACACATAAGAATGCAGCAATGGATGCAAGAGAGATGAAAAGAAAAGTTATGAGAAGTGAAGGCAAATTCACCTCTCAAGTTTTACTTACCACCTGAAATGTTAGAAACAAATGCAATACAATGCTAAATGAGATGAAATGATATGATAAGCAAAAACCAGAAGCATGTTGATGATGATAATGATGCTATGGAGTGCTATGAACATGAGACAAGACAATGAGATGTTCATACAAAGCCATGGATGCAAATGATGCAAGTTGAGGAGCATGGACAAACATGAAATGTCATGAAACATACAAGACAAATGACATGGCAAATATGCAATGCAATGATCAAACATGATTCATACATGTCTTAAGATGTTAAATGGATCATGAGAAATGCACAAAATGTAATGGCAAGTCATGTTATGCAAGAGAATGCAAGAGGGATGCAAATGAAAGCCCAAATTAGGGTTCATGGATCAAACAATCACACATAAACCAAAAACAGAAGCAAACCTTAACATAAAAAATGGAAAATGGTACCCAAAGAAACCCTAGACCTATAATGAATCACTGCCCAAAGGAGGACTCTCAACTCTCAACCAAACTCAAGTTATGATTTTTACAAGTTATTAGGGTTTTTTAGGGTTTGTAACAAAACAAATGCCAATCAATTAGAAAATGCAAGATCAAATCATGGCCTTTTTATCCTTGAAAGTTCATGCTAAATGGAAAACAATGCAAGAAGAATCAATGTCTCAACCTTCACCAATAGGCAGAAATGAATTTTCAAACTTATGAACAAAATAATGCATCAAAAATGATTTAATTCAATGAAAAATTCTTAAAATGCATCAAGATCAAAAAAGAGATTTGGTTTGAAGGTTGGACAATGTTTCTAAATGTCTTAGAACATTTCATGAATTTTTTTGTAATTTTTAAATACCTAAAAGTATTTTTAATTAATTAATTCTCATTAATCAATTAAAAATAATCTTTTAAATATTTAAAAATACTTTTTTAATGATAAAAAATAAAATAAAAATGTTTTTGTGTCATAAAAATTAATAAAACCTTAAAGAAAAAGTTTCATAATTTTTATGATTTTTTAACTATTTTAAATAAATTGTACAAGTTAATTGAGAATAAAATGAATTAAAATTAAATTAAATGAAAAGTAATCAAGATGGACGAATGAGATTGGCTCTGAGTTCAAACAGGTTGACTGCGCGCGCTAGTGGAGGGCCAGGATTCGTTCTGAGCTAATTACACTTAATTAGAATTAACCACGTGGATTAGGGTTAAGTGGATGATCTGAGCCATCAAAAAGGGTGGGAAGTCAACCAGTCAACGCGCATCAATGGCTCAAATTCAAACTAACATTAAACACGCAATTAGGGCACAAATGACTTTCAGGTGGCCGGAGAAGACTTCCGGTCATCTTCTCTGGCCAGCTCTCACCTGAGAAACTTCCAACTCTCTCAAATCGTAACAAAAATGAAATCTATGAATTGGGAAATGATCCTAACACTCTCACGAATCAAACCCCTCTCTCAAAACAAATTTATATAACCTAAACAAGCTGAATCGAAAGGAACTAGTTCTAGGGTTCGTAAGCTTCAAACACGAATTAAATTCTTAAAACGCAACCATTTCAAAAACTAAAAGCATCAGGATGATCAGTGAATCACATAGAACAAGTTTGGAACAAAAGAAATGATTTCTGGAAAAATTATTTTCGAGCTACCTGAGATTTGGAGCTTTCAGTTTGAGAACTTTCTGGGCTCCTCTTTCAGTGTAAACCACTCCTCTTGATCCCCCAAGGATGTTTGAATGCTCAATGAGAGTTTAAGTTTGCTGGAAGATGAGTTTCGAAGGCTCCTGCTTCAGTTCAGTCAAAGATGGCCATGGAGTTTCAGGCAGTTTTAGGCTATGAGAAGAGTTTGTTTGTGATCCTGAGGGTTAATGGAGAAGGTCTATGGTGTTTGTTTGGGTGTTTGTGGCTTGTGGGGAGAGATTCGATAGAATCTGCAGCTTGAGGTGAGAGATGGCAGCAAGAGTTTCTGGCTGTTTCAAGCTTGGGCTTTGGGTGCTTTGTGATCTATGAGGCCAGGTGAGATGAATGGTGAAGTTAGTTTGTGTGTTTTCAGGCTGTGTAGAGAGATTCGATAGAAGTTGCAAAATGGAAGGTTTTCTTGTAAGTGATGAATGGTGTGGTTTCAGCCTTAGCTCTTGATATATTCAGCTTGCAAATTGATAACTTATTTTAATCCTATAGGTCAGATGATGTGACCTGGCCTATAGTGATTGGTAAGTTTACTTTTTGCAAAATGTCCATTTCTTTGTAAGAGAAAGCATGGCTCGATCTAGGCTGGGTACAAGGCTAGGGCTGGCGCAGCATGGGGTGGAGAGTGAGCTAGCAAGGTCAGCATCCAATGTTGCAAGTTGTGAGAAGTGATCATGAGTGTTTTGCAACTTGTTGTACCTTTGGTTCACATGTGACTTTTTGGCTAATCAAGCATAAACCATGGGCAAACTTAGTTCAAATCTGATTTTATGACTTAAAGAAATGTTTGTGTACTGGTTTTAGAGGAATTAGAAGTCACATAATGCATTAATCCAAGGTTTTGCAAAATTTCCATTTGATGCATAACTTGAAAATCAATGATTTTTGCTAACTTTGCATTGCCATAACTTTTGATCCATGAAGAGTTTGATCATGCTCTTGTACTTTTTGAAAAGGGAAAGATGAGATCTACAACTTTCATGACCAAAGTTTTTCCATTTGAAGCCTCTTTGGATCATGAATCAAGGCTTGAAAATTGGCCTAAAATGGTGCATTCTTGAAAAGTCAACAAAACCCAAAAAGTCAACATTTGCAAAAACCCTAAATTCTTGATTTTTATGAACTTCAATCTTCTTCCATGATCAAATAAATATCATATACACTCAAAATGATGAAGATCACCCATTGGTTGGGTCATTGGGGGCCTCAGATGCCCTGATTTTGCACTGACTTGTCTGAAAAGTCAACTCTTGATCAGATGACTTCCCCATGGAATTTCTTCATGAAAATTGATATGCATACTCCCTATATCATATAGAGACCAATGGAAACAAGAATGACCAAAAAATTTGGAGTTATGGCCTCTGAAACCAAAACCCTAATTTTCAGTCAACTGTGCAGTTCATCCTGGCTCTGCATCCACTCAAACCCTAGTTCTTGTGATCCCTCTGCAATTCTGACTTTGTGAGGATGTAACATGATATAAGAACACACATGGACCCCTTTGAGTTGATTAGTGGCCTTTGGAATGGCTCAAGATGCCCTGAGGTTGCTCAGATCACAAGCCCTAGGTGCAGATGCCTTAGAAACTATCCAGTGAAACCAAATGAGACATGAGATGATGTGATTGTGTTTATGCATATGAGATGATCATAAGCCATGGTGTGAATGGGTGAGGGCAAATTTGGGGTGTTTACACTATGTCATTAACTTTCTGGGTCTCCTGCACTTCCTGTCGAGGAGCGTCCTTACTCTTAGTGAACTGCTTGAGATGACCATCTCGGGTGAGTATCTCATTGGCATCCTTCAAGTGAATGCAATCTTAGGTGTTATGCCAGTGCGATTTGTGGAAACGTCAGTATTTTTTCTTGTCAGTATTTGGTTTATTTGGTAGCTGTTTTGGGAATCTAACTCCTGCTTGGTGAAATTCAGAGTTTGCGCATTCAGAAATGATCTTTTCCCTTATCGCTGTAAAAAGTGTGTAGTCGTGGAACCTCCCGGCAGGACCCTTGTGCTCCCGCGGTTCACGGGAGCGATCTTCCTTTCTTTTGTCACCTCCCTGACGAGATGTCGAGGAATCATCATGCTTAGAAGGTTTGGCGTCCTCATTACGCCGGGTGTCACAGGCATTGCCCGCCACTTCCTTTTCCTCGTACTGGATATATGTCCGCGCTTTGAGGAGGAACGCATCGAGCGTGGCCGGTGTTTCGATCACCACAACCCTCCTGAAATCACTATGGGGGCGGAGTCCCCGTTACAAAAGATATTTTTTCACATCGTCCATGGTGGACACCTGAATAGCTTTTTTGTTAAATCTTTCGATATATGCCCGGAGGGGCTCCTCCTTCCCCTGAATGATTGCTTCTAGAGAGGCCTCGGTTTTGGGATGGCGTCGAGATGCTGTGAAGTGTCGAGAGAATGTTCTTCCCAAATGCCTCCATAATGTGATAGATTCGTGGGGCAAGATTTTGTACCAAGGCATTGCTCCCTTTCTCAAGGTTGTGGGGAAGAGGCGGCATTTGATGGCTCCTTAGACACCCCTATAATCCAGCAGGGCGTCAATATTTTCAATGTGTTCATCCGGTTCTGTGGTCCTATCATATGTTCCCAGTGGTAAAGGTTTCTCAAGTCCTTTTGGAAGTCGGGTGGACATGGTCTCCTCAGAAATGGGACCACGGGGTTCGTCTTCGTCGCAGTAGAATCGGGAGACGGAGCTGGAACGATCGTCCCTGTGTTTGCGTGGAGGAGACTTCGAGCGATTTATTGTTCCATCTGGTGAAGGCCGTGCTCCCGGTTGGAGGGTCCGCCGAGTCTTCTTCATTTGCAGGGACTTATTTCGTCGAGGAGACGAATGAGTCCTCTTGATGGATCCAGAAGCCTTGGGCTGATGGTGATCTTTCCTCTGTCTGGGTGACCTCGACCGGGAACGATGTTGTCTCCTCTCCGTGGCAGGGGATCTCACACATCTTGCTTCTTCAAGAACCTCCAACCTTTCGCCTTGGCAGAGTAGGAGGAGGTTGATGTTGATGGTCGCTTCAACCAGAGCTGCTAGTGTTTGATTCGCCCCTTCGGGGATGGGAATCAGTAAAAGATCGGTAGGCGTGACCTCAGGCTGTTGGAAAGGTTCGGGTGACGGTGTGCCCGTTCGCTCGTCAAGGAAACAGTCTTGATCCCCGGCGAGGGGGTTGGTATCGTCACTCTCCCGTTGCTTGATGGGAATGCTGGTGGTGAGTGTAAACACCCCAAATTTTCCCTCACCCATTCACCATGGCTTGTGATCTTTTCATATGCATGAATTCAATCATAGCATCTCATACCACATTTCTGATTCACTGCATTGCTTCTAAGTCATTTGCATCTAGGGTTTGTGACCTGAGTTATCCCTGAGCCATTTGAGCCACTCCAAAGGTCATCAATCACTTCAAAGGGGTCCATGTATGTTCAAGTATCATCTTATATCCCCACAAAGTCAAGAAAGTCAAAGAATCACAAGAACTGAGAATGGTATGGAAGCAAAGCCAGGTTTAACTACACAGATGACCTAGAATTAGGGTTTTGGTTTCAGGGCCCATAACTCCAAATTTTTTGGTCATTCTTGTTTCTATTGGTCTTTATGTGGTATAGGGATCATGCATATCAATTTTCATGAAGAAATTCAATGGGGAAGGCATCTGATCAAGAGGTGACTTCTTGAGTAAGTCAGTGTAAAATCAGGGCATCTGAGGCCCCCAATGACCCAACCAAAGGTTGTTCTTCATCATTTTGGATGTGTATGATCTTTATTTGATCATAGAGGATGTTAGAAGTTCACAAAATTGAAGAATTTCAAGCCATTTGCAAAGTTGCCTTTTTGGGAAAATGACTTGTAATGGAAACTTGCCATTTTGGGAAAGTTTTTCAACCTCCCCAAATTGATTCAAAAATGCTTCAAATGAGAAAACTTTGGTCATGAAAGTTGTAGAATGGATCATTCCCTTTTCAAAAAGTACAAGAACTTGTCCTAATTCATTTTGGATCAAAAGTTATGGCTTGTCAAAGTCGGGAAAAATCACATAATTTCAAGTTTTGCACCAAAGAGGCAAAGTTGCAAAACCTATTGCCAAGGCAAATTGTAACTTCAAATGGACTTATAATCTTTGCACAAACATAAACCAATGCCTAAAGACCAGATTGCACCAAAGAATTGCCCATTTTCATGACTTGTGCATCGAGGAACTTCAAAAGGGCCAAGACTTTGTGAAATTGCAAGAACCCTCACAAACCCTAATCCACTTGCTGCATTGCCTCTAATCCATTTCCATGGTTATCCCTGATCTCAGCTGAGCCAAGCCATGCCCCTATCACAGCCTCCCACTTGCCCATACCTCAAGTACACTTAGACTTGACTTTATGCAAAATGGCCCATACCAATCCCACAGTGCCACACCAACTATTCTGACCAATCAAGACTTTACAAACACACTTCAAGCAAGCCATTTCATAACATCTTGGAGTCTGAAACACCCCACAAGTCAGCATACACAAAAATCCCTCCTTTTGCATTTTCTATCGAATCTCCCAACTCAGCCACCCATTCTTCAAATTTCTTCCACCATCCATCTCAAAACACTCCACTGATCATCCCTGACCCTTCACCTTGCCTTGAAACCCCCTGAAACTGAAATACGATTTCTTCCCCTCTCTGAACAGAACTCAATCAATCTCACAAACTAGCCAAAATAAACTCCAAACAAGCTTTGCAAACACTTGAGGGAGGTCAGTAGAGGTGATTGGAAGCAAAGAGGCAGGCTGAAAGCTCCAAACTGAAAGCTTCACCTCAGGTAGCTTCGAAATTTATTTTTTCCAGAAGCTCTATTTTAAGTTCTCAACTTGTTAAGTTTGATCCCCTGAGTTCATTGAACTTTTTATTTTTGAAAATGATGAAGAATTGAGAGTGTATTGTTTGCCTGAAATTTCTGCCATTTTTGTTCATAGCTTCGAATCTTGTTAATGGTGAGAAATAAATTCCATTTGAGGGCAGTGATGAGTTTAGGAAGGTGAGAAGAAGTGATCTGGAGCTTTAGAGCTCCAGAAATGACCTAGAGAATGAGATTGAAAATTTCAGGGAAGGACGTCACAAGAGAAGACGACCGGAGCTCTTCTCCGGTGACCTGAATGTCATTAAGTATTTAATTACGATTAGGGTTTGGTTTGAATATAGGCCATAGATCCAGTTGACTTGCATTGACCCGCGCGCAAACCAATGGCTCAAATCCATCACTTAAGCCCTAATCCACGTCATTAGTTTAATTAATTAGGTTTTTAAATTAATCTGGTCAGTTTGAATTGCAGCCGTTGGATGACGCGCCAGTCAATTCCCTCCTTTTCCATTTGAATGTCAGCCTTCAGATTTGCATACTTTTCATTATTCTCATTTTTTATTTCATTTTATTTATACGAATTATTTAAAATAGCTAAAATCATCTAAAAATTATGAAATTTTTTGTCAAAGATTTCTTTAATTTTTAAAACCCAAAAATATTTTTATTTTTATTTTTTGCACTGAAAATTATTTTTAAATCATTTAAATGTTTATTTTTAATTAGTTAATGAAAATTAATTAATTAAAAATGCATTTAGGTATCTAAAAATCACAAAAAAAATCACATTGCACTTAGAAACATTTAGAAACATTGTCCAACTCTCAAACCAAATTTCTTTTTTGTTCTTGATGCCTTTTGATCCTTTTCATTGGAATTAATCTCATTTTAAGGCAATATTTTGGTTCAATCTTCAAAAATTTCATTCTGCCTAACTATTGAGAGTTGGATGATGATTCTTCTTGCATTGCACTCTTCATAGAATGTAGTTTATAGGATAAATTTGGTTTGAATTGATCTTGCATTTTCAATTTGTTTAGCATTTTTCTTGATGAGGTACCCCAAAACCCTAGCAATCTTAGGAAATTCATAACTTACACTAGGTTAAGAATTGGTTCCTCTCCTTTGGGCAGTGAGCTTGTATAGGTTTAGGGTATCTTTGATTGCATCTTCAAATTTTTATCATGTCATTTGCTTCTGGTTTTGGATTTTTGCTTTGTGTGTTGATCATAAACCCTAATTTGTGACTTCTTTGGCATCCATTTCTCATTTGCTTGCATCCAATGACTTGCCATGATATTTTGTGCATCCACATGATTCATGATACATCTTAGGACATATTAGAATCATATTTGATCATTGCATCTTTCATTTGCCATGTTATATGTCCATTGCATTTCATAACTTTTCTTGAACTTTCATGGTTTAAAACTTGCTTCATTTGCATCCATTGCCTTGTATGATCATTCTCATGTCTTGCCTCATGTTTGCATCTTCTCTTAGCATCATTAACTTCATGTCTATGCTTCTGACTTTGTCTTGCATCATGCCATTTCATCTCATTTGCATTGCATTTCATTTCTTTTGCTAACTTTTCAGGTGGTAAGTTGCTTTGAGAAGTGAATTTGCCTTCACTTCTCACAATCTCTTTTCATCTCTTTCATACTTTCTTTGCTGCCTTTTGTATGTGTATTAGAGTGAGCTTTCTCATTCATGTTCATCTCTTACTTTCTTCCTTCAAGCAACTTGTCTTCTTAAGTGAAGCAAGTTGTTTTGCTTCTTCCTCCTTTCATCTGCTTCCTTCCTGGTGGCTTCTCCTTAAAGATCTTCTTGCAAGCTTCATAAACCCTAGGAATAACCAAGCATGATCACAATTAGGGTTTTATTAGTCCCCCCATTAGTTTTACCTTTGTCTCATCTTTGTGTCTTCTCTTCTCATCTCTTAATCAAGGACTAAACCTTAAAGGTTTTAAGGCTTTGTGATTAAGCTTATGCCTGCATCCTTCTATTAGGATGGAGTGTATAACTTTAATCCTAAGTGTTAAACCCTTAATGTGTTTAAATCCTTTAATCAATTCACCTAATAATCATCAAGACATCAAGCTTGTAACTTGGGCCTTGCATTAGGGTTCTATTTCTTCCTTAATTGGTTAAGAAGGACTAACCCTAGTGTTAATGGACAAGTCCCCCTCAAGTTGTCTTACAAATCATAAAAATCATTTCTTCATCTTACCATTAACTAAAATCCATTTAATAAAGGCTTTGTTTTGTCATGAGGTTAATCCCTAATCATGGATTAAGTTGAGGAGTCTTCCTCAGCTTAAATGTTCTCATCTATTATCCTTCTATTAGGATGGTGTAATGAGTCCATTAAATCCTTGATTATGGCTTAAACTCATTACTTAACACTAAACAAAGACACCAAAAACATCTAAATAATCACAAGTAGGTTAATGATCTTAATCCTACATCATGGTGATTAAGTGTGAGGTGCTTACTTCACACTTAAGGTATTCTCACTACCCCTAATCAGAGGGAGGATGTGATGAGTTTACTAACCCATTGGTTTAGGCTTAAGCTCATTTTCCTATGACAAACTCCAAAAAGCAATAAAAGACTGAAAACACAAAAACAAACAATAATCGTCTCCTCCGGGATTCTTTTCTCATCACCCTCACTCACAAACGAGAACTTGCTTCTTCCGTCTAAATGCAAGACAGTTTGCACCTGAGCCAGACAGGTCATACACTTGAGCATAGACAAGTAAGCAGTTCATCAGTCAATTTATCTTTCAGTCTCTTTGAGTCGAACTATGGTGTTCTGACTTCCTCTTTGCACGAGAGGATACGTAGGCATAACTTAACAGTTATCGAACAAAAGTCTCTGTATATTCCCCCTCTTTCAGTGTCATTCTTTAAGCCTCATGGTCTTGAGCATTTCACTCTTGTTCTTACACTGACACTTCTCTTATACACTTCACATTTCTTTTACACTGACACTTGCATTCTTTTCCAGCTTTGATACACAAATTGCACTGACACTACCCCTATGAAACACAAATCTTTCAAGCGTGGATCCCGTCGAGTACGACGGACAATCTGGGTGCTAATACCTTCCCAGGTTGTAACCAACCCCCTTTCTCAGTCTCTCTGGTTCACGACCGTCTTGTCCATATCTTTTCCTAGGTTTATGCAGCATTACCTTTTCCTTCGGGATAAAAATGCCTAGCTGGCGACTCTATTCATTCCCTCTCCTTTCGCCGACCGTTCGCGTCTGTACCCCATTTGACTTAGCCTCATTTGGTGGGAGCGACAGTGAGGCGAGCAATGACGGAATCTTCTTGGTGAGCCATTGAGAAGGAGATCGGAAATAAATGTTTTTGTTTTCACGAAAGGAAGGTGAGAAAACGGGGTAACAAATTTGTTTCCCACAGACGGCGCAACTCTGTGATTAGAATCTTCAATGACTGCTGACGTGGATTCCAATGTCTGCTCGAATGTTGAGGAGGACGGGAGGGTTGTACCTGAAAGGTACTCTGATGCCTAAGTTAGAACGAGCAAGAGATATAACAAGTACGAGTAAGAGTGTTAAGGATGAATATTTCATACCTGGCCCCTCTCAAATGAAAGGGTTTATATAGGGAGACTCCAGCGCGTGACCAACGGTTCCTATTTTTGGGTCTGGATCGCGGATCCCCCAAAAATAGGTAATTGCCAGGAACTGACCGTCGGACGAGCATCATGGTCGGGAGTGTTGTGTCGGGCACAATGTCCTCCGAGCAGGAACCATCCAAGCCGATCCTGGGCGGTCTCTGTGGTTGTCGAACAGAGACCCTGACGAGGAGAATAAAACGATCACTATTACAATGGATCCCCTGTATCATGGGTCATTGAACCGTTTCAAGGGACATAAAGGATTGAGTCATGCCTAGTCATTGGTCCAATCCATAACACATATAATTTTAGAAAAAAAATATTCAATGAAGAGTTTGAGATTGTTATACATTGTTTGGCCATGGCGATTAGAAGACACTAAAATATAGTTTTAATTGTTTATTGTGTTCCATTAGTTATTTAATTATGCATACATTTTACTTTAAGATAGAAAATATATATAAAAAGTTGTTTTTGCTACAACTTGATATGTTGTGTACTTATTACAATTTGAAGTAAGATAACTATTATTTGGTGTAAGATGACTAATGATTTACTTTTTATGTTTATTTAAAATATAATTGAGTTTTTAAAGATTTACCGTAACTAACATAACTAATATAGTATTATTTTGACTATTTAAGAATTATTATAATTACCAACTTCATACTTCTTCTAACCTTTCTCAATTAATGACTAGTAATTATATTATGAGAGTAATTTTAGTTTCATTTTATTTTGGAGTTATTAGATATTGAAACTAATGAGAGTTTAGTGATTTATAAATTATTGTAGGGATAATGATATGCTTCTAGTGTTTATAACAACTTTTCATGACATACGTTTTTTACATGTAATTTTGGTCCGATTTATCATATAGTGATATACTGATTCTTATATAATCATAATAATTAAAATAATAAAGATTTAAATTCATCAAAATGGCTCAAGTGATTGGTGTGTAATTAGATGTAACCAAAAAAATAAATAAATAAAAGAAAAATCTCTCTCTCTCTCTCTCTCTCTCTCTCTCTCTCTCTCTCTCTC